>CM052900.1:76334718-76366851 GCA_028534135.1 Potos flavus | reverse complement strand
GTATACAACCTCACCCTACACCTAAAGAAGCTGGAGAAAGAACAGCAAATAAAGCCTAAACCCAGCAGGAGAGGAGAAATAATAAAAATAAGAGCAGAAATCAATGAAACAGAAACCAAAAGAACAGTAGAACAGATCAATGAAACTAGGAGCTGGTTCTTTGAAAGAATTAATAGGATTGATAAACTCCTGGCCGGATTTATCAAAAAGAAAAGAGAAAGGACCCAAATTAATAAAATCATGAATGAAAGAGAAGAGATAACAACAAACACCAAAGAAATACAAACAATTATAAGAACATATTATGAGGAACTATACACCAGCATATTTGACAATCTGGAAGAAATGGATACATTCCTAGAGACTTATAAACTACCAAAACTGAACCAGGAAGAAATAGAAAACCTGAACAGACCCATAACCAGTAAGGAGATTGAAGCAGTCATCAAAAATCTCCCAATGAACAAGAGCCCAGGGACAGAGGGCTTCCCAGGGGAATTCTACCAAACATTTAAAGAAGAATTAATACCTATTCTCCTGAAACTGTTCCAAAAAATAGAAATGGAAGGGAAACTTCGAAACTCATTTTATGAGGCCAGCATTACCTTGATCCCAAAACCAGACAAAGACCCGATCAAAAAGGAGACTATATGTTCATCAATATCCTTGATGAACACGAATGCAAATATTCTCACCAAAATACTAGCCAATAGGACCCAACAGTATTTTAAAAGGATTATTCACCACGAGAAATTGGGATTTATTCCTGGGCTGCAAGGTTTGTTCAACATCCACAAATTAATCAATGTGACACAATAGATTAATAAAAGAAAGAACAAGAACCATATGATACTCTCAATTGAGGCTGAAAAAGCATTTGACAAAGTACGGCAACCTTTCTTGATCAAAACTCTTCACAGTGTAGGCATAGAGGGTATATTCCTCAATATCATCAAAGCCATCTATGAAAAACCCACAGCGAATATCATTTTCAAAAAAAAAAAAGAAAAAACTGAGAGCTTTTCCCCTAAGATCAGGAACACGGCAGGGATGTCCACTATCTCCACTGCTATTCAACATAGTACTAGAAGTTCTAGCCTCAGCAATCAGACGACAAAAAGAAATAAAAGGCATCCAAATAGGCAAAGAAGTCAAACTCTCACTCTTCGCTGATGATATGATACTTTATGTGGAAAACCCTAAAGATTCCACTCCAAGACTGCTAGAACTTATACAGGAATTCAGTAAAGTGTCAGGATATATAATCAATGCACAGAAATCAGTTGCGTTTCTATACACCAACAGCAAGAGAGAAGAAAGAGAAATTAAGGAGTCGATTCCGTTTACAATTGCACCCAAAACCATAAGATACCTAGGAATAAACCTAACCAAAGAGGCAAAGAATATGTACTCAGAAAACTATAAAGTGCTAATAAAAGAAATTGAGGAAGACATAAAGAAATGAAAAAACGTTCCATGCTCATGGATTGGAAGAACAAATATTGTGAAAATGTCTATGCTATCTAAAGCAATCTACACATTTAATGCAATCCCTATCAAAATTCCATCAATTTATTTCAAAGAAATGGAACAAATAATCCTAAAATTTATATAGAACCAGAAAACATCGTGAATAGCCAGAGGAATGTTGAAAAAGAAAACCAAAGTTGGTGGCACCACAATTCCAGACTTCAAGCTCTCTTACAAAACTGTAATCATCAAGACAGTTTGGTACTGGCACAAAACCAGACACATAGATCAATGGAACAGAATAGAGAGTCCAGAAATGGACCCCCAACTCTATGGTCAATTAATCTTTGACAAAGCAGGAAAGAATATTCAGTAGAAAAAGGACAGTCTCTTCCACAAATGGTGTTGGGAAAATTGGACAGCCACATGACGAAGAATGAAACTGGACCATTTCCTTACACCACACACAAAAATGGATGAAAGACCTCAATGTGAGATAGGAATCCATCAAAATCCTTGAGGAGAACACAGGAAGCAACCTATTCGACCTTAGCTGCAGCAACTTCTTCCTAGAAACATCACCAAAAGCAAGAGAAGCAAGGGCAAAAATGAACCATTGGGACTTCACCAAGATCAAAAGATTTTGCACAGCAAAGGAAACAGTTAACAAAGCCAAAAGACAATTGACAGAATGGGAGAAGATATTCGCAAATGACCTATCAAATAAAGGGCTAGTATCCAAAATTTATAAAGAACTTCTCAAACTCAACACCCAAAGAACAAATAATCCAATCAAGAAATGAACAGAAGAAATGAACAGACATTTCTGCAAAGAGGACATCCAAATGACCAACCGACACATGAAAAAGTGCTCAACATCTCTCGGCATCAGAGAAATACAAATCAAAACCACAGTGAGATACCACCTCCCACCAGTCAGAATGGCTAAAATTAACAAGTCAGGAAACGACAGATGTTGGCGAGGATGCGGAGAAAGGGGAACCCTCCTACACTGTTTGTGGGAATGCAAGCTGGTGCAGCCACTCTGGAAAACAGTATGGAGGTTCCTCAAAAAGTTGAATAGAGCTACCCTATGACCTAGCAATTGCACTACTGGGTATTTACCCTAAAGATAAAAATGTAGTGATCTGAAGGGGCACGTGCACCTGAATGTTTATAACAGCAATGTCTACAATAGCCAAACTATGGAAAGAACCTAGATGTATATCAACAGATGAATGGATAAAGAAGATGTGGTATAGAGAAACAATGGAATACTATGCAGCCATCAAGAGAAACAAAATCTTGCCATTTGCAATGACGTGGATGGAACTAGAGCGTATTATGCTAAGTGAAGTAAGTCAATCAGAGAAAGACAATTATCATACGATCTCTCTGATATGAAGATTTTGAGAGGCATGGGGGGGGCCATGGGGTGGGGAATGAAACAAGATGGGCTCAGGAGGGAGACAAACCATAAGAGACTCCTAAACTCACAAACTTAGGGTTGCTGCGGTAAGGGACAGGGTGGCTGGGTTATGGACATTGGGTAGGGTATGTGCTATAGTAAGTGCTGTGAAATGTGTAAGCCTGATGATTCACAGACATGTGCCCCTTGGGCAAATAATACATTATATGTTAATAAAAAAATAAATAAATAAATAAAAGAATATTCATCAAGAGTTTTTTAAATTATTTACAATAATAGTATATGACTATAAGAATGCTTAGCCCTTGTTAAAAAACAAAACAAAACAAAACAAAACAAAAAACAACTAATCAACAATATAACAGTACAGAAGTATATGGAATAAAATTTAAATTTTTCTTTGCTACTCCCTCCATTCTCATGCCTGCCCCAGAGATAACAATTATTAAAAGACATCTTTTTTATCCTTCCAGAACTTTTTCTTTACCATCACACATGTGCGGATTTCTCATAAACAAATGGAATCATACCAAATACACTTTTCTACAACTTGAGTTTTATAACCATATTATAACTTAGAATCTTTCTATGACAGTCTATTTTATTGATCCAAAACTTTTAATACAGAGTATTACAGTGTGTGTATATATTACATATATTTATTTATAGGTATTATAAATATACATTATATATAACACTTTATAAATCTAATTATATATCATAATCATGTAGATTATCATAATTATATATAATATAGTAATTACATATATAGATTTAGATTATTTCCAATTTGTCATTATTACAAACAATGCTGACAGGGAACTTTCTTATATATAACTTTGTGTGTGAATATAAGTTTGGGAATATTTTCTATAAGACTAATTTCTAATAGTAGAATTTCTGGGTTCAAAGATATGGCAATTCAATAGATTCTGCTAAATTGGCCTTTTAAAAAGGGCAACAGATGGAAGGGAGGATTCAGATGGCTGAGGAGTAAGCATCAGGAATATGTCTTTCCACCTCGGTAAAAATTATACTGGCAGATTTGTCTAATGTAACTATGTTGGAATTCTAGAGTCTATTGAAGGCCTGTAGGTTCCAGCGAAAGGCTTGGACAGTAAGTTGCAATTTATCAGTTTTAGGTCTTAGCTCAGAAGAGGCTTCACATTCTCCACTTCCTATTAGGCAGCTGTGCATGTGTTCCTAGAGAAGTCTGCAAGAACCAGAGTGGGTAATAAGGATATTATTCTCCAAATATTAGAGATCTGTGTTCTGATTGCTGCTTCTGATCATGGAGGTGATCACAGAGGCAGGTAGCTATTTTGCAGCCCCACACACTCATCCATTGTTGCAAGCCCCTCCCTCTCCACCTGAAGCAATTTCCAGAGAATTTAAACAGCTAGTATCTTTTTTCCACACTTCTTCTTTTTTTCCCCTTTAAGAAATCCAACATTAAAGACTAGGATATTCAAAAGCAATTGCATACATACACGGGGGAAGTTAGAAAGTCACTGCACATGCCCAGGGAAAGGCACAGGCTCAGAAAAGACCTGAGAAAAACTTAAGTTTACACCTCAGGCTGATCTTCACCATGGAGACAGTCTATGACTCTCTAAAAGGCTAACCGAAACAAAACAAAAACAAAAACAGCAAAATAGGGGAAGGGAAAGAATCTGATTTCCAGAGTTGACACATCATTAAGTTCAAACATACAGTTTTCAACAAAAAAATTATAAGACATACAAAGAAACATGAAAGTGTCTCCCATTCAAAAGAAAAAATAAACCAACAGAAATTGTCCCAGAGAAAGATCAGATGAAGTATCTAGTAAACATAGACTTCAAAATAACTGTCTTAAAGATCTCAAAGAGCTAATGGAAAGCATGGAGAAAGTTAAGAAAATGATATATGACAAAATGGAAATACACATAAAGAAAATAAAACCTTGAAAGAAACCACAGAGAAATTCTAGACCTAAAAAACACAATAATTGAAATGAATAGAGGGATTCAAAGTTAGATTTGAGTAAGCAGAAATAAATGTCACTGAACTTGAAGATAAGACAACTGAAATTATCAAGTCTGAGGAATAGAAAGAATAAAGATTGCAGTGAACAGAGCCTAACAAACTTGTAGGGCACCACCAAGTGAATCAACATTTATACTGTGGGAGTTCCATGAGGAGGAGAGACAAAGAGATTATTTGAATATATGGCCAAAAACTTCCCAAGTCTGATGAAATACATAAACCTAAATATCCAAGAATCCCAATGAACTCTAAAGAGGATGAACTTAAAGATATCCACACCAGGACATATTATAATCGAACAGTCAAAAGCCAAAGTCAAAGGAGTGCCTGGGTGGCTCAGTGGGTTAAGCTCCTGCCTTAGGCTCGGGTCATGATCTCAGGGTCCTGGGATCGAGCCCCACGTTGGACTCTCTGCTCAGTGGGAAGCCTGCTTCTCTCTCTTTCTCTGCCTGCCTCTCTGCGTACTTGTGATCTCTCTCTCTCTGTCAAATAAATAAACAAAATCTTTAAAAAAAAAAAAAAAGCCAAAGCCAAAGAGAATCTTAAAAGTAGCAAGAAAGAAGTGATTTCTCACATACATGGGATCCTCACTAAGACTACCGGCAACTTTCTTATCAGAGACTTTGGTAGCTAGAGAGCAGCAGGCTGATATTTTCAAAGTGCTAGAAGGAAAACAAAACAAAACAAAACCTGTCAACTAAAGTCCTATATCTGGAACACTGTCCTTCAAAAGTGAAGGGCAGACTAAGAAATTCCCAGATAAATAAGATGAGAGAGTTCACCAGCATTAGACTTGCCCTTCAGGTACGTGCACCTAAATGTTTATAGCAGCAATGTCCACAATAGCCAAACTATGGAAAGAACCTAGATGTCCATCAATAAATGAATGGATAAAGTAGATGTGGTATATATATACAACGGAATACTATGCAGCCATCAAAAAACCTGAAATCTTCCCATTTGCAATGACGTGGATGGAACTAGAGGGTATTATGCTAAGCGAAATACGCCAATCAGAGAAAGACAATTATCATATGATCTCTCTGATATGAGGAATTTGAGAGGCAGGGCAGAGGGTTGTGGGGGATAGGGAGGGAAAAAATGAAAAACAGAAATGTTTTCCTTTAAGCTCAGAACATGGCACAGATGCTCACTTTTGCCACTTCTATGCAACATTTGGAATTTTTTTTTTAAGATTTGTTTATTTGAGAGAGAGAGAAAGTACATGAGTGAGGGGAGGGGCAGAGGGACAGGGAGAGAGAGAATCTCCAGCAGACTCCTTGCTGAGCACAGAGCCTGTCCCAGTGCTTGATCCTACAACCCTGAGACCATGACCTGAGTCAAAATCAAGAGTTGGACACTCAACTGACTGAGCCACCCAGGCACCCCTCAACATTTGGAAGTCTTAACCAGAGCAAGTAGGCAAATATATATATATATATAAATGCATCCAAATGGAAGAGGAAGAAGTAAAATTATCCTCTGTGCAGGTAATATGGTCTTATATGGGGAGGACTTTCCAAGATGGTGGAGGAGTAGGAGACCTTGGTTTTGTCTGATACCAGGAATTCAGCTAGATACTTATCAAATCATTCTGAACACCTGTGAACTCAACTAGAAATCTAAGAAAAGAATTGCTGCAATTCTACAAATAGAAAAGCGGCCACTTTCTGCAAGGTAGGAGATGTGGAGAAGTGAATCTGAGGGGTTATACTGGAAGATAAACCACTGGAGGAGGGGGCCTCACAAGCTGGCTACTGGAAAGTGATAGAGCAGCAGAGTGCAATATCAGAACTTTTAGAAGTTTACTCCTGTGAGGGATGTCCCTGCCTAAAAGGTGCTCAGGTGGCAAAGTGGGGTGGAATTCTAGGTTGGGACAGCGTGATCTCAGGATCCCCAGGGTTACAGAAAGAAAGAGCGATGCCTGAGTGGGGCAAAGTCCCTAGGCTTTGGAGTGGGAAAGCTGGTAGTAATCGGTGAGTCCAGGAGTGGGCTTTCAGCTTGGTGTCGTCAAAAATCACAAACCATGGCACAGTCAGGCAAACCTGCTCTCTGAGCAGGGGCCCAGCAACAGGCAGAACTATGGCAAGATACCCCCACCTTCCCCTCGGAGGAGCAGTGTGGGTGTGCTCTGCAGGAGTCTGCAGATTTTAGAGTCTCGAGGCCGTGCTGCGTGCCTGAGACAGAAATGCTCCGTCACAGGCTGGGTAAGCAAGGAGTGCAGTCCGAGACTAGGGAGACAGGAGTGATTGACTGCTCTTCCCTGAGGGTGCACTGAGGAGTGGGGCTCCGAACTCTTAGCTCCAGGGATGAAGATTGGGAGACCACAGTTTTCATTTTCATCCTCTACAGTTTTGTGGAAAGATTTCAGGGAATAAAACCCACATAGAGCAATCCAGAGCCACTTACTTAGCCTGGCTCCGTAACAAGGGCAGTGCAGTTCTGCCCAGGGCAAAGACACCTGATAATTAGCATAACAGGCCCCTGCCCTAGAAGATTAGCAAGAACATCCGGCTAAGATAAAGTTTACTGGTCACACAGAACTGCAAAACTCCAACCCTAGGGGCGCCTGGGTGGCTCAGTGGGTTAAAGCCTCTGCCTTCGGCTCAGGTCGTGATCTCAGGGTGCTGGGATCGAGCCCCGCATTGGGCTCTCTGCTGAGCAGGGAGCCTGCTTCCCTCTCTCTGCCTGCCTCTCTGCCTACTTGTGATCTCTCTCCTCTCTGTCAAATAAATAAATAAAATAAAATAAAATAAAAGACTCCAACCTTAGAAGAAAACACTATATAGAATTCATGGTTTTTTCCTCATGATTTTTGAGTCTTTCAATTACAATTTTTTTCCTCTGTTCAGCCAATTTCTTATTTTATCATCTTTTTTAAGTCTTTTTTAATTTTCATTTTTACAGTTACATTTTATCCTTTCACTGTATTTAATTTTATTTTTGTATATATATGTTTTTCTTTCTTTACACTTTTGGGATATACTTTCTTCTAAAAAACTGACCAAAATACACCCAGGATATAGTATATTGCTCTGTTCTGTTCACCTGTCTATTTATATTCTTTTTTTTTTTTTGTCTTTTAATTTTCATTTTTACACTTACATTCTATTCTGTCATTGCATTTAATTTTATTTTTGTACATTTGTAAGTTTTCCTTTCTTTACAATTTTGGGATCTTGTTTTTTTAACAGACAGACCAAAATATACAGATATCCACTGTATTGCTTCATTCTTTTCACCTGTTTGATTATATTCTCTCTCTCTCTCTTTTTTAATTTTTATTATTACTATTTTTTTTTTTTTTTTTTGGCTTTGGATCTCTTTTGATTTTAGTGTATATTCCTCTGGGGTCACTGTTGCAATTATAGTATTTTGTTCTCTTGTTTATCTATAATTTTCTGGACAGAATGAGAAGACCAGAAAAACTCACCTCAAAAAAGACAACAAGAGGAAAAACTGACTGCCAGGAACCTAACCAGTAAGGATATTAGTAAGAGGTCAGAACTACAGTTCAGAACAAGGATTATAAAGACACTAGCTGAGCTTGAAAAAAGGATAGAAGACACTAGAAACTCCCTTTCTGGAGAAATAAAAGAACTAAAATCAAATCAAGTTGAAATCAAAAGGTTATTAATGAGATACAATTAAAAATGGAGGTGCTAATTGCTAGGATAAATGAGGCAGAAGAGAGAATTAGTGAAATAGAAGACAAAATGATGGAGAATAAAGAAGCTGAAAAAAGATAGATAAGGAAATACTGGACCATGAGGGGAGAATTCAAGAGATAAATGATACACTGAAGCTAAACAATATTAGAATAATTAGGATACCAGAAGAGTAGGAAGAGAGGGCAGAATTTATACTGGAGCAAATTATAGCTGAGAATAATACGATAATACAATAATAGTAGGGGACCTTAATATCCCACTCACTGTAATGGGAAGATCATCTAAGCAGAGAATCAACAAGGAAATAAAGGCTATAAATGACACACTGGACCAGGTGGAGTTAACAGATATATTTAGAGCATTTTATCCTAAAGCAACAGAATACATATTCTTCTCAAGTGCACATGGAACATTCTCTAGAATAGATTACATACTAGGTCACAAATCAGGTCTCAACCAGTACAAAAAGACTGAGATTATACATTGCATGTATTCAGACCACAATTCTTTAAAACTTGAACTCAATCATAAGAGAAAATTTGGAAGGGACACAAATACATGGAGGTTAAAGAGCATCCTACTAAAGAATGAATAAGTCAACCAGGAAACTAAAGAAGAATTTAAAAAATACGTGGAAGCAAATGAAAAAGAAATCATGACAGTTTAGAACCTTTGGGATGCAGCAAAGGTGGTCCTAAGAGGGCAGTATATAGCAATGCAAGCCTTTGTCAAGAAACAAGAAAGATCTCAAGTACACAACCTAATCCTGCACCTAAAAGAGCTGGAGAAAGACAGCAAAGAAAGCCTAAACCCAGCAGGAGAGGAGAAATAATAAATATCAGAGCAGAAATCAATTAAATAGAAACCAAAAGAACAGTAGAACAAATCAACAAAACTAGGAGCTGGTTCTTTGAAAGAATTAATAGGATTGATGAACCCCTGGCCAGATTTATCAAAAAGAAAAGACAGGACCCAAATTAATAAAATCATGAATGAAAGAGAAGAGATAACAACCAACACCAAATAAATACAAACAATTATAAGAACATACTATGAGGAACAATACACCAGCAAATTTGACAATCTGGAAGAAATGGATGCATTCCTCGAGACTTATAAACTACCAAAACTAAACCGGAAGAAATAGAAAACCTGAACAGACTCATAACCAGTAAGGGGATTGAAGCAGTCATCAAAAATCTCCCAACAAACAAGAGGCCTGGGCCAGATAGCTTCTCAGGGGAATTCTACCAAACATTTAAAGAAGAATTAATACCTATTCTCCTGAAACTGTTCCAAAAAAATAGAAATGGAAGGGAAACTTCCAAACTCATTTTATGAAGCCAGCATTACATTGACCCCAAAATTTTTGATGCAAAAATTCTCACCAAAATACTAGCAAATAGGATCCAACAGTACATTAAAAGAATTATTCACTACAACCAAGTGGGATTTATTCCTGGGCTGCAAGGTTGGTTCAACATCTGCAAATCAATCAATGTGATACAATAATAAAAGAAAGAACAAGAACCATATGATCCTCTCAATTGATGTAGAAAAAGCATTTGACAAAGTACAGCATCCTTTCTTGATTAAAACTCTTCACAGTGTAGGGATAGAGGGAACATACCTCAATATCATAAAAGCCATCTATTAAAAGCCAACAGTGAATATCATTCTCAGCTTTTCCCCTAAGGTCAGGAACATGGCAGGGATGTCCACTCTCACCACTGCCATTCAACAGAGTATGGGAATTCCTAGCCTCAGAAATCAGATTAACAAAAAGAAATAAAATGCATCTGAATAGGTAAAGAAGTCAAAGTCTCACTCTTCACATATGACATGATATTCTATGTGGAAAACTCCAAAGACTCCACCTGAAAATTGCTAGAAGTCATAGAGGAATTCAGCAGAGTGGCAGGATATAAAATCAATGCACAGAAATTAGTTTCATTTCTATATACTAACAATGAGACATTAGAGAAATTACAGAATCTATTCCATTTACACATGAGATACCTAGGAATAAACATAACCAAAAACCATGAGATACCTAGGAATAAACATAACCAAAGATGCAAAGGATTTGTACTCAGAAAACTATAGAACGCTCATGAAAGAAACTGAGTAAGACACAAAGAAATGGAAAAGCCTTCCATGTTCATGAATTTGAAGAACAAATATTCTTAAAAATATCTATGCTACCTAGAGCAATCTATACATTCAATGCAATCCCTATCAAAATACCATCAACTTTTTTCAAAGAGCTGGAACAAATAATCTTAAAAATTGTATGGAATCAGAAAAGACCCCTAATAGCCAAAGGAATGTTGAAAAAGAAAACCAAAGCTGAAAGCATCACAATTACAGACTTCAAGCTATATTACAAAGCTGTAATCATTAAGACAATATGGTACTAGCATAAAAACAGACATATAGATCAATGGAACAGAATAGAGAGCCCATAAATGGACCCTCAACTCTATGGTCAACTAATCTCTGACAAAGCAGGAAAGAATATCCAATGGAAAAAAGCCAATCTCTTCAACAAATGGTGTTGGAAAAATTGGACAGCCACATGCAGAAAAGTGAAACTGGACCACATTCTTATACCATACACAAAAATACTCAAAATGGATGAAAGACCTAAATGTGAGACAAGAATCCATCAAAATCCTAGAGGAGAACAGAGGCAACAAACTCTTTGACCTGACTGTAGCAACTCCTTGCTAGACACATCTCCAAAGGCAAGGGAAACAAAGGCAAAAGTGAACTATTGGGACTTCATCAAGATAAAAAGCTGTTGCATAGCAAAGAAACAGTTGACATCAAAGGCAGAGACAACAAACGAAAAAAAAAAAGACAAACTGGATTTCTTGAAAATTAAAAATTTCAGTACCTCAAAGGACATTATCAACAGAATAAAGACGCAACTCATAGAACGGAAGAAAATATTTACAAAAATACGTGGTATGTGATTTGTATCCAGAATATACAGAGAATGCCTAAAACATTAAAGAAATTTAATTAATTAATTTTAAAAACGGACAAAGGATGTAAATGGACATTTCTCCAAAGAAGCTATATGAATAGCCAATAAATCCAACAAAAAATGCTCAACATCACTAATCATCAGGGAAATGCAAATCAAAACCATAGTGAGATACCACCTCATACTCATTAGGATGGTTCCTATCACAAAAACAAAATAACAAGTGTTGGTAAGGATTTAGAGAAATTAGAAGCCTTGTGCAATGTTTGTAGGAATATAAATTGGTACCAGCCATTATGGAAAGCAGTATGGTGGGTCCTCAAAAAATTTAAAATAGATTTATCATATGATCCAGCAACTTACTTGTGTATATACCCAAAATAAATGAAGGCGGGTTCTTGAAGAGGTATCTGTACACCTCTGTACATAGTAGTATTATTCATAGTAGCTAAAATGTGGAAGTAGGGCGCCTGGGTGGTTCAGTGGGTTAAAGCCTCTGCCTTCGGCTCAGGTCATGATCTCAGGGTCCTGGGATCAAGCCCCACATCGGGCTCTCTGCTCAGCGGAGAGCCTACTTCCCCCTCTCTCTCTGCCTGCCTCTCTGCCTACTTGTGATCTCTCTCTGTCAAATAAATAAATAAAATCTTTAAAAAAATAAAAAATAAAAAAGTAAAATAAAATAAAATGTGGAAGTAAAGTGTCCATCAACATGTAAATGGATAAACACAATGTAACAGATAGACACACACACACACACACACACACACGCACACACGCTGAAATATTATTCAGGTTAAAAAGGAAGGAAAGAATATCTTTTTTGGAATGAAAGGAAATTCTGATTAATGCTACAATATGCATGAACCTTGAGGACATTATGCTACATGAAATAAGCCAGTCACAAAAAGACAAATACTATATGATTCCACTTATATTAGGTACCTAGACTAGTCAAAATCAGAGACAGAAAGAATGGTGGTTACCAGGAGCTGGGCATGGGGGAAATAAGGTGTTCTTGTTTCATGAGTATAAAATTTCAGTTTTGTAAGATGAAAATAGTTCTGAAGGTAAATGCATTTAATATCACTGAACTATACCTGGAATAACTATTAAGATGATAAATTTATTTATTTTTATTTTTTAAGGATTTTATTTATTTGAGAGAAAGAGAAGCAGTACATGTGGGGGGGAGGGGCACAGAAGGAGAGGGACAAGCAGACTCCCCACTGAGCAGGAAGCTCCGTGCAGGACTCATTCCCAGGACACTGAGATCATGACCTGAGCCAAAGTCAGACACTTAACCAACTGAGCCACCTAGGTACCCTGATAAATTTATACGTATTTTACCACAATAAAGAATGTGGGGGAGAGATGAAGTGTACATTTTCCAATAATTTCATTTATACTTTACTGATTTTGTCAACCTGATTGGCCCTTTTTTCCTATATTTTCTTAAGTGGAAAATATCTGCTTATGCCCTTCAAAATACTTAATGGTCTTTTCATAGGAACCCTGGTTTCCAGGGATCATTCAATGAACTCGGGGTGTTGTCCCAGCTCCCAGAACATGCACAGATGAAGGTACAAGGGACTTCCAATTACCATCTGCTCTTGCCCTTTCTGAGTGCCCTTTTACACAAGCCTGAAAGCTATTGACTGGGATGGTTGTGGGCTGGAGTCTTTTCTGGTTTGGTGTGTTAGTCCTTCCTTTCATATCCATTGATTACTGGACATCAAATAGTCCCCAAATAGTTATTTAGACAAAGGTGAGGAAAGGCCAACACAGATGTTCTCCAAATATATCAAAGGACTAAAGAATTGGAAACAAGAAACTTCAAGTCATAATTAAAAGGATTTAAATTTGCCAAGCAACACTGGACACCAGCTGGTAGTTTGTTTTCTCCCCAAAACTCTTGTATTCTTTTCTGTTTCACAGTCAAAGAAATTAAGACTTAGACTTCTTCATATTACCAACAGATCAACTCCCTCTCCCTTAGGATCCTAGTGTTTATGGTTACGTTAGATAATTATAAGCAGAAACTCTCCTTCTTAGGTGACTTTGAATTCATCTCAGAAGTGAGCATAGTATATAGCACATACTCAGTTTTCAAAAAATACTTTTTAAAGGAACAAATGTCCTAATAATCAGGACACATGTCCTGGCTATTTTCTGTTTGAGATGTTGATGTACAAATTATCTAATTTTTTAAAACTCAATTGACGGGGTTGAGTATTTCCTGAGCCATCTTAGTTTTGCTTCCACCATGAGGAAAAGAAAAAAAGATGGTAAAATAAACCCTTTCTTTAGACAAATAAATTCTTCTTTTTAGACAACAAAGCATTTGCAGTACTTAAACTGCCATTTCTCCTTTTCCCCAGTTCTAGCTTGTCTTATGCATTTTATTGTAGATTCAATTCTGCAAGAGAAAAATGCTGTCGTATTCTTTTTTAATCTGCTTTTTACTTTGATCAGCTTCTCAAACACCTGGAGGACTAATGTGGACCACCCGGAGGAACGCTATCTGAAACCTACAACAGTTCATGGTAGTGTAAGATCAATGGTTGTCACTATGGTCCCAAGATATTACTATTTCATCCCTGCCATTACGTGGCTCTGACACTGACCAGGTCACTTAACTTCTCTATACCTCTCTTTCCTTGCTAGGGTCATTATGAAGCTCAAAAGAAATACTGTATTTTTAAAAATTTGTACTTTGAAAAATATAAAATGTAATAAAAGTATAAAGCATTGTTATAAACTTTTATAAAGTAGAGTCTTATAGATTAAACAAAATTTTATGGGTCCTTGTGACCACCCACATTGCCATCTGTGGAAGAAAGGAGAAGTTTTTTGTTTTGTTTTATTTTGTTGCTGCATTCTTTGGCAAAGGGGACAACTTGTCTGGCTGCTAGAACCATAGCAGAAGCAACAACAGTAGCAGCAGCCTCCATTTGGTAGTCAACTATCCATATCTATAAAATCTCTCCGACTTCCAGTGACCAGTAGTTAAATTCTCACATTAAAAATCCATGTGCTTGGTTCTTCCCCTACTTACTTCAGATTGTGCGCTAAGCATATGGGACAGCATATCTGAGTGTTTAAATCCACAATTTGGTTAAAAAAAAAAAAAAATAAGAACTTTTAGAACGAATGCCACCTTCCTCCAAAATAAGCAGGCCTAATGGTTATTATAATCTTGCAGGAATTCTCCCTAGGTAACTAAGTTTGTGGATATTCCTGTATGGCATATTTCCTCATCTTTAGCCTTCTTGAGAATATCTGAAACAACAGATTTCTTAGATTAATCTCTTTGGATTTATAAATGATGGAAACCTAACTCAAAGTAGCTTAAGCAAAAAGGGGAATTCACTGACTTGTGAAGTCAGGGACTTATTTTAACACTGGCTTATTCCTGTGATATAAACATTTCCTCATAATCAATTTTAAGCTACCAGTGTGACATTACAGACTGTGGAGCTAAGAAGAAAGGTACACAACTGGCTCCAGTATGAGCCAACCTGAGCCCACCTCTGCTCATATGCTGGCATGGTGCTGTGTGTCAGCTATGGAGTTAAACAGAGTAAAGCATGGCCCTCTCCTGACACACGGAATGAGAAGGGAAGAAGGGGACTCTTAACATTTTTGACAGCATTAAGAACTTGCCAGATGCCTGGCACTCATTTCCATTCTCTGTTTGTCGTAAGAGCTTAGACTCTGAATCCAGACTGCCTGAGTTTAAACATCAGTGTTACAGTTTGTTTAGTGTTTGATTTGGAGAAAGTTACTTAACCTATCCGTGTCTCAATTCCCTAATCTATAGAAAGAGGATAGTAATAACATCTGCTTTATAAAGTTTTCTGGTAAATGAAATGAACTGATACATGTAAACATTTAGAATAGTTTATCATTCATGATGATTACTCATCAAGGGTTCACTGTTCACACATTATTATTGTCATTTGCTAATCCTTTAAAAAGAGCTCTTTGACTGATGTGTACGATTATCTCCAGGGAAGAAAGTGAGAGGTTAAGTGGGTTTCTCAAAGACAAAGACAATACAGTTAAGTTGGCATTTGATCCTGAGTCTGCATAATTCCAAGTTTCACACTTGCTGTACATACCACACTATAAGCAGCAGCACTATTTGTCATATGTCCATTCTGAACCAGTAGCTTTAAATATATTTTCTAACGTATTGGATTAGAATAGTACAATGGATTGGGATTTTTTACTTCCACTTTATAGATAAGAAAACTGAGGGTAAGAGGGTTAAGTAATTTTTAAGGCTACACAGTCAGTTGGGATTTGAAGCGAGTCTGCCAGATTCATAGAAGTGTAGTTTTAATTACTCTGTTAAATGACTTACAACTATTTTTACCATTATTTAGAGCCATAGTTCTTCATATTATTCTGACAAAATATGTGGATCATGGGTAATGTGGAAAGTGCCATATAAGAGATAGGAATCTATCTATCCCAGAAAGAAGGGAGAGAGATTTAGTTTTTGTTTTCCTTACTATAGGGTGAATTCAATACTACCCCTACATAAAAGCCAATTTTAATTTCCCTGTATCTCTGGAAAGTTGAGTCCTTTAACAAAGATAATAACATACACCCAGGAAGTACTGAAATAACCTTCCTCGCCCACATCAAGGGTTTATAAACACCTTCCCATCTTATTCTTCTGTCAGTGTTTCTGTGTATTTGTTTTTGGTTTTGTACTATATAAATCTTATTCTTGGGGTTCATTCTGACTGGGTTTTTCTTTTTATTTTTTTCTTTCTTGTCTTTTACTCTTGTCAGTCTTTTTGTTTGTTCATTTTTGGCTTATGTACCTTATAAATCTTAGTAGAGTGAGAGAACATCACAGAGGAGGTGGCATTTTAAGTGGGTCTTGTTAGATAAATTTTAACAGGCTGATGCTGGTGGGGTGTGCATTTCTTATATAGGAAACTATCAGAACAAAAGCATGAAGGCCTGAGATTAAGTGTATATTCAGTGAGTAGCAAACAGACTAGCGAGGTGTTATGGAATGGGCAGCTGAAGATAGAAAGGTCAGCCTTGACTGTAGAGGGCTTTTCTGAGCATGACACTAAGGAATTTCGGCTTAATTATTTGGCACTAGGAAGCCCCTGAAGGTTTTTGAGAAGGGGAATTACATGAACTGGACTGTATTTAGGAAAACAAGGCTTGTAGCAATATGTAGGGTAGACTGGAGCGGAAGGAGTGTGGAGCCAGGAAGATGAGTTACATGTTACTGCAATAGCTTATGCAAGAGATTATGAAAGCCAGAATTAGGGTGGAGTTGGATGGCAAGGGATGATTCTGAGAAATACTAAGAAATATCATTAACAGGATCATCCTCACTAATTAAAAAAAAAAAAAACTGCATGCATAAGATACTGGTGGTACATCAGTAACGACATTTTAATTCACTACATCTTTATTGAGCCTCTACTAGAAACAGGTGTTATATTAGGCACTGTCAGGAATATAAAGATAAATATGAAAGAATTTCTAACCAAATACTTTTTTTTCGTTACCTACTATTTGCCATGTACTACTCCAAGCATTTTGCATGTATTTTCTAAATTAATCCTCGTAACAACCATAACAACATAGTTACTATTATTTTTTCAATTTGCAGATAAGGACACCAAAGGTCAGAGAGGCAGAATGATTTGCTGAAGACCACATGGTATTCCTAGTACCTTGCACAACAAACAACCATTATTAGTATAGGCCAAGGCATTCCTCTCTGGCCTAGACAGTTGCATTAGCATCTTAGCTGGTGTTCGCGCTTCTACTCTTCCCCTTAAAATCTCTTCTTTACTCAGCAATCAGAATAGAATTTTATAAACAAATATAAGTGACTTCCTTGCTTAAAACCTTTCTGTGGTTTCCTATTGTGCTTAGAATATAACCCCAAGTCCTTTCCTGGGACCACCTCACCCTGCATAATTTGGCCTCTGACCATTGGCCATCGTAGTTCAACAACACTCACTTTTTTTTTTGCAGGCTCTGGACTATTCTAAGCACTTTCCCACCTCAGGTCCTTTGTAAATGCATTTTCTCTACCTGGCCTCAACCCCATTCTTTTTTTTTTTTTTTAGAAAGAGAGAGTACACACGTTGGGGGGGGGTGGGCAGGGCAGAGGGAGAGAAAGAATCAGAAGCAGGCTCCATGCCCAGAGCAGAGTGGAAAGGAGGGCTCAATCTCATGACCCTGAGATCATGACCTGAGCTGAAAGTAAGAGTCAGACGTTTGACCAACTGAGCCCCCAGGTGCCCCAATGACCTCATTCCCATTCTTTATCAGCTAAAATTCTTACTTATACTTTTTGTTTTTGTGTGTTTATTTTTTTGTTATCTGAGGCATCATACTGAACCATACTGGAAGCTGCGGCAAAAGGAAAAATCAGTAATATTGATCCTAACATTATTTAATATTTTTATTTGCTTCTACATGGAATTTTTGCATTGATTTTTATTTTTTTAAATATTGCATTGAGATATTACTGATCTTGATTATTGAAGTTTTTGGGTACCCCCTTAAAACTTACACCAGAGGCAAATGCCTCACTCTCCTCACTCTTGTCCTACTCTTGGTTATCTGTCTCTCTGACTAACCTTCAAGCTTCAGGAAAGAGGAACCATGTCTGTTTTATTCACTACTGCATCCACTGTGTGTAGCAGAGTGACTGGCATAGAAAGAGCAAAAAAGAAATTTGCTTAATGATTGAATGAGTGTCCAAATGTATCATATTTCATCATCATCTAACCCTGTATTTGGGTATTCTCTCCTATTCATAGACGAAAAAAACTGATGCTTAAAGATGTTAAGTATCTGGCCAAGGTAGGTACACAGTTAATTAGTACATAGATGAGCTGGAATTGGAATCCAAGCCTCTAACTTCAGACCCAGGGCTTTCTTAGTTCACAAGCCCCTACCTCGAGGTCCATTCAAACAAAAGCTGAATAGACATTTACCAGACTACTGCAGAAGGAGTTTCTGGATTATATGGGAAGTGGACTAGTTGACTTACCAGTTCTCTTCAAATACTTAATGTTCTTTAATTCTATGATAATCTCCTTAAAATATGACCCACAGCCTCTGGCCTGAATAGAACTTGATAAACTCAGTGTATTCATCTGCAAGTAGGAAAATAGCACCCATCTAACTGACTTGTTGAGAACATTAAATGTCAGTTGCCTAATACAGAGTCTGCCATGTAACAGATGTCAAATGTCATTAAATTCAATAATAATAAAATCAACTTTGGTAAAAGTAAGACCCTGGCATTTGAGAGTAAAATAATGTCTCTTTTCCTCTACTTCCACAGAAAGTACCAGTTTTCCAGCTGGAAGAAGAGAATTAGAATCGCTATGTCACTTCTCTACTTGCCTTCCTGATTGAAGGCTGGTCAACCCTATTTGGAAGTTGAGTCTTAGGCTCTGAAAGTAACAGAAATAGAACCAGAAAAAAGGTCACCTGGTTTTTACCTAACACTCTGGCCTCCTTACTTCCTCAAGTGGAACCAGTTTCCAGTTGCCCGTAACCAAGCCGTCTTTCCTGGCCCTTCTCTTTTAGGCAACCAGGTGACCTGGTGCTTGAGAGGAACAGAGAGGAGCCTCCACTTTACAGAGAACTTCTCTCCAGTAAAAGCAACATTATCTATAAAACATCTCCACATGGGAAGGAGAGAGAAGAATGATGTTTTATCTCCTGACAGTAAAGCCAGAATGAGTGTTTCAGGGGTGAGAGTATGGTTTCAATCAGTTGAGGTTGCACATGGGAGCCTCTTGGCTCCTTTCTTTAACCTTTTCTTAGGCCAGAATCTTACTCCAAGAAGGCTGAACGAGGCGAGGCCAGTGATAGAATTATATCCAGTGCAATACTCACCCCTGGGGTCAATTTCATAACCTCTAGAATGGTGTGGGTCTTCTAGCAGACACCTAATAAACAAATGTTGAGTGACTGATAAAACCTAAGTGTATGATGGACAACTTTACACACATACTCACACATTTACAGGTCTCTGGTATGAGACATCTGTCTTCAGATACTTTCTTCTTTGAATTCCCTTTTATGTTTTTTTCTTTCACTTTCTTGGTTAATTTCTTTGCCCTCTCCCATCTTTACATACAGTCACACTTACACATGCATGTGTGGGCACACACAAAACACATACATGCACACATCCCCCGAGATCAAAAAGACGTAGGGGTATAATAGATTAATTTTACTTACACTTCAAGCAAACTTCATATTGATAGTGTGATGTACTGCAACAAAATTTCCTATTCTGTTGCTAGTTTAATTATTACAAAGATGAAAGCTAGGCTTGACTGAGTTTGCTTCAATATCTAGGTAATTTAATATTCTATATCATTTTAGAATGAGCTGATGAGGCATATTGGCTATTCAAATCTAAGTGAAGCACTTACAGCAGACTGTGAGACTAGAAAATAAACAGAGGAGAAATGAGATAGGAATATGTATTGACAAGGTGACAAGATAGATCAAGGCAAAATAAAGCAGAGGCAGAAAAGAGAGAGGCTAGAGAAGGTAGGGTACTTACCTAGCTCTCACTGCTAAAAACAATGTGATCTGATAGACAACATAAGAGAACTACCATGTGTTTTATGTCACAGTGAATACAAGTACCCAGTAGCTATGGGGACACAGTGGAGGATATATAAGATAATATCAAAGGATTTACTATGAGGTAAAAAACAAAACAAAACAAAACACAAAAAAACAAAAATCAAAAACAAAACAAAACAAAAAAACTTTGGAATGGGGAATCTGATGTGTGTAACATAAAGGAGTCCACAGATAGGTAGCTGGTTGGAGATCTGCCAGTGGAAAAAAAACTGTGCCCCAAGCCACGGGGACTGGCACTTGATGTGCCCACTTGATGTGGGGCTGACAGGTAAGAACGAGGCATGCCCCAAAGTGAGAGGAAGTGCAGTGTAGTTGATTACAAAAATGGCCCTTTTGTAATGTAAGCTTTATAGCTTATCCCTTCAAGAGGTATAATCTATTCTCCATCCATTGATTCTCCACCCATTTGACCATTTAACCTATTTTGTTATGTTGCAAGTGGATGCTTGAAAATAATGTGGTCACTGGGGCTTGCCTCTTCTCTTTTGCTTATCTTGGAACCCTGACCATCACCACCATGTAAAGATTTCCAGGCTAGCTTATTGAATGACAGAAGCTTTTCCCTGTCACCCTTATCACCCAAGCCAGCAAACACCTGCCAATCATCAGTAGCAGAATCATCTACCTGACTAGCACATAAGTGGGCCTGGCCAAGACCAGCAAAAGAATCACCCAACCAAGTCCAAATTGCCAACACACAGAATGATACATTAAATTGATGGTTATTGTTTTGAGCCAATAAGTTTAGGAGTGGTTTGTTTTTGTTATGCATCAAAAACTAACTGATATACAAGGGTATCAGATAGGTCATTAGTCTAGGAATTTGGGGATAAGAATTCAGTAAACAGAAGAACTCAGTCTTAGGAACAAACTAGGAGACCACTAACAAGAACTTGAATAAAATGTGGGCGAGGGACAAGATCTCAGAAACAGAAGCAAATTTGGAAGATTGCAATAAGGTTAGGCAGTCTTAAAAGTGAACAAGTTTAACAGCACAATGCAGACTAAAATTTGCTAAGTGCCTCCAAGATCAGGTCAGGATTGTTGCCAGGAATCTTGAGTTTTAAAATTTTCCTACCCATCTCTTTTATGATTATTATGCACAAAAGTTATCCCAAACCTTTTCCAAACTCCTCAGGAGCTAAATCACACTTCATTTTTCTTACTCTCTTTCCTGAGGACCTTACCTCTCATGTCACAAAGAAAACAGAAGTACCTAAATAAGGACTCAGTCAAAGTTCTTCCACAGAAGGTATAGACTTAACCAAGGGCATCCAGATTTGCCTCCATCTTGCCCACATGATGGAAGCAATGTCCTCCTTGTGCCTGACCTTTCTCATCCTACCCGTGCTCTAGATCTACCGAGAGGACTTCTACCACTTATTTCCTCTCTTCAATTTCTTCACTCTTTCCTTTTACTCAGATTTTCCAATCAGAATGGAAATATTCCAGTAATTTCTATTTTAAAAAGCTTCCCTTATTCCATTTTCTTCTTGTGACCACCCTTTTTCTCTCTTCCCCTTTACTATCAAATTTTGAGAAAAAGTGGTGCACTTATTGCTCCTATGTCCGCTTCTCATTTAGCTTCCAACTTTGATTTTTTTTTTTCTTTTCACTTCTTCCCTCAACACTCCATGAAATTTTCTCACCCAAAGCTGGGGACCAGATTAAGCCTGACATATGCAATGTTATTAACCTTGTTCTTCCTGATTACATGTGAAAGGTGACAGTAATCTGTCAGACTTTCTAGTTTCCCTTAGGATATTTTCCTGGAAGTGATCTACGACTTCTCCAAACTAGAAGATATCTGCTCAATTATTTATTAGGAATAGTCCTCCTTAGTTTAAGAATAAAAAGGGACGGACTACAAGGCTAGAGCTGAATTTTGCTCAATCATGAGGGATCTGTATGCTATTGAGCTTCTTTATGACTGAAAAGTCATAGCCAGAGGGTCACCTACTTTTTAAAAGTCCATGTTAATACCATTAGTCCAAAAATATTCACTGGGTCTAAAGTCCAGGAGTTCAGTATTGATGGCAAGAGATAGAGTATGTAGTCTAAGTTTTGCATCTGGGAGTTAATCATATCTAGAAAGGGCCATGCAATAGGTTTTTCCACTGGAATTTGTAAGCTACAAGTGTGAAACACTCACATGTCTCTGATTTTACTTGCCACCCTGCTGGTGCCAACCTGTCTGGTTTACTCAAGTTTTTGTCACCGGCCTCCTGTCATGGTTTTGTTCTATGAAAAACTAATTTCCAATCAAACCCAGAAGCAGAAGAGAAAAGAAAAGGGAGTTCTTTTGTTTCCAACTTCTGCAATTCAGGAAAATACATAAATGGAGAATGGGAATAGCCAGAATGCTAAACAACTACATCCAGAAATAAATCTTCCTAAATATTAAAAGCAGCACTCATAGAAAAGCAAATAGGCAAGGCCCTTTAAGAGCTATTTAAACAGGGGAATTTCCAGAAATTAATAGGCAACGCTGAAAATAAACATCTGTTAAGTGAATAAATGTAATGCACTACTGTTACCTCACAAAAGAAAAAGTCTTTCCAATTGGATAACAAAGCAGAACTCATATTTATACTAATACAAGACATGCACATAAAATAAAGTTACTGAAAAAGACTGATAATCAAAAACTGTGCAGATATACAGTAGGTAGATGCAAACAAAAAGGTGACGATCTAATCTTAACACAAGATTAAATTCAAGTTTAAGAAATTAGAAAACAAAGAGTACTCTGTAATGTTAAATTTGCTATCAACAATAAATAAAAACAGTTATAGTTAGGAGTGCCTGGGGTTGCTCACTCAGTTGGGCATCCATCTCTTGATTTCAGCTCAGGTCATGATTTCAGGATCATAGGGTTGAGCCCTGTCCTGGGCCCTGTGCTCAGCAGAGAATCTGCTTGAGATTCTCTCTCTCCATCTCCCTTTGCCCCTTCTTTCCACTCATACTCTCTTTCTCTCTCTCTAGAATAAATAAATATTATGGAGCACAGGTCCTGGAAAACTTCTTCTGTAGCCCTCTTATGAGAGAAATAAACTGACTAGAAAAAAATCCTCTAAGAAGTCATTGTTTCCTATCATACTTGATTCAAACTGACCCTTCGAAGTAGAAGTCTTAAAAAGATATTTTCTTTATCATTTTTGTTCTCTTACTCTAATGTCTGAAGCTATAATCGTTGTGATAATTAGGTGAATTCTTTATGATTAAAAAAAGCTACAAGTGGCTCTTAAAATAAATAAATAAATAAATAAATAAAATCTTTAAAAGAAAGAAGTACAGTTATAGCAAATAATTTAACATCAATATCATAAAGCTAAAACCATAGAAGATAAAAAGGAAGAATTGGTAGAAACAAACTAGTGATAACAGACTTTAATTACATCCATAATAACTATAATAACCATCTATAATAACTCCCATCTATATAACTCTGACCACGACAGATCAAAATCCCACAAAATATTTCCCAGTTAACCAAATATTAAGGCACAAAGAAACTTCAAAAATTCCCCAAAGTGGAAACTTTACAGATTACATACTTTAAACATAATATAATAAACCTGGAAATTAACACCAGTTCAGAACACAAAAGACATCTCATCACCTAGAAATTAAAATTCTTACTTAATGAATTCTTAAATGAAAAAGAAAATCCTAACACAAATTACAGGGAATCTAAAAAAAATAAGTTCCTAAAATGCTACACATCAGAACTATGAGGTAGCAAGCAAGGCTTGCTCCCAAGTAAATTTATAATCTTAAGTATTTATATTAATAAAGAATAAAGCTAAGTATTTAATCTAAAAATTTGGAAAAAGAGAAACTAAACAGTGGGAAGCAGAAGAACAATAGAGAAAAGGTAAAAATTTGTGAGCTAGGTGACAGATAATAAATAGAAAAGATAATATCAAAAAAATTCAAAACTGATAGCTGGAAAAAAAAACACAACGCTTACCACTAGCCAATAAATTTAAGAATATTACGTAAAGAGAGAAAGCACAAAAATCACACAAATAAATTATTATGAAGAAATAATCACAGGCTTAGAGAAAAATAAAAGGTTGTAATATTCTTTGCTTAATATTATGGAAACAAATTTTAAAAATTGATTGAAATGAACATTTATCTAGAAAATAAAAATTATAAAATCTAACTCTGGAGAAGATATTCACAAATGACACAACAGACAAAGGTCTGATATCTAAGATCTATAAAGAACTCCTCAAACTCAACACTCAAAAAACAGATAATCACGTCAAAAAATGGGCAGAAGACATGAAAAGACATTTCTCCAAAGAAGACATACAAATGGCTAACAGACACATGAAAAAATTTTCATCATCGTTAGCTAAATTGATACTTTTGGACGGGACTGGAAGAGATTATGCTGAGTGAAATAAGTCAAGTGGAGACAGTTAATTATCATATGGTCTCCCTTACGTGTGGAGCATAAGGAAAAACATGGAGGACATTGTGAGAGGGAAGGGAGGGGTGAATTGGAGGAAATCAGAGGGGTGATGAACCATGAGAAACTGTGAACTCTGAGCAACAGACTGAGGGTTTTGGAGGGCTGGGGGTGGGAGGTTGGGCGAGCCTGGTGGTGGGTATTGAGGAGGGCACATATTGCATGGAGCACTGGGTGTGGTACATGAACAATGAATCTTGTAACACTGAAAAAATAAAATAAAAGTATTTGGGAAAAAAAAAAGAAAACATCTAACTCTAGAAGAAATGGAAAATCTAACCAATTTTCATGGAAGAAATAGAAGTTATCAAAGAGGTAACCCTTCATGATTTATTGTGATGAGCACTCAGTAATGTATAGAACTGTTGAATCATTATATTGTTCATCTGAAACTAAGAGAATACTGTATATTAATTATACTAGAATTTAAAAAATACTCTAGATCCAGACATTTTCATAAGAAAATTCTGCCAAATATTTAAGTTCTTAACTTGGTCCTGAATGTAGAAAATGCATGCATTTTATTAAGTGTTACATTGATATCAAAACATGTAAAAGATTCCCTAAGAAAAGGGAACTACAGACCAAACTAATATATTAATATCAGCACAAGAATCCTAAATGAAATACAAACAAATATAATTCAGGCATTAAAAAACTAATAGATGAGATTTATTCCAGAAATACAAAGGAGATTCCATTAGAATAAATCTAATGTAATTCACTATATGAACAGATAGAATGAGAAAAATAACGTTAACACTTCTCTAGTGTTTATGTACTAGTCATTATTCTAAGCACTTCACATACGTTAACTCACTATTTTTTGCAACATCCATATGAAATAATAAGAACCATTATTCTATTTTATAGATAAAGAAAGTGTTATTGAGAAGCATTAAGGAACTTACCTAGAATTATATACTAATTAGGTGACAGAAGCACTTTTCAGAATCCAAGCAATGACTGACTTCAGACTCTATCTTCCAAACCATTATGGTGTGTGCCTCCCTTTTATCATCTTCATGGATTCTAAAACACTGTTCAACATCCCTTCCTGATTTTTAAAATATATTCATAAAAGAGAAAGACATAAATACTTCCTTAATATGATAAAATATATTTGTTTGAAACACGGGTTACATTTAATAGAGAAACCATCAGAACCATTCCAACTAAAGTCAAGAATAGAAGAATTCTGTTCTTTTTGTGCTCTTGTAAATGGGATTGTTTTACTTTCCAAATAGTTCCTTGTCTGAAAATAGAAAGGCAATGTTTTTATATGTTGATTTTGTATCCTGCGACTTTCCTGAATTAGTTATTTGTTCTAACAGTGGTTTTGATGGATCTTTAGGTTTTCTATATATAAGATTCTGTCATCACCAAACATATAATTTTATCTCTTACTTTCTGATTTGAATTACTTTTACTTCCTTTTCTGGCCTAATTGTTCTGGCTAATACTTCCGGTACTATTTTGAATAGAAGTGGCAATAGTTGGTATCCTTGTCTCATTCTTGATCTTAGAGGAAAACTTTCACCATTGAGTATTATGTTAGCTGTGGGCTTGTCATAAATGGCCTTTATTATGTTGAGGTACATTCCTTCTATACCTAGTTTGTTGAGCATTGTCATCATGAAAGGGTGTTGAATTCTGTCAAATGACTTTGCTTCATCTATTGAGACTGAATTTTATCCTTCATTTTGTTACTGTGCTATATACCACATTGACTAATTTGCATATGTTGAAACATCCTTGCATTCCAGGGATAAACTGCATTTGATTAGTGTATGATCCTATTAATGTGTTGTGTTAGTAGTATATATGTGTGTATGTGTGTGTGTTTTGCATTTATGTTTATCAGGAATATTGGCCAGTAGTTTTCTTTTCTTGTAGTGTCTTTGTCTGACTTTGGTATTAGGGTAATATGCTGGACTCATAAAATGAGTTCAGAAGTGTTCCCTCCTGGGGTGCCTGGGTGGCTCAGTGGGTTAAGGCCTCTGCCTTCGGCTCAGGTCATGATCTCAGGTCCTCGGATCGAGCCCCGCATCGGGCTCTCTGCTCAGCAGGGAGCCTGCTTCCCCCTCTCTCTCTGCTTGCCTCTCCCTACTTGTGATCTCTTTCTGTCAAATAAATAAATAAAATCTTAAAAAAAAAAAAAAAAAAAAAGAAGTGTTCCCTCCTCTTCAATTTTTTGAAGGAGCTTGGGAAAGACTGGCATTAGTTCTTTTTTAAATGTTTGGTAGAATTCACTAGTGAACCCAATTGATCCTGGGATTTTCTGTGTTGGGAAGTTTTAGATTACTAATTCAATCTACTATTTATTATTGGTCTATTTAGCTTTTCTATTTCTTTAATATTTAGACTTGGTAGCTTGTATGTTTCTAGGAATTTATCTATTTCTTCTAGGTTATACAATTTATTGGCACATAATTTTTCACAGTATCCTTCATGACCTTTTATATTTCTGTAGTATCAGTTGCAACGTTTCCTCTTTCATTTCTGATTTTTTTAACTGAATTTTCTCTTTTTTTCTTAGTATAGATAAAGGTTTATCAATTTTATCTTCTCAAAACACCACCTATTATTTCATTGTTTTTTTACCTACTGTTTTCACAATTTCAATTTCAATTATTTCTATTCTTTTTTACTTTTTAAAAATTTTTTCCCATTTTTTTAAATTTAAATTCAATTAACATTTGTGTATTACTGGTTTCAGAGGTAGAGGTCAGTGATTCATCAATCTTATATAATATCCAGTGCTCATTACATCACATGCCCTCCTTAATGTTCATCTACTCTAAATTTTTTAGTGATTTTATTTATTATTTGAGAGAGAGAGAAAGAGAGCACATGGGCATAAGTCAGGGGAAGAGTAAAGAGGGAAGGAGAGGGACAAGCAGACGCTGTGCTGAGTGTGGAGCTCAATGTGGAGCTTTATCTCACAAGCTTGAGATCATGACCAGAGCTGAAACCAAGAGTCAGACATTCAACCAACAGAGCTACCCAGGCACCCCTCTACTCTATTTTTTATTGTTCACTTCCTTCTGCTAACTTTGGGCTTAGTTTGGTCTTCTCTTCTTAGTTTCTTGAGGTGTAATTTTGGGTTATTTATAAGAAACATTTTTTTAAAGTAAGAGTTTATTGCTACCAGTTTCCCTTTGAATACTCCTTTGGTGGCAGGTAAAAGACTTGTACATTGAAAACTATAAAACTTATATGATAGAACTGAAGAAGAAAAAAATAAATAAAAAGATATCCCATGTTTATAACTTGGAAGTTAATATTGCTAAAATGTCTGTGTTACCCAAAGCAATCTACAGATTCAATGATGTCCCCATCAAGATTCTAATGGAACTTTTTACAGAAATAGAAAAAATAATCCTAGAGCTCATATGGAACTGCAAAAGACCTAGAACAGCCAAACTGATCTTGAGAAAGAAGAATAAAGCTAGAGGCATCACACTTTCTGATTTCAAAGTATATTACAAAGCTACAGTAATTAAGTAAGTAATGTACTGGCATAAAGACAGGCATTCAGACAACTAGAATGGAAGAGAGATTCCAGAAATTAACTGACACATATAGGGTCACTAATTGTTAACAGGGGTGCCAACAACACACAGTGGGGAAAAGATGGTCTCTTCAACAACTGGTGCTAGAAAGCTGGATATCCACATACAAGAAAATGAAATTGGACCCCTACCTTACACCATACATAAATCAGCACAAAGTGTAAAGACTTAAACATAAGAACTGAAATTGTGAAACTCCTAGAAAAAAATAGACAAGCTTCTTGACACTGGTCTTAGAAATTATTTCTTGAATATGACAACAAAAGCACAGGCAAAAAAAAAGCTAAAATAAACAAGTGGGACTACATTACTTCTGCATAGCAAAGAAAACAATGAACAAAATAGAAAGGCAACCTACAGATGGGGGAAAATATTTGCAAATCATATCTGATAAAGGGTTTTCAAAATATGTAAGGTACTCCTACAAATCAATAGTAAAAAGTACCCTGATTTTAAAATGGGCAAAAGACTTAAACAGACATTTCTCTAAAGAAGACATGTAAATGACCAGCATGTATATGAAAAGATGCTCAACATCATTAATTATCATGGAAATGCAAATTAAAACTACAATGAAATCTCACCTCATGTCTGTTAGGGTGGGAAACAGGTTGTGGAGAAATTAGAACACTTGTACATTGTTGGTGGGAATATAAACTGGTACAGTCACTATGGAAAACACAATGGAGGCTCCTTAAAAAATTAAAAATAAGACTACCAAATGGGTATTTGTCCAAAAGAACTGAAATGAGGATCTTGAAGAATATCTCCATTCCCATGTTCACTGTAGAACTACTTACAGTAGCCAAAATATGGAAACAACCTAAGTGTTTATTGATAGATAAGTGAATAAAGAAAATGAGCAGTATACAGACGATAGAATATTACTCAGCCTTAAAAAAGGAAATCCTGCAATTTCAATATTATTATTGAAATATTATTATTTCAATATTCAATAATATTATCAATATTCAAAGATCAATATTCAATATTCATCAATATTCGAAGATGAACCTTGAGGATATTTGCTAAATGAAATAAGCCAGTCACAGAAAGATAAATACTGCATGATTCCACTTATATGAGATCTCTTAAATAGTCACAGAAGCAGAAAATACAATAGTGGTTGTTATGGGCTAGGGAGAGGGAGATATGGGGAGTTGTTATTCAGTGGGTGTAAGGTTTCAGTTATGCTAGATTAATAAATTCTAGGAATTTTCTATATAACAGTGGCTAGACTTAGCAATATAGTACTGTGCACTTCAAAATTTAAAAGGATACATCTCATGTTAAATGTTCCTACCACAAAAAACTAACAAAAGGATACAAGGAAATGCTGGGAGGTTTTGGATATGTCTATTACCTTCAGAGCAGTGATGATATGGGAGTTTGCATATGTCCAAACTTATTAAATTGTACATATTAAATATGCTCAGTGATTTGTAATAATTTATACCTCAATAAAGTTGTTTAAAAAAACAGAGGGAGGCACCTGGGTGGCTCAGTGGGTTAAACCTCTGCCTTCAGCTCAGGTCATGATCTCAGGGTCCTGGGATAAGAGCCCCGCATCCAGCTCTCTGCTCAGCAGGGAGCCTGCTTCCCCCTCTCTCTCTGCCTGCCTACTTGTAATCTCTCTCTCTGTCAAATAAATAAATAAAGTCTTAAAAAAAAAAAAACCAGAGGAAGGACACCCACTGTTACTTAACATTATTTGAAAACCCACTGGAAACAATAGCTTTCAAAGTACTAAAAAACCCACTGAAACAACAGAAATAAATTTAAAATGTGAAAAAGAGAAAGGAGAAGAAAATTATCATTATGTAGATAATATAGTCAACGGAAAACACAAGATAATACATTTTCTAAAATTATTAACAATAAAATACATTCAAAAAATTAGCAGAGACCCCTCTGACCAACCAATCCCCATTAACTGAGTAATCTGACATGAAACCAGCAGAACTGCCCAGCTGAGTCCAGTCCAGATTGCGGACACAAAGAGATGTGTGAGCAAATAAAATGGTTATTGTTTTAAGGTGCTAAATGTTTGAATGATTTGTTATGCAGCAGTAGGTAACTGATGCAATATATGACAAATGTGCTATATCAGATCAGTGAAGAAAAGACTCAGTATTTAACACACCTATTTGGAGAAGTGAGTAGTCATCTAGAAATTAATTAGATATTTATTTAAAACATACCTTAAATTTTAAATCCATACTTTATATTTTACCAGGATTAATTCCAAATAAAGAACATATTAAAGGGGCACCTGGGTGGCTCAGTCAGTTAAGTGTCTGCCTTCAGCACAGGTCATGATCCCAGGGTCCTGGGATTGAGTCCCACATCGGGCTCCCTGCTCAGCAGAGAGTCTGTTTTTCCCTCTCCTTCTATAGCCCCTTGTGCTCTCTCTCTCTCTTTCTCTCAGATAAACAAAAATCTTTTTAAAAAAGAATATACTAAAATTAAGAATATAAAAACATAAGGGACTATATGAAATCATGGGAACAGTTTTATAATAGTGGGAGCAAGAAGAAGAGCATTCTAACTACATATTAAACACAGAAATCATAAAATAAAATATTGATATATTTAACAATACAAAAATTAAAACTTCCTGTGTGACAGAAAATCATAATGGGAAAAAGAATAAAAAGACCAATTATCTTTAAAGGAGGAAATATTTTCTACGCCTATCACAGAAAAAGGACTAATTTCATTACTATATAAAGAACTCCTGGATTTGGAGCAAGATGGCGGAGGAGTAAGAGGTGGAGATAGTGTCTGATCCCAGAAGTCCAGCTAGATAGTTATCAAACCACTCTAAACAACTACAAACTTAGCAGGAAATAGAAGAGAAGATGAACAGCACCTCTAGGAACAGAAAATCGACCACTTTCCAGAAGGTAGGACGTGCAGAAAAGTGAATCCAAAGCGACGGGAAGATAGACCGCGGGGGGAGGGGACGGCTCCCGGCAGCCGCAGAGCAGCCGAGCACAAAATCGGAACTTTTAGAAATGTGCTCCACTGAGGGACGTCGCTCCAGAGGCTAAGCGGGGGGTGGAGCCCTCGTGTGGACAGCGTGGTTTCAGGACCCGTGGGGTCACAGAAAGACTGGGGGTGTCTGAGGGTGGCAGAGCTCCCAGGTATCAAAACGGGGAAGCCAATGGCAGAGACCGAGCCGAACAGTGGGCTACCAGCTCGGGCTTACCTTGAACCGTGATCCCGGCAGTGTCAGGCCGCTTCTCTTTGAGCAGGAACCCCACAAGGGGCAGATCCGGAGAGACCCCCTCCTTCCTCCTCCGGGAGGAGCAGCGTGGTAGCTTGCGGCAGAAATCTGCTGGGTTTGGAGACTCCAAACGGCCGTGCGCCAGAGACGGAAATGCTCGGTCACAGGCCGGGTGAGCTTGGAGTGCAGCCGGAGACCAGGGAGATGGGGGTGGAGGGGAGCTGACTGTTTTTCTCTGAGGGCGCAGCTGGCAGTGGGACCCCGAGCTCTCGGCTCCTACCGGCCGGAGACTGGGAGCCTGCCATTTTCATTCCCCTCCTCCAAAGCTGTACGGAAAGCGTTCAGGGAACAAAAGCTACAAGAGTGAACCCGAGCAGATTACCTAAGCCGGCCCCTGGCAAGGGCGGTGCAATTCCGCCTCGGGCAAAGACACTTGAGAATCTCTGCAACAGGCCCCTCCCGCAGAAGATCAGCAAGAATATCCAGCCAAGACCAAGTTCACCGATCAAAGAAAACGGCAGAACTTCTGAGATAGGAAAAAGCAACACATAGAATTCATGGCTTTTTTTCCCATGACCCTTTAGACTTT
>CM052900.1:76293265-76334218 GCA_028534135.1 Potos flavus | reverse complement strand
TTTCCTTTGCTGTGAAGAAGCTCTTCATCTTGAAGAAGTCCCAATAGTTCATTTTTGCTTTTATTTCCCTTGCTTCCAGAGATATATCTAGCAAGAAGTTGCTATGGCCAATGTCAAAAACATTATTGCTGTGAAATGTATAAGCCTGATGATTCACAGACATGTACCCTGGGGCAAATAATACATTATATGTTAATTAAAAAATAAAAAATAAATAAAATTATACATATTTAAGGTAAAAAAAAAAAAAATTATTGCCTGTGTTCTCCTCTAGGATTTTAATGGATTCCTGTCTCACATTTAGGTCTTTCATCCATTTTGAATTTACTTTTGTGTATGATGTAAGAAAGCAGGGTAGTTTCATTCTTCTGCATATTGCTGTCTAGTTTTCCCAAGATCATTTGTTGAGGAAACTGTCTTTTTCTACTGGATATTCTTTCCTGCTAATCGAAGATTAGATTAAATCTAATCCTGCTAATCGAAGATTAGATTAACTAATCGAAGATTAGTTGACCATATAGTTGTGGGTCCATTTCTGGGTTTTCTATTCTGTTCCATTGATCTATGTGTCTGTTTTTGTGCCAGTACCATACTGTTTTGATGACTACAGCTTTGAAATATAGCTTGAAGTCCAGAATTGGGATGCCTCCAGCTTTGCTTTTCTTTCTCAAGATTGCTTTGGTTATTCAGAATATTTTGTTTGTTCTAGCTCTGTGAAAAATGCTGGTGGTATTTTGATAGGGATTGCATTGTGTAGATTGCTTTGGGTAGTAGAGGCATTTTAATAATATTTGTTCTTCCAATCCATGAGCATGAAATGTTTTTCCATTCCTTTGTGTCCTTTTCAATTTCATTCATAAGTGTTCTATAGTTTTCAGAGTACAGATCTTTTACCTCTTTTAGTTATCTTACCTAGCTATCTTACGATTTTGGGTGCAATTGTAAATAGTACTGATTTGTACTTGATTTCTCTTTCTGCTGCTTCTATATATTATTGGTATATAGAAATGCACCAGATTTTTGTATGTTTGTATGTTTTTGTATGTTTTGTATGTTGTATGTTGATTTTGTAACCTGCAACTTTACTGAATTCATGTATCAGTTCTAGCAATTTTTTGGTGAAGTTTTTCAGGTTTCTACATAGAGTATCATGTTGTCTGTGAACAGTGGAATTTTGACTTCCTCCTTGACAATCTGGATGCCTCTTCTTTCTTTGTGTTGTCTGATTGCTGAAACTAGGACTTCCAGTACTATGCCTAATAACAATGGTGAGAATGGACATCCCTGTCTTGTTTCTGACATAGGAAAAACTCTCAGTTTTTCCCCACTGAGGATGATATCAGCTGTGGCTCTTTCATTTATGGCCATATATGGCCTTTATGATGTTGAGGTATGTTCCCTCTATCCCTACTTTGTTGAGGGTTTTTATCAAGAATGAATATTGTACTTTGTCAAATGCTTTTTCTGCATCTATAGAGAGGATCGTATGGTTCTTAGCCTTTATTTTTTTAATGTGGTGTATCATGTTGATTGATTTGTGAATATTAAACTACCCTTGCAGTCCAGGAATAAATCCCACTTGATCATGGTGAATGATTGTTTAATGTACTCTTGGATTCGATTTGTTAGTATTTGCTGAGAACTTTTGCCATCTATGTTCATCACGGATATTGGCCTATAATTCTTTTCAGTGGAGTCTTTTTCTGGTTTTGGAATTGAGGTAATGCTGGCCTCACACAATGTGGGTAAGTTTTCCTCCCATTTCTATATGGGACAGCTTTGGAAGAATAGATATTAATTCTTCTTTAAATATTTGATAGAATTCCTTTGGAAAGCCATCTGGCCCTGGACTTTTGTTTGTCAGGAAATTTTTGATTACTGATTTAATTTCTTTGGTTATTGTATTGGTCTATTCGGTTTTCTCAGATTGCTTTTAGGAATGTAAATTGATAGCAATAACCATCAATATTATAAATGCATATAGAGTTTTATTTCTCGGGATTTATCCTGTATGGAAATATTTGCATTGTGTGACATGTATGTTAAAAGTTAGTAATGTCAGCATTTTTCTAATTTCAAAATATTCAAAAAGAAATAAGCTCGATCACTGGGAAATTGATAAAATAAATTATAGTATAGTCTTAAAATGGAATATTTTTTATCCCTAGAAAAGGGAAAGTAAGTAATTTATGTACTGATAACAAAGATACATAAATCTATTATTAAAGATAAAGCAAAATATTGAATATCCTAGAAGAGCACTTACAATCGTTATAAGAGACAATATTCACCTATATGCTTGATATATATAAAATATCCTGGGGATCCTTGGGAAGACGCTGAAGAAACTATTAACAGCTGTTTATAGGGATGGAAGTGTGTAGCTGGGGAACAGAGACAGGAGAATGAATTTTCACAGCATACTCCCTTATACTTTAAAAATATTTTTTTAACCATGTAAATGTATTACCTAATCAAAATTAAATTTAAAGAAAAAAATATGGAAAGCAAAGAGAACAAACATGAAAACAAAAACAAGATGCTCTGAGTAAGAATGAAGGGTGGGTGGGAAGATTTGTGTTTCTTTGTCAGAAAGTTTTAGAAAGACAGAATTATTAAGATAGAATTATATTATCTATTTATGGATAGATCAACAGATCAATGGACCAGAATAAACAGTCCAGAAAAAGATCCATGAAAATAGTGTTACTTAAACTATAACAGAAATAACACTACAGATAAGTGGAGCTAATATACTTGGTTTTCCATATAGAAAAAACTTGAAATTAGATCTAAAAATTTGAAATTGGACACCCCTCCCATTATATACACAATCAATTCTAGACAAATTAAGAATATTTTCATGATGCCAGAAGAGTTTTTGTAAAAGACAAAAAATGCAATTCAAAATGGAAGGAATTGATACACTTGACTACATTAAAATTAAGCACATTGGTTCATCAAAATTCAAACATAAAAGTAAAAAGCCACAAATACACACACACACTATGAATCAATAAGAAAAAGACAAATCAAAAATGGTCAAATGTCATGAACAAACATTTCAGAGAGGATGAAATGCCAATGAACATATGAGAAGATGTATTTTACCAATCAAGAAAATACACATTAAAACCACAATGATATTTATATTATGATCACCAGATTATCAAAAACTAACTCATATATTGAAAACTCATATATTGCTGGTAGCAGTGTACTTTGGTACAAACACCATGGGATATAATTTAGGGTTATCCACCCAAGTTAAAAGAGCACATACACTACAACATAGCTATTCCTTTCCCAGGTACACACCATTAGAAAACTTGCCTATACTGCAAAAGGGCAGGCAAATAAGAATGTTAATGGAAGAATTATTCTTAATAGTAAAAAACAAAATGAACAAAAAGAAACAAAAAAAAAATGGCAACCAGACACATTTCCATTCTGTGAAAAATTTAAAAACAAATTATAGAATAGTATATAGCAGTGAAAATGACTGAATTTATTTAACACATAATAATATAGATGAACCTCACAAACAATGTTGAGCCAAAAAAGATTTCAGATTAGTATTTACTTCTAGAAGTGAAGGACAGTTGCTGTCATTTGGAAAGGAAGCATCAAAGGAATTGCTGAGATATTTTTTTTCCTGAAACTTTGTGCCTTTTTCCTCATGGCTCCCTATTTTCCCCACTGTCCAGCTGCTGACGACCACTCTTCTACTGTTTCTATGAGTTCAATTTTTTTTAGATTCCACATATCAGTGATAGCATGTGGTATTTTTCTTTCTATGGCTTATTTCACTTAGCATAATGCTCTCCAAGTTCATCTATGTTGCCTCAAATGACAGAATTTCCTTCTTTTTGGAGGCTGAATAATATTCCTCTATCTAAATACAGATATACCTGTATTTTCTTTTTTTACATATATATTTTTAAGATTTATTTATTTATTTGACAGAGAGAGAGATCACAAGTAGGCAGAGAGGCAGGCAGAGAGAGAGGGGGAAGGAGGCTCCATGCTGAGCAGTGAGCCCAATGCGGGACTCGATCCCAGGACCCTGAGATCATGACCTGAGCCGAAGGCAGAGGCTTTAACCCACTGAGCCACCCAGGCGCCCCTACCTGTATTTTCTTTATCCACTCTTCCATCAGCAGATGCTTAGGCTATTTCCATATATTTCCATATCTTGGCTAATGTGAATAATGCTATGGTAAACTTGTGAATGCAGATATCCCTTAGAGATCCTGTTTAATTTCCTGCCTCATCTCCAGAAGTGAGATTGTTGGCTCATTTGGTAATTCTAGCTTAATTTCTTGAGGAATCACCACAGTTTTCCATAGTGTCTGTACCAATTTACATTCCCACCATATTTCTCCACATCAAAGGTGTTCCTTTTTCTCCATATCCTTGCCAGCATTTGTTATCTCTTGTGTTTTTAATAATAAAGGTGTAAGGTGATTTCTCATTGTGCTTTTGATCTGCATTTTCCTGATGAGGAATGATGCTGAGCACATTTTCATATACCTGTTGGCCATCTGTATGTTTTTTTTGGTTTTATTTTGTTTTGTTTTGTTTTTTAATGGGGATGTCTATACAGGTCCTTGGCCTATTTTTAAATTGTGTTGTTTTCTGGTGGGTTTTTTCTTTTTTTTCCCTATTGCATTATATAAGTTCCTTATATACTTTGGATATTAACCCTTTATTGGATATATGGTTTGCAAATACTTTTTCCCATTCCACAGGGTGCCTTTTCATTTTGTTGATGGCTTCTTTGTTGTATGAAGTTTTTAGTCTGAGGTAGTCCCATTATCTATTTGTGTTTTTGTTGTAAAATATATGTATTTTAAGTTGAGTGATAGGTACGTGGTTTTCTTTTATTATTATTATTATTCTTTAAATCACATACAGATATATGGCCACAAACCATTTTTTAATTAATTAATTTATTTATTTTTAAAGATTTTATTTATTTATTTGACAGAGAGAGACACAGCGAGACAGGGAACACAAGCAGGGGGAGTGGGAGAGGGAGAAGCAGGCTTCCCGCCGAGCAGAGAGCCCAATGCGGGGCTCGATCCCAGAACCCTGGGATCGTGACCTGAGCCGAAGGCAGACGCTTAACAACTGAGCCACCCAGGTGCCCCCATTTTTGAATTTAAAACAACATTTAATAGCAAAAAAAAATTCCCAGGAATTTGTAAACTATTAGAGTTTTGTAATGGTCATGTTCAGGACTTAGACAAACCAAGAAAACGAGATAGTAAATATTTGTACATAGGTTTGGATGGGATAAAGTAATTAGAAAGTTTTATCATCAGCATGTAGCTATAATCCTGACATATAATAGATCTTCTGTAAATGTTTGCTGAATGAATGGATGAAAAAAAGCAAGGACTGAAAATTCTTGGGTTGGGCTTTAAAAACTATAGGCTTCATTTTACTACTAATGGGAGATAAGGCTTTAAAAGAAAATGATGGAATACTTTTGAAAATGTTCCATATGGGATATAGGCCATTAAAAACGAAGAATAATAAAATGCTTATGGTTAGAGGGAGTCATAGGCATAATAAAAACAACTCGTCAGTTCATTTAATCTGTCAGCTTTGTAGCCCTCACACAGACATACAGCTTAATAATTTTACTCATAGAGCAGATTAATTTTAGGAATATCCTGTGGGAAAATTCAATCTCTATAAGAAAATAATAACATATTCCTAGAAATACAGCTCTCTTATGTAGCATTTAGTGTTCTATATGTATAAAATGCTGTCAAATACTTTGTATCAATTACTTATAAAATTCCTATGATCATATTCATATTTCACATGAAAAACAGAAAGACCTAATGTATCACCTTGTCACAAAATTAATTATATAAATATTCAGCTGAGCCCAGACTGCTCTAACATAGCAGAGTTTAAGTGCTCAGAAAAAAGTGATACGTGGTTCAGGATACACATATGTAATCTGCTTAAACTTAATTAATGCCCAAATAATTCATTTAACTAAAGTAGGGAGTGAACTAGACAAAATGTGTCTTTGGAATCTGTTACCATGTTGTTTCTGCAGCCATCTCCCATGTTTTTTCTCTCTAGGCTCTTTGTGTTCCTTTGCTGTTTTGATTGTTCCCCACTATATATTGTACCCCTTCTAAACCCAGGCTTTCCTGGCAACACCCCATGCAAAAAACACCTATTATCCTTTTCATCCCATCCTTAACAAAACTTGCCCATTTCATACCTACTCTGTCAGCAACCTGATGACTAAATTTTGTCCTAATCAGTGATTAACAAACTCATAATTTTGTTTTTGATTTGTACTGGTTTAGTATGTCATCTCTTCCAAGAACATCATCATCTTAACAGATGATGGTATATGGTTAGATACTTCATTGTGAGGTATTTGACAAACTCTCTTCCTCCCTATCACTGCTAAAATCCAGGATGCCTCTTTAGCTTCCCTGAGATCACTTTTCCAACTTATCACCTATATGATTTACATCCTAGATAATCTCTTTCCAAAACTACAATTCCTAGTATGTGCTACTGCTAGAAGTAGCTATTTTCTGTAGAGGAAGCACTTAATAGTTGACAAAGTGTACTAACTCTTTTGGTTCTGGCAACTTTCATATTTGCATGATATATTTGCTTGCAGTCACACTCCAGAGAAAGTCTTCCATGTAAGCAGAGAGAATACTACACACACAATCCCTGATTGCCCTGTCCCCATAAACCCTGAAATGTTACACCATTAGAAATTCATTCCTTTAGGCTGAAAGAGAATTAGATACAATTAAAAAAATTTCTTGGTATTCCTAGAAGAGGTAGCACCTTGTAAGTCCTTAAAATCTAAATACTCACTGTTTGTTTTCCCTCAGATCAGTAGTCAAGATGGTTCCCAAGAGAATGTGTTACAATTGAGAATGATGGCCCGGGAGAAGCTGAGGCTAAGTTTCACATATGGGAGCATTGCTCAAGGAAGCCGCTCTAGTAAAAGCTTTGAGCAGAGAGATTCAAGCTAACAGAGGAAGCAAGAGATAGTATGCCATCTTGAAAGGGTACCAATGGAAGAGATACACTGCTCAATAACCTAATGGAATGCCCCAAATTCTGATGCTATCTACTCTACTATTAGACACAATGCCTTCCTGTTCACCTGCTCAAAACTTCCCAGGAGTTTAAGAAAAAGGAAAGTACCCAGAGAGTTTCACAGGGGTCTAATCACAGCCCAAAGAAGCTTAAAGGATGATTTTTTACAAAGGAAAGTGGTGTAAAGTCAAGTTTTAATCCCGGAGAAAGGATAGAGAATAAATTGTGAAAGATAACCCTGGTATAGTTCATTTCAGAGTTCTTCGTTCTGTCAATTAGCTATTTATTGAGTAAGCACCAGTAGACATCACTGTGTCCAGTAATGAGGGGAATTCAGAGAAGAATAAGACATGTGGATATCTGATAAGGCATGAAAGACAACAGTGTAGACTGTGGCTACTATAGCAATTTTGAGGAAAAAGAACTCCTTTTGGATGCATGTGTTTAATGGAGGAGTAGACATCCTAGTAGAACTTCAAAAGTGCTTGAAATTATGTTATAGAAAGGAGGCAGGAAGGCAGTCTGAAAAAAGGGATGTAGTCAAGCTAAGGCAGTGAAGCAGTAGAGTACAAGATATCTTCAGGAGGCAGAGTAAGCTGTTACAAAGAAGTGGTGGTACAGTTTCTAAGAGCCTGTAGGGTCAGAACCCACTGCCTAGGTCAAATTCCAGCTCTCCCATTGGTGATCCTGAGCAAGACATATAGCTTCTTTGTGCCTCAACTTCATCATCTGAAAAGAAATAATAATAGTACCTACCTCATAGGAATGCTGTTAAGAACAGAAAGACAAACTATGCATGTAAAATGTTTGGTACAATGATGGATACATATATTTGATAATGTTATTGATTACTATTTTAATATTATTTTTGCTGACACAGAATACTTATATCTGTGACCAGTAAGAAATAGAGCTATAAAAGCCAGATGATAGTATGTGGATTTTACTCTATGAGAAATGAGGGAGTGATTGGAGCTTTTTTTTTTTTTTAAGATTTTATTTATTTATTTATTTGAGAGAGAGAGAGAGAGAGAGAGCAGGAGAGGGGAGAAGGTCAGAGGGAGAAGCAGACTCCCCGTGGAGCTGGGAGCCAGATGCGGAACTCATCCCGGGACTCCGGGATCATGACCTGAGCCGAAGGCAGTTGCTTAACCAACTGAGCCACCCAGGCACCCAATGTGATTGGAGCTTTTGGAAGCATGTCATACTTGGGCAAATTTACCCTAGCAACAAGGTGCTGGGTGTGTCATAAGTGCTGGATGGAAGAGGAGCTTAGAGACTAGAGGGAAGGAAATTGAATGGGAAGGAATGGGTGCAATTACAGAGGTAATATAGTCCTGCTGAACTAGGAAATGATAGCAGAGGTGAGAAGGAAGTTATAGACTTGAGGGACACTATGAAAGAAAGCAGAGTGTGTACTGTCTATTTGAATCTAGAAAGGAAACCAAAGTTATAACATATTTTGAGCTTTAATAAATAAGCCTACTTAGTCATAATAAAAAGCAGAAAATCAAGATAAAAATGATTTAGGAAAGAGAGAGAGTAATTTGTTTAAAAGGTACCATGAAATTTAAATGAAATGTACTACAGACACCTGGAAATGCAGAATGAGAATCCAGGAGAGAGGTTGGCCTGGAGGTACTGACTGCCCTTCCAAGTAACTGAGAGGGGGTTGATGGATAACTTCTCTGTAAGCAAAAATGTCAAGGTAAGAACATCACTAATGTCTGAACCTTGGGGCTTATGCAGATTTGGGCTTTGGAAGAATAGCATTATTTTATTTTCTCTTGCTGTGATCACGCCGTTACAGAGCTATTAGCCATGGAGGCATAAATCCATGTTTTTCGGGGCACCTGGGTGGCTCAGTCAGTTAGGCGTCTGCCTTTGGCTCAGGTCATGACCCCGAGATCCTGGGATCGAGCCCTGCATCGGGCTCCCTGCTCAGCGGGGAGCCTGCTTCTCCCTCTGCCTGCAGCTCCCCCTGCTTGTGCTCTCTCTCTCTCTCTCTCTCTGTCAAATAAATAAATAAAAATCTTAAAAAAAAAAAAATCCACGTTTTTCATTCATATGTTCTTTCATTTGTTTGTTCAGTTATGAATATTCATTATAGCATTTTCAAGGTGTCCAATGCCCAGTAACTACTAGATAAATGAATGAAATCTGTGGTTATCTACTGAATCCTATAGAATCGCTTATGTGACAGTCCTTCAGACTGTGATCATCTTTAGGGTGAGCATTGCATAGAGATTTATCTGAGATGATGGGGGCCCATGGCCCCTTGGCCATGCATATGCAGGCTGTAGCTCTGGAGAAATCTGATATCCCTTTTGAAGAGCTTCTCTTTTCTTCATGACCAAGCACTTTCATTCAACATATTCCAAAAATATTTTTACTCCATTCCATTTTGTGTAATCAACAACCAGACTTGGGAGTGTGAAGGAGACAGACTGCCCTGGGAGCCTCACCCTGGCAGCTCATGCTCCACAACTCACCCTTACTCACTCTGGCAGGAGTAGCTCCCTAGTGGGACACTGCTTTGCATTTTCACACTATGAACTGAGGTTGTAATTAGCATAAAATCACCAACTAAACACTGCTAGGTCCCTCACTTCTTTAAAACAAAACAAAACACTACAGCTAATTGTCCTTAAGTGCCTAAGCCACACTGAGGCAAAGAGTACTTTGTACCCCTTCCTACCTCCAAGACCTGCCCCCATCCTTGCTCCACCATCTCCATGGCAACCTCTAAAACAAGCCGTTACAAGCCTGACATGGCACCAGGCTGACACCTTGGGCTGGGATTTAATTTTGAGTTATGACCGCGTTAGGAAAACATATGATGTGGCCATTTGCTTACAGAAAGAGGAGGGAGAATCATAAAACCCTCTTTTTTTATGAGCTGTCGCTTGATTCGTTCCTGGAGCCCCAAGTAGCAAGCTTCTAAATCAATGTGTGCAGCTGTTTTGGCTTCTTGGAGCCCAGCAGGTGTATTGCTCAGCTCGGCTGCCATCTCCCTACACTCACATAACAAATAATAACGTCTTACACACACCAGCCATCCATCAGAGTTACTGCTGGTCCCAGAGAGGCTTCCTTCCCTCTTCTCTACAACCCTTTATCCTCCTCTTTTTTTTTCCTTTCTTTCTTTCTTTCTTTTTTTTTTTTTTCTTTCTCTTTAACAGTAGATGTACTCCATCAATGGATTTTTCATCACACTTTCTGGATGCCTTCAATTGAATAACCTTTGGGTTTTTTGGCAAGAAGAGAGAGGGAAAAGGAGGAGAAAAATCCACCACAGTGTTTATTTGTGTTTAAAAAAAAAAAATAAAACAATAGAAGTATTGTGACTGGTGAAATCAATTAGTCTTCCTAAGCAGTAAAGGCCCACATCTGGTGTGACTTAAGTTAATGTAAGGGAAAGGGCTGCAGAGGCCCAGAGAGCTTGCATTCTCATTTCAACAGGTGAGAGAAGGCATAAAAGGCTAATAATATGCTACAAGTGCAGAGATGGTGTGATAAATACTGGGGGGGGGGGGGGGGGGCAGTTTTCCTAGGAGGTAAAATCCTCACTGGCCCATGACAACCAAATAAATGTTCCTTTTTAAGGCTGACCATCAACTTCAGGGAACTGAAGGGCTGAGACTATTCTAAAGGGTCAGCAGTATTCCAAAGGGTCAGCCAGCCCATTTCCCAGGGCAATGCAAAGATAAGACATAGAACTCCAAGACTAGTGGTAGTGGGCAGGCAGAGCAAGTGAAGACAGATTTGACAACTTGTAGACTCTCCAATCCATGTGGGTCAATTGAAAGAAGGCTATGGCAATGCCAGGCATGGTGATTATTGCATAGTGGAGGCTGCTAGATGGTTCAAACATATGGCTCAGAACTTGACCTTCTAGTAGGGTTGCTATATTTAGTTGTTAAAAATGTGGGCAACCAGTTAAATTTGCATTTTAACTAAAGAGTGAAAAGCTTTATAACTATATCCCATGCAATCTTCAGACATTTTTATGCTAAAAATTATTGTCTTGTTTGTCTGAAATTCAAATTTTACTGAGTGTCCTATACTTTATCTGGCAATCCTAACCTTCTAGGAACTTATATTTTTTAATTTGATGCCATCCTCAATGTTTTCCATATTGTATTATGGGTCAAAATAAGAAATGGCCATAATGAAAGCATGTCTGCCATTTCTACAAAGCCAATGCTCATGACAATACCCATGACATTATCTCGTACCCTCTGAATGAGGACTCATGAAATAAATCCTTTTAAAATTTATTTTGAATACTGTCATTCTTATCTAAAGAGCTATATTCCTTCTTCATAAATGTCCTTTCCTGCCTTGATACCTAAGGAGCTTGGAATTTAAATTGCTGCTCTGTTCCAGAAATCATTTTGGCATAGGTCCATTTTTCACAAAGTATGTTCTGCAGAACACTATGAAAAAAAAACAACATGTAGTGGTATCCCTCTCTTGAAAGTTTACAGAACTTTTTAGCAAATCAAAGGATCTGGGGAACTTTTCAGTAAAAACTTATCTGTTTAGCTTTTCTCCACTCAGAGTTTAATTTGTTTGAATACAGAACAGCCTTTTCAAGAAATACATATTTACACCCAACAGAACTAACTGAGCAAGTTAACATAGTCTGACAAATACTGGTTTAAGGTTTTGTTACGTTTATTTTGTCCTCAGTCTACATGATTTTCAACCTTCTATTTAAATATTAACTGTCTTGTTCTACATGTATTTTATTGCAAGCTGTCTGAAGTCTTCCTTCAAAGAATGCAACAAATAAATTCTAAATATAAGTAATAAATAAATTCCTTGAGGTGGTTGACAGGTATCGCATATATAGTATACAAAATACTCACAAAGAAACTGTGACTCAGAACATTCAGAGAATCATGATCATTAAAGAGACCTCTTACCCTCTTCCCTCTCTATAACACTGCTCATGTATATGAGGGTTCCCCACCACCCAAACAACCTTCCCCTTTCTTTCCGCCATTGGTTCCTGCCCCTATGATAACCCCTCAACTGGGTGGGAAGCTTCATAGCATGCTGGCACTCCCTACATCCAGTCTCTCCAGGTGATACCTTCCACCCCAGATAGAGCTGAGTTTAGCAAGAGTTCCAGACTTTGGAGTACATTACATATGCAGTACTTGGGGACCTTTCAGGGATAAAGGAGGTGGGGACCATGTGAGTTATTGTTCTAACAGTCTCAATTATTAACTTAGCCCTCAGGCAAGATCCCCTTGGTACCTACCAATCATTCCAGCACAATATAAATCTATTTGTCACAGAGAAATCTAATTCCAAGGGGAAAAGACTCCCTTATTTATACCAAGGCTGATGGCAGGTACTAGAAACCTGGAATGACAGGATAGTCCAAGAGTATTTTTATTTTTATTATTTTCTTAAACCAGTTTCCAACAGCTGGTCGCCAGTTGCCCCCTAATGTGGACACATAAAAGCAAAGCCTCCAGCACTGTACCAGCCAGGATCAGGGAAGAAACACAGCCCCCATAAATCAAGGCTGTGCTGTTCTACAGCTTTAGTTCAATGAAGTACATGTGCATGGGATAAAGGGGACGAGCTTTAGGGGAAAAAAAAGAGCAATCCTCCCCCATGGATAAACCAACACCAGTTTGGATAAAGCTTCTGTCATCCTCTCAGTCTCCCTGCACTAGTCAAATCACTCAGTCAAGAGCCCACGGGCAAAGGTGTCAAGAGCCTAGTCCTGGATCTTTTTAAAGAGATGCACAATCCGAGTCGTTTGAGTTTCAGAAAAGAGGATCTCTAAGACAGAAGAGCAGAGATCTGAGCAGGATTCATTCCTGATCTCCTAGGAGGCAGTTCACTAGAGATAGTGATGCAGATTTGGGCCTGGGTTTTAGGAAAGAGAGGCGAAGGAAGGTCATATATACATTTTTTATATGGCTTTTATTATGTTAAGGTAGTTTTCTTCTTTTTTTCAATTTTATTTACTTATTTTTTAAAAGATTTATTTATTTATTTTAGAGAGAAACAGAGCACAAGCAAGAGGAGGGGCAGAGAGAGGGAGACAAGCAGACTGGATGGGGAGCCCCATGTAGGGCTTGATCCCAGGACACCAAGATCATGACCTGAGCCAAAACCAAAAGTTGTACACTCAACCTACGGAGCCACCCAAGTGCCCCCCAAATTGACTTTTAGTAACAGTGATCCACTTATAGTTATGGACAGAGTGGATACTCCATCCACATTGCTGGAAAAAAGAACCAGAAATATGTCAAAGAATACAATCAAAGGAGAATTTACCAGGGCATTCAGTCTTAGGTTATTATCCAGAACTGTCATGCTTAAGAAAATCCACTGGTAAAGCATTCACAATTCCTCAGCATAATCATACACCTTCACCTAACCTCCCAGAGCTAGTAATATTGGTCAGGAAAAATGTGGCCTTGACACTAAAAGGGCCTAGATGCTAACGTAAGGGAGAAAATATTAATGAATTCAATGTGGTCCACAATTTAGTCATTCATTCATATGTGAGGGTCAATTCTATGCCAGACGTTGTGCCAAGTAGCAGTCCAGGTAGGGTGGGAATCCCAGACCTAGCATTCCTGTCACCTTCCAACCTTATTCTAGCACAGATGCCCAGGTCTGGAGGATGTGAGACTGGTTGCCCTTAGAAAAAGAGGAAACAGAGGGCATCAGATTCTAACTGGAGGTTAGAAATCATGTGGTTAATATTACTCATTTACATTTTTAGTGTCTCAATACAGTCATACACCTCTGGAGTAGTCAAGATAGACCATCTTATTTTTACCTTATAGCTGAGAAAACTGAAGCTCTAAAGAGTTAAAGGATTAGCCAAAGGTCACCTAGTCCCTAAGTGACAGATACAGCCTGACTTCACCACCCAATTGCACCTTCCCAAAGCGCCTTCTATTCCTTAACTAGTTAAGAAGGTCAACCAAAGATCTCCTTACACCTCCATATCTCCACTGTCTTCGTTTCCAACAACATCTCCTCTCTGCACTATGACCAATGGAAAGCCAACTGCAAAAAAAGTCAGGTGTTTATACAACTGCATCAACTAACATAACTTCTCAAGGTAAACTCCCAAACTCAATAGCCTTCTGCAACTGGTAGATGATCCTAAGAGAATCTTGGTTTTAAAACCAAGGGAGAAAATTAAACCTATACCACACACAACTCTTATTCCTATATACCCTTTAACAGGAAACTCTACCTCATCAACCACAGGCCAGAACAAAAAAGACATAACACTGGACAAAATGTAATTATATATAGTAAAACTGATAACAGAGAAAAGGTAGTATCATAAAGCTCACTGACCTAAGTGTAAAAAAATACCCAGGACTCTAATTTTTTAAAAAGATACCATCAAAATCAAATCTTTCTATACACAGCTTCTCATCTTAAAAAGAAAACAGTGAATCACTCTGACAACCTACGATGTTTTGCATTAACTTAAGATCTGGAAAAATATTTAAAAAAACATCATTCATTTCTTCTAATTATAACTGGGGTAAATTATTTTTATAATTAATAAAACATATTTGTATGTTTTCTCAACCATGAATTGTAGACGATAGTATATATTGCTATTCTTGAATGCCAGATGAGAGGAGAGTAGTTCTAGAAGGGGTTCTGACACCCTTATAGAATTGAAGAAAGAGCTTTGCTGTATTTTGCATCACTATTATTGTTATTGTGTTGTGCTACTGTGTTATTGTGTATTGGATCTACTAATTTACCATCCTATACTATCTATTCTTACCTTTTAAAGCTCTAGTAACTAAAGTTCTTCTATGGATTAGGGAGAATAATTCAGAAGTCTGTGGGTTTTTACAACAAGAATATTTATTAAAAAAGAGTTATTTTTAATCTATTTTTGTCATATTTTTATGACAATATTCATACGGATAATTCTTTCAGTTCACTTCCCACTCAATTTCTTGAACTTCTCACCTGTAATGGTACTGTCTCTCACTGGACTTCAGCCACTCACACACATGCTTATCCCTGGTCATTAACAGTAAGTGCACATTCTATATCATCTCAATTTTAAGTATACTACTTTCCAGCCAGTAGTTCCTATCTCTCCTACTTACTTTAGTACCCTGATTTCCATCAATACTTTGATTTTGCAAGGACCCCCCCAAAAAAAAAAAAAAGGAAAGAAAGAAATTAACGGTGTATGATTTTTAGTACCTTATTACCTCACCTCCTTCTTAACTTAGTTTGGATACTCCGGTTCATTACAATCACTTTCTTGTATAATACCGTCAATACCCTTGGCCAATTCTCCATTTAGCATAAAAAATTGCAATAACGATTAAATCTTAAACTCTGTCTACTCCCCACCTGCCTTAATGCAGCAGAATATGTCTGGAGAAAAACACACATCTATATTGATGAGTCTCATTCTAATTTCCTCACCAGTAATACCAGAAGGACCCTTGTGCTACCCAACAGTCCTACTGCATCCTTTTCTAGTCTTACATGCCTTAACCCTTTCTTCTCTTCCCCAAAACGCCATCATTTCCTCCTTCATCTTTACTCTAAGTTGATGACCTTATTTCCTATTTCACTGAGAAAAAAGAAGCAGTCAAAAGTGATCCTCTAAGGGAAAAAAATATGTAGAGCTAAGAAACTAGTAAAGAGAAAAAACAGAAATTTTACAATACTTAATCAAAAACAGTAGCTATATACATGTTAAGTACTTCAATGAACAGATAAAGATCAACAAACTCAAAAAAAAACTAAATCTCAACTACATTCTGTTCATAAGAGGGATATTTTAAATACAATGACATAGAAAAGTTGAAAGTAAAAATGTAAGAAAAGATATACCTTTTAAACACCAACTAAAATAAAACTACCATAGATTTGCTAATATTAAACAGAGTAAAACCTTAAGAAAATAAGCACTACTAAACACAGATATTTCATAGTAATAAATGCTTAATCCCAAGAAGATAAAACAAATCTAATTTATATGCACCTACTAATATAGCTCCCAGATTTATAAAGTAAATATTGTCAGAAATACAAAGAGATAGAAATATTTGCTTTATTTCTAAAGAAATTTTTTTATTTCTTTTCTATTTTTCTTTATCTATCTTTAGATATCTTTATCTATCTTTTCTTTATCTTTTCTATATTTTTCTTTATTTCTTTTCTATTTTTTATCTTTATTCTAAAGAAATTTCTAAAAAAATATTTATTTCAGAAAGAGAAAGAAACAGATCTTAACATATCTCTCTCAGTTACACACAGATCAAAGATCTAAAATGCAGTAGGTTGAGCACTGGGTACTGTATGTAGGTAATGAATCACTAAATTCTACACCTGTTACGTACATTACACTGTATGGTTTTTGTTTTTTTGTTTTTTGTATTACACAGTATGTTAACTAACTGGAATTTAAATAAAAATTTTGAGGAAAAAAACATAAGCATAGATGCAAAAAAAAAAAAAAAAAAAGAATAGCTCAATTCCCACATGCTTCTACACATAAGTTTACAACAATTATATCTAAAAGAAAGAAGATGGTCCTTGACAGTTTATACATACTGTAGCTTCAAAGAGGTCAGCACATTGCTATTTCCATTTGCTTCCACAGGTTTACAACAATTATATCTGAAAGAAAGATGTTACTTGACAGATGATTTGTATACATTGTAGTTTAAAGGAGTTAAGCATACAACTGTTTTCATATGCTTCCATACAAAAGCATTCATACACTACTATCTTAATGACAGAAGATATTACTTGAAAGACAGATTCTATATAGTTTCGGCCAGCTAAGAGCAGCAATTCTGAACTGCAGGATACCACGCACACACCCTAGCCCTAACCAAACTCTAACCCTAACCAGTACCATAAAGCTAACCCTAACCCTAACCCTAACACTCTGGAGAGTCTCTGAACTACAGGTTACCAGGCACATATCCTCACCCTAACCCTAACCCTAACTATAGATCTGACAAAATGGGTTCCTGAGCCCACAATAAGAAAAGCTGAGAAGCAGCCTGGTTATTCTCAAGAAGACATCAAACATTTTAGAATTGGTAATATTTATGGAAATGGTTGTAAAGACAGAAAATAAAAACAGAAGGAACAACTGAGTATCTATTTAAAGAGCATTAGAGGCTCAAATCTCCTCCTTGCCTTAGCTCAGGAGATGGCTGCCCTAACTATTCCACCCCAGCTGAAGTCTAGGGTTTCTTCTCTGGAGAGGTCTCTGAACTGCATGATTATCAGGCACATACCATAATTCTAACACTAACCCTAACTCTAACCCTAACTTAAACATAACTATAACCTATAACCCCCACTATCTAACCCCTAACCTTTACCCTAACACTAACTCTAAACCTAAACTCTCAAGAGATCTCTGAACTACAGGATACCAGGCACATATTCTCACCCTGGTCCTAAACCTAATGCTCACCTGTCCCTCACTTTATCCTTCACTCTAACACAAACCGTAACCCTAGATCTGAAGGGGAAAAAAAGGAAGATGTGGTATATGTAATGGAATATTACTCAACTATTTAAAAAGTATAAAGTCATGCCATTTGCAATGACTATGGATAGGGCTACAGAGTATTATGCTAAGTGCAATAAGTAAGTCAGAGAAAGACAAATACCATATGATGTCAGTCATATATGGAAATTAAAAAACAAAACAAATGAACAAAGGGACAAAAAGAGAGAGAGACAGACCATGAGAACAACAGATGGTTACTAGAGGGGAGATGGGTACAGGAATGGGTTAAAAAGCTCAATATCATCAAAGCCATCTATGAAAAACCCACAGCAAATATTCTCAATGGTGAAAAACTGAGAGCTTTTCCCCTAAGGTCAGGAACACGGCAGGGATGTCCACTATCACTACTGCTATTCAACATAGTACTAGAAGTCCTAGCCTCAGCAATCAGACAACAAAAAGAAATAAAAGGCATCCAAATGGCAAAGAAGTCAAACTCTCACTCTTTGCAGATCATATGATGCTTTATGTGGAAAACCCTAAAGACTCCACCCCAGAACTGCTAGAACTCATACAGGAATTCAGTGAAGTATCAGGATATAAAATCAATGGATAGAAACCAGTTGCATTTCTATACACCAACAACAAGACAGATAAATTAAGGAGTCGATCCTATTTACAATTACACCCAAAACCATAAGATACCTAGGAATAAATCTAACCAAAGAGGAAAAGAGTTTGTACTCAGAAAACTATAGAACATTCATGAAAGAAATAGAGGAAGACACAAAGAAATGGAAAAACGTTCCATGCTCATGGATTGGAAGAACAAATATCGTGAAAATGCCTATGCTACCAAGAGGAATCTACACATTTAATGCAATACCTATCAAAATACCATCAACTTTTTCTCAAAGAAATGGAACAAATAATCCTAATATTTGTATGGAACCAGAAAAGACCACGAATAGCCAGAGGAATGTTGAAAAAGAAAACCAAAGCTGGTGGCATCACAATTCCAGATTCAATCTCTGTTACAAAGCTGTAATGATTAAGACAGTATGGTACTGGCACAAAAACAGATACATAGATCAATGGAACAGAATAGAGAACTCAGAAATGGACTCTCAACTCTATGGTCAACTAATCTTCAACAAAGCAGGAAAGAGTGTCCAATGGAAAAAAGACAGTTTATTCAACAAATGGTGTTGGGAAAATTGGAAAGCCACATGCAAAAGAATGAAACTGTGCCATTTCCTTACACCACACACAAAAATACACTCAAAATGGATGAAAGACCTAAATATGAGACAGAAATCCAACAAAATCCTTGAGGAGAACAGGCAGCAACCTCTTCGATCTCAGCCACAGCAACTTCTTCCTAGACACATCACCAAAGGCAAGGGAAGCAAGGGCAAAAATGAACTATTGGGACTTCATCAAGATAAAAAGATTTTACACGGCAAAGGAAACAGTCAACAAAACCAAAAGACAACCAACAGAATGGGAGAAGATATTTGCAAATGATATATCAGGTAAAGGGCTAGTATCCAAAATCTATAAAGAACTTACTTTCAACAGTTAATTTTACTTTATTTTTTAAAATTTTTAAAATTTAAATTCAATTTAATTAACATATAGTGTATTATTAGTATCAGAGGTAGAATTTAGTGAGTCATCCATTGCATATAACACCCAGTGCTCATTACATCAAGTGCCCTTCTTAATGCCCATCACCCAGTTACTCCATCCTCCCACCCACCATCCCTCCAGCAACCACCTTATTAAAGAAAAAAGATTTCAAATCAGTAAGTGTTCACCTTTAGGAAATATAAAAAGAAGAGCAAACTAAATCTAAAGCAAGTAGAAGAAAAGGAATAATAAAGATCAGAGGGGAAATCGATAAAATGCAAAAGAGAAAATAGAGAAAAAATTGAAAACAAAAGTCATGCTTATAAAAAGATTTTTAAAAAGTCATGAGCCTTTAGCTAACCTAACCAAAAAAAAAACAAAACAAAACAAAAAAAAAGAGCGAGAAATCAAAAATTACCAAACTTAGGAATGAAAGAAGGGATATCATTTCCACAACTACAAAAATTAAAGAGATTTTAAGGGAATAGCATGAGCAACTTTGTTCCAACAAATTAGACGACTTATATGAAATGAAAAAAATACAATTACAAAATTTTAATTTAACTTAAACTTATATTGTAGTAATTTAAAATCTTACTATAATCTAAGGACCAGACTTAGATGGCTTTACTAGTAAATTATTTCAAATATTTGAAAAAGAAAAGAAACATGTGAATTCTACACAAATTTTTCAGACAACAGAGGAGGAAGAAACACTTCCAAACTCATTCTTTAAAGCGAACATTACTATGATACTAAAGCTAAAGATAGAACAAATGAAGAAAAGTATCGACTAATATTCCCCATAAATATAGATGCACAAACCCTTTACAAAATTTTAAACTGAATACAACATATAAAAAGAATCAACAACATTACCAAGTGAGATTTATCCCAGGATTGCAAGGTTGGCATGTAATATGAAAATCAATCAATATAATTCACCATATTAATAGCATAAAGAATAATACATGATCATCTCAATAGACACAGAAAAACTCTTTGATAAAATGTAATCTTCCATGATAGAAGCTCTCAACAAAACAGATAGAAAAGGGAACTGTCTCAACCAGAAAGGCAACTACAAAAAACCTCTAGCTAGTATTATACTTAATGGTGAATGCCTAAATCCTTCCCCTCTAAGATCATGAACAAGACAAGACACCATTTCTCTCCAACATTCTACAGGAGGTTCTAGTTTATGCAATAAGATAAGAAAAAGAAATAAAAGGCAACCATATTAGATAGGAAGAAGTAAAACTCTTTTTTTCACAGGTTACATGCTAGTCTATGCAGCAAATCTGAAAGAATCTGCAAAAAACTAACAGAATTAACAGGTAAGTTTAAGAAGATTGCAGGACATAAGATCAATGTTAAAAATAAACTGAATTTCTACATGCTACCATTGAATAATTGGAAAATGACGTTAAAACAACTTCATAGTATCAAAAAATACTTAGGAATAAGTTTGACCAAAAAAGTGCAAAACTACACACTAAAAATTACAAATCACTGACAAAAAAAAACTAAGGATCTAAATAAATAGAGAAATACACCATATTCATCAATTTGGAAGAGTCAATATTGTTAAGATGGTAATTTTCCCTAAATTGACCTACAGTTTCAATACAATCCCAATTCAAATATTAGCAATTTATTTTGTAGAAAATGACAAGCTGATCTCAAGATTTATATGGAAACACTAAGGACCTAGAACAGCAAAAACACTTTTTAAAGAGAAGACCAAAGTTTGAGGACCCACACTACCTGTTTTCAACACCTATTATAAATCTTCGTTAGAGGTGAAAAGATGGCAGAAGAATGGGGACCCTATTTCAACTGGTCCTCTGAACTGAGCTGGATATCTACTAGGCCATTCTGAACATCCATTTTATCAGCCTAAGATGTAAGAAGATCTATCTGGATCTCTACAAACAGTATTTCTAGTGGTGGGTCTCAAGGTTTGAAGTGGGGAGCCATGATTCTGCTAAGACTGTAGTAAGAGATACAGAAGGATACTATATCGTTCCTAAAGGGTCTATCCAACAAGACGATCTAACAATTGTAAAGATCTATACCCTCAACAAGCGAGCAACCAACTACATAAGCCAACTGTTAACCAAAATAAAGAGACATATTGATAATACGTTAATAGTAGGAGACCTCAAACACTCCACTCTCAGCAAGAGACAGTTCATCTAAGCAGAAGATCAACAAAGAAACAAGAGCTTTGAATGACACAGTGGACCAGATGGACCTCATAGATATATACAGAAGATGCCACCCTAAAACAACAGAATACTCATTCTTCTTGAACACACATGGAACTTTCCCCAGAATAGGGAGCAGGTTGAGACCTGACCACAAATCAGGTCTCAACCAATACCAAAAGACTGAGATTATTCCCTGCATATCCTCAGACCACAATACTTTGAAACGAGAACTCGATCACAAGAGAAAATTCGGTAGAAATTCAAACACTTGGAAGCTAAAGCCCATTCTGCTTAAGAATATTTGGGTCAACCAAGAAATGTAAGAAGAACTTAAACAATTCATGGAAACCAATGACAATGAAAACACATTGGTCCAAAACCTATGGGATACTACAAAGGTGGTCCTAAGGGGGAAATACATAGCCATCCAAGCCACACTCAAAAAAATAGAAAAATCCCGAACACACGAATTAACTTTATACCTTAAAAGAACTGGAGAAAGAACAACAAATAAAGCCTAAGCCACACAGGAGAAGAGAATTAAGATTAGAGCAAAAGTCAATGAATTAGAAACCAGAAATACAGTAGAGCAGATCAATGAAACTAGAATCTGGTTCTTTGAAAGAATTAGTAAGATCAGTCTGTTGCTCTGAGTTCACAGTCTCTCGTGGTTTTGGAGGGGAGGGGGGTGGGGGGATGGGCAAGCCTGGTGGTTGGTATTGAGGAGGGTGCATATTTCATGGAGCACTGGGTGTGGTACATAAACAATGAATCTTGTAACACTGAAAAAATAAAAGTATTTGGGGGAAAAAAAGGGGAGGGGGTTGGGGGATAAGGGGTAGCCAGGTGATGGGTATTGAGGAGAGCACATGTGATGAGCACTGGGTATTATATGCAACTAATGAATCGTTGAACACTACATCAAAAATTAATGATGTACTATATGGTGGCTAACTGAACATAATAAAAAAATAAAATAAATTTAAAAAGTGAAAAAAAAAGTTAGTAAGATCAATAAACCACTGGCCAGACTTATCCAAAGGAAAAGAGAAAGGACCCAAATTAATAAAATTATGAATGAAAGGGGAGAGATCACGACTAACACCAAGGAAGTAAAAACAATTATCAGAAATTATTATCAACAACTATATGCCAAAAAATTAAGCAATCTGCAAGAAATAGATGCATTCCTGGAAACCTATAAACTACCAAGACTGAATCAGGAAGAAACTGACAACCTGAATAGACCAATAACCAGTAACAAGATTGAAGCAGTGATCAAAAACCTCCCAAAAAACAAAGAATCCGGGCCTGATGGATTCCCTGGGGAATTCTACCAAACATTCAAAGAAGAAATAATACCTATTCTCCTGAAGCTATTTCAAAAGATAGAAACAGAAGGAAAACATCCAAACTCATTCTATGAGGCCAGCATTACCTTGATCCCAAAACTAGGCAAAGACCCCATCAAAAAGGAGAATTTCAGACCAATATCCCTGATGAATATGGATGACAAAATTCTCAACAAGATCCTAGCCAATAGGATCCAACAGTACATTAGAAGGATTATCCATCACAACCAGGTGGGATTTATCCCTGGAATGCAAGGGTGGTTCAACATTCACGAATCAATTGGTGTGATAGAACACATTAATAAGAGAAGAGACAAGAACCATATGGTCCTCCCAATTGATACAGAAAAAGCATTTGACAAAATACAGCATCCGTTCCTGATTAAAACTCTTCAGAGTGTAGGGATAGAGGGAACATTCCTCAATTTCATAAAAACCATCTATGAAAAGCCCACAGAGAATATCATTCTCAATGGGGAAAAGCTGAGAGCCTTTCCGTTAAGATCAGGAACACGACAAGGATGCCCACTCTTGCCACTATTGTTCAACATAGTCCTAGCATCAGCAATCAGACAACAACGAAGTAAAATATATTCAAATTGGCAAAGAAGAAGTCAAACTCTCTCCCTTCACAGATGACATGATACTTTTGTGGAAAACCGAAAAGACTCCATCCCCAAATTACTAGAACTCATACCGCATATTAGTAATGCGGCAGGATACAAAATCAATGCAGAGAAATCAGTTGCTTTCCTATCATATACACTAACAATGTAACTCTAGAAAGAAAAATTAGGGAATTGATTCCATTTACAATAGCACCAAAAACCATAAGATACCCTGGAATAAACTTAACCAAAGAGTTAAAGGATCTATACTCTAGGAACTACAAAATACTGATGAAAGAAGTAGAAGAAGACATAAAAAGATGGAAAAATGTTCCATGCTCATGGATCAGAAGAATAAACATTGTTAAAATGTCTATATTGCCCAGACAATCTATACTTTCAATGCCATCCTGATCAAAATACCAATGGCATTTTTCAAAGTGCAGGAACAAACAATCCTTAAATTTGTATGGAACCACAAAAGACCCCAAAGGAAATGTTGAAAAAGAAAAACAAAGCTGGGGGCATTACGTTGCCTGATTTCAAGCTATATTACAAAGCTGTGATCACCAAGACAGCATGGTGCTCGCACAAAAAAAGACACATAGATCAATGGAACAGAATAGAGAGCCCAGATATAGATCCTCAACTCTATGATCAACTAAACTTCAACAAACCAGGAAAAAATATCCAATGGAAAAAAGACAGTCTTTTCAATAAATGGTGCTGGGAATATATATATATATATATATAAAATTTTGAGTTATATACAGTTCTGTATATATGTTATATATATACAGAATATATATATACGAATATATATACATATATATACATATATATGTATATATACTCAAAATGAGTTTATACAGAACTGTTATATACAGAAGAATGAACTCAACCATTCTCTTATACCATACACAAAGATAAACTCTAAATGGATGAAAGACCTCAGTGTGAGGCAGGAATCCATCAAAATCCTAAAGGAGAACACAGGCAGTAACCTTTCCAACAATGGCCTAAGCAACTTCTTTCAAGACACGTCTCCAAAGGCAAGGGAAACAAAAGCGAAAATGAACTTTTGGGGCTTCGTCAAAATAAAAAGCTTCTGCACAGCAAAGGAAACAGTAAAAAAAAAAAAAAAAAAAAAGGCAATCCACAGAATAGAAAAAGATATTTCCAAACAATACTACAGATAAAGGGCTAGTATCCAAGATCTATAAAAAACTTCTCAAACTCAACACCCAAAAAACAAATAATCAAGTCAAAAAATGGGCAGAAGACATGAAAAGACACTTCTCCAAAGAAGACATATGAATGGCTAACAGACACATGAAAAAATGTTCATCATCATTAGCCATCGGGGAAATTCAAATCAAAACCACATTGAGATACCGCCATACACAAATTAGAATGACAAAAATTAACAAGGCAAGAAACAACAAATGTTGGAGAGGATGTGGAGAAAGGGGAACCCTCTTCCACTGTTGTGGGAATGCAAGTTAGTATAGCCACTTTGGAAAACAATGTGGAGGTTCCTCAAAAAGTTAAAAATAGAGCTACCCTATGACCCAGCAATTGCACTACTGTGTATTTACCCCCAAAGATATAGATGTAGTGAAAAGAAGGGTCACGTGCACCCCAGTGTTCATAGCAGCAATGTCCACAATAGCCAAACTGTGGTAGGAGCCGAGATGACCTCCAAAAGACAAATGGATAAAGAAGATGTGGTCCATATATGCAATGGAATATTACTCAGCCATCAGAAAGGATGAATACCCAACATTTGCATCAACATGGATGGAACTGGATTATGCTAAGTGAAGTAAGTCAAGCAGAGAGACAATTATCATATGGCTTCACTTATATGTGGAACATAAGGAATAGCATGGAGGACATTAGGAGAAGGAAGGGAAAATTGAAGAGCGGGAAATCAGAGAGGGAGATAAACCATGGGAGACTATGGACTCTGAGAAACAAACCGAGGTTTTTAGAGGGGAGGGGGGTGGGGGAATGGGTTAGCCTGGTAATGGGTATTAAGAAGGGTAGGTAGTACATGGAGCACTGGGTGTTATATACAAACAATGAGTCACAGAACACTACATCCAAAACTAATGATTATCTGTATGGTGACTAATATAACATAATAAAAATAAATAAATGAAAAATAAATAAATCTTCATTAATTAAGACAGTGGGCTATTAATGAAAGAGAAGACACATAGATCAATGAAACAGGACTGAGAGTCTAGAAATAGACCAAGACATCTATGGCCAACTGATTTTTTAGAAAGGGGCCAAGGAAATTCATTGAAAAATGAATAGTCTTTTCCACAAATAGAGTGGAATAATTGTATATGTATATGCAAAAAAAATACATTGAACCATACTCCACAATATATATTAAATTACCTCAAAATGAATCTTAATTATAAATATAAAACCTAAAACTACAAAACTTCTAGAATAGAGAAGATAAAATTTTGGTGACCTTGGGTCAGGTAAAGATTTCATCGACAAAAATCATTAATCATAAAATTTAAAATGGATAAAGGAGACTTTATCAAATAAAAAATTTCTTTGAAAGACACTAAGAGAAAAACAAAAAGAGAATTCCCCAGATAGGAGAAAATATTTGCAAGATACATATCTGATAAAGATATATAAAGAACTCTGAAAAATCAATAATAAAGCATCATTAAAAATGAGCAAAATATTTGAACAGATACTCCACTAAAAATGAGACACAACTAAAAAATATGTGTTACCACTGTGAAAAAAGCAAATGAAGAGATGATCAACATAATTATTTATTAGAAAAATTCAGATTAAAATAACAATTAGATCCCAGTACCTCATATTTTTTTTAAGAAAAAAACTTAGTAGTTATTTTTTTTTTTCAGTGTTCCAAGATTCATTGTTCATGCGCCACACCAAGTCCTCCATGCAATACATGCCCTCCTCAATACCCACCATCAGGCTCACCCATCCCCCCACTCCTCTCCCCTCCAAAACCCTCAGTTTGTTTCCCAGAGTCCACAGTCTCTCATGTTTCGTCTCCCCCTCCAATTTCCCTCAATTCATCTTTCCTTTCCTTCTCCCAGTGTCCTCCATGTTTTTCACATAAGTGAAACCATATGATAACTGACTCTCTCTGCTTGACTTATTTCACTCAGCATAATCTCTTCCAGTCCCATCCATGTTGATACAAAAGTTGAGTACCTCATACTTGAATGCTGGTATGGATACAGAGCATCTAGAATCATACACCGCTGATACAAAGGCAAAATGGTTCAACCATTTTGGAAAATACTTCAAGAGTTTCTTATAAAATATAAACTACTGTACCACTCATCAATCTCCCAGGTATTTACTTAAAAGAAAAGAAGACATATATATCCATACAAAAACCTAAATGTGGATGTTTAGAGTAGCTTTACTGCTAATTGTCAAAAACTGGAAAAACTAAACAAAACAAACATTCATCAGCTGGCAAATGGATAAACTATGGTACAGTCACACAATGGAATACTGCATAATAACAAAACTAATGAATTACAGATTTTTTCAGCAACATAGATGAATCTCAAAAACCTTAGGCTAAGTAAAAGAAGCCAGATTTATATACAAACTATATATATTATATATATATATATATATATATATATATATATATATTTATATTATATTCTTACAAAAGGAAAACTACATGGGCAGAAAACAGCATTACCAGGGAATGGGGACAATGGTAGGGAACTGATTATGAAAGCAAATAGGTATACTCTTGAGTGTAATGGGAAAATTCCATATATTGATATCTTTTTTTTAAGATTTATTTGTTTGTTTATTTATTTATTTTTAGAGAGAGAAAGCACAAGTGGGAGGGGCACAGGGAGAGGGAGAGAGAATCTCAAGCAGACTCCACACTGAGTGCAGAGCCTGAAACTGGGTTAATCTCATGACCCAGAGACCACGACCTGAACCAAAACCAAGAGTCCATTGCTCAACCAACTGTACCGCCCAGGCGCCCCCCCCCCAATATTGACATCTGGTTAGTAGTGAAGGTTATACAACTGTATGCCTTGTCAAAAAACACAGAAATTTATACCTACACAAGGAGATCTTATTGTATGCAAATTATACTTAAATAAACTTGACTTAAAAAGTAATCTGGGAGTGGAGTAGGATTGAGTGGTGAAATTTATGAAACAAGATTGGCCATTAGTTGATCACCACAGAAGACAGATGAAAGGGTACATCATTATTCTGCTCTATCTACATTTGTAAGTGTTTATACATAAAGGGTTTTTAAAAATCTGCAAATATAGTTTAGTCTTAAGGAAATATTTAATTAATAATAATGATAACCAGGGAAGTATAGTACAAGCCAACTTGTTATAAATAATTATGATAAAGAATTACCATAAGAATTAGGGGTAGATATGAGCTATTGCTAAAGTTTTGGGTTAAATAGTAAGTTCAAATGTGTTTCGTTATTTCCAAAAATTGGTATAAAATAGGGCCATGCATGTAGCAATGATGATAGTGTGTCATGAACTAAAGTTGACAACAAATCCAATTTTACACTGAAATTTTTTTTTTTAAGATTTTATTTATTTATTTGACAGAGAGCAGGAGAGAGAGTGAGAGAAAGCACAAGCAGGGGGAGGAGCAGAGGGAGAGGGAGAAGCAGGATCCCCACTGAGCAGGGAGCCCGATACGGGGCTCAATCCCAGGACCCTGGGATCATGACCTGAGCTGAAGGCAGATGCTTAACCAATTGAGCCATCCAGGCACCCCTACACTGAGATTTTCAAACATGTAATACAATTTTTCTCCCCTAATCAAAACACTTCAATGCCTTCTGATCTCATTCAGAATAAAAACCAAAATCCCATCAAGGTCCCACATGATCTAGGCCCTAGCTAACTCTCTGATTTTATCTACTACTATTTTTTCATTCTCTTCAACAAATGCTGGCCTCTTTGCTATTCTCCAAATATACCAAGCATGCTCCCACCCTACCATCTTTAGTCTTGCTTTACCCTCTGCATGAAACTCTCTTTCTCTGAATAAGCCAATGGCTTGCTTCCTCACTTCCTTCAGGTCTCTGTTCAAGTGTCCCTTATAAGTGAGGACTTCACTGAACACTACATAAAACAGCACACATATTTACAAACACAACATTCTTGCAATGGCACTCATCTTGACCTGGTCAACTCTCACTCTATTAACTACCTACCTACAATTCCTTAACCTGCCAATCAGAAATTTACCCCATTAAGTACCATCTTTCTTAACAAAAATAATGACAATAGATAATATTTTGCTATCACATCGTCGGGTCTAAAGGTCGTGACTTAAAGAGCCTCAATACACAATTCTCTCTGGTTCTATCCCATTCCTTCACATCAATCTGCTTGACACTTACTCCATACAAGGCAATGTGCTGAGTGATGAAAGTTTCCTGAGAAGAATAAAATATGAATAAAGACTTTCAGAGTTTAAAATCCAATTTTGTGAAGTGAGATCTTTACATATATAAAGAGAAATAACAGCACCTCACAGAACATGTTGTGAAAAAAAGTGTTCAAGATAATTAGGGATTGAGAGTTCAAATGAGGAAAACATCACTGGACACCTGAAGATAAAAACTCACAGAGGAAATGGGTTTTGGACAGCTTCTGAAGAATGTGCATAAGTGGGAGAAAGCTGAGGACAGTGACACAACTAAGTGGCAAATATGAAATATGCAAGATGTTTGGGAGACATATGTTGCAACGATGGATTTGGGTAAGACTTACAGTGCCAGGGTCACAATGTCAAGTTGAGCTCTGCATGAAGCAAAAGGTTTGCTGTGCTTCAAATGGGCAGAACTGGAGGATGCAGGAACTGACCATGTATGTGTTTATGTACGCCTATGTATTCAGTTGTATATACACATATTAGATAAACACAATGTGGACTATTTGCTTATTCCTTCATCCTTCTACTCTCCTCTTCCTTAAAAAAAACTAAAAAGTCATGCGTAAAAAGTGATGTGAACTTTATGTTTTTCATTCCTTTAAATTTTGGTCAGCCTATTTTGTATTATTGCAGGGTCCTTGTTTAATAAATAAACATCCATTTACATTAGCTGTTGGGTTATTAACTATTCTCTGCATAGAGCATAGACATATTGCAATTTATTAATTTGTTATACAATGTGAAACAATTAGGCACTCCTACTCTGAATATTTTGTTTGCTCTGTGTTCTAGAACAGGAACTAGAGTTTTGTGTATTTTCTTATTTTTCAGATACATTTTTTAAAATCCCCAATGCTTTTTTTTTTATGAGTTGGAGCCATTAATGGGAGTAAAAGCAACACAACTTAGCTATATAAATTCTAATAGTCCTTTCCATCCGGAAGGGAAGGTGAAAAAACAGGAATTTAGCCTATTCTATGGCCTGTGAGTTAGGAAACGAAGGCTTTGTTGACACAGGAAAGGAAGGGAAGCCCCAAGCCAGGGCAGCCCAGAGGGAAATATCTTGTTGCTTCCTGGGGTCTGGCTTCCTGCAGCCGCCAAGTTGTTAACACAAGTGCTGCTGTTCGTATCTGCAAGCCCACAGGGTGGTGGGAAGGGGTGAAGAGGTGGCTGGAAAGTGATCAGGAGGTGGAAGGTGGGGCCTAAGTTCTTCTCTAAGTGTTAATGTAGTTAAGTGCTCTCTTGTGTCTTTCCCACCTCGTTATACTTTTAGCTAAGAAACTCTTGTCAAAGAGTGGAAGCTGTGGACCACAGACCACCCACCTTTGTGACAAGTGGAAATAAGAGACTGTCCCAGCAACCACATGGGACCAAAGAGGCTTGCATAAAGCGATAGACATGGAAGCAATCTGTTCCCAGGGGCCTCAAGTGGTTACTATCACTTAAACTAAGTTTCATTAGCCAAGGCAGAAAAACAAAACTCTCTCACTATCATCTATCAACTATCATTCAATAGTTCTTTTTGTGTTAATAACTTGGGTCATGAGATTTGTCCCTTGGAGCTGTCTTAGGAAAAGGAGAAGGGTAGAAAGAGACTGAATGGAAAGAAATACCCAGAAGTCTGATATGAATTTCCTGGGTCATGGCAATGAAGAAAAGCAAACTCAGAGGCAGTTGGATTTGGGGAAGTAAAAACATTTTTGACCATGGAACAAAGACTGCTTTCCTGATTTATATCCTATCACACAGAAAACAAAACATAACAAAAACCCATGCTCTCCGATAATGACAGGCCACAATTCTTGGCATGATGCCTGACACCTGGCAGGTCCTGAACAAGTGTTAATCTCTCCTTTTCCCTCTTATACACTAATATGTATAAGTATGCCTCCAAAAATGGGTACACTTAATACATAAAGGCCAAATTTACACAACAGATATATTAGATGCTTATTATTTATGAAAGTATTTCTGTTTTCCTCAGCAAATTGGTTAATGTATTTGACTATTATTCAACTTATAAGTATCCGATTTGTATATATTTCAGGGACAAACCAGTTACATAAAATGAGGCAGAACTACAGACATGTTTTCCAAATGTGAGTAAATCTAATTTTGATTAGTTGAATCAAATATTAAATTTCCTTGGAGAATTGGTTACTTGAAAGGGCCCCAAGGTGAATTCTTTTGGTAAAGCATAAACTCTTTTTGAATGGTGAATAATTTCTGTGAAACTTGATGACAACTTCTCTTGGCCAGAAGAAGTGCTTGTCAAGTTTCCTAACAGTGGAGTCTAGGCAAAGTTCAGAGAGCAGCTACAGGAGGATAAAGGAAAGAACAGGTTATGGGAGGGGTGAGCTGATGATCAAGCAAGGATTTCTAACCTTGGCCAACAGATGGATGCATGGTTTCCAAGCACAAAATCATGCCTGCCTCTATTTTTTATTTTTTCAATTTTGGCAGTGAGTTTTCCTCATGCATGTATTAGCTACATTTTAAAAATTGAAAATGCAGTATGGGACTAAATCTGGAGAGAATTACATATAGGAGCCTCACGTTACATATGAAGGCGAGATAAATGATACTTAAAACCATGAAAGAAGAGAGGACACTCAAAGGAGTGTGCAGCTCAAGGAGAGAAGGGACGACAAGTCCCTGAGAAGCACTAATAATTAAGGTACAGCAAAGGAATAGACTGAGAAAGCATGGTCTGAAAGAAGGAGAAAAACTAGGAGAGTATGGTATCACAGGAAGCCAATAAAGAGAGCCTGTCAAAGAGAGAGTACTCAGGTTAATTGTTGCAGACAAGTTAGATAAAGTTTTGGAGGTTAGACTTTAGACTTAGCATTTATGAGATCATGGGACAGGTGACAGACCAGTTTCAGTGTGGAAGGAGGATAGACTTGGAAATAGGTGACCCATGCCTCTTGACCTTCAGCTGTTCCAGAGAGGCTACTGATAATCAAGGAGTGGCTCTCATATCAAGACTGGATTCCCTTGGAAAACCTGAAGAAAAGGTAGTGTGTTGCTATTTAAGAGAAAAGCAATGTGCTCAGAAATACCAGGTATGGGGATGGCAGAGATGCTTCACTCTGGTAGATACAGAAATAATTATGTATTCTTGACTTCAACTTGCCTACATAAAAGTTTTGTTGCAAGTAAATTTTTTACTTTCCTCGGTAAACAATTCTGAATCTCTTATTTCACATGCCAGTGACTGCATGATAATGACTATTTGCAGACAATATTTAGATCTAGTTTCCTCCAACACAATTTCTGTGTCCTTGTCACTTGAGAATTCTTATACTTATATTAATTACATGTATTCATTGGTGGTTTGTAGATTATTTATTCAACAAGTACTTAATGAAAGAAAGCACTCTAGGAGATAACCAGGATAAATAAGGCATGTATCTTAACAACCTGCTAGATGAAATGAAATCACAAATAACTACACATATGATAGAATTAAATAAATGTTATAGGATGAGTACAAGCAAACTGTCAGAAAAATGTGAACAAAAGAGTAATTAGATCCAATGCAGAGCAGGGGTTGTTTCCAAATGTTTCAAGTAAGAATATGTGGTAAGGTGTCCTTGGCTTTCCCTTTCTTTCACTATTCTCATGTATCTTATTTCTCAAATCTTTAAATATTTGCAGCTCTTCTTTGACATTATTTTCCAAGCTTTTCAAATCCCATAGAGTCCAATATCTGGCTGCTATAAATGCAAAAATTAATATATAAATGTTTCTCAAATGAAAGTGACACCATGTAGTGTTTATTGGTCATTGGTGTGTCTATGACAGTGAATGCCATGACTGTGTTTGAGGTCAGAACACATGATGCTTCTGATGGATAGACAACAACAGCTTGCCCCTGGCCTCCCAGTCATGCTGGGAGAATTTCCAGACAGCACCTCCAAGAGTGTACATATCCTGTTTCAGCCTGCAAAGGTTATTATCATTAATACAAACATAGCTGACAACCAAAAGGTGATGCAAAACTGCCAAACATGACTTGGGAAGTCAGGAAAGTTGACTAGCTATTATTTCCTGACCTATGAATCATCAATTTCCAACCTCTTTGTAGGCTATCCATAAAATATTGGCTGCAGACCTTTGTTTATATAAGGACATCTCATCTTTTACAATGACCTTATAAATAATAATTAATATGCTAAATGAAAGAGTATCCTGCTGCAAACCATGCAAAATCAGATCACATATTTAACTGCTTTGGTAGTTAAGGAACATGCTAACCATGTATGTGCCTATATGTCTAGTAAGCACTTCATTAAGGCTATGTATCTCAGAATATTCATTTGCATTAGTTTGTCAATAAAGTTACTGTGTATTCAGAGAAAGATCCTCCTTACTAATCACCTCTACTTAAGGGCTAACAATAATCATGCTAATTTAAAAAAAGGGATTATATATGCAGAACACTTTTTTTCCTTTTTTTATTTAAATTCAATCAGTCAACTTATAGTGCATCATTAGTTTCAGATGTAGTGTTCAATAATTTATCAGTTTAACAATTTCAAGTTATAAAAAATGTCCATACTCACTATATCATTTGGTTCATATATTCAGGTAGGTATCATTTTCCCTACTAAAAGGTAAGGAGAGTAAGATTCAGAGATAAGTAAATTTCCCAAGATCTACCACTCATAAGTGACAGAAATGTGACATTGCAGGAGCCATGACTTCCAGTAGCTTTCCACATTGTTGCTATCGAGGACATTTCTGTCACTAAAGGTGCAAAACATAGACTAGTAACATTGGCATCTCCTAGGAGCTTGTTAGAAATGCAGAATCTCAGACCCTATTCTAGGCTGACTGAATATGAAGCTGCATTTTTACAAGATTAGCAGATGATTTATATGTACATTACAATGATAGAAGGAATGAAAGCTATTATTTCAGAATAATTTTTCAATGAAAAACTCATTTATTCAGCACATGTTCAGTACCTGTTAAGTAATATTTACTCAATAAGTGATTTGATAAGTTTAATTGATAACAGTTATAAATTTAACGAAGTAGGAATTATAAAAACATTCAAGTATGGCTCCATCTACAGCTGTTTGCTTGCTTAATGATTTTGACTGACTTTACAGGTCAAGTCAATCAACTAGTCGATTAAAAAACCAACTTTTTTCATTTTTCTAATAAAATTGACATTAACATAAAAGGCAGTTAAAAGGTGAAAACTGCCCTTCTACTACTACTTTTTCTTAATGATTTATAGGTCTGCCTCACAGGATACACCCAAGGCCATTGGACAGAGGTCATCGCTGACACCCTCCTCAACTCAGCACTGGATTTACCATTAAGCAGATTCTCAAAAATAGTCAAATGAATTAATGAATGACTAAATGAATAACTTGGGGTGGTTAGAGAATCATACCAGATATTGTTTGCATAATTTCCCCCATTTACTCACTTAATTAATTAGCTACATTTCTTGAAAAATATCTCCTGAATATATTTTCTCTTGATTTCTACATTTAGGACACAACAAAACAGTCTGCTGGTTATTGCTATTACTGATTATTGTGGCTAATTATTTAAGTAACCATTCATTTTTAGGACTTTGAAAAGGGAATTAAAAGACTATCATTAAAAAACTATCATTGAAGGAGACATTAAACTAGAAATGGAAATATATTTCAGAAGTCTGGGGAAAAAATCGGAATTGAATACTACCTCAAAGAGATGCAGCTGATTAAGGTCTTAAGCACATTGTTCGTTATTAATAGCAGTGTTTTTTTGGAACACACTGTATGCTTTTCCTTTCTCTCTTTCTTTCACCCCTTAGTCAACATTTTGTCTCCCAATCCAGTCATCTATCTTTTTTATTCAGAATCCATATGAATAAATGCAGATTTATGACTATATCCTTCTTCTTTTGCTTTAGTTTGTATTCATGCCAAACTTATTTATTTTATTTTATCATTACCTAAAGTACAGCATACCTTTGCTTCATTCAAATAGATTATAACTAGATTACAACAACAAAGACTAACACTTTAGACAACTTGGTTATTCTCGAGGTTTGGAAGATCACATGGATTGTCATGTGTCAACTGACCACCAATCTATCAAGAATATGGTCTGAGTTTTGAATTAACTATCCCATCGGGGATTTTGCTGCAATGTACAAGTATGGCCTTATTGTTTCTATGGGGACCTTTCATTCAGAATAGTCTGACCCTTGGAGGCTGACATTCCCAATCTTAATGGACCTTTTAGTGATCTCCACATTAAAAACTATATAAAAACCCATTTTTCTTCATATCTGTGAAATTATGAAATCAAGACTGTAAGATTTATTGCTAACAATATATAAGGCTACTCTTGCAATAGGTATTATGTTGCATTAACAGAGATGCTATACATCTCTAAGTAGCTTTTTGTTAGGGTATAATAAAATGTTTTGTACCCAACAGACATTTGTGAATGTTATACATATTTGGAATTCCATGTGAAAATCCAAGAAAAGACATGAAATGTGAATTCCTTTAAGAGAGGTAGAATCTGATTTCTATCTCTGACATCCCATTTGACTTAAATCATAAAATCATAAGGGGAGATGGTCATCTAAATAATCAAGTACACATATTTGCATTTTGTGTCCTACTAACTTCCAAAAGGATTTAATTGACTTACAGATTGAAATACCAAAAGAGTAAGACATAAAAAGAAAACAGATAATACAGTAACTTTTTAGAAGACCTTTAATGCACTGGTGTTTTAACTGATTCCAATATTTGGGCATTACCTCTAGGTCTAAGCTTTTTTCAGAAGAAAAACAAAGAAACGCATCCATAGTATTTTAAGGTCTCCACCCAAATTTTCCAAGAAACCTGGGTACTTATTTATTTCAAAGGAGTCAATCCTGCTTCCAAATGCCAAGACAGAGAAAGAACTGGATGTCTACCATGTCCAGTTGCCATTGTTTTGCTGTTACCACTTAATCTAACGAGTTTTTATTCATGGCCGTCCCCTTTACTGGTTAGGCAGAGTAACACACTCAGGACTTACTAAGTTATGACTGTATTTAACTTGCATGCCTGAGCCTAGCCATTCTTTCTGAAGCAGGTCAGTTGTGCAAGGGTAGCAGAAATATTTTTCTTCCAGTGGCTTTTAATCAGATTATTTCTAATAGTAACATTGATTCTTTTTAAGATTCTTGATTCTATCTTCCTCACTTCCTACCCCAAATTCAGCATTGTGTACTAAGAGAGATATTGTGAGGCTTTGAAGGATCACTTAAACCACATTTCAAGAAAAAAAGTGGCTAATAGACTTATATTTCATTCATTTGTATAAAACAAACCTTTACGAGTGCCTCCAATCTGTCTGACACTGTTCTAGGCTCCCAGGAAACCGCAGTGAATAAATCTGACCAAGTCCCTGCAACCACAAAGTTACATTCTAGTGAAAAGATGAACAAAAAACAAACATCAAGATTTTTAATGGAAGACAATGGTATGTATTATGAGCAAAGAGCTAGAGAATGAGACAGGTTATTTTAGATAGAGTTGTCACAGAAGGACAATTTAACATTGAGAGAAGTAGGGAGTAAGCCATGTAGATTCTGAGAGAAGAAAATTATACGAAGGAAAACAGCATGTGCAAAGCCCTGAGGACAGCATATGCTTGGCAAGCTCAAGGAATGGTGAGGAGACCAGTGTGTCTGGAGCAAAGTCAACAATGGAGAAGTGGCAGAGAAGGCCAGAAATATAATCAGGGGCAAAAAATGTAGATCCTTAAAGACCATGGTAAGAACTCTGGATTGAATTCTATGTGATTTGAGAGGACTTTGAAAGGTTTTAAAGATGAGACTGACACAACCTGACTTGTGTTTTCGAAGAGAAACTCTATTTTGTGAAGACCAAATAGTGTGGAGCATGGGGTGGTGGGGTAACAGTGGAAACAGAAAGAACAGGAGCAGTTGAAAAAATATACCACTGATAATTTGCCATTGGATTTAATATGATGGAGCTTACTGGTAGCCTTGACAAGAGCTGTTTCATCAGACTGGTACAGACAAAAAACTTTCTGTACAGCCTTCTATTCTCTACTTCTATCATGAGATGGCTTTGAGATTCTAGTGGAATTCATTCATTCAATTCAGCATTTTGTGGGGGCGGGGGATTACTATGTGCCAAGGATCACACTTCTTATTAGAAATAGCACAGATTAATAAAACACTGGTTATTTATCACCATCTAGGAAAGACAGACACATAGAAGGATAAATTATAACTCAATATAGTAAACACATTATCTTCTTGTTGGAATGAAATGTATACAATAAGACCTCAATCACTTTTCTTTACGAGTATTTAAACCCATCTGAAAATGGTCAGAGACTTAGGAAACACATCACGCATGTTCTTTTCTCCCTTAATTTGTATAAAGTATTTTTTAAAAAGAGAAGCTGAATTGTTAAATGGCTTTAAAAACAGTAGTCTCATATTTGAAAAATGGTTTTCTTGCTTTACATTTATTGGCTATTATCCCATCCCATTTACATAGGACATGTATTGGATGATTTTTTTTTTTCCCAGTTCTTGGAACAGAAGAGAAAGCTATGTAAAGGATGAAAGTGGGAAAGAACTGCCATCGCAAGGACACTTACAAATCTAGGTCAGGGTGATCATGTTCCCTAACACAACAACACAAGAGCCTAATAAACCAAGCAAAAGGACATATTTGAGTGACCACACCATAACCCCTTCAAATAAACACCCTGAATGGGAATTATCCGAATGCTTTGTGTGCCAAGGGTGTGCATGTATGTGCATTTATGTGTGTTTGTGTGGCCATACAATTTAATAAATGCAGCTGTGTTTATTCAACGATATAACATTCCACATACACACAGAGCACACATGTGGCTGGAGATCACTCATAGCTTCATTCTTAGAAAAAATGTACATAGAAATATTATACAACCCATGAAAACCAACTCACACTGGCTTACATACACATAAATGCAGAGAGATGCTTAAAGTAAATTTATAGTTGAAATCACTGCTTTGAAACCTGAAACTATTGATTTAACTGAATAACTAGATGTAGTCCATTTAGAAGCACTTCTGAGAATAGCTGCACACCTGATTAAAAGGATTGGAAAATCATATTTACATGAAAATGTTAAAAAGAGAAAAGTGTGACAACTTATTGTTTTGAAATATGTAAAAGTTATACTATAGAATACAGTAACTCACATTTTCTGAAAATAAGATAGAAGAGATACCTCTGGAATTAAAGAGAATTTTGTCTTACAAAAAGAAGCTTTGTCAAATACTGAACTGTATTGCAAAAATGGAGATTAAGAACTTATTTCAGTTCAACAGATATTTTTAACATGTAAACGACTATAAAAATACTGAAATTCTCTTTAGGAACTTACTGTCTTTTCTCAAGATCTTCCTTTCCTATCTTGTCCTGTGGTAAAGCATGAAGAACATAGACTCTAAGGACTGCTGTGGAAAGAAGAAGTCAGGGCAAAAGAGATAGACTGGACAACCCTAAATGTTGGCTGGTAATCTGAACAACTGGAACTCTCGGACATTGCTGGGGGAGCATACTATGGCACAAAGAGCTCAGAAAACTGGGTTATTACTGAGTTAAACAAGCATTTACTCCATGACCCACCAATTTTACATGAAAACATATGCCTACAAAAAGACCTGTGTACAAGAATATTTATAGAAGTTCTACTTGTAGTGGATAAAACTGGAAACAACCCAAATGTCCAAATATCACAATAGATAAACCAACTGTGATATTTTCATAGAACCAAATACTACTCACCAATTAAAAAATGAACTACTGATGCATGCAATAACAAGGATGAATCTCAAAAAAACATTTTTTTTAAGTAAAGGAAGCCAGACACAAAATAGATGCACTCACTATACAATTCCATTTATATTAAGTCCAAGAATAAGTAAAATTGACCTACAGCAATGAAAATTAGAATGATGGTTTCCTATTAGACAGGAATGGGAACCGATGGATAGAGAGCAAAAGATAACTTTTTGTGACGACTGGTTATACACACTGGAGAACACATTTATCAAAACTTATCAAACCGTGTGCATTTTGTTTCATGTAAATTTTACCTCAATAAAAATAAATGCAATGATCGAAACTCTCCAATGACTTTTTATCTCACTTAGAATTAAACTTACTTTACATGGCCTCTAAGTCCGTCTCTTTCTCTCAGATCATTCTGCCGCTTGCACACTCCTTCCAACCTCAAAGGCCTCCTTATCATTTCTTGAACCTGTGAGTGTACTCCTGCCTCAGACTTAATAACTACTCTCCTTCTGCTAGGAATTCTCCTCCTTACAGATCTATACAACCAGGTTCCTCACTTCATTCTGATCTTTGCTCAAATGTCACCTCATTAGACAGTGTTCCCTAAACACTTCTGCTAAAATAGCAATATCTTTCCCTAACACATACACATCTCATCACTCTTTACACCACCTCCCTCTTCTTCACAGTACATATCAATCCCAGACATTATGTAATTTATTGGGTTTTGTTTTGTTTTGTTTTGTTTTCTTTCTCCCCTCCATAGAATTAAGACTTCTACAGCTAAGACCTTTTTGTCATTCAGTGATGTATTCCCTAGTGCCTAGGAAATGTATGATACATAGATAATAAATATTTGTTGAATGATTGGATAGATAAGCAGAGGTTAGATAAGTGAGAGGGTAGAGGAGATGCAAACATCAGTGGGGAACAAACTAGATATTCCATCTACCTATTATTGCATAACAAACCTCCCCAAACTAATGGCTGAAAACAACAACAAAAGTTTTTGCTTAAATCTCTACTTTGGGCAGGGCATAGCAGGAACACGTAGTCTGTTCCATGCAGGGTCAGCCTTGGTGGTTTGACTGGGGTAAAAAGGATGCACTTTGATGACAGCTGGGAGTTCAGTCAACTAGAAGCATCCGTTAGTTCCCCCAACATGGGCATGGTGGCTGAGTTCTAAGAGCAAGCACAGCAAGAGACAGAAAGTTGAAACATCACATCCACACTGTGACGTCATGTAAGTAGTTACAGAGCCTAGATTCGATGGGAGGTAACAGAAATGTTAAAATGATAAAAAATGATGTTTTATCTCTTGATAAGGGAAGAGCCGAAGAATTTTAGGGTCATTTTTTACAACCACCACACAAGACGATCTTTTAGGAATGTTCTACCACCCTGGGATTTAGAATTCTGTGATATACTTTATTGCAGAGCTTTTCAAAATTCATATAAAGAGAAGTTATTTGTTAATGTTACAAAGTCATAATTAAAAAATCACTAGCTAATTATACTAATATTAAAGTTATGGTTATGTACTAGATATAGCATGTTTAAATGTTTTATATACTAGATCTCATTATTTTTAAATTTAACATTTATATAACTTTTACTATATACCAGGCACTGTTCTTAGTGATTTAAAGATAAACCTAATTTAATCCATGTAGTAATCCCATAAATTAAGTGCTATTATTATCCCCACACTATAGACTGGAAAATCAATACAAGAGAGGATTAAACACCTTGCACAAAGTCACACAGCCAATGAGGATGGAGCCAGGACTTGAACCAGCGGTCTCATCCCAGAGCCTGTACCTTTAACAACAGTGATATGCTATTTCTTTCATAATCTACCCAGTAATCCTATAAGGTAAATACTATTGTTATTCCCATGTGACAGAAGAAAAAACTGATGCTTAGAGCAGTTATGTCACCTTCCCAAGGTCCATCTACTTACATGCTCCCAGCACTGTGCCAGTATTTTATACAATGTTTCTGTCCTCATAGCAACACTGCAAGACAGATGTGTCAAAACTGAGAATCAGACACTTCTCCAAAAAAGACATACAAATGGCTAACAGACACATAAAGAAATGTTCATCATCATTAGCCATCAGGGAGATTCAAATCAAAACCACACTGAGATACCACCTTACACCAGTTAGAATGGCCAAAATCAACAAGACAGTAAACAACAAGTCTTGGAGAGGATGTGGAGAAAGGGGA
>CM052900.1:76271316-76285682 GCA_028534135.1 Potos flavus | reverse complement strand
AAACATCACCAAAAGCAAGGGAAGCAAGGGCAAAAATGAACTACTGGGACTTCATCAAGATAAAAGCTTTTGCACAGCAAAGGAAACAGTCAACAAAACCAAAAGACAACTGACAGAATGGGAGAAGATATTCGCAAATATCAGATAAATATCAGATAAAGGGCTAGTATTGAAAATGTATAAAGAACTTCTCAAACTCAACACCCAAAGAACAAATAATCCAATCAAGAAATGGGAAAAAGATATGAACAGACATTTCTGCAAAGAGGACATCCAAATGGCCAACAGACACATGAAAAAGTGCTCAACATCACTCGGCATCAGAGAAATACAAATCAAAACCACAGTGAGATACCACCTCACACCAGTCAGAATGGCTAAAATTAGCAAGTCAGAAAACGACAGATGTTGGCGAGGATGCGGAGAAAGGGGAACCCTCCTACACTGTTGGTGGGAATGCAAGCTGGTATAGCCATTCTGGAAAACAGTATGGAGGTTCCTCAAAAAGTTGAAAATAGAGCTACCCTACGACCCAGCAATCGCACTACTGGGTATTTACCCTAAAGATACAAAGGTAGTGATCTGAAGGGGCACGTGTACCCGAATGTTTATAGCAGCAATGTCCACAATAGCCAAACTATGGAAAGAACCTAGATGTCCAGATGAGATGTCCTAGATGAGAGGCAGGGCTGGGGGTTCGTGGGGGGTGGGGGAGGGAAACGAAACAAGATGGGATCAGGAAGGAGACAAACCATAAGAGACTCCTAAACTCATGAAACACACTGAGAGTGGCTGAGGGGTAGTGGGGGTAGGGATAGGGTGGCTGGGTTATGGACATTATGGAGGGTATGTGCTATGGTTAAGTGCTGTGAAATGTGTAAGCCTGATGATTCACAGACATGTACCCTGGGGTAAATAATACATTATGTGTTAATAAAAATAAATAAAAAAAATAAACATAATGTGGTTTTGGCTGAAATACTCAAGATAGAAAATGACCATGGAATCAAGAAAGTTGGCTTTTAGATTCATGCTTTTTAAACTGTTCTGTGGCTACTGAATTGAGCCATGTTCTAAGAACTAAACAGAAGACAGAGAAGGGAAGGAATCTGAGACAGAAAGAGTTAGGGAAGGTATTCAGAGGCAGAGGTTCTTGATTGGAGTTTAGGGGCAGGTGAAGGATGAAGTTGGCAGAGAGAAGGGAGAATATCTGTCCTAAGCAGTGGTGATCAGCACTTACTAGGAGCAGACCTCCTCCCCACAGGCAGATGTTTTCAGACCTTCCTTGAAGCAATGAGCTTCTCCAGAACCTGGGGTGGGCTGTCCTCACCCTGCTCAGGCAGGGGTTCAACTTTGCTGACTGCATCATGTGTGGCTGACGGCAAAGGGTGAAGGCCCTGGAATGCCTGTCTTTGAGCCTCATCCCTCTTCATGACTCCCCAGAGAGAACTGTCAGTGGGGTGTTCCTGACCATAAAAAATGATCCTCTTTCCTGGGGAGTAGATTCTTTCACTTGGAAAACTCAGGCTTCCTTTCCTCCTGCAGGCATTTTTCAATGGAACAGGACGTATTGCTCTCCAGACTAGGAATGGCTCTACTCCCTGCACAGCCTGCCTCTAGAGTTCTGAGATTCAGCTCCTGGGCATTACTGCTATCTCTACTCTTCCCTATTGCCCATATCCCCAGAACAACCTAGTCTTTTAGAGCTTATGATATATGTACACAATTCTGAGAGTAGTCTCTGAGACAAATATTTCTCAACCTGCCTACCTCCAGTAAACCAATTAAACCTAACAGCTAGTATTTACACAGCACTTACCTTCCAGGAAGCTTAGAGCCTTTTCCAGTGATAGACTCCAGTCCTTCCCCAAGCTCTGGGTGGTAAGAAGCATTAATGCTATTCCTCTGAATACATAAGAGGAAGATTGAGCCAAGAAACGTGTAATGGTTTGGTGAATATTGCATTCATTTGACTTTTTTTCCCAATTATATTCTTGTCACTGTATTATAAAGTACTTTCACATATATTAACTCATTTTTCTCCAAATTTTCTCGATAAGAATCACCTAAGGCTCTTGTTAAACAATTTCCCTGACCCCATCGTGGACATTCTCATCTAGGAGGTCTGCAATGAGACCCAGGAAGTTCTGTTTGTCCAGGTGATTTTTTTCTCTTTTTTTGTGAACTATAACATTACAGGTGATTATTATCATTAGGAAAGTTCAGAAGCACCCTTTATTTCATTTAGTTTTCACAGTAACCCTGTGTGATATTATTATGCACCTTCATAGATAAAGAAACATGGGATCAATCTCTCAGTATAAAAAACCAAGATATAAAATCAACTCTAATTCTCAAAGACAAGAGGTGACAGTTTATTAATTTCTTTTATTTCTTGGGTTTTCCAAATCACACCTTCTCAGTTAAAGTTTTTTTAAAAAGCTGTTCATCTGGGTTTGAGCTATTTACATAATTTCTACCTAGACCTGTGCCATACATTAGTGCCATGAGAAATTCTTAGTAGAAATTTTTCAAAATAGACCCGATTTTTCCTTTTCCAAAAACGTGATGTCTCATCTGTTAGTTTAAGCTCATCTTTTGGGTACCCCCTTGGACTGTTCCTCACCCCTATTCAATTGTGGTAACTACTGTTTTCCTCTCCTGCTCCCTCGCTCACTCACTCATCATGGCCAATTTTAAGCTACCAAAGATTTAACAACCAGCTTAAAAGATTCCTGAATATTTAACAGGCATAAACCAACTCCAGCATACCTCTGTGTAAATCTGATCCCAGAAAAAATTAATTCATTTTTCTCCAGATTTTCTATTGCTTTCCACTGGGTACCCTATTTACGAGTACACAAAGATTACTCACTCCTCCCCAGACATGCTCCGTCCTGTTCCACCACTATGCCTTTCTTCAAGATGGTCTATTTGCATTTCTGGTAAATAGACCATCTTCCTCATCTCCTCAAAGCCTATTTCAAATGCTTCCTGTTTCCTTAGTCCTCATAACACTTGATCTATAACTCTCTTATGACATTTACAACTTTCTATCTTGTATTAGAGCTATATTCTTACTTGTGACCCATATAATTACTGGATAAAGGCTCTCCGTCTGCATTGCCTCTTTATTCTCACAGCACTGAGATCAATGCCTGGTGCAAGCAAGCACTGAAAGCCACATTGACAACCATCTATCACATGTCTTCAATGTAGCCGGCACTATTCTAGCCTACTGGAGGAAAAACTCAGCGTTTGAAGAATTAGAGACCTTAAATTGAGGTTCTGTGGGGAAGCTTCAGAATCAGATGGTCCATGTAAGTTGACCACTAACCCAATATATTTGGAACAAGTTAATGGCAGCATTTGTAGACAGTTCCACCCAAGACCATTGGAACAATTAGTCTGGATAGGAATCAGCAAACTTTTTCTATAAAGGACCAAATAGTAAATATTTTAAGTTTTTGGTCTAGAGGGTCTCTACCAAAATGGCTCAACTCTGCCACTGTAGTGCAAAAGCAGCTATAGGCTATACATAAACAAAATGAGCATGACATATAACAATAAAACTTTATTTATAAACACAGGGAGCAAGCCAGATTTGGCCTACAGGTTGTAACTTAAAAACTGCTGGTCTAGATATTTGAAAGCTCTGATTTCCAAACTGTCACGTGAATGCTTTTGTTCACTTTCCTTTGGGTGTTAGCATTCCCTTTTACAAGTTTCTAATAGCCCATCATGATTTTCTTACTAATAAACTTGCTTAAGTCTAGGCTTCATTAGAGATAATCACCATTCTAATTTAGCTAAATCGGGTATTCATAGTGCAGCCAATCTGAAAAACAGTACAAAGACATGTTACACTGACTTTACCAGCAATGATACAACTTATAGATAATATATAAACGAAGTAAAATGTCTTTGCAATATAAGATGATACAGATATTATCAGGATGCAGCTATGACCACTGTCATGATAACATCTAGAGGTAATATATGTAAGTTCAACTAAGGTTAACTGTATCTCTTATAAAGTACCTGAGTCCCTTTTCCTGTAGTGAAGTCAGCATCTTCAATGCCAACACAGGACCAAGACTAATTGTTCTGTGGTACTAGTAGATCATTTGTAGTGCATGACTCCCTAACACCCTAAATGTTTCCTATAAGACGTCTGTATGGATAAAACGCTTCCCAAGAAAATAAATAATAATTGATAAAACAAATAAGTTCCTAAGGTTAATTATCTCACCATAGAAGCTGGTCATCAAAATGAGTTCCCTACTTTGGCTGCCATAGTAAATAATGCAGCTCTTACCCTGAGTATACAACTGACCTTTTTAAATTCTTTGCCCAAGTAATTATGGAAAATAAAATAGCCTTAGATTTCCTTCTGGCAAACCATGGGAAATCTGCCCTTTTTATAATACTTCATGTTGTACCTAGATTAACAACATGGGCAAAACAGAAATCTGTATCTAAGCTAAAATAAAAGGCAACCTGGCCATCTAAGGAAGATCCAAAGAGTCAATGGGATTGTTTCCTTGGTCAAGCCTGAGAAGTCTTGTTTTGTTATTTGGAAGCGACTATTGTTTCCTTCTTAAAATATTTTAGTTATATTTGTCACACAAATTGTTCAATATCTTTGCCAGAGACTTAAGTGTTTCCATGCAGTCACTTTTCCAACAGATGATTGACCAAATAACAAGAAAACAAAGAACAGGATAAAATCATGTTGATCAACACTCAACTGAAATGCAGATATCTGCAAACAAAACCTCATGTTCAAAGAGATAGTGAAAATATGAATAATGCTTTATGTCTTTCTTGAAACTTTAGCTAGAAGAGAATCTAAAGGATGACTGAAAAACATTTTTAATTTTCCACATCCCTAAAAGACCAATTGGTCTTATAGTAAGAATGGCTAGTAGACACCAGAATAAGTTTTAAACCTGTTTAATCAATAAATAAGACTTCATTAGCAATGGAAACATCAGAATTGTTTTCAAATGTATTTACTCAAATCGAAGTCAACCTGTCTTTATGAACACACTTCTGCAGGCCAACCAATTATTGAAAACTGCTTGCTTCTGAAGGTCAGCAGATCAGGAATGGGTTAATTCCAATGACTGCTTCTGAGAGCATACAATCAACAGTGGTCCCCCCCAAATAATCACACTTCAACTGTTGATACCAACTTATTTACAACTCTGAACGTCCATAAATCTCTGAACTCTATGCCTGTAAGAGTCCTAATATATGACCAACAGTCTTTCTGGCTTAGAGAAACTACAACTGAAAAACGTATCTCCTGTACTTAAGTAACCAATAAATTCAGCATTGTGGGCTTTTATTTGTTGGTTTGTTTCACCACTATTTTGAGTGATGGTTTCACACTTTGAGAAGATGGAGAAACATAACAAGATAGAAAGGGCATTATATTGCATGGAGCACTGGGTGTGGTGCAATAACAATGAATCTTGGAATACTGAAAAAATAAAATAAAATTAATTGGAAAAAAAAAAAAGAAATTTTAGGTACTAGGGATTATAGGTACTAGGGATAACCTGGACAAAGACATGGAAGCACAAAGGTATTTGGGTGAGTTCAGGAATGTGGAACCCCTTGCAGTAGCTGCTTGACATTGGAAAGGTCAACTGAGAACTAGATTTTGTACTTTAGAGGCCAATAATAAAGAGGTCATATTTTATTTGCTAGGTGTTAAGGGCTCGTCAAATATTTTAAGGAGGAGTATCATAATTAAATATGAGTTTTGGGGGATAAAAAATTCAATGCCAAGGTCACTGGTTTAAGTGACCTTGATATAGTCAATATCTATATTAGAGATTTAGAGACAGACTACTGAACTCTAAAGACTTATTGAATGAGAGAGGTAAAGAAATTAGAGTTAAGGATGAGATTTTTTACGAATGATTTATTGGAAGAGAGAGAAGGGAAGGAAAGGGAAGGGAAGAGGGCAGGAGAGAAAGATGAGAGAGGAATTACTATAAGATTAGTTGCTAATAAGTGTGGACAAGGGAAGAAGTGTGACCAAGATTTAATTATGTTAAAGTTTTCATACACTCAGCAATCCATTTATCTCTGACCCTTCTATCTCTAGATCAGCAACTTGAACATCCACCCATCTCAAGAAGACCAGCCTAAGGCAAGTGCTAAAAGTATAGAGAAAGGAGATTTTTCTAAAAATGGAGATTCAGAGGTACAAACTTTCAGATATAAAATAAATAAGTCACAGAGATGAAAAGTAGAGCATAGGGAATATAGTCAATAATATTGTAATAATATTGTATGGTGACAGATGGCAGCTACACTTATCATGGAAAGCATTTTGTAATGTATATAAATGTCAAATCACTATATTGTAACCTGAAAGTAATGCAACATTTTATGTTAATTATACTTCAATTTTAAAATAACTTTTTAAAAAGTATATGTTTTTCAGTGCTTAGTCCAGTCCTCATCCTGTGTTTCTTTTGAGTATTTATCCAGAAGCTCCTCCTTACTTCCTCAAAAATCCACTTTCCAACAATGGTGATCCACCACCCCAGGGTTATGCACCAAGTAAAACAACCTGCACTGGGTGTTATATGCAACCAATAAATTATTGAACACTGTATCTGAAACTAATGATGTACTATAAGATGCCTAATTGAATTTAAATTAAAAAAATAAAAAATAAATAAGAAAAAAAATCTGGGTTCTGGGCTCTGGGCCCCGACTGCCCCTCATTTGCCATCTAAATAAACATGAAATTGTTTCGTGAGTTAAAAAGCAAACTCTTATTTAGGTAGGAGACTAAAGTGCTGGTATTTGGGCTTTAATTGTTAGAAATGGCTTCATGAACAGATTTACCGAATCTTTCTTGGAACGTGATTGATTAGGACAATTATCATAGAAATTTTAGGGTCTTCTTATTACCTTACCTTTATTACCAGGCTGTGACTTAAGCAGCCAGCAAAAGAGAAAGCAGGAATGCCGACAGGCACTGTACTAAAAAGCTGTTAGATTTATGTGCATACCATTCATCCATGATCACTGCATGCCCCAATCCCCAATACACACACACACACACACACACACACACCACTTTGCACTACCTCCATGGCCATACTGCTAAAGTGGCTACCAAATAATCCTGCTCTTCCACAGAACTCTTCCATCTATTTGGGGCCATTCTTCCCATCCCAGAAACACAAAGTATGAGGTAGTAAATACAAATGAATTTATTCCTTTACTGACATAGGTACCAACTGCTATCGTGGAAGCTCAAAAATACTAATACTCATTGAATGACACTACTTTCCAGATATTTTGTTAAGTGCTTCATATGTATTCCCCATAATATAGTACCTATTTTATCTCCATTTATAGAAGAGGAAATTAAATTTGAGAAATTTACCAAGTACATACATCAGGGATTAATGCAGGTTTGTTTATTTTTAGAGTTCAAGCTTTTAACCACTGTGTTTTATTATCTTTCCAATACAAACCTAAGAACTTACATTAAAATTATACATAACATAGGACCCATCTAAATATCCTCCCTAATTTTCGAGCACTACTACCACCTTTGTGACTTTTTTCTTCAAATCTGTGCAAAAGTTTCTTCTAACCTTATACAAAAATTAAAATGTTGACTAAGAGAACAATTCTTCACACATTTAGCCAAAGCTTTCACTCCCCTAAGAGTGACTTTGGGCTCAAATAACAAGGAAAAATTACATTTCCATTTGATCTGGGTTATCTGAACAATGCTTCCTTTCGATGTACATTTCCTCCTGAGACTTTAATATCTCACCCTTTATATTAATCTCCTAGGAATACCATTAAAATGTACCAAATACTGGATGGCTTAATGACAGAAATTTATTTTCTCACATTTCTGGAGGTCTGAAGTCTGAGATCAAGGTGTCAACAAGGTTGGTTTCTTCTGTGGCGTCTCTCCCTGGCTTGTAGATGACTGTCTTCTCCCCTTTATCTTTACATTGTCTTCCCTCTCCACATGTCTGTGTCTCTTCTTATAAGGGTATGAGTTATAATGGATTAGGACCAAACCTAATGACCTAATTTTAACTTAATTACCTCTTAAGAACCTTATTTCCATATAGTCACAGTCTGAGATACTGGGAGTTAGAAGTTCAATGTATGGATTTGGAGTCAGGGTACAAAACTCAGCCCATAACATACTCCAAGCCCTGAACCAGCAGCTAGCATGATACTGATGGCCTGGAAATGGATAAAACTTTTACTGGTCAGATAATTGTCCAGAAAAGCAAAAGGCATTATAAATAAAATGGGGGCTTGAGAGAGATATTCGAGGAAAGGCTGAGTTTAAATTTCCCCTTCTGGGTGAATTAAGCTGAGCTTTGCTCTGAGGGTGTGCCTGGGAGTGTGAGCTGGGGAGAGGAAGTCTAACCTTGGCTCTCCTGTGGACTTGGTGTGTGGCCTAGCAGTTCAATAGCCCCACATCTCAATTTCCTCCTCCTTCACTCCCAGGGGCTGTGACAATGAATTAAGGCAAAGGCAGAGTCTTTGGGGGTCCCTTAGTGAGAAAAGCTGAGCTAGTTGAAGGTTTAATCACACAGGGTAGGCAGCTTAAATATTCTTCCATCATTACATGTTCAAGTGATAACTTCTCAGACTTGCTTTCTAGCCTACAGCAAATATTTTTTGAGAATTTAGAATTACCCACTGAGATGTTTTTGAGCTGTAGTGCACCAAGGGATTTGACCATAAAAGCTTTCACTCTGGCTTTTGCTTAGCTCCAAGCACAGGATTATATTTAGACCTGCTGCTTTATTTTCATGCTTATAGTTTAGGGCCTTAGGAGTCTGAACAAGTTCTCTTGGTCTTCCCTGGGGTTAAAGATGTCTGAAAACAAAATAGTCTCTCCTCTCAGGCTTTTCTTGAGCTGGTTTTAAACAAAAAGAAAAAAGTTGAGGGGATGATGCAAGAGGACAGACCCTAAATTACTTGGTAAACACAGGCACTATAAGCTGTAATTGCCCATCCCTTCACCTTCTTTGGCTATGTGGACAATCGACCCACCACACGATTTATCTTGTAAATTTCAGGGATTCCTTGGTAGAATTGTTCTCATGGCCTTGTGTTCCATGGGAACACTTATGAGGCTGAGATTCCTCTGGGGTTTGCCACTCAGGGCCCTGAGCAATAGAACACAGTTGACTTCCTTCAAGCTTTAACTGGGGATATCATCCTATCCCCTCTTGAGAACTTAAATCCAAAATACAGAATTTCTTTTGGGGATCCCAATACAGTCCTAAATGATACATTCATCTCTCTCTTCCTCATACTATTTCCTCCTCTCTACTCCTCCCTGAGCTCTTCATTCCCTTTTTCCTTCTCCACTCTTTTAGGTCACCAGACTTAGGACTCAAAGGTTACTCTCTCTAAGTATACCATTTGCTTACTGGAAAAAAGGTTGGGCATAGAGAACTTAAAAACTTGAGCTCCAAACCTAGCTCTACCATATACTACCAGCATGACCTTAGGCAAGACACCTTTTATTTCTTTAGGTTCTAACTCCCACGTCTGTAAAAAGGGGATAACAATGATGCCTGACAGTTTGTGAGCGGCTCATAAAATAATATAGGCAAAACTATCTGGAAAGAGACACCACATACATTTGACTTCACAGTAACCAGGCCTCTGAATAAACCTCAAAGTTTAAAAGCCTCAGAATCCTAATCTGTAAAATGGAAATTATAGCTACCCTGCCTTGTTGGTGATTAATTATGGAGATTATGAGGTAAAATATGTATAAAAGAGCTTTACAAATTGGAAATCATTGAAATAATGTATCACTTTCTGATTACTTCTTCACAGGGTAGAGGATGATAGTTTAGGATCAACTTGAGTAGTGCTATTGACAGATGGAGTCTAAAGTCAGTACTGCCCACTTGTTCTGGTTCTTTTCTCTCTCTCTCTCCCTTAGGATGGAATGCTATGTTGAAAAGACTCTCCTTTGCTGTCTGACATGATTTCTTTCTGCGCTACAGGCTGTTCTCCAAAATGAATAATGACAATGCCATCTCTTCGATGAGGCAGAACACCAACACTAAATTGTGTCATTGCTTATCTCATGCTGTAAAGTAGCATGTGGTGGGCCCAGGATCCCAGTGAGGGAATGGCCACCCTGGTGAGCTGGACAGATCTAGCCTGTTGAATCCATTGCCCAGATCCCTTGGCAGCCATTTAATATTATTACTTTCCCTTCTTTTTTTTGGAATTGTGCTTCCTCCTGTCTCCATATGAAGCATTAGTGAATAGGGAGAAGGCTGGGAAGACGAAGGGGCTCAAAACAAGAACAAAAGATAATAATGATAGCAACTCATATTTGTAGAGTGTTTTACAGTTTATAAAGCCCTCTAAAATGTTACATATGGTTCTTACTCTCTGCATAACTCATGCAAATTATTTCACTTCCACACCTCAGTTCCTCATCTATAAAATGGTGAAAACACCTATTTCATAGGGTTTTGAGGATTGAAAACTAATGTGTGAAAACTGGAACTCAATCCTTCAGTTACTTAACAATATTTTGTAATGCCTACTACATCTTAGATACTGGACTAGGGACTGGGAAAAGATCAGTAAAGAGGACACACTTAAGCCCCTATCCTAATGGTCCTTACACCCTGATGGCATAACAGCAAGCACACACGTATGCGTGCGCATGCACACACACACACACACAAAGATAGCTGATATTATTAACAGAGAAATGAGAATTAAGAGAAACGAATAATTTAAAGAAAGTATGACGATATAATTTATTTTTATTAGGAGATCAGATAGTATTAGGAAGGTGGGGAAAGGACAAAAGCAAAGATTATTCTCAAGGTTCTAGAGGCTCAGATGAAATAACTATGCTTCCATACGCAGAGATGCAGATGGAAAGATATTTTGGGTATGTGGTAGGCATCCTCTATAATGGCTTCCAAAGATCACCACTCCCAGAGTAAGGGACTTAGGTCTGGAACTTTCAGTGACAAGTGATGGGATATCATTTTTAAGATTAGGTAAAGGTTGTGACATCTGTCTTGCTTGTTCTCTTTTACTTGTGTCCTCTTGCTCTAACTCTCTTTCTCAAGGCCCTCACTCTGAGCAAAACCTGCTGCCATGTTGTAAGTAGTCCACTGGAGAGGCCTATATGGCAAGAAACTAATGTTACTAAACAACAACTAGTGAGGACCGAGGCTCTCAATTCACATGAATGAGACTGCAAGTAAATTTTATGAGGCCTACCAAAGTAGTGAGCTTGCAAGTGGAGCCTTCCACAGTCAAGAGATGACTACAGCCCTGGATGACACCTTGATTTCAGCTTTTTCAGAGACAATAAGCCAACCAGTTAAACTTTGCCCATATTCCTGACCCACAGAAACTATGAGATAAGACATGTTTGTTGTTTCAGGCCACTACATCTGTATCAAGAAAACATTAACTATGCAATAAATAATATAGAGTATGAAAGATAGTGAGTTCATTTTGGTGATTTTAGTTTAAGACACGTAAAAGTCATCTAAGAGCTAGCCAATAGGCAGTGTGATATATGTGTCTGGAGGTCACTTCCCTAGGAGGAGTAGTGAGATTACAGGCTAGACTTCAGTGGGTTGAGGAATGATGGGAGATGGGAGAGTGGAAGACAGAGAGATTCCTCTTTCGAATTGTGTGACATTCAAGGAAGAAGAGAAATACTGTGCCAGCTTCTTCCCTGGAGGAGAAAAAGTGTTCAAGAAGTTTTTTGTTTGTTTTTAGATACACACTTAAGTAGAAAAAATTTTAATTGATTGGTGAAAGGTGAGAGTATTTATATTGAGGGAGAATTGTCCTAATTTAGAAGGCAAGCTCAAATATAAGGGAAAAATGAAAGGAAAATTAATGAAACAAGGTTCTAGACAGAGTAAGAGAAGAGGGAACCAAAAGAATGAGTGAAGGGATCAGACCAAGCCAAGAGAGAAGTATATTAGTTTTCTAGTTTGCATAACAAATTACACAGAAGTAGCAGCTTAAAACAAACATCTATTATCTCACGGTTTTTGTGAGTCAGGAATCCATGTATGGGTTAGCTGTGCCTTCTTGTCAAGGTCCCACAAGCCTGCGATGAAGGTGTTAATTCCTTTCTGTACCTTGGAGTCCTCTTTCAAACTCACATAGGTGTTGGAAGAATACGGTTGCTATGGTTGTAAGACTGAGGTCCCTGTTTTCTTGCTAGTTGTCAGCCAGTTCCTTGTTTTCAGTTCCTTGAGACTACCTTCAGTTCCTTGCCACAAGGCCCAGTCACAGACTCACACAACATGGCAGCTTACTTCTTCAAGGTCAGCAGAAAAATCTTTCTTTCGTCTGATAAGATGAAGTCTTATACAACATAATGTAGTCAGGGGAGTGACCTGCCTGTTATCTTTGCCATATTCTGTTGGATAAAAGCAAATCACAGGTTCTACCTACATTCAAGGGTTAGGGACTGTACAGGAGCATGATTTATTGGGGGTTCACTTCAGGGTGTGTCCACTGGAGGAAGGAAGAACAGGTGGAGACACAGATAACTCATTTTACATGGACATTTGCTGGGAAGATTTTTTCAAGGGGTGTTCTGAGGGGCAATTCATATAACATGGGCAAGACATTCTCCTGGCCACATGTAATTATTAAGGTGCTGAAAAGGTACCTTCATTTTGCCCTAATGGCCCTTATTGGCATTACTTCAGTCATGGGGCATGCCTTCCTAATATCCAAGCCAAGGAATGGGCCTAACAATGAATTTGAGAGGACACCTATCTTTTTACTCTGAGATGCAAATTTATAACACAACACAAGCAATTCTGAAGATAAGGAGCAGTCCTGCCTATGGTGTAGTGGCTCTAGAGAGATACTGTGTAGTGTAAAATAAACACTAGGAAGCAAGAAGTCAAACTGAGACTATGCGACCAGATACCTATGTAAACTGAAACAATTCATTACCTGACTCCACTGCTCAGTTTCTCATCTGTAATATGATGCTCCTAAAGTATATTGCTGGTTTCCAAGTGATACTCCTCAAACTATAAAGCAACTTCTACAAAGATGCTTTAGGTTTTCAGTAAATGAAAAGGTGTTTTCCACCAAAAAGTAAGATTTCAGTTTCCTGGGGAACCCATTAGTTCATCACTTTTATTTATCTATTTGGCATTTCAGATTTCCTGTGTAATAAATCTGTGAAAAAAGGAGTTCAACTCCTTTTAATTCCTCAAAATAAAGTGAAAATCATCAAGCTAGTTTATCTCTAGGGTCTAACTCTGATCTTCTTCGGATCCATGACAATGTGCTATGGAGGGTTTTTTTCCTTTTCTTTTATTGTGGTAAAAATATATAACATTTTATTGATCCTCTTAACAGATGTTTAACTGTACAATATGTACTATATATATATATATATATATATATATATATATATATATATACACATATACACACACACACACAAATGTTACTATATATAGGCACTATGTTGTATAGCAGATCTTTAGAATTTATTCATACTGCATAACTAAAATTTTAAACTCATTGATTAGCAACTCTCAAGGCCCCCTTAGCCCTAGTCCCTGGCAACCATCATTCTATTATTTGTTTCTATGAGTTTGGCTATTTTAGATACCTAAGTGGAATCATGCAGCATTTGTCCTTCTGTGACTTGAGCATAATATCCTCAAGGATCATCCATGTTGTTGTATTTTGCAGTACTTCCTTCTTTTTTAAGGCTGAATAATATTCTATTGTATGTATATACCATATTTTAAAAAATCTATTCATCTGGCTGTGGACATTCAGGTTGTGTCCATATCTTGGCTATTATGAATAGTGCTACAGTGAACATGAGAGCGCTAATCTCTCTTCAGATCCTGATTTCATTTCTTTTGAATATATCCTCAGAAGTGGGATTGCTGAATCATATGATATTCCTATTTTTAACTTTTTAAGGAATCTCTATACTACATTCCATAGTGGTTGCACTATTTTGCATTCTAACCAACAATGTACAAGTGTTCCAATTTCCCCATATCATCACCTACATTTGATATATTTTGTTTAGGGGGTAAGTACTGACATAAAGACAGAAATAAAAACCAATAGAACATAATAGAATAGAGAGCCCAGAAATAAATCTATGTATGTATGGTTAAATGATCTTCCACAAGGGTGCCAAAACTACAGAAAAAAGAAAGGACAGTCTCTTCGACAAATGTGTTAGAAAACTGTATATCCACATGCAAAGGAAGGAAAGAAAGAAATTAAGAAATTAAGAAAGAAATTAAGAAATAGAAAGAAAGAAAGAAAGAAAGAAAGAA
>CM052900.1:76241953-76262835 GCA_028534135.1 Potos flavus | reverse complement strand
ATCAACAGATGAATGGATAAAGATGTGGTGTATATATATACAATGGAATACTATGCAGCCATCAAGAGAAACGAAATCTTGCCATTTACAACAATGTGGATGGAACTAGAGGGTATTATGCTAAGTGAAATAAGTCAATCAGAGAAAGACAATTATCATATGATCTCTCTGATATGAAGAACTTGAGAGGCAGGGCAGAGGGTGGTGGGAGGTGGAGGAGGGAAACGAAACAAGATGGGATCAGGAAGGAGACAAACCGTAAGAGACTCCTAAACTCATGAAACAAACTGAGGGTGGCTGGGGGGTAGGGGCGGGTAGGGATAGGGTGGCTGGGTTATGGACATTGGGGAGGGTATGTGCTATGGTAAGTGCTGTGAAATGTGTAAGCTTGATGATTCACAGACATGTACCCTGGGGCAAATAATACACTATGTGTTAATAAAAAAATAAAAAAAAAACTAATGTGCCATGTAGGTATTTGTTCAGATGGTTATTTGTATAATAAAAGTTTCTTCATCTGGCATTAGAATTATTTTTAAAGGAACTGCTCCTATTTGGAAAAATATGCTTGAAATTGAAGGTAAGCTATTGAGGGTCTATGTATCTTTGGGGTCAAAATGTCATAGAAAGCAATACAGTACACTGCAATGAATAAAGATAAATTTATTTCCTAAAAGAAGGAGGTAAAAGTTAAGAGAAAAAGAGAAAGAAGAAAATAGGTGCCATATGAAGGAAAAACCAAGTAAATACCCTCATTGGGGGTTAAACAAAAAGTATACTTGGTAATACAATATTTTACACAGTGTTATGGGGGCTTTTTATTGTATATATTAACTTTCCTGTGACTTCTCCCCCTAACCAAGCTCTTAGGTAACATTTTCTATACTCATACATACTTCGTGTGAGCAATTCATAATTCTTGGCAGTTTGGTTAGCTGGTTGTTGGAGAAACTAATGAAAATGCATACACTGACATGAATAGAACAGGAAGTAAGGCAGGAAAAAAAAAACCTGCTTCGACTCTGACTGTGACATTCATTCCACACTTACTGAACGCCCTACTATAAGAAAAGGAGTAGACATCACTTTCCAAATAATTTTATGAGGCCAACTCTGATATTAAAACATGACAAAGACATCACAAAAATTAAAATTATAAAATAACAGCATTCATGAACATAGATGTACAAATTTCTAAAAGAAATTTCCAAATCAAATACAGCAATCTATTAAAAGAATTATACACCATAGCAAGTGGGGTTTATCCCAGAAACTTTTAAGCCCCCCACTTTTAAGCCTCAAAAGGCTTAAAAAGGCACTTGACAAAATTCAATGTCCATTCATAATAAAAACTCTCAGAAAACTAGGAATAGAAGGGAATTTTAGAAACCATGATTAATATCATAATTAATGAGGAAAGATGTATACTTTCTCCTGAAAATGAGGAACAAGGCAAAAATATCCACCTTTACTATTTTCATTCTATACTATACAAGAATTCCTACCAGTATAAGAAGACAAGAAAGAAAAATAAAAGACACAGAGTTTGGAAAGAAATAATTTAAATTGTTATTTTCTCCAAAATTATGATTATTCATATGAAAATCCCAAGGATTCTACAAAGCAACGGTGACAATAAATGAATATAGCAAGTTTGCAGGACTCAAGGTCAACATATAAAAATCAACTATGATTATATATAACTAGCAACAAATAATTGGTAAGAGCAATTTTAATATTTTCATTTATAATAGCAGCCAAAAGTATGAAATAGGAATAATATAACAAGATACAGAAATTTTTTATAGAAATTCTCAAAACATTGTTGAAAGTAAGATTATCTAATATATTTGCGATTTTATGAAGTAAAAGACTCATTAAGATTTCAATTCTCCTCAACTTAGAGCTGATTCTAAATATATATGAAAATGCAAAAAACCAACACAAATCTGAAAAACAGAAGAACAAAGCTTAGGCTCATACACCATCTGATTTCAAGAACTTTCTATGTAGCTACAGTAATCAAGACAGTGGGGCACTAGAAAAAGGATAGACATACAGGTCAATAGAGTAGAACAGAGTTCAGATATGAGCGCACGCGCGCGCACACACACACACACACATTTTTTTTTTTTAAGAGTTTATTTTTTTAACAGAGAGAGCAAGAGAGCACATCAGGGGGAGCAGCAGAGGAAGAGGGAGAGGCAGGCTCCCCGCTGAGCAGGGAGCTTGATGCAGAGCTCAATTCCAGGACCCTGGGATCATGACCTGACCCAAAGGCAGATGCTTAACCGACTGAGCCACCCACGCACCCCACACACCAGATTTTTAACAAAAAAACAAGCTAATTCAATGGGGGAAATGATAGTGATAGTTTTCAAAAAGTGGTGTTGGAACAAATGGATATCCATATAAAAGAAAATAAAACCTAACCCCTATTACAGGTCATACACAAAAATTAACTAGAGATGGATTTCAGATATAAATGTGAATGCTAAAAACCATAAGCTTTCAGAGGAATATACACAAATGTCTTTGTCATTATTGACAAAGATTTTTTTGATAGGGCACACCAAGTACTACTACAAAAGAAACAATTATTTCATCGAAATAAAAGTTTCTTCACTTGAAAACCAGTATGGAGGACATGAAAAGACAACCCATGTGGTGGAGGAAAATATCAAGAATGCATGTAGCTGACAACAGACCTTCATCTAGAATATATGGGGAACTCCTACAAAACATTATTAAAAAGATAATGCAATAAAATGGGTAAAAATCATAAACCAACACTTAACCAAAAAAGACACACAAATGATCAATAAACACAACATAAATATGTTCAACATTCTTGATCATCAGGGAAATACAAATTAAAACTAAAGTGAATAAATGTAAAAGATAGATAATACCAAGCACTGGTGAGAATTTGGAGCAACAGTTTCATACAGTTTTGGTGAGAATGTAAAATAGTACAATCAATTTGGAAAGCAAGCAATTTCTTATAAAGGTAAATATACACATACTCCATGGTCTGACAAGTCCTACAAGATAGCTTTTTCCAAGAGAAACAAGAAACTATGTCCATAAAGTGATGTGAATAGGATATTGATAGTAGCTTTATCATAATAGCCTGAAACTAGAAACAACCCAAATAGCCATCGACTAGTGAGGAGTAAACAAGTAGTATGATGCAGCAATAAAATAAAAACTACTGATACCCACTACAACACAAATCAACCCATGACATAGTAGGTTGAATACAAAAAAACAAAAACCAAAGAATTTATAGTTTACAACTGAATTTATATGACATTCTAGAATAGGCAAAACTAAGCTATGATATACAGATCAGATCACTAGCTATATCTTGGGCTGGGAATAAAAAAGTACTAATTGCAAATGAGAGTAATAAATCTTTCTACAATGATGAAAGTGTTCTACATCTTGACTGAAGTGGTGATTTACATTTTGTGTACATTTGTCAAAACTTGTTGACTGCACACTTACAATTTTTGTATTTTATTGTATATAAATTATATTTTAAAAACAAAAATTGAAACAATATTAAAAAGAATGGTTAAGGAGGAAGATAATGTACCAACCTACATATATATATAAGAAATATGTATATATATGCATATATATACACACACACATATATATGTATTATAGTGTTCCATCATTTAAAAGCATAACAAACTTTTAATCTCTGACATGATGAATACTTTGTAAAAGTTCTGTAAGAATTAGATAAGGACACAAAAGGAATAAAATGTATTAAAATAATAAAAAAAGAAGGAATATTAATCCAAGAAGACTAACATCTTACCACTGGAAGCTCCAAAAAATAACAGTAAAAATGCTAAGAGACTAGGTTGTGGGGAATTATCAAAGATATAATAATTTTCTCAGTAGTGGACTGCAGCTTCCAGTAAAAGACACAGTGAATGTCATACAAAATTAATGAAAAAGATCTACACTAAGGTGACACTGTAAAATACTAGGACAAAGAAACTACTTCTAAAGTCTTCAAGGGAGAGAAAAATGAGTCCTGTAAAAAAAGATCAATAATCAGGATAGCATCAGAATTTTTGAAAGCCATGTTAAAACAGAAAAATGGGCAAAAACTTTAGCATTCTGCACAGAAATATTTCCCATCCTAAAATTCTAAACCAAAACAAACTTTTTTCCCAAAATTTTATTGAAATTCAAGTTAGTTAACATATAGTGTATTATTAGTTTCAGGAGAATTTAGTGATTCATCAGTTATACATAACACCCAGTGCTCATTACATTAAGTGCCCTTCTTAATGCCCATCGCTCATTTACCCCATCCACCCAAACACCACCCCTCCGGCAGCCCTCAGTTTGTTCTCTATAGTTAAGAGTCTCTTATGGGTTGCCTCCCTCTCTGTTTTTATCTTATTTTTCCATCCCTTCCACTATGTTCATCTGTTTTGTTTCTTAAATTCCACATGAGTGAACTCATATGGTATTTGTCTCTCTCTAACTTATTTCACTTAGCATAATATCCTCTAGTTCCATCCAAGAAAAAAATATTTCATTCTTTTTGCTAGCTGAGTAATATGAATAAACATATATATTTTATTATATTATATATAAATATAAATTATATAATTATATAAATATATTTATATTATATATATTCCATGTTATTTATTATTATATATTATATAAAATGTATTATTATATATTTATATATTATATTTATATATTTCTTCATATTATATATTTATATTTACATATACCTCTTTGGTTACTAAACCAAGACAAATTTTAAATCTAATGTTGAGGTAAAATACACTCTCAGCCTCGCAAGTTGTCAAAAATTTTACCTACCATGGCTCCCTTTTTCTGAAATAGATTACATGATATCCTTTAATAAAGTGAAGGGGAAAGCCAAAAAAAAAAAAAAAACATGGAACCCAGGAAATAAGATCCAACATATGAGATGAAAGAGGTGAAAATAATTTTCAAATTAACAATAAAAGCAAGTCTGCAGGCAAAATCTTGCTGCACTCTAGAAATCCACCAACCCATGCTAAAGCAGAGGGCAGAGAACCCCAGGAGGAAGTTGTCCAAAAAAAAAAAGTACGATGATGAAAGCATCTGACCATTCTGACAGGACTTTTACAACTCTTTTGGAGTTTCCAAGAAGAATCAGAACACAACGAAAAGGAGCTGGTGAGGGGAAAGAACAAAGATAATTACTGATTCCAAGAAAAACAAAATATTGTACAAAAAAGGTAAAAGTAATTGTGGCATACTCTATGGTTTAACTGTAAGTAGCATTTACATAGTAATAATAATGTGAATAATTAATGTTCACCTAATTAAAATAAGATATAAATGTTTGGGAAAGATTAGAAGAAAAGGCAGGGAAAATAAGTATGTGTGCAATTAGGATGAGAGGAAAGGTAATATGAAAAAAAGAGATAAATCCTACATGCCATAGTAGAAAACAAGAGATAGTGCTTAACCTATAAAATCAAATAACTATATAGGCAATATTTAGCCATTTGGAAGCAAGTGCCCAAAGAATCAGCTTATTTAGTTAAAATGGTTGCCTCTAGAGTAATAAAAATGAGAAAAAGTGGGAGCTTCTCTTTTGCTCCCTTTGCTTGTTGAAACTACATAGATTTATAATTTTAACAAAAATATAATCTAAATTAAAATAAAAATAGCTAAGCAAAAAATTGTTACATTCAGAAAAATGAAAATTGTACAATAAGGGAAACTGATCATAATATAACAGGTGACTCACCTGTTAAAAATATGTAATCATATTCTAAATAGTGATTGTTAAATTAAATCAAAAAGCCTGAAAAAACCACACTGGTTCATGTGAAAAGAGAAAGATTTACTCATGCATTTCCCCCAATAAGACTGCAAGACCTGGGGTGTGCTTTTCCAGGGTATGGACACAGGTTACAAGCAGTATTAGACTAATGGGTAAAATAGAAAAATAATGGCTCCATTACAGCATTATTTAGCAAAAAAAAAAAAAATATATATATATATATATATATGATAGAGTATTTTATGAGATCACAATGAAGTCTCATATAGATTATGTTGGAAAGTCAGTAAAATATTCTGGAAAAGACCTTTGACCTCCTGAGGTCATGCTAATAAAGTTTAAAATAAAGAGAGATGGGAACTACAGACAAAGAATAGCATGTAGAAAGGGGAAGAAAAATGGAATGTAGTTTGAGGTATTTTAGGAACTACCATTAGTTTGTAAGAGCTACTGCAAAATGTGTCTGGTATTTTGGGCATAAGCATCTTTGCTACAAGAGTTCATTACAAACATTTTTGCCACATAACTAATAGCCTATAAGGAAATTTTGCCATAAAAAATAAATCACAAAAAATAAAAGAGTGACTTTCATTAAGAACATAATGAAACATGAAAAATTAATAACAAAAATAAAAGATTTTATTATGGAATATAAAATATCTTAATACATTCAAAATGTATGTTGCAGATTCATGTAACAGATTTTATTTTGTGGGTTCTACCAAAGCACTTCTTTTCGAAGATTTCCATTCACAGTATTACACTATTTTTTTGCTTGTTGATTTGTCTCCTTCTTTGGCATCACACTTTTTCTTTTTTTCACTAAATGTCTTTCTTTCATTAAGAGAGGTGTCAGTTTCCAAAACGCATATTTGTAACTGAGGCTTTGTATTGCATTATGAAAGCCTTCTACACTGTTGTTTGTTCTTGATGCACTGTCACATGTTCACTGATAGATGTTCTAAAGCTCTACGGGAAATGTGGGATCAAAACTCTCCACTACTGTATAGACCATTATGAGAGCTAAGATTTATATAATATATAAAACATCTGTGTGCAGGGTTTTGTATGGATATGAGTTTTCAATTCAATTTCGATAAATACCAAGGAGCAAGACTGCTGGATCATATGGTAAGGGTATGTTTAGTTTTGTAAAAATCTGCCAAACTGGGATTAGGGAGAGTGTAGTTCAAGATGGCAGCATAGGAAGACCTTGCACTCACCTCCTCCCACAGACACACCAAATCCATAGCTACATATAGAACAATTCTGAAAAGGACCTGAGAACTAGCTGAACAGCTCTTTCACAACAAAAAATAAAAAAGCCACATCAAATCAGGTAAGAGACACAGAGATACAATCCCACCAAACCCCATTCCCAGTGTGGTAACCCACAAGCAGGAAGGATGTAATAAGTATGGACTGTATCCCTTAAGAACAAGGCGTTTGAGCCCCACATCACTTCCCATCTACCTGTACTGAAGATATGAGACCCTAAACATCTGGCTTTAAAACCAATAGGTCTTATGTCCAGAAGATACAAAAGGCTGTAGGAAACTGACTCTGCTCTTAAAGAGCTCATATAGAGACTTACTTGTTGCAGGACCCAGTGTAAAAGAAGTAGGTTGAAAAGTGTCCAGACCATATGTGAAAAAGATTCATCAGCTAATCTTTAGGTAAAGCATCTGCTGGAAGGGAAGGAGTCTGTTGGAACTCCCTCTGGGAACAGAGGTGCTGGTGGACACCATTTTTGCACTCCCCTACCTTGCTAATGCTGGCACTGGTGGGACATCTTTGTACTTTCTCCCTACCTTGCTAGTGATGCTTGCTTTACCTCTATACTGTCTTATGGCCCCACCCCACCAAACCCAATGAGTGAGTGTGCCCTGGCCCAGCACTCTTTGGCAAATCAGCCCACTAAACTTAGCAGGTAATCCTGTGTCAGCTTATCACTCCCCACCACCCTGCCCTGTGAAAGCCCACAGGAGATTCCTCCAAAATCCTGCTAAAGCCAGCAGGTGTATGCATTCCAAACAAGAGATGCCCCTTGAATACCTGTCTCTGGTGCCCCATAAGACTAAAACAATCAGAGGAACAGTTCTCAGCAGGCTACCACCCCCAGGGCACTGCACAGACAGCAGACTGAAACACACTCTCACTCTTCCTGTGACTACTCATTCAAGACTAGAGAAACAGCTCTTCTGCTGAAACTATAGAAACAAACAGAGACAGTCAAGCAAAATAAGTAAATGGATATGTTCTAAACGAAAGAACAAGATAAAACCACTGGGGTGGGGAGGAATCAATGAAAAGGAAATAAGTAATTTACCTGATAAAGACTTCAAAGTAATGATCATAATGATGCTCACCAATTTCAGGAAAAGAAAAGATTAACACAGAAACTACCAAATAAAAGTTACAGAGCTAAAGAATACAACAACTAAGATGAAAAATACACTAGAGAGAGGGACACCTGGGTGGCTCAGTCGGTTAATCGGCTGCCTTCAGCTCAGGTCATAATCCCAGAGTCCTGGGATCAAGTCCCACATTGGACTCCTTGCTCACCGGGGAGCCTGCTTATCCCCCTGCCTGCCACTTCCCCTGTCTGTGCTCTTTCTCTCTCTCTCTCTGACAAATAAATAAATAAAATCTAGAAAGAAAAGAAAAATACACTAGAAGGGTTCAACAACAAACTAGATGAAACAGAAGAAAGGATCAGTGACCTGGAAGACAGGACAGTAGAACCCACCCAGAGTAGAAATATAAAGTTCTTTTAAAAGAATTTTTAAGAAGATAGCTTAAAAAGACAAATGATAATGAAAATAAAATCTGTAGGATGCAGTAGAGGCAGTTCTAAGAGAGAAGTTCATAGCATACAGGCCTATGTCAAGAAACAAACAAAAAATTCTCAAATAAACAATCCAACTTTGTACCTAAAGGAGTTAGAAAAAGACAAAATAAAGCACAAACTTATCAAAAAAAATAATAAAGATCAGAGAAGAAATAAATAAAACAGTAACTAAAAATAATGGAAAAAACAATGAAACCAAGACTTAGTCCTCTAAAAAGATAAGCAAAATTGATAAAGCTTTAGCTAGATTTACTAAAAAAAAGAGAGGGGTCAAGTAAGTGATATTAGAAATGAAAGAGGGGAATAACAACTAAGACCAAAATATACAAAGGGTTGTAAGAAACTATTATAAACAGTTATATACCAACAAACTGGATAACCTATAAAAAGTGGATAAATTTGTAAAAATATACAATCTTCTAAGACTGAATCATCAAGAAACAGAAAATCTGAATAGAACCAATTGCTAGCAAGGAGTTTGAGTCAGTAATCAAAAACCTTCCAAGAAACAGAAGTCCAGGACCAGATGGCTTCACTAGTGAATTCTAACATTCAAAGATTTATAAAAAAAATCAAAGAGGAATACTTCCAAATGTATTTTACAAGGCCAACATTACCATGAATACCAAAATCACACAAGCACATCACAATAAAAAAAGAAAAATTATAGACCAATATCCCTGATGAACATAGATGCAAAAATCTTCAAAAAAAAAATTAGCAACTAAATTCAACAATACATTAAAAAGATCACACGCCATGATCAAGTCAGATTATGGTTCAACATCCACAAATCAATCAACATCCTACACTACGTTAACAAAATGAAGGATAAAAATCATTATGATCTCTCAATAGATACCAAAAAAGCATTTGACAAAATTCAATATTCACTTAATGATAAAGCTCTCAACAAAGTAAGTAAAGAGGAAATATACCTCAACATAATAAAGACCATATATGACAAGCCAACAGCTAACACTATATTCCTTGGGAAAAAGCTAAAAGCTTTTCCTCTAAGATCAGGAACAAAACAAGGATGCTCACACACACCACTTTAATTGAACACAGTATTGGAAGTTGTAACCAGAGCAATTAGGCAAGAAAAAGAAATAAAATGCATCAAAATTAAAAAGGAAGAAGTAAAATTGCCGCTATTTAGGGATTACATGATTTTATATATAGAAGACCCTAAAGACACCACCAAAAAACCATTAGAACTAATAAATTCAGTAAAGTTGTGGGATACAAAATCAACATACAAAAATCAGTCATGTTTTTATATACTAATAACAAAATATCAAAATGATAAATTAAGAAAAAATTCTATTTACAATTTCATCAAAAAGAATACCTAGGAAAAAATTTAACCAAGGAGGTGAAAGACCTGTACACAGAAAACTACAAGGCATTTATGAAAAAAATTGAAGAAGACATAAACAAATGGAAAGACATTCTGTGTTCATGGATTAGAAGAATTAATATTGTTAAAATGTCCATATCCAAAGCAATCTAGAGAGTCAATGTCATCCCTATCAAAACTGCAATGGCATTTTTCATAAAAATATAACAAACAACCCTAAAATTTGTATAAAACCACAAAAGATCCCAAATAATCAAATCAATCTTCAGGAGGGGAAAAAAAAAGAACAAAGCTAGAGGCATCATGCACCCTGATTTCGAACTCTATTACAAAGCTATAGTAATGAAAACAGTATGGTATTGGCATAAAAAACAGACAAATACATCAATGGAACAGTATCGAGAACACAGAAATAAACCGATGGATAAATGGTGAATTAATTTATGACAAAAGAGGCAAGAATCCACAATGGGAAAAGAATAGTTTCTTAATAAATGGTATTGAGGAGGTGCCTGGGTGGCTCAGTGGGTTAAAGCCTCTGCCTTCGGCTCAGGTCATGATCTCAGGGTCCTGGGATTGAGACCCGCATCAGAGAGCCCGCTTCCCCCTCTCTCTGCCTGCCTCTCTGCCTACTTGTGATCTCTCTCTCTTTGTCAAATAAATAAATAAAATCTTTAAAAAATAAATAAATAAAATAAATGGTATTGAGGAAACTGGACAGCCATATGCAAAAAATTGAAACTGGACTACTATCTTACACCACACATAACTCGAAATGGATTGAAGACTTGAATATAAAACCAGAAACAATTAGACTCCTAAAAGAAAACAGGTGTTAAGTTCCTTGACATCATTCTTGACGGTATTACCACTTTTTTGGATCCGACTCTGAAAGCAATGGCAACAAAAGCAAAAATAAACAAATGGGACTGCATCAAACTAAAAAGCTCTGTACAGCAAAGAAAATCATCAACAAAACAACAACAACAACAAAGCAACCTACTGAATGGCAAAAGACACTTGCAAATCATATATCCAATAAGAAGTTAATATCCAAAATATATGAACTCATACAACTCAATAACCAAAAAAACCAAACAATCCAATTACGAATGGGCAAAGGATCTGAATAGACATTTTCCAAAGAAGACACACAGATAGCCAATGGGTACATGATAATATTGGTTTCAGGAGTAGAATTAAGTGATTCATCACTTACATATAACACCCAGTAGCCATCATAACAAGTGCCTTCCTTAATACCCATCACCCATTTAACTTATCCCCTTACCTACGTCCCCTCCAGCAACGCTCGGTTTGTTCTCTATCACTGAATTCTCTTATGGTTTGCTTCTCTCTCTCTTAAAAAGTACTGGGTAATGGGCATTAATGAGGGCATGTGATGTGATAAGCACTGGGTATTATATGCAACTAATGAACCATTGAACACTACACCAAAAACTAATGATGTACTATATGTTGGCTAACTAAATTTAATTTTTTTTTTTTAAAGAAAGCTAAATTTAAAAAAAAAAAGGAACTGTTGATTTTTCAGTTCCTTCAGCTTTTTACTTGTTAGGACAGAGTGAAAACCTTAATTCCTTACCTCTCACCTGGATTTTATGTCACCCAATGACAACCTAATTTTGCCTGTCTTTCTTGGAATGGTTATTTTCTTGTATCAAGGTATTTTATATCAATTGGAAAGCGCTTTTTTTTTTTTTTTTTTTGCAGTTTTATACCTTTATTTGACAATCAGTGGTTAGTTCTCATCCACATTAACTTTCTGTAGATTTTTGAAAGTGGTGACAGGTACGTAGGTAACCAATGTATAGAGCTTGTTTGGTTAATCTTCACCCTCATTACATTTTCTGGACAACCACACACGGACACAGTATAGAACATTCCTTATTCCTTTGGCCCAAACAGCTTTGTTGAGCCTGGTGTCAATGCACACCTCTGGAGCTCCCACCTCCTTCCTGGCAAATTTCCAGAACTCTCTGTGTGCCCGAGGGGCACACTTCTTGAAACCCATTCCATGGATGCGTTTGTGACTGCTGATGGTGCATTCTCTGGTCACTAACCCATCGATGACAGAATGGCCCTTCTTCTTGCCTCCCTTCTTTGTGGAAGCCATTCTGCTGGACCCTGGTTGGAAAGCTGGAAAGTATTTTTAGTCTCTGTCATGATCTACTTATAGGTTTTAAATATAAAATCTCCATCTTGCAGCCAAATAGATCTATTAAATCTAGGAACTCCAAAAACCATGCCTTACCAGTGTGCCCATGGGAAGGGCTCTGATGTACTAACAGCCCAGAAGTGGCTTTTGTCTTCATCTGAGTTTCTTTGGGCTGAGGTGTAGCAATCAGTACAATCACAGACAGCCCTTAATTTTGGTGAGTATGATCTCCTGCCATGGTGAAGTTACTGTCTACGTTAACTATCTATCAGAATCAAATATTCTACCTGGTTACAATATACAATGGGGTTCTGTTCTTTTTTTTTCCCCAATGGGTTTTCGTTTTATTTTTACATATGTAAAACCAAAGAAAAAGAAAAAAAAAAAAAAAAAACAAGAAGCTCAGCTTGTTTTGGGGGGAGGGGATTTTAGTGCAAAAATAATATCAAACTCCAGATTAACCTATGGGCAAGATAAGAAAGCTTATCAAGTCTAACCATGAACACACCCAGGAGAAAAAGTTTTTAAATGTGTAAGTCTGGGGACATTGTATCAACTGTTGTTGCATCTTCCTCCAAAGACCTGAGGTCATTCACTGCAATCAGACACACACCAATTTTTAAGTGTAAGGAAGAAAACACAGTGATATGTTAAAAAACAAAAACAAAAAAAACAAAAAACAGAAAATGAGTGGGTTCAAGAGATCAGGAGAACAGCCCTGATCCTTTCAGAACTGGGTATGTGACTCTGTATAGGGCTCTCAACTTTGGGGGGGCCTCAGTTCCTATCTGTGAAACAAGAGTCTGCTTAGATTACTCTTAAATTAGTCCCTGACTAGGTCTCATTGGCAGAGTCAAGAACACTAGCACATGAAACTATGTGGGACGACACTAGACTGGATCCAGAAGGACTGGAAACACCATTCTCAAGTGTGTGAGGTCAAAGTGTAGGGGAAAGAATGAATCAGAGCCAAAGGGAAGTACTAACTCCCCAGTCTAAAATCTTGGTATGAACTATATGAAGAAAACGTATAATAGTATGTAGAAACGGAGAAGATCAGGGAGAGGTTGGAAAGCAGATTACAAAAATGAAGTAGCTGTTCAAAACACACTGAAGCCATAAAGGAAAGAACAAGGTAGCAAGAGCCTCTTCCTGTTGGAAACATGGCAACTAGTTCAGCAGGATAGAAAGGGACTGGTCCTTGGCTGGGTTTCTTAAAGGAAAAGATCTAAAAAGCCCATGGCTCTAAGTGCATGGTAAGACTTAATAGAAATAATTTCAGGATAATATGTGATTTTTAAAATTATCTGGCCATAATCTCCATCATCATCATGATTCACCCTCACCACAGATGTCCACTCGCTGATCTTATGCCATGAACAAGTATTGTACAACCATTTCTCTTCCCTTCTCTCTTGTGCACTTTTTCTCACTCATACTATCCCCATACCCCCTATTAATTAGTTTTTAAATTGTTTTTTTCAGGATTTCTTTATAGGGTTAGTTATAGTAATTGGATTTCTGTTGGTAGCCTGTAGATTTTACTAATTTAGGAGTGACATTGTTTTAAGAACACCTAGTAAAGCTGGAATTTGTGGACTTTTTTTATTGTTTATTATATAGACTTCCCTTTAGGCAAAAACTGGCCAGGTTGTTTTGTCACAAAAGTAAATTTGGATTATAACTAAAATATTAGAACAGTTACACTAATAGCTTGCAAGTGGCTACTGGAAGTGTAAACACAATTGCCAAAGGGTCCTTTATTTTCTCTAACTGTACCTGGTGGCTCATCTCAAACAGACCCTTTTAAAAGTCACACCAATGACAATTACAATTGTCTTCTCCCTGACTTTTATGGACATAAGAGTAAATGAGACTGTCACATTCAGACAAACATACATATACAATTTGAGGCCTCTAAAAATGTATTATGTTAATAGTAGGTTTTCTTGGACTTGAATTTAAGACCTATGATAAGAAAAGTAGTTGGTATAAATACTTGAGAGGACTGGAAGTACTCTGAAGATTTACATTTAGCGACCCGTTTCTGCTATCTAATGCTGTGTTAACAAACCACACCAAAAGTTGTAAAATAATTGTAACACGTATTTTGCTCTAAAATCTGCAATTTGGGCGGGGCTTAGTTGGGATAGTTAACCTTTGCTCCACTTGGTATCATCTGGATAGAAAATGGAGGCTGGAAGCATCTCATGGCTCACTCACTCACAAGTCTTGTGGTTCATTCTGGCTGCTGGCTAGGAGGTTCAGTTCCTTCCCGCCTGGGCCTCTCCATGACGTCTTTGTGTGAGCTACTCTGGGTTTTCTCACAGCACACTGGCTTGTTTGAAGGTTGAGCATCCAAAGAAAGAACAAGACAGACAGAAGCCTTTTGTGACTTGGCACCACGATTTATGCAACATCGCTTCCGTCACATACTGTTGAACTGTTTATCAAGTTGGTTACAAAAGTCTGCTAGGGTTTGAGGGGAGAGTACACAGACTTTGCTTCTAAATGAAGGAGTATCAATGTCACATTATGGGAAGACCACGTGGAACATATAAGAAGCCATAATTGGATAATGCAATCAGCCACTGGACCTATGCAGAAAAGTGCCTCTATGTCTAGATAGGAGGACACTACTTCTCAACTACTACATATCAAACACGGAAACAATTACCCCTCAGCTTCTCATTACCAGTCATTCAGTTTCTGGTCTTTAGGAATCAAATGGACTTTAGGAGAGGATGATGCATTCACTTCCTGAGGACCATGCATTCACTTTCCCTTTACCATCCTAGAATGGCTGTTCTGCTCTGAACTCGGAGAAGAAAATTAATGCCTGCGCCCCACCAATCCTTCTCCAGCCCCATGCTCTTTCCCAGTGTTTATCAGAAAGGGTGATGCTCTCAGGCAAAAGAGAGTGCCATGATATAGCACCCTGCCCAGGTTATACTCCAAGTTAAGTCCCTTCTGGTGTTAATATCCCCGTAAGTGGAAAAGAACATTTCAGTTCAAGAAAAGTCTCTCTTGGGGCACCTGAGTGGCCCATTAAACGTCCACCTTCGACTCAGGCCATGATCTCAGGGTCCTGGGATGGAGCCCCACATCAGGCTCCCTGCTCAGCAGGAAGCCTGCTTCTCCCACTCCACTCCCCCTACTTGTGTTTCCTCTCTCACTGTCTCTCTGTCAAATAAATAAATAAAATCTTAAAAAAAAAAGAAGTCTCTCTTGAATTTAACAAAGAAAAAGAAATACTTATTCCAGATAGGGATTTAAATTTTGTCTTTTTAAAAATTATTTCAATCTTTCTTCATAGGTTTCTGGGCCAGGCTAAAAAGTTCTAAAACCGATACAAACCTTCAAGGTAGCTTTAATTTCCAACAACATCCTTGTTCCAAAGAAGTGCAAACTACCATCTTTTCAAATTTGTGATTTAGCTTGGTCACTCGTCTTCTCATTTGAAGATTCCTAAAAAGCAAACTTGGGAATCGAGATACTAATTTTTTTTCTTGAAACAAATGAGAAATAATTGCTGAATCTAGCAGCCTGAATCTAACTCTATTTCTGAGGACCCAATTCCAAACCCAATTTCTAAATATCTATGTTCAACTGTGCTATGGGTTCAACACCAACTAGAACGTTAGGGAATCTTACTCATTTCGAAAAAACTGGAATTTACCCTACCTAAGAAAATGAGGCTATAAATAAGACTTCAATCATTCTTTCAAGATAATATATTTGAAAAGTTAATTATCAATAAAACATAAACATATGTGTTCAACTTTCCTGTGTTCCCCAAATACCTGAAGATATACAAAGGTTTAGAATTAAGGAATGTAGGTAGGGAAGAACTTGTTGCTGAGTATACTTATACTCAGGAACAAAAGCCTCCACAAAAAGACGGATGTACAACTATCTAAGCACAAATGGGAGTCCTCTTATATAGTTCTATCTTCACTACATGTACCCCAATTTAAAGGGAAAATGACATGCACTCTTTCCACTTACATACTACAGACACTGTAAGTTTTCACCTTTCAAAGTAGGGTATCTGTTCAGTATCAAGAGAAATCCGAAATTCTGCCTTTTTCCCCTAATTGAGGGCAATTTTCAATTAAGATACAAATGAGTTAGTAAGAAACCTGCCCCTTCCCCAGAGCAAAGCTGAACTGGATGAAGTGATGAGTGTATCTCATTTATGTGATGACATCACACGTAGGCACCCAGTCACCTTCATTCTACCTCTGGAGCCCCTCTGGGACGTCTCAAGAGAAAGGAATATGCCGGATGGAAAAATCTCCCATCTATTTCCCACAGAATTTGGACACAATCTAACGTTAAAGAATAACACATAAGAGCTTAATATTCTTGATATGAACAGTAGCTATTTAGTTTATGCAATTCAGTTGAGTTGAAATATTAGTCACTTTCCCTCTCTGGTTTCATAATTATTCAATTTATATATTTTCCACAGACAGATTTAAGAACTATAAATAAGTACACTTTTCTTGCTATTCAAGTATTTTGGATTAGGTCAAAGCACCAATTAGAGGGGCGCCTGGGTGGCTCAGTGGATTAAAGCCTCTGCCTTCGGCTCAGGTCATGATCTCAGGGTCCTGGGATCGAGCCCCACATCAGGCTCTCTGCTTAGCGGGGAGCCTGCTTCCCCCTCTCTCTCTGCCTGCCTCTCTGCCTACTTGTGATCTCTCTCTGTCAAATAAATAAATAGGTCTTAAAAAAAAAAAGCACCAATTAGAAATGGTATATAGTTACTAGAAAACAGACCAATATAAAGTGGTTTAAGTAATGTAGAAGCTAATTTCTCTTTTATATAAGATAAATCTAGAAACGAGAAGTTGAGGCAAATAAGCACGGTTTCATTTGAGACGGGAGTTACACTGTTTTTAGCCCATGTCTTCTTTCTTCATGATCCGAGAGGCTTGCTCATCTACAATTCTCAATAATTTATAAGTTTCTCAAGGGTAAGAATCATTTCTTATTTCCTTTTTTAGTCATAGCACCTAGTGTATATTGGCTCTAAGCAGTATGTGTTGAATGATTAAATGAATAAAAGGAAAAATGAACAAACGAGTGAAAAACAAATGGAGGACAAGTCTAGTGAGGCTACATTTAAATATATAATTACTATATAGGCAGCAGTACATTTATTGCTCAGTGCTTCACTCATGGAGGTATGTATTACATACACCAGAGCATATCTTATGGGGAGAAGTGATTTTGTTCTTAAAGATTTTATTTATTTATTTATTTATTTGTGAGACAGAGCACACCAGCAGGGAAAGGGACAGAGAGAGTGGGAGAAGCAGGCTCCCTACTCTATCCCAGGAACCTGAGGTCATGACCTGAGCCACCCAGGCACCCTGGGAAGTGATATTTAAACTGGATATTGAGTGATGTGCAAAATATGAAGGAAAAATAAAGTTGTATCTTGCTTTGAGGAACATAGGATTTGGAGTCAAAAGATTGGCTTGCAGCCCTCCCTAACTTAATCATTTACTAGATATGTAATTTTTGGCCAAGTAAGGAAAACTCTCTGAGCCTCTATCCTCATCTATACAATGGAGAAAGTAATAGCTATCTTATAAATTCTTATGAGGTTTTCTATATTCTTTCAACTCTTCTTTTTAAATGTACACCATCCCATTTTAATCCACGTTGTATATTAATTCTTCTATAAATGTATACATTCTTAGAAATGTATCATTCCTGTTAACCATTCTTATGATGGTTAATTTTATGTGTCAACTTCATGAGACCAAGGGGTGCTCAGATTAAACATTATATCTGGGTGTGTCTTCAAATAAGATTAGCATCAGAATCAGAAGTAGGTTGAATCAGAAGTAGATTGCCTTCCCCAATATGGGCAAGTATCCAATCCACTGAGGGCCGGAATAGAACAAGATGCAGACAACAAAAGGAATTGTCTTCTTCCTACCTGCCTGTTGAGCTAGAACACTGGTGTTCTCCTGCCCTTGAACTGGGATTAACACCATTGGCTCACCTAGTTCTCAGGTCTTTGGACTTGGACTAGAATTAAACAGACTGAGGGACTGCTCATATTCTATAATCTATCTATCTATCCATCTATCTATCTACAGGCATATCTCATTTTGTTGCACTTTGCATATTTGTATTTCATAGATATTACATTGCAAATTGAAGGTGTATAGCAACCCTGCATGGAACAAGTCTATCAGCACCATTTTTCCAACAGCATTTGCTCATTTCATGTCTCTGCATCACATTTTGGTAATTCTCCCAATATTTCAAACTTTTTCATTACTATCATGTCTGTTACGGTGATCTGTGATCAGTGGTCTTTTCTGTTACTATTGAAATTGTTTTGGGGTGCCAACAACTGCCTATGTAAGACAGCGAACTTAACTGATAACACGTTGTATGTGTTCTGACTACTCCACTGACTGGCTGTTCCGCCATCTCTTTCCCTTTCCTCAGACCTCCCTATGCCCTGAGACACAGTGATATTGAAATCAGGCCAATTAATAACCCTACAATGACCTCTAACTGTTCAAGTGCAAGGAAGAGTCACACAGCTTTCACTTAAAATCAAAAGCTAGAAATGATTAAGCTTAGCGAGGAACACATGTTGAAAGCCAAGATAGGCCAAAAACTACATCTCTTACATCAGTTAACCAAGTTGTAAATGCAAAGGAAAAGTTCTTAGAGGAAATTAAAAGTGCTACTCCAGTGAACACGCTAATGATAAGAAAGTGGAACAGCCTTTATTATTGATGAGAAGAAAGTTCTAGTGGTCTGGATGAAGGATCAGACCAGCCACAGTATTCCCTTAAGATGAAGCCTAATCCACAGTAAGGCCCTAACTTTTCAATTCTATGAACACCAAGAGGTCAGGAAGGTGTAGAAGAAAAGTTTGTAGCTAACAAAGATAAGATCATGAGATCTAAGAAAAGAAGCCATCTCCACAATATGAAAGTGCAAGATGAAGCTGCAAGTACTGACATAGAAGCTGCAGCAAGTTATCCAGAAGATCTAGCTAAGATAATTAATGAAGGTGGCTACACTAAATGACAGATTGTCAATGTATACAAAACAGCCCCCTATTGGAAAAAGATGCCGTTTAGAACTGCCATAGCTAGAGAGATGTCGAGCTTTGATGCTTCAAAGAACAGTCTGACACTCTTGATAGGGGCTAATGCAGCTAGTGACTTTAAGTTGAAGCCAGTGCTCATTGACAGTTCTGAAAATCCTAAGATCCTTAAGAATTATGCTAACTCTACTCTGCCTGTTCTCTATAAATGGAACAACAAAGCCTGGATGACAGCAAACTTGTTTGTAACATTGTTTACTAAATATTTTAAGCCCACTTTTGAGACCTAGTATTCAAAAAAAGATTCCTTTCAAAATAGTATGGCTTCCTGACAACATACCTGGTCACCCAAGAGCTCTGGTGGAGACATACCAGAGATTAATGTTGTTTTCATGCCTGCTAACACAACATGCATTCTCCAGACCATTAAGGAGTCATTTCAATTTTCAGAAAAAGAAATTAGTATTTAAGAAATACATTTAAGAAATACATTTTAAATACATATTTAAATTAGTATTTAAGAAACACATTTTGTAAGGCTATAGGTGCCTTATATAGTAATTCCTCTCATGGAACTGGGCAAAGTAAATGGAAAACCTTTTGGAAAGAATTTACCATTCTAGATGCCATTAAGAACATTTGTGATCATGGGAAGGGGTCAAAATATCAACATTAGCAAGAGTTTGGAAGAAGGTGATTCCAAACCTTCATGGATGACTCAGTGGAGAAAGTAACTGGAAATAAGATGGCATTATCAAGAGAACTAGAATTAGAAGTGGAGCCTTAACGTGACTAAATTGCTGCAATCTCATGATAAAACTCTCACGGATAAGGAGTTGCTTCTTACAGATGAGCAAAGAAAGTGGTTTCTTGAGATGAAACTTACTCCCGGTGAAGATGCTGTGAAGATTAGTGATATGACAACAAAGGATTTAAAATCAAATAAACTTATTTGATAAAGCAGCTGCTGGGTTTGAAAGGACTGACTACAGTTTTTAAATAAGATCTACTGTGGGTAAAATGCTATCAAACAGCATTGCATGCTACAGAGAAATCTTTCATGAGAGGAAGAGTCAACTCATGTGGCAAACTTCAGTGTTGTCTTATATGAAGAAATTGCCACAGCCACCCCAGCCTTCAGCAACCACCACCCTGATCAGTCAGCAGCCATCAATACTGAGGCGAGATCCTCCACCAGCAAAAAGATTACTAACTATAATTTGCTAAAAGCTGAGATTATGGTTTGCATTTTTAAGCAAAAAAATTTTTTTAATTAAGGTATGCATACTGAATTTTTAGACATTATTATTGCACACTTATAGATTACAGTATAGTATAAACATAACTTTATATGTCTGGGAAACCAAAAAATTCATTTGACTCACTTTATTGCAACATTGGCTTTATTGCAGTGGTCTGGAATCAAATTTGCAATATCTCCAAGGTATGTCTGCATGTATATATATCTTATATACATGTTATATATGTTACACACTACATATATACATACAATATACATCATTATATATATTATATAGATACATTTTATATATGTGTTACATATTATGTATAATA
>CM052900.1:76220908-76235384 GCA_028534135.1 Potos flavus | reverse complement strand
AAATAAAATCTTTTTAAAAAAAAAAATTAAAACAAGTGCTTAGAATAACACATGGAGCAGAGTAAGTGCTCAATATTAGCTGCTATTGTTATTGGAATGACGGTTGTGTGTGTTCAAGAAATAATGGGGCTAATGGGGAAAATAAGACCTGTTGTGTTGCTATTCTATGTTGTGAGTGGAGAAGTCCTTTGTGTGAATTCAACGTCACACTGCCCTTGGAAGTATTTTGTATAACGTTTATGCTGGTGTAAACATTGAACAAAGAAGTTTTATAAATTTATTGGGGCATGAGGTAGAGACCATGAATGGGGAAATTGGTAAGAGATGAATAATATCAGGATGATGACCTTTCAAAGTATCCTCAGATGACCTCAGGAGTTTTCTTATGCCCATATTCCTCAGGAATATATGGCAATAAGTCTGGCTACAGTAAAGTCATTACTTTGGAATGGACACACATTGGTGAAAACATTGGAGGGAAACCACATGGTGTGGATCAGTCTGGCAAGAGGAGATTGTATTGGTTGGGAATGCCTGTTTTTATCAAGAAGACTGACACAATGCTTAAGGGGAAAGGACAGGGCCGAAGCTGAGGTCAACTGAATTCAGAGGGGAAGCATCTCCTGTGACCACATTAGAGGAGGTGCTAGCTGCTGAAACTGACAGCACAAGGTTCTTCAATAAACTCACCCCCTAAGCTAGAATTCAAGCCTTTTGTATCAGCCAGTCAAAAAATCCATTGCACACCTATAATGTACCAAGTGATATACTAGTTTGCAGGTACATACTAATGAAAAAAAAACAAAAACAAAAAAAATCCTAACTTTGCTACAGTTTAGCAGGGGAGGAGGAATAAAGTATGTTGAGCCTCGAAGGCATTTCAAAATCAATGTGTATAAAAGTGAGTTCCAGAACTTCCCTCTGGGCTTCTTCTAGGTTTCCTTTTGTAGTAAATTCTCTAAGCAAAATTCATCTTTGATAACTTTGGCTCATTACCTCTATGTCCAATTCATCACTATGTCTTGCACATTTTGCCTCTTAAATATCATTGAAATCCACCTACTTTTTCTCATCTCCAAGGTCCCAGTCTTCGAGCCACCATCTACTGAAGCAGAGCAAAATCCTCCCAACAGGTATCTCATATCATTGTCCTCCTGCCAATCCATTCTTGACTTAAAGTAGTGTTTAATATAAAGTGCAAAATTCTTCATCTGACCTACAGATCTTTTCCTGATCTGTCTACTGCCTACTTCTCCATTCTCATCACTTTCTTGCCACACTACCACAATTCCTCAAACTTGTCATATGCCCTCCTCTCACAGGCTTTATGTATGTTGCCCCTGCCTGACTTTTTCATCTCTTAGCTAACTCCTATTCATTCTTGGGATCTCAGTTCAAACATCACTTCCTTAGAGAATGCCTCCTTCATTGGCCAGATCAGATCTCCCAGTTAGTAACTTCTCTTAACACTACACACCCTGTCTTCATAGCTCTTATACAATTAATAATTATAGATTTATCTGCGCAATTATTTAAATTCTACCTCTAGCTGAAGACAGATTCCTATCTGTTTGCTTATCATTATTTCCCCCATATCTAGCATTATTTGCTGAATGACTGAATGAAAAGAAAAACAAATGAATTACGAATAAATTATTGCAAGTGCTCTGTGCTCTTAAACCAATCAGAGATGGGCCACCTGGGTGGTTCAGCTGGTTAAGTGCCTGACTCTTGATTTCAGCTCAGGTCATGATCTCAGGGTCATGGGATGGAGCCCTGCCCTGCATCGGCTTCTCTGTTCACTGCAGAATCTGCTTGTCCCTCTCCCTCTGCTCCTCCCCTCTCTCTTAAATAAATAATAAATAAAATATCTTTTAAAAAATAAAGTGGCTCAGTCAGTTAAGCGTCTGCCTTCAGGTCAGGTCATGAGCCCAGCGTCCTGGGATCAAGCCCCACATAGGGCTCCTTGCTCAGCAGGGAGCCTGCTTCTCCCTCTCCCTCACCATGCTGCTCCCCCTGCTTGTGCTCTCTCTGTCAAATAAATAAAATCTTCTAAAAAGTAAAATAAAGTAAAATGAAATAAAATAGAATAAAACAAAACAATCAGAGCCATCAGAAGGCTTCTGTGAGATTTTGGTATTCCAATAGCTATTGAGAAAATGAATAGAAATTAGATAGCTGAAGAAAGTAGAGCAGCACACTCCAGACAGCAGGAACAGCACTGAGATGAGGGAAACAGCACTGAGATGAGAGCGAGCACAAAGCAGTCATGGATTTAGACATATCCAGTGTGGAGAGAAGAGCAAAGAAGGCCAAGTGCTTGGTGGTGGTGGGAATATTAACAGTGGCTAGAGAAATACGTAGAGGCTTTGTTTCCACCAGATTTTAATTCTACGATCAGTGAAAAACCATTAATGCTTTTACAAGTTAAATACCATGTTTGGTATATAAAAAGACTTTTTAAAAGATTACTCAAGCTTAAGTTGAGAAAAATGGAAAAGAATCTGAGAAGGAGAGACTATTTTGGAGGTCATATCTGTGGCTTGGATAAGAAACTATGATAGCCTGGATTAAGATAGAGTAGAGCTGGAAAGAAGCAGATAGAAGAACATTGAGGAAGGAGGATACTGATTTATGAAAATACTCATGGTAGCATGTTTTGGGGTGGGGCACAGAAGATACCTGAAAGCAATTTCTCTAAACTGTCAATAGTTATCATTACGAAGTTCAGAGGCTGTACCAATGAGTGGCTTCAAGAGATCCTGGCCCTTGCTCTATAATGGCTTTTACCCCAAATTATATCACAATCTAGGTAAAAATAGTGTGCTACTTACAGTGCAAACACAACCTCGAGATAAGTTTTGCAGTAATTCCTTTTAACCTCTAAATTCTTCCTCTACATACTTGGCCCCAAAAGCCATCATATGTGCTACTATAACTTTTAAACCAAGATTTTAGAATATCATTTAATAAGTATTTTCATATTTCTCTTCACTTAATAACCACAAATTTATTGTTTCCTGATCTTTCCAGATAGAAAACAGAAGTACAATAAAGACAAAAAAAAAATATGCCCCAAATTATAAAGTTAGAAATGACTGAGCCAGGGTTCAAATCCAGATGGAGCTGATTGCAAGACCCAGACTTCTCATTGTAAAACCTTCTAGGTCCTTTCCTCTACCATATGGCAAACTGACATGCCAGGCAGCTTCTCCTGAAAGAGCTTTGGAGTCCAGGCCTCAGCACTAATGGGGCATTAGCATTTCTCTTTGCATTCATCCCCAGACATCCTTTCAGCTTGACTTATTCTGACACCATATTTCCTATAGCAAAGGAAATGCTGTAAAATATGGGAGCTTTCAGATGTGGACTTGATTGAAATGGGTGAAGTTTGTTTTCTTTTATGTTCTATTTCTCTCTCATGCCTTCATAAGCTAGTGGATCCAGATGGCTGAAAACACCAATTAAAAACAAAGAGAACACTAGGGAAGGAGCAAGGGAAAGAGAGAGAGATACCAAGTGGTAATTAGGGATGAGACAGTTGAAATGGCTTCATGATGGTAAAGATTCTTTCATTCCAGAAGAATGTGTGTGCAAATTAGAGTCTTTTTCTTGTTCTGCAAAAAGCAATTTAACATTAATAAATTGCCACCAGAATGCTTTATTTCTCTAAGAAAATGTGTACTGGTAGATATTTCCCCAGTAATCAAAGTATGTCATTTAAATTACAGATTGATTGATGTAAAAAGGTGAAGGAAAAATCCAGGAGGAACAGAGGCTCCCCAGATTCTCAAACTCATGGTCAGGAAACCTATGTGGCTAGTCCAGGGTCTGGTGCTTAGGGACAGACATTTTCAAGGACCACAAGCCTCACACCCAAAGCAATTCAGAGGAAGACTTAGCACCTTGGAAACACTTAGACTGTCCACTTTCATATTCTGTAAAGCATATGTATATAAACTTCTCTTATCTTAGAAGGAAAAGAGAGAGACAGAGGGAGCAAGAGAAGGGGAGGTGAAAGTGGGGTAGAGGAAGAAAGAGAAAAGAGGAAGGCGAAAGGGGGAATGAAACAGGGTAGAGAAAAAGGAAAGCAAGAGAAAGGGGTCAGGAGAGATGGGGAGAAGGGAGAGGTAAAAAGGGGAGAGGGAAGGCCTTGTATGGAAAAAACTAAAGAGAAAAATAAACTTACAGGCCACTTCACAAATAAATATATTACTTTTGGATACCAGAAATGTTGTGGAGTAGGTTAATAACTACTCCTATGTACTAAATTCGCTACTAGCAAATTTAGGGACAGCTCTAAAATGATTTGTGATTAGCTTTACACTTGCTTGTATATAATAAGAACTTTGAATATGTTTGAAACCAGGTTTACTCAGTTTATAGAATCAATTTGTTTGGGAAATTTGGGAGATGGAGAGTTTCCATAGGGGAACTTAGATAAACTTCAGCTAAGTTACTCTCCAAATTATCACAAATTCTAATAAAATCCAAATGACTGATGTTTGGCTGTATTCTTCATTCTCAAAACACGTCCATTTCTCCCTATGATCTCATGTTTGAATGAAGCTGAAACAAAATGTTGAAGAGTGATAAAAAAAAAAAAAAGAAAAAGAAAACATAGCCTCTCCTTCCTTCAAACTTGTCTACATCCAATCTTTCTCCCCAGTATCTCTTCATCAGAATCTGGCTACCAGGTATCACCCCAGACTACTGAGGGCTGAGTTGCCCACTATCTCTCCACCAAAAGTCACCTTAAGGACTATAATTCTGTTCATCTCAATCACCCCAGGTCTGGTACATCTCAGGGCAGCATGATTCCTATTCATTGACAGACTCTGCATTCTAACTTGGCTTTTACCATGTCAGTAAATAATAGGCCATGCTGATTGAACTGATTCTGGTATTAACCCAGACACTATCCCATCAACTCCTCCTATATTTAACTTCTCTACTATTCTGATCCAGTTTCTATCCTGGACTCTGCTACTCACTACACCTGTCCTGGTCTTGGCTCGATTTTATGACACTGTAGTTACACAACCATCCAAGGTGTTCCTGTGTGATGGTTCTTGGTGATCAGGCATGAAACTTCCTTGAGTTGAGATGCCAAAGAAGAGACCAAATACTAGAGGCAACTGGATATCATGAGGGACACTGGACTTCATGTCTGATTTAACCTGTTGGTTTTCAAACCTCAGGATACAAAAGAATCACCTAAGCACTGTGAACAATTACATAACAACAAATTAGATAACCCAGAAAAAATGGATAAATGCCTTGAAACATATAAACTACCAAGAATGAATCATGAAGAAACAGAAACTCTGAAAAGAACAAATTACTAGTAAGGAGACTAAATCATAATCAGAATTTCCCAGCGAAGAAAAGTCCAGGACCAGATGGCTTCATTGGTGATTCTACCAAACATTTAAAGAATTAATACTATTCTTTTCAAACTCTTCCAAAAAAATAAAAGAGGAGAGAACACATTCAAACTAATTTTACAAGACAAACACTATCCTGATACCAAAGACAGACAAAAACACTACAAGAAAAGAAAATTACAGGCCAATATCCCTGATGCATATAGGTGTAAAAATACTCAACAAGATATCAGCAAACCAAATTCAACAGCACATTAAGAGGATCATACACAATGATCAAGTGTAGTTCATCCCAGGATGGCTCAACATCCACAAATCAATAAATTAATACACCACATTAACAAAATGAAGGATAAAAATCATATGATCATCTCGATTGATGGTAGAAAAAGTATTTAACAAAATTTAACATCTTTCAAATTAAAAACTCTCAAAAAATTTGGTAGAAATGGAATGTACCTCAACATAACAAAGGCCATATATGACAAGCCTACGGCCAACATCATACTCAATGGTAAAAAACTGAAAGCTTCTCCTCTAAGATAAGGAACAAAACAAGCTTGCCTACTTCTACTTGTATTCAACACAGTACTGGAAGTCTCAGCCAGAGCAATTAGGGAAGAAAAAGGGAAAAAAGACATGCAAACCAGAAAGCAAGAAGTAAAATTGTAATTGCTTACAGATGACATGACACCATACACAGAAAATGCTAAAGACTCCACCAAAAAACTATTAGAACTAATAATTGAATTCAGTAAAGATGCAGGACACAAAACCAGTATTAATTACCGGTTGTGCTTCTATACACTAGCAACAAACTTTTGAAAAGAGAAATTAAGGAAACAGTCCCATTTACAATGGCATCAAAAAGAATAAAATACTTAGGAGTAAATTTAATCAAGAAGGTGAAAGATGTGTACACAATGTGTTCACAATTGCCAAGACATGGAAACAACCTAAGTGTCCATCAATAGATGAAGAGACAAAGAAAATGCGTAATAAGTTTACAACAAAATATTACTCAGTCTGAAAAAAGGAAATCTTGCCATTTGAGACAACATGGATGAACGTGGAGGGCATTATGCTAAGTGAAATTAAAAAGACAAAACTGCATGGTATCACATGTAGAATCTTAAAAAAAAAAAAAAAAAGTCAAATTCATTGAAACGGAGAGTAGAATGGTGGCTGTCAGAGGCTGCAGGCCAGGAGAAAGAGAGGTTGGAAAAATGTACAAAATTTCAGTTATAAGATAAATAAGGTCTGCAGATCTAGTGTATAATATGGTGGCTATAGTTGGTAATACTACTTAAGTGTTCTCTCTCACACACACACACACACAAAGGTAAATAATTGGGGTGATGGATGTGTTAATTAAATAGAGTGTATCCTTTCACAATGTATATCAAATTATCATGTGCATTTTAAATATATTATTTTATTTGTCAATTATGCCTCAAAAAAGCTGAAAAAAAGTTTTTTAAATCACCGGAATTAAATTCTTTGGCTTCACCTCCAAGGCACCTGATTCAGTAAATGGAAAAGTTGGGGGAACAGGGTAAGTGCCTAGGAAGTTGTGTATAAATAAACAATGCTGATCAGGAAGTCCTAAACTATCTTTAAGAGCCACTCAGACTTAACTTTTATGGTGTTCTGCCTCATTCTCTTCACTTCCAGTAATATCTGTATACTCCTAACTTTCTGCAGAGTGCCTACTTAAGCATTTACTGCAAGAATTCTTTTGGGTTTTCATTTTATTTAGCTTGTCACATGGTTTATAATTAGGTCACTCTAAAATGAGTTAGGACAGAAGTAAGAGAAAGCAATTTTAGCCAGAAAGAAAAATCAAAAGACACAAGGTTATTCTTACCAAGGTACTGCTTTTTATATTTTTTGTGGCAAAAAATTTTTTAATTTAAATATTTAAAGCCAAGAAACAAGAGCTTCTTAGGATCCAACTGCTTTCAAAACTCCATTCATTCATGTGTTTTGAATTGAGAATACTGGAGCTATAATAGTGGTGTCAGCAAAGCCACTAGACTATTTAGTCACTGTCTGGAATCTTCGGATTTAGGGAATCCTAGCCCTGCTTTCAAAATTACATGGGTTTTCAATCATTCCCAGAGATGTCATAAAGTTCTCAAAACCAATTTAATTTCAGTTTAACTTCACTTAAACAAAGCAATTTCTACTTAAATAAAACATTTATGATGGCAATTAAAGACAAACTTATGAAATAATGTCCAATATGATTCTTTCCTATAAAAACAGCTGATATATATCTTTTTACATCTTTATTTATTTATTTATTTAGAAAAATGTCTCAGAGGATATCCATTAAAATGTCAACAATGATTCCCCCTGAAGAGCACAAATCTAGGTAAATTCAACTTTTTTCACTTTTTCTATTCAGTGTCTTTTTCTGAATTTTTCTAAATTAATATATAACAATACCTATGAAATAAGAAAAAAAGAAATATCTTCCTGAACAGAAGTTATGAGTTACAAATCTAAAACACTTGGAAATCACTGTGTCAATACTCAGTTCATGATCAATCCCTCCATTTTCAAGAACATCTTTTCTTTTCAATAATTTCTTTTCCTCAGATTATTCCTCCTCAGAGTCATTAAAAAATACACCAGCTATAACAAATGAATCTCCCTTTTGTATTCTCCTTCCCTCTGGTTACCAACCCTTGGACATCTTTCCATAGGATAGTTTTCTTTACTGTGCGTACCCCTTCCTCTCCCAACAGAACCACATTACTTACATAAAATCCTTAGTTGCATTATTGTTTTCCTAATGATGTTAAATGATGCATACTAATTTATGGACAATTTGGAAAAAAACAAAATAAAAATCACCCATAAGTGCACCATCCAAAAATACACTAAAATATTAGCAGACACTATTTTCTTCTAATTTGTCGTGTGTGTGTGTGTGTGTGTGTGTGTGTGTGTGTGTGTCTAGTTGAGTGCAATTCACTGGGCCCACCAGAAGAAAATTTAACCAGTGGGCTGAAAGACCTGAACTCTGAAAACTACTAAGACATTGATGAAAGAAATTAAAAATGACACAAATAATGGAAGACATGCCATGCTCATGGAATGGAAGAATTAATACTGTTAAAATGTCCATTCTACCCAAAGCACGCTACAAATTCAGTGCAAACCCTATCAAAATCTCAACAGTATTTTCATAGAATTAGAATAAAAAATCCTAAAATCTGTATGAAGCCACAAAAGACCCTGAATAGTCAAAGCAATCTTAAGATAAAAAGAACAAGGCTGAAGGTATCACAATCCCAGGTTTCAAACTATACTATAAAGCTAGAGTAATAAAAACAGTATGGTACTACCACAAAAACAGACACACGGATCAATGAAATAGAATTGAGAGCCAGGTAAATTCATGCTGATATGGTCAAATAATCTATGACAAAGGAGACAAAAATATACAACAGGAAAAGAGAATCCCTTCAATAAATGGTTTGTGAAAACCAGAAAGCTACATGCAAAAGAATGAAACTGTATCACTTTCTTATGCCATACACAAAAATAAACTCAAAATTGATTAAAGATCTAAATGCGAGACCCCAAACCATAAAACCCCTAAAAGAAAACATAGGCAGTAATTTCTTAGACATCAACCTTAGCAGTATTTTTTTGCATATTTCTCACTAGGCAAATATAGCAAAAGTAAAAATAAGCAATTGGGACTACAGCAAACTAAAAAGTTTTTGTACAGTGAGGGAAACCATCAGCATAATGAATACGCAACCTATTAAACAGGAGAAGATATCTGCAAATGATATATCCAATAAGAGGTTACTATCTAAAATACATAAAGAACTCATAAAACTCAACACCAATAATAATAACAATAATAATAATAACTCAATTTAATAATGGGCAGAGAACCTGAATAGACATTTTTCCAAAGAGATGCAGATGGCCAACAGACACATGAAAAAATGCTCCACATCACTAATCGTCAGAAATTCAAACCAAAACCACAATGGGCTATCACTTCACACCACTCAAAATGACTAGTATCAAAAAGACAAGAAAAAAACAAATGTTGGAGAGGATGTGGAGAAAAGGAAACCCTCATGCACCATTGATGGGAGTGTCAATTGGTGCAGCCACTGTGGAAAAGTATGAATGTTCCTCAAAAAACTAAAAATAAAACTACCATATGATCCAGCAATTCCACTTCTGGGTATTTTTTTTTTTTTAAAGATTTTATTTATTTATTTGACAAAGAGAGATCACAAGCAGGCAGAGAGAGAGGAGGAAGCGGGCTCCCTGCTGAGCAGAGAGCCTGATGCGGGGCTCGATCCCAGGACCCTGAGATCATGACCTGAGCCGAAGGCAGAGGCTTTAACCCACTGAGCCACCCAGGCGCCCTCCACTTCTGGGTATTTACCCAAAACAAATGAAAACACTAATTTGAAAAGATATATGTACCTCTATGTTTATTGAACCATTATTTATAATAGTCAAGATATGAAAGCAACATAAGTGTATATCAACAGATGAGCAGATAAATCAGATGTGGTGTATACACACACACACACACACACACACACACACACACACACACACGCACACACAACTCAGCCATAAAAACGAAATATTGCCATTTGCAACAACATAGATGGATCTAGAGAGTATGAGGCTAATTAAAATAAGTCAGACAGAGAAAGACAAATACCATGTGATTTCACTTATATGTGAAATCTAAAAAACAAAACAAACAACAAAACAGAAACAGATTTATAAATATAGAGAACTAGTGACTACTAAAGGAGAGGAGTTGGGAAGATGGTGAAAATAGGTGAAGCAGTTTAAGAGGCACAAACTTCGAGTTATAAATTAGGTAAGTCATGGAATGAAAAGTACAGCATAAGGAATATAGTTAATAATACTGTAATAATTTTGTATGGTGACAGATGGTAACTACACTTATGGTTGTGAGCATTTCATAATGTATGTAATTGTCAAATCACAATGTTCTATACCAGAAACTAATATATTATATGTCAACTATATTTCAACTGAACATTTTTTTTAAAAAGATATCTCAATCTCTTTCCGAGACCCAATTTCAAATTCCCTGAAAGAAGGCTCAGATTGGCTCAGTTGCCCATCTATAGTCTTATCAACTATGGACAGTGTGAAGGGTCATAAACAGGGCTCCTAGAAGCTGATCACTGGGAATAGAGGCCACAGTAAAAGGGACCCCATTAAGCTGGGAAGATACTTTAAATACCGCTTATTACATAATCGAAAACTGGTAGAAGTCCTCCTGGGTACACATTTGTCTCTGAAAGGTAAAATTCAGGCTCCTGCCTTTAAAGAGAACATAATTTTAGTAATGTTTTGTCTTTATATTAGGTGTTTTGTCTTTATATTAGGTGAGTTTTGCTTTATTATGGTGTTTTGTCTTTATATTAGGTGAGTTTTGCTTTATTATGGCCAGCTATTCAGTAATCTATAACTTCATAATTGTCCTCTTAGATATAACGCTTCTGTATTTTTTCTGGAAAGTAAGAACTGAACATCATTCTCCTGTTTTTTGAAATATGGACTTTAAAGATATATTTGGAGGTATTAATATGAGTTTGTGGTTTTAATTTAGAAGATAGATGATGGATGATAGATAGATAATGTGTGTGTATGGACTGAGAAATGAAAAGTGGCCTGTGACATCCAGACACTGCCTGGCACCCACAACTAGGCCTTGATATTCTCCTTTATAAAAGATATCCAATATAAGGGATCTCACAAGAAGGAAGGAAGGAAGGAAGGAAGGAAGGAAGGAAGGAAGGAAGGAAGGAAGGAAGGAAGGAAAGAAGGAAGGATGGAAGGAAGGAACTTGTCAAAGGACACAGAAGCCAACTTGAAGGGGGTTCCTGATTACCAAATAGGAAACAATTTGAAAAACAAAATAATAAAGTTTGTAACGGATTATAGCTCACAAAATAAGATAAAAATCCATCAGTCCATACTAATATAAATAATTGAGTAAATAAATGAAGGAAAAGGAATAGGTCTTCCTTACATTACAATTTGAACTAATATATGTAAAAAAAAATGATGAAAATAGGAAATTATCAGTTAACAAACACCAAATGTTTCAGGTAAAAATCATCAATGGATTAAAAAGATTAGTGGTCAAATGTCTAATGATAAACAGGGTATTTTCATGGTCTTAAAATATCTTACCACCAGATATTTATTAATTGTAAAAGGAAAAATGTTAACTTTACAGTGGAGAAAACTGGCAAACATATCTTAAACATGTAGTAAATGTTAAAATGGGAAAAATCTTTAATCATGTGTCTCCTGATGCCACACTAGAAAAACACAACACTTGCTTCTTTGGTAATCATGAAGAAATGTCTGACACACCCAAAATGAAGAATATTCTACAAAAATAACTGGCATGTACTCTTCAAAAGTGCTGAAGTCATAACAGACAAAAAAAAAAAAAAAAAAAAGAAAGAAATATTAGAGGATTGCTCCAGATTAAGGAACATGTGAAAATTAATGGTGATGGATGTCCCTGGGCCAAAAAGGACATTAATTGTTAAAATATGAATAAGGTCTATAGATTAGATAATAATATATCAATATTAGCTTCCTAATTTTGATAACTGTAGTTTGGTTATATAAGATGTTAACGTTTAGGGAATCAAGATTATATACTGAATATTTGAAAGTTCTTAATATTGTTTTTGAACATTTTTGTAAGCCTGCAACTGTTTCAAAATGAAAAGTTCTTTTAATTTAAAAATTAAAAAATTACTTCTATCCTTTACCCTTGTCTTACCCATGCATTAAATTAACAAAAAGGTAGTTAAATCTTCAGCCTTCTAAAGCCACATTTCGTAAATGCTTCTTTAGGGAAAAGTAAACACATAGGTTAGGAAAATTACAAAGAAACTATCTAAACATCAAATTTCACTCATGTCCACTTTCAAAAAAAATAATAGTGTTCATATTATATGAAATTTTACAGGTTGCTCAGGTAATTCTGCACATTGCAGCTTCTTCCTGTTATTTCTTCTTATTTTCTCTTTTCTCCTAATTCCCTATTACTATTGCATTATCAATTACGTTTCTGTTCCATTTATTTTTATTTCTTAGATAACTTTGTTTTATAATATTTTTCAAAAAAATTTAAGAAAATAAATCAACACACAAAAATCACCCATAATTCCATTCCATTTTTAAAATGATTACATATATTTTTAACACTGTCAGTACGACAAGGTAGAAATACCATTATAACTCATTATTTTACACATCATGCCTAAGGCTGTATCTACCCAAAACTACAAAAGAATGTAATGAGCCAGATGTTTGTGTCTAAAAAAAAAAAAATAGCATATATATAACAATTAGAAACACCTGGTGTATGTGTATATTGTTCCAATTTGATTCAAATGTTTAGCTTCATTTCAGTACAGTTAGTGTGCCTCATCTCCCTTGGTATATGAACACAGATTCTCTCACACTCTACTATCTATAAGGTCCAGAAACAGGTATACATATGTAAATCTGTAGGTTGTTGACACTTCAAGATGAAGGGATAGCTCACATTAATGTTAACTAACACGAGTACGTTTTGAAATCATGTTCACGGCCTTGACAAATTCTAGGAATGGTGGTTAAAACATACTCTAAAAGAGATTCCCTGTTTATAGTAATTAATCAGCCATTATTAGGGTCAATTTAAAGTTTTAAGCAATGCCAGTAGCCTGGAGGGACAATGTTCTAATATATTTAGAAGAGTAACTTCTCCGGCCCACTGGAGACAGAGAAGGCAAATAGTAAGTAACACAGAATACCTAGCTCTGAAACTTCAGGGACAATATAGGCCTTAGTTAGTTCTGGCAATATCTTGTCTCCCTGGGGAGTCTCACAACCAAAAGATATCCCAAACCTGTAGCAAAAGTCTTAGGGTATGTTATGAATGCCCTTGGTCAGCACTGGGAAGTTACCATAACATTTTGTTATAAAAACTGTAGCATTAAATATGAAGGACTTTTATAATCATCATTATAATTTACTCTTGGTCTGCTGTAAGGCTCCTCCAAAACTCTTTGTCTTAGTCAGCACCACAGCCTCATTGTGCCTCAATAATCACTCGGAATGTAAATGGACTAAATGTGCCAATCAAATATATAGGGTATCAGAATGGATTAAAAAAACAAGACCCATCTATATGCTGCCTACAAGAGATTCATTTTAGACCTAAAGACACCTGCAGATTGAAAGTGAGGGGATGAAGAACCATTTATTGTGCTAATAGACATCAAAAGAAAGCCTGAGTAGCCATACTTATATTAAATAAATTAGATTTTAAACCAAAGACTATAACAAGAAATAAAGACAGCCACTATGTCATAATAAAGCAGTCTATCCAACAAGATCTAACAATTGTAAATACTTATGCCCTCAACTTGGGCACAGCCAAATATATAAATCTATTACTAAAAAAACAGAAAGAAACTCATTGATAATAATACAATAATAGTAGGGGACTTTAATACCCCACTTAGAGCACTGGACAGAATTCTAAGCAGAAAATCAACAAGGACGTGATGGTTTTGAATAACACAGCAGACCAAATGGACTTAAACAGATATATTCAGAACATTTCATTCTAAAGCAACAGAATAAACATTTTTTTTCAGGGCATATGGAACATTCTCCAGAATAGATCACTTACTGGGTGATAAATCAGTACTCAATAAATACAAAAAGACGGAGATCATACCATGCATATTTTCCCACCACAATGCTATGAAACTTGAAATTAACCACAAGAAAAAAATTGGTAGGCCTCAAATACTTAGAGGTTAAAGATTTCGTACTAAAGAATTGTTGAACACTACAACAAAAACTTATGATGTACTATATGCTGGCTAACTGAACATAATAAAAAATAATAATAAAGTAAAATAAGATTCCTCCTAAAGAATGAATGGGCTAACCAGAAAATTAAAAAAGAAATTCTAAAAATATACATGAAAGCAAATGAAAATGAAACACAGTGGTTCAAAACTCTGGGATGCAGC
>CM052900.1:76189707-76220808 GCA_028534135.1 Potos flavus | reverse complement strand
TGGATAAATTCCCAGATATATAAACTACCAAAACTGAAACAGGAAGAAATAGAAAATTTGAACAGACCCATAACTGCAAAGAAATTGAGTAAGTAATCAAAAATTTCCCAACAAAAGTCCAGGGCCAGACAGCTTCCCAAGGGAATTCTACCATTTAAAGAAGAGTTAATACCTATTCTTCCCAAACTGTTCCAAAAATAGAAATAGAAAGCAAACTTTGAAACTCATTCTGTGAGGCCAGCATTAACTTGATTCTAAAACCAGACAAAGACCCCACTAAAAAGGAGAATAACAGGCCAATGTCCCTAATGAATATGGATGCAAAAATTCTCAACAAGATACTAGCAAATCAAGCCCAGAAGTACATTAAAAGAATTATTCACCATGATCAAGTGGAATTTATTCCCGGTTGCAACGGTGGTTCAATATTTACATATCAATCAACACGATGCACCACATTATTAAAAGGATAAGACCCATATGATCTTTTCAATAGATGCATAAGAAGCATTTGACAAACTTCAGCATCCATTCTTGATAAAAACCCACAACAAAGTATGAATAGGGGTAACATACCTCAATATCACAAAGGCCATATATGAAAGACCCAAAGCTAACATCATCTTTAATGGGGAAAAACTGAGAACTTTTCTTTTACCAGGAACAAGACAGGGATGTTCACTCTCACTATTGTTGTTTAACATAGTATTGAAAGTCCTAGCCTCAACAATCAGACAACAAAAAGAAATTAAAGGCATCCAAATCAGCATGGAAGAACTCAAACTTTCAGTATTTGCAGACATGATACTCTGTACAGACAACCTGAAAGAATCCACCAAAAACTTGCTAGAACTGATACATGAATTCAGTAAAATTGCAGGATACAAAATCAATGTACAGAAGTCTGTCGCATTTCTATATACCAATAATGAAGCAGCACAAAGAGAAATCAAGAAATTGATCCCATTTGCAATTGTATCAAAAAACCATAAGATACCTAGGAATAAACCTAACCAAAGAGGTAAAAGATCTGTATTCTGCAAACTATATAATACTTATGAAAGAAATTGAAGAAGACACAAAGAAAAGGAAAAACATTCCATGCTCATGGATTGGAAGAAGAAATATTGTTATAATGTCTATACTACCCAAAGTAATCCATACATTTAATGCAATCCCTATCAAAATACCACCAGCATTTTTCATAGAGCTAGAACAAACAATCCTAAACTTTGTATGGAACCACAGAAGACCCTGAATAGCCAAAGCAATCCTGAAAAAGAAAAGCAAAGCGGGAGGTATCCTAATTCTAGACTTCAAGCTATATTACAAAGCTATAGAGATCAAGACAGTATGGTACTGGCACAAAAACAGACATATATAGCAATGGAACAGAACAGAAAACCCAGAAATGGACCCACAACTCTATGGTCAACTAATCTTTGACGAAGCAGGAAAGAATATCCAGTAGAAAAAAGACAGCCTCTTTAACAAATGTTGGGAAAACTAGACAGCAATATGCAGAAGAATGAAACTGGACCACTTTCTTACACCATACACAAAAATAAATTTGAAATGGGTGAAAGACCTAAATGTGAGACAGAAAACCTTTCAAAATCCTAGAGAAGAACAGAGACAGCAACCTCTTTGACATCAGCCATAGCAACTTCTTACTAGATAAATCTCTGGAGGCAAGGGAAACAAAAGCAAAAGTGAATTACTGGGGCTTTATCAAGATAAAAAGCTTCTGGTGCTTGCTTTGGCAGCGCATATACTAAAATAAAAAGCTTCTGCACGGTGAAAGAAACAATCAACAAAAACTAAAAGGCAACTTTAGGAATGAGAGAAGATATTTGCAAATGACATATCTGATAAAGGGTCGGTATCCAAAATATATAAAGAACTTATCAAATTAAACACCTAAAACCCAAATAATCCATTTAAGAAATGAGCAGAAGACATGAACAGACATTTTTTTCCAAAGAAGACATACGGACGGCACATGAAAAGATGTTCAACATCACTCATCATCAGGGAAATAGAAATCAAAACTACAATGAGATATCACCTCACACCTACCGGAATGGCTAAAATTAACAACACAGGGAACAACATGTTGGCAAGGATGCAGAGAAAGGAGAACACTCTTGAACTGATTGCGGGAATGCAAACTGTTGCAGCCGCTCTGGAAAACAGCACGGAGTTTCCTCAAAAAGTTAAAAACAGAGCTACCCTATAATCCAGCAATTGCACTAGTAGGTATTTACCCAGAGGATACAAAAATACTGATTTGAAGGGGCACATGCACATGCATATAGCAGCAGTACCCAAATTATGGAAAAAACCCAAATGTCCATCACCTAATGAATGAATAAAGAAGACGTGGTGTGTATATATATTATATACACATACGCAAAGGAATATTACTCAGCCATGAAAAAGTATGAAATCTTGCCATTTGCAATGATGGATGGCATTAGAGTATATTATGCTAAGTGAAGTCAGTCAGAGAAAGTCAAATACAATATGATTTCATTCATATGTGGAATTTAAGAAGCAAAAAAGATGAATGTAGGGGAAGGCAGAAAAAAAAGGGAGGCAAATCATAAGAGACTATTAACTATAGAGAAGCAACTGAGGGTTGCTGGAGGTGAGGTGAGTGGGGGATAGGATAAATGGGTAATGGGTATTAAGGAGGGCACTGTGATGAGCACGAAGTATTATTTAAGATTTTATTTATTTATTTATTTGAGAGAGAGAGAGCACAGCAGAGGAGAGGAAGAGGGAGAAGCAGGCTCCCCGCTGAGCAGGGAGTCTGATAGAGGGCTCAATCCCAGGAACCTGGGATCATGACTAAAGCCAAAGGCAGACACTTAACGACTGAGCCACCCAGGCACCCCAACGAAGGCATTTGTGATAAGCACTAGGTATTATATGTAAGTGATGAATCACTAAATTCTACTCCCAAAACTAGTATTACACTATATGTTAATTAACTAGAATTTAAATAAAAACTTAAAACATAAAAAATAAAAATAAGTTAAAAAATAAACTTATTAAGATGTGAAGTTGAGAATAGTGATAATTGAGTATGTGTATGCCTGTGCATTTGAAAAAATGCTAAGTACTCGTCCCCATATTCCTAAGCCTATCCAAACTTGCTTCATGTTAGAAGACATAACTGTTCTCGAACTAAAGGAATAAGTGGAACTTGATATTCAGAGTTATACATCTTATATTTACCTCTGTTAGAAATACTAGAAATACTAACAGCTGCAAATGTTAAAAATAGCCCAAAAAATAGAAATCAGGCCATCCGCAGAAATAATAAAGCAGAACTGAAAAATGGGAGATATATCATGTTTCCTGTAACATACCTTTATTGAGACACAATTAACATACAAATGAACTGCACATTTATAAACCATAAAATGATAATATTTGACATATAACTGCATCCTTGAAATCATCAACACAACCTCAACACCAAAATTATGAACATATCCAACCACCAGTTTCCTCATGTCCCTTTTATTTTTCAATTGTAGTAAAAACATATAACATTAAAATTGACCATATTATCCATGTTTTTGTATACAACAGTGTTAACTATACACACCATGTTGTACAAAAGGTCTCTAGAACTTTTCATCTTGTAAAATTAAAACCCTATGCCCATTAAACAAAAACTCCCCTATTCTCTGTATTCCCAGCCCCTATCAACCATCATTCATTTTCTGTTCCTAAGAGTTTGAATATTTTAGATACCTCATATAAGTGGAATCATACAGTATTTCTCTTTCTGTGACTGGCTTATTTCACTTAGCATAATGAATGTCCTCAAGGTTTATCTGCATGGTAGCATATGACAAGATTCCCTTCTTTTTTTAAAGCTAAATGGTATTTTACGTAAGAATATATTACATACATATATACCACAGTTTCTTTATCCATTCATCCATCAATAGGCATTCAGGTTGCTTCTACATCTTCACTACTGTCAATAATACTGCGATGAACATGGGGACACAAATATCTCTTCAAGATTCATTTAAGATTGTTCATTTTTAATGTACGAAAGAAACGCAACTGATTTTTATGTGTTAATTTTGCATCCTGCAACCTTACTAAATTTTTTCATTAGTTTTAACAGTTTTTTTTATGGAATCTGTACGGTTTTCTACCTATTAGTTCATGTCATCTATGAACATGGATAATTTTACTTCTTTTTTTATGATTTGGATGACTTTTATTTCTTTTTCTTTCCTAACTACTCTATGACTTTCACTACTATATTGAATAGAAGTAAGAGAGGAAATCCTTGCCTGATTCCTGGTCTTAGAAGGAAAACTTTCAGTTTTTCACCATTGAGTATGACATTAGCTATGGGATTTTAATATTTGGACTTTATCAAACTGAAATAATTTCCTTCTGTTCCTAGTTTGTTGAAGATCTCTATCATGAAAGGGTACTGAATTTTAAGAAATGCTTTCTCTGCATTGAGATGATTATATGGTTTTTGTCCTTCCATTAATATAGTGTATAATAATGACTAGCTCTCATATGTTCAGCCTTCCTTATATTGCAGCAATAATCACACTGGGGTATAATCATGGTGTGTATAACCTTTTTTTGAGAGAGAGAGAGAGCGCACGCACAAGCATGGGGGCTGGGGTGGGAGGGGCAAAGGAAGAGAGGGGGAGCCCAACAGAGCTTGATGTCATAACCTGAGATCATGACCTGAGCTAAAATCAGGAGTCTGATGCTTAACTGACTGACACACCCAGGTGCCCAGTGTATAATCCTTTTAATGTATCACTGAATTCAGTTCGCCAGTATTTTGTTAAATATTTTTGTATCAATATTAACCAGAGGTATTGGTATGCTCTTTTCTTTTCTCACAGCATCTCTGTCAGATTTTCGTATCAAGGTAATGCCTAAAAAAATGAGTTTGAAAGTGTGCTTCCTCTTTAATTTTTTGGAAAAGTTTGAGAAGGATTGGTGTTAATTCTTCTTCAAATGTTTGGTAGAATTCTCTAGTGAAGCTATATTCTTTTTGGAGAAGTTTTCATTACTACTTCAATCACACCTCATTAGTAATAGGTTCATTTGGGCTTTTTATTTCTTCATGATTCAGTCTTTGTAGGTTATGTTTCTAGAAATTTGTCCACTTCTTATAGGTTGTCCAGTTTGTTGAGGAATAATTTTTCATTGTATTCTCTTATGATCTTTTTTTATTCATGTGGCATCAGTTGTAGTCTCTTCTTTCATTTTTAATTTTATTTATAAAGTAAGTTTTCTTTTTTCTTAGTCTAGCTAAGGGTTTGTCTATTTTATTGACCTTTTCTAAAACTGATTCAGTTTCACTGGTTTTTAAACTTTTTATTTTTTTTAACTTTTTATTTTCTATTTCATTTATTCTGCTCTTATTTTTCTTTACTTAAGCTAATTTTTGTTTAGTTTATTCTTTTTCTAACTGAGGTATAAAGTTAGGTTGTTTGAGATCTTTCTTCCTTTATAATGTAGGCATTTGTCACTATAAACTTCCCTTTTAACAAAATGCTATTGGTGTATCCCTTAAGTTTTGGTATGTTTTGTTTTCATTATCATTTGTTTCAAGATATTTTCTAGTTTCCTTTGTGGTTTATTTTTTACTTATTTGGTTGTTTAAAAGTGTGTTGTTTAGTTTCCCCATATTCATGAATTTTCTAGTTTTCCTTTTGCAATTGATTTCTAATTTCATTCCACTGTGGTCACTTGGAAAAGATACTTGGTATGATTTCAATCTTCCTAAATTTGTTAAGACTTGTTTTGTAGCCTAAAATGTGATCTATCCTCAAGAATGTTTCATGGCACTTGAGAAGAATGTGTTTTCTACTATTGTAGGGTGGAGTGTTCTGTATATGATTGCTGGGACCAAATGGTCTATAGTGTTGTTCAAATCCTCTACATCCTTCTTTATTTTTGTCCGATTGATATATATGTTATTAAAAGTGAGCTTTAAAACCTCCTATTATCATTGTATTAACTATCTATTCCTCTCTTCAATTCTGTCAATGTTTGCTTCATATATTTGGATGCTCTGCTGTTAAGTGAATATATATTTGTAATTATTATATCTTCCTAATGAACTGATACTTTCAGCATAATATAATGTATTTCTTTGTCACTTATAACAGTGTTTGACTTAAAGTCTATTTTGTCTGATATAAATATGGCCACCCTAATCTCTTTTGATTACCATTTACATGGAATATCTCTTTCCATCCTTTCATTTTCAGCCTATCTATGTCCTTATTCTAAAGTGAATATTGTGGATGACATCATCATCATGACAGAATAAAAGTTTTCTCCCATCTTCCCCACTAAGAACACAAATTTAGACAGTTGCCCACAGAGAAGAGAGCCTTTGTAGAAGTTAGGAGTTCAGTGGAGAAATTCCTACACAAACCGGAGCAAAAAAATCTGACATTGGAACACTGGATACACTGAAAAGAATAAGAGGAACAGTTTCACTTTACTCACATTACCCCTTCCCCAAGGCAGCACATCTCAGCGTCATGAGAGACCCCCTCAGCCATAATTTCTCTCATGAAGGAAAGTGAGAACATGTGAGTAAGTACCCAGCATCCTCAGCTATTAGGTCACTGTCAACGAGATTCATTTCTTTTTCCCCTATTCCTTGGAATACTGAGGTATGCTGCATGACTGGACGGCAGGAAGTGGCTATGAGAAGAAAACATAGAACTGTTCGAAGGGATGCAGATCCAACTAACTTCACTGTGGACTCCTTCAGGAAGCCTACCCATAAGGCACTGAAGAGGCCTTACCAGAAGACACCTTAAATGGCCTATGGGCACCCCCAATGTTCTGTGGATGAGGTACACAGAACATTGTACACTTGAGGGCAACAAGAACAAGATTTGCAGATGGCTAGTGATCTTCTGCAGAAAACTAGCCCAACTCTGCAGGACTGAAAGAATCCATACAAGTCTGTGCAAACAGCATCACTCCAGAGAAAACAACGAGAAGCTGTCAGGATCCAGCCTGGTTTTGCTAGACTGAGAGAAGACATACAAGCTTAAGAAGTCCTCCATAAGAGGGAACATAAAGTGTGGAGCAGTCCTATCCATACAGAAGAACTGAGAGAGCCTCAGGATCCCTAACAGGACTTTTTCTCCCAAAGCCTGTCAGTGAAGACTAGAGGAGGTGACTGCTTCTTCAAATATAAGACAGCAATACAAGATTTCAAGGATGTGACATTCAAGAAAACATGACACCATCAAAACAAAATAATTTTCCAGTAACCACCCCAAAGGTATGGAGATCAGTGATTTACCCAATAAAGAATTCAAAAGTAAGCTCAGTGAGCTACGAGAAAGAAGAGAAAGACAATTCAATGAAATCAGGAAAACATACAAACAAAATGAGAAGTTAACAGGGACACAGATATCACTCAAAAGAACCAAACAGAAATTCTAGAGCTGAAGAACGCAATGAATGAAGTGAAAAACACATTAGGGAATATCAATAGCAGAAGACTAGATCAAACAGAAGGAAAAAAATCTATGAAACAGAAAACAGGCCTTTGAAATTATATAGTCTGAGGAAAGAAAGAAAGAAAGAAAGAAAGAAAGAAAGAAAGAAAGAAAGGAAGGAAGGAAGGAAGGAAGGAAGGAAGGAAGGAAGGAAGGGAGGGAGGGAGAAAGAGAGAAAGAGAAAGAGAGAAAGAGAAAGAGAGAAAGAAAGAAAAGCATACGCAAACTATACAATATCATTAAGTTCTGTCAGGTGGAGAGCCAAACTGAATGGTAGCCCACCTGAGCATTGCAGGTACCTTCAGTTTGGGCCACCCTCCCTCAAATGCCCCCAGCCATCTTCATTTTCTCCTCTTCCTGCAGACCTTAGTATGGTTTCCTCCATACTATTTGCCACTACCTTCATGCATTCCATAGACTGTAGCACCTTCACCTACCTTATGCCCCCAATAGGAGAAAATACATAATCCATGCATTATTAAAGTCTCCAAAAGAAGAAGAGAGATAAAGGGGGGCAGAAAATTTATTTAAAAAATAATGGCTAAGAACTTCCCAAATATGGGTAGAGATCTGGACATACAAGTTCAAGAAGCTAATCATTCCCCTCAAAATTTCAACACAAAACAATCATCTCCAAGGCACATTATAATTAAACTAATATCAAAGAAAAAGAAAGAAGTTTTAAAGCAGCAAGAGAAAAAAAATCCTCAATATAATGGAGGATGATGGATTTCTTGGTAGAAACTTGCAGGCCAGGAGAAAATGGAATGACATATTCAAAGTGCTTTCTGAAAGAAAAATACTGCTAACCAAAAATGCTTTTTATCTGGCAAAATACTTCTTCAGAAATGGAGAGATAAAGACTATCCCCTCTCCACCCCCCCAAAAAAAAACAAAACCTGGGAGAATTCATCACCATTAGACTTGCCTTACAAGAAATGCCAAAAAGAGTTCTTTAAGCTGAAATGAAAGGATACTAATTTGAATATGAAAACAAATGAAAGTATAAAACACACTGGTAAAAGTAAGCATACACTCAAATTAAGAATACTCTAAGACTATAATATGGTAATGTGTTAAGCATTTAACTCTAGTATAAAAGTTAAAGGACAAAAGTATAAAAATCACTATAGCTACAATAATTTGCTAATAAATTTGCAGTATAAAAAGATATAAACTGACATCAAAAACAAAAAAGGTGGGGGAGAGAAAAAGGGTAGAGTTTTATATGTAATTGAAGTTAAGTTGTTTTCTGCATAAAATATATTGTTATATCTACAATATCTTTTATGTATGCCTTATGGTAGCCACAAAGCAAAATTATATAATAGATACACAAAAAATAAAGAGATGGGACTCAAACAAAGCACATCACTACAGAAAATCATCAATTCATAAAGACAGCAGGAGACAAGGAAAGAAGAGAACTACAAAATGTCATAAAATAGTTAATAAGATGATATTAATTAAGTCCTCACCTATCAATAATTACTTTGAATGTAAAGGACTAAATTTTCCAATCAAAAAGCATAATATGGCTGAATGAACAAAGAAACAAGACCCAACAATATGCTGCCTACAAGAGACTCATTTCAGCTTTAAGGACACACAAAGGCTGGGGTGTCTGGGTGGCTCAGTGGGTTAAAGTCTCTGCCTTCGGCTCAGGTCATGATCTCAAGGTCCTCAGATCGAGCCCCACATCAGACTCTCTGTTTGGGGGGGAGGGGGCTGCTTCCCCCTCTCTCTCTGCCTGCCTCTCTGCCTCTCTGCCTACTTGTGATCTCTCTCTCTCTCTGTCAAATAAATAAATAAAATCTAAAAAAAAAAAAAAAAAGGACACACAAAGCCTCAAAGTGAAGTGATAAAGATATTCAACGCAAATGGAAAAGAAAGTAGAACAGGGATAGCTATACTTATATCGGTCAAAACAGACTTTAAGTAAAAACTGGACCTAGAATAAATGGATACATTCCTAGAGACATACAAACTACCAATACTGAATCATGAAGAAATAGAAAATCTGAACAGATCAATAATAAATAAGGATTGGTATTCAAATGGTAAATAAAACTCCCCAACAACAAAAAAAGCCCCCATACCTCATTTCACTGGTGAATTCTACCATGTTTTAAAGATTTAATGCCAATCCTTCTCAAAGTCTCCAAAAAAACTGAAGAGGAGGGAATGCTCCCAAACTCATTTTATGAGGCCAGCATTACTCTGATACTAAAGACAAATAAGGACACTACAGGAAAAGATGATTACAGGTCAGTATCCTTGATAAACACAGATGCAAAAAATACTCTATGAAATACTAGCAAACCAAATTCAACAGCACAATTTAAAAATTATATACGAGGATCAAGTAGGATTATCACTGAGACCCCCGAACCATCAAGGATGGTTCGACATATGCGTATCAACCAATGTTATACACCACAGAAATAGAATGAAAGACAAAAATAGTATGATCTCAGTAGATGCAGCAAAAACATTAGCAAAATTTAACATCCTTTCATGATAAAATCCCTCAACAAACTAGTATAGATGGAATGTACCTCAACATAATAAAGGCCAAATATGACAAAGCCACAGCTAACATCACACCCAATGCGCAAGGATAGAAACTTTACCTCTAAGATCAAGAACAAAATTAGAATGGCCACTCTTACCACTTTTATTCGGCATAGTACTATAAGTACTATGTAAGTACAGAGCAATTAGGCAAGAAAAAAATTAAAGGCATCCCGATCAGAAAGGAAGAAGCAAAATTGTCTCTATTTTCAGTAGATATAAGCTTACATATAGAAAATCCCAAAAACTATTACAATAAACAAATTCAAAAGTTGCAAGATACAAAATCAACATACAAAATAAACTGCATTTCTATAAACAATGATCCTTCTGTAAAAGTTTAAGAAAATAATCCCATTAATAGCATCCCATTTATATAGCATTTATAAAAGCAATAAAATACTTAGGAATAAATTTAATCAAGGAGGTGAAATATTTCCATACCAAAAACTGTAAGACACTGATGAAAGAAATCAAAGAAAGCACAAATAAATAGAAAGATATCCCATGTTCTTGGATCAAAAGAATTAATATTGGTATTGATAAAATGTTTACACCACCTAAGGCCATCTATAGATTCAATGCAATTCCTATCAAAACTCCAGTGGCATTTTTCACATATTAAAAAAAATCCTGAAATTGGTATGGAATCACAAAAGACCCCAAATAGCCAAAGCAATCCTGAGAACAAACAACAAAGTTGGAGGCATCATACTTTCTGATTTCAAATTGCATTAAAAAGCTATAATAATTAAAACATCATAGTACTGGCATTAAAGTAGACACACAGATCAATGGAACAGAATAGAGAGCTCAGAACTAAACCTATGCATATATGGTCAACTAATATTTGACAAAGGATCCAAGAATACTCAATGAAGAATAGAAAGTCTCTTCAATAGATAATACTGAAAAAACTAGATAAGCACATGACAAAGAATGAAACTGGACCCCTATTTTATACCACTCATAAAAATTAACTTGAAATGGATTAAAGACTTAAATGTAAACCTGAAACTGTAAAAATTCCTAGAAGGAAACAGAGGAGAAAATCTCCTTGACATCGATCTTTGGTCTTGGCATTGATTTGGGGGTTGTAATATTAAAAGTGTAAGCAACAAAAGCAAAAATTAATAAGTGGGACCACATCATAATAAAATACTTCTGTACAGCAAAAGAAACAATCAACAAAACGAAAAGGCAGCCTACAGAATGGGAGAAAATATTTATAAACCACCTAACTAATAAAGGGTTAATATGCAATATATATAAGGAACTAATATTATTCAAAAGAAAAAATAATCCATTTAAAAATGGGCAAAGGACCTGAACAGACACTTTTTCCAAGGAAGACAAACAAATGGCCAATGGGCACATAAAAGATATTCAACATCACTAATCATCAGGAAAATGCAAGGATGAATGAAGGATGACCTCACACCTGCTAGAATGACTATCATCAAAAAGATAAGGGATAAATACTGGTGAGGATATGGGGAAAAAGGGACACTTGCACACTTTTGGTGGGAATGTAAACTGGTACAGCCACTATGGAAACGAGTAAAGAGGGATGGGGTGGACCAGGTGATGGGTATTAAGGAGGGCACATGTGGTGATGAGCACTGGGTGTTACACGCAACTGGTGAATCATTGAACACCACATCAAAAACTAATGATGTACTATATGTTGGCTAATTGAATATAAAAAAATAAAATAAAAATAAAAATTAATTAAAAATAGAGCTACCATATAAGCTAGCATTTCTGCTTTTGGATATATATCTGAAGGAAATAAAATTATTAACTCAAAGAGATATCTGCACTTCTATGTTCACTGCAGCATTATTCACAATGGTCAAAACCTGGAAGCAACCTAAGTGTCCACTGATGGATGAAAGGATAAATAAAAAGTCATACACACACACACACACACACACACACACACACACACACACATACACACACTCTGGAATATTATTCAGCCATAAAAAGAGGGAAATCCTGCCATTCACCACAACACAGATGACTTATTTCTTTTTCCTATGAATATAAAACAGGAGCTTTGTTCTAAGGCACAGTTAAATTACTTGGGAAAAATCTGACAGTTTCACACTTAAAATCTTTTGGGTAGCAAAAAATACTATTTTGTCTGGGACTTATTATGCCCAGATTAGTCACTGAGGCAAAAACCCATTGGGATATTCTCCCCAGTGGTCCTGTGAATAAGATTTTCCATTCTGGCTAGTGGAGGCAGACACCATTACTGGCCCTTTGCAAGTGCTGCTACTGATCTCTCTAACCCAAAGTGATTTTTCTCTCCACCCTCAAGGAGTCTCCTCATACACATGCACTGTTCAGGTATCCTCCCAAATACCCAAGTGGTACCCTTTGCAGATCTCAGGAGTCCTCTCTCTCTGTGCAGTTCTCTCCTCTCTAATACTCTACTCTGAAAGCTTTAGCTGCCCTTATCTCCCAGAATCCTTAACTCTGCCACCTCAACTTAAGAGTCTGTTGGGCTTGCCTTTCTGCATTGTGGTCTGAAAATTGTCTCAAGGTAATAAACTGGAAGCAGTCATAAGGGACTTCACTTATCTCCTATCTTTCACAAATAAATGTCCCTTCATTGCCTGGTGTCAGATATCTTGAAAACCATTATTTCATATTTTTTCAGGTTTTTTAATCATTTTAGGTAGGCAGATAAATATTGTTTCTGCTGTACCATCTTTTTAAAAAATAGAAGTGATCCTATAATGTCTATTAATGATAAGATTCAACAGTATCAAGATAGTGAACATCCCACAAATTAATCTGTCAATGAAATTCCAATTAAAATAACAGAATTTTTTAATAGAAATACCTATTCTGAAATCTATATGGGAGCTAAAGGTCTGACTACAACAAAATTCCCATAACCCTGTCATGCTTTATCTTCTTACATTATTTATCTGCCTTCATAGTACTTACCAGCATTTGACATGTTGTCTTTATCTCTTTTTGTTTTGTTTTTCCTGTCTTCAACACTCCACTAGAATTTAAGATATATGAGAAGAGAAATTTTATTTTGTTCACTGCTACATCCTAATATCTAATACATAGACACAAAATAATCACTTCCTGAACAAAAAATACATGTCAAGACAATTATGAAAAAGAAAACTGGGATTTTGGCTTACCAGGTATCAAGACATTAGAAAGCAATAACCAGATGATTTGGTTATTACTGTATGAATAAACAAAGAGATCAGTGGAATGATAGGGACCCAGAGGCAGTCCTTATCATATATAAAATTTAGCCAACATATGATATCAGTAGCATTACAAATCAGTTGTGAAAGGATGGAATTTAGTTCATAAATGTTCAGAAAATTGCTTTTCTTATAGAAAAAATAAGTCTCTTCCTCATATACATGTTCCCTTTGTAGTATGTACAAAAATAAATGCTTTATGCTTTGAAGACCTAAATATTACTGAAAAAAAAACTTTTAGGAATAAACAGAGAAGAATACCTTTATGAGTCCATGGAAGCAAAGGATTTTTTAGACATAACACAAAAGCACATCTTATAAAAAGAAAGGTTAATAACTTTGATTACATAAGAATGTAAATCTTGGGGCGCCTGGGTTGGCTCAGTGGGTTAAAGCCTCTGCCTTCGGCTCAGGTCATGATCTCATGGTCCTGGGATTGAGCCCCACATCGGGCTCTCTGCTCAGCGGGGAGCGCCTGCTTCCCCCTCTCTCTGTGCCTGCCTCTCTGCCTACTTTTGATCTCTCTTTCTCTGTCAAATAAATAAAATCTTAAAAAAAAAAAAAAAGAATGTAAATCTTTAGTAACACAAAGGAAAAGCATAGAGTAAACATATCAGATCCAAAAAGTAATTATTTGAAACTTACATAAGAGTCAAAGCATTGGTTTTAATAATACATGAAAGTCCTACCAAAAACTTTACATATATGGGGAGCCTTGGGTGGCTCAGTTAGTTAAGCGTCCGACTCTTGATTTTGGCCCAGGTCATGATCTAAGGGTCATGAGATCAAGAAACACGTCTGGCTCTGCACTCAGTACAGAATCTGCTTGGGATTCTCTTTATCTCCCTCTTCCTCTGCTCCTCCCATAGGTTGCGTGTTCTCTCTCTTTCTCTCTCTCAAATAAATAAATAAAAATTGTTTTTAAAAATTTACATATATAAATAAGCCAATGAGAAAATGAGCAAAGGATATGAACAGGAAATTCATAGAAGAGAAAACCTGGACAGTCGACAAACACATACAAAAATGCTTCCCTTTATGCATAACCAAAAAAAAACCCGAATATAACATGCTATTTCATACCCACAAAATTGGCAAAACTGAAGTCTGACAATATCGAGTACTGGTAAGAAAGTAGGAGATCCAAGTTCTCCATACTGCTGAATAGCATAACTTGGAACAATTATTTTTTTTAAAATATTTTATTTATTTATTTGACAGAGAGAAAGATCACAAGTAGGCAGAGGGAGAGGGGGAAGCAGGCTCCCTGCTGAGCAGAGAGCCCGATGCGGGGCTCGATCCCAGGTCCCTGAGATCATGACCTGAGACAAAGGCAGAGGCTTAACCCACTGAGCCACCCAGGCACTCCTGCACAACTATTTGAAGAGCAATTCTGCACTCTCTTAAAAAAGTTAAAATTGTTTAAAAAGTTAAAAATGTCCCCATTCCACAATTCAATTTTATCTCTAGATTTATGTCCTAGATAAACTCTTGCACATATGTACCAGAATATATGTAAAAGAAAGTTTATTTGTTCGCGTAACATTTTGGAAACATTTACATGTAGTCAGTATAGAGAACAGATCAATAAAATGTAGTATAGTGATCTAACAGAGTAGCCTTTCTCAAGTGCAGGACAAGGAGAAACTTAAGCCCTACTGGCCTAAAGCTTTCATTATATGTAAAGAATTAACATCTTCCTCTACATTTAGAATAATACTAGTGTGGTACCATTCTTGTGAGAATTGAGAAAAGGGCCATTCAAACCATTGTCCTGGGTTTATGTTGAAGAACGCTACTTGAGAAAAGTTGCTACACAGCAATTAAATTCAATGAACTTGAACTATATGTATCAGTATGGCAAGATTCTATAAAAACATAAGAAAAACTAAGTTTAAAAAACCAAGATGCAGGGCACTTGGGTGGCTCAGTCGGTTAAGCATCTGACTCTTGATTTCGGCTCAGGTCATGATCTCAGGGTCCTGATCTCATGGTGGTGGGACTGACCTAAGACAGGCTCCATACTCAGCAGGGAGTCTGCTTGAGATTCTCTCTCTCCCTCTCTCCCTGCCCCTCCTCCCACTCATGCTTGCTCTCTTTCTCAAATAAATAAGGCTTTAAGAATAAAACCAAGATGCAACAAGATACATATAATATGAAAGCATTTGTGTAAAATTTAAAAACATAACATAGTGTTAAATATTTTTTGGATATTAGCTAAATATATAGTAAAAATATAAAAATACAAACAAATGATACACATTAATGAAAGTAGTATTTGGGGAGAAAGATGGAATGAGGAAATTTAGAAAAAAAGGAATGAGGGAACTTACAGATAAAGAAGAAATGAGATAGAAAAGCCAACTTCAACTTTATAAGTAATATTTTATATATTTCGTATATAAAATAGCTGACCCTTGAACAACATGGCAGTTAGGGACAACAACCCCCATGAAGTCAAAAATCTGTGTATAATTTTTGACTCCCCAAAAACTTACTAATAATACCCTACTGTTGATAGCCTGAGCCTACTGTTGAGCCTTACAGATAATATAGTCAATTAATACATTTTTTATGTTATATGTATTATATTCTTACAATGAAGCAAGCTAGAGAAATGAAAATGTTATTAAGGAAATCTTAAGGAAGAGTAAATACATTTACAGTACTATACTGTATTTATCCAAAAAACTGCATATAAGTGGACCTGACCAGTTCAAACCCATATTGTTCAAGGGTCAACTGTATATGTAAGCAACGATGTCAAAATATTAACATTCATTCATTCTGGGTATTGGACACACAGAGTTTGAGAGCACTTCCATATTTATTAACTTATATCAAATTTTTTTAAAATTTAAATAAAACTTTGCCTAAGGCTTTTATAAGAGAAAGAAAAAGAAAGCAAATAAACTAGTAACTCTCAATTACTTTCTCTCTTTTCTTACACTCACTAACTTACTGATCTGTCACAAGCGTTTTATAGTAAAGGCCATTCTACTGTTTTTCTATATCCTATCATTTAGTACTCAAAAGCCTGACTCTGTTGTCATTCTTGAGTGTGAGAGGGCTGCAAACACTAGAACAGCTTTTCACAATAACCCGCTGGCTGGGAAACGTGAGCAAACAAAGAAAGGAGAAAATTAACTCTGGTTTCTGGCCAAAATAATTTGCTTATGATAAACAAAATAGACAATTTCCAGTTCCCACCCCATAGCAGATTAAGACCACCTGTTGTTAATTCTCTTCAAATTATTTGATAGTTTTTATTCCTTTATGTTTCTCAGTTATGTCATTACTCTTCATTTTTATTTTAACCCATGCGGCACTACTTGCTACTCCTCAGCTTTTGACTTTTAGAGTCAACAGTTGTTAACTTATTTCAGCCTCTCTCATCCTAAAATTTAGACAAGATTCTAAAACTCTGATCTTGTTACCCCTTAACAAATGATGTCCAACTTAACATGAAGCCTTTGACTTTTCCTGAAACAGCACGTTGACTTCACTCCCTGTGTCTACCCCAGGAGTGAAAGATGCTGGCTTTCCCATACTAAGTAATGCTTTCTTACAATTCCACACTGTCTCTTGCAGTCACTGAGGGGCCCAGCAGGCAACACAATAAACTTGTATTAGCTCACTGAGCCACAGAAAAGTAGGCAGGTTATGGGGTGAAATAAACATTAAAACATGCAGAGATCAACAAAAAGGGGAAGGTATTACCACCCCTAAAGAGGCAAGGGAAAGGAATTTTTTTACAGAACCTAGTGAGTATGATATGTGGGAAAAGGGCTACTCTCTGAAGCTGTAGTCTTGCAAGGATTCAGTTGCTACTGGAAGTCATGCTGAGAAGAAATAGGGCAACTTGTCTCTCCTCTTGCCCTCAATCTCCTGCTTATGTGTCTCTCTGGCCAAACCCACAAAAAAACAGTCAGAAGGTGACACAGGCCTTATGTGTCGGCCTTCTAAGGCCCAAAACTGGTTCCATGGTTATGAAGACTGGTTTTATGGGGGAAGGGAAAACAGAATAACTAGCACCTCCCTGAAGACCTGATGTTTCCACCTCCATAAAAACCCTTCCTCCTTTCAAGCACATGTTATCTGATTATGCCACCCTCTAGCATTTCTCAATGCTGTCATCTATCTGACACTTCACTACAACTCCTGCCATCATCATAGCCAAGTCCCCTGTGTATGCAGATGATCCTTCTGACAACCTCGCTTCCAAGTTTATTTACCTCAACAACAACAGCATGTATCTATGCCCTAGTTCAGCATCCCATGGTAAGCTACTGACCACAGCACTGTATCTCACACTGGGTGGTACTGCCTTTGCTAACAAAGAGGAAACTAGTTATCAAGGAGATATAAACTTTCTCAGTTTCCCATTTTCAAACCTATTTACATCCACTCTCCCTTCTTCCTCCAGTTTCAAAGAAGAGATTATTTCTCCACTTCAAAGTAACCTGTGTACCCATACTCTTTATCTGATCCCTTCCTGTCTCTTTCAGGACTTTACTCCATCAATTACATTCTCTTTGTTTCTACTAACCCTTTCCCATAGACCATATGTGGTCTCAAGTCCCTCTCATTTAAGAAAAAAAAGAAAAAAAAAAAAGAATACTTCCACTGATCCAATATTCTTCTCTCATTGCTATCCTGCTTCTCAGCAAGTTCCTCCCAATATCCTGCACTTCTTTCTCTACTTTCATATGCTCTCTCCAACTACTTAACCCTCAGCAATCTGTCTTAATTCACTCAAATGAACCAGCTCTATAAAATAATGATTTTCAAAATGTTAAATCCAGTAAATATTTTTCAGTGTCTTTGCATGACATTTGATATTGTTGGCTATTCCCATTTCTATTCTTTACTTTCATGACTTCTGATATAACATTCCTTCCTTAGCTTATCTATCGCTTTTCCTTCTTCGTTTCCTTACTGAATCTACAAGCTGTAGCTACTCCTTAAATGTTAATGTTCCTAAAGGTTCTGTCCTTGGTCCACTTCTGTCACTTGACATGATACGTCTAGTCAGTGTTATGCTTCATTATCTCAGAGCTTCAGCTACCACTACATGCTGATGGCTTTCAGATTCCTACCTCCAGCCCAAACCTTATTTCCAACTTCTAGATGCCACACATCTATTTAACAAATACTATAATGGTGCCTTCCATGCTCTAGGCACTGAGCTTTACAAACATAAATTCGTTTAATCCCATAACAACCTTATAAGGTAGGCACAGAAGAGGAAAACTGAGGCACTGACAGGTTATATAACTTGCCCAAGATCACATAATTAGTAATTGGCTAAGGCAGGAATGAACTCAGCCCATGTTGAACTCCAGAGTCCACGCTGTCAACCATTAGGCTGTCCTACTGTTACATAAATTCCTGATATCTTCGTTTTGATGTCCCTTAAGTATCTCTAACTAAGCACATCCAAAACTTGACTCATCACCTCTCTCTAAAAATTGGTTCTTCCCAAATGAACTAACACTAGGCAGGCAAATATTCCGAGACCCCTTAAAATTAATTTTTTCCATTATTTTTTCGATATTTAATTAGATATGGTGTGAGAAATTGATATAATAAACATGCATATTTCATTATATAGAGACTAACCATATATATCCTCTGACACAATATAACATTTTGAAATTTTTAAAATTGTCTTTTACTTTATAGCTCTCCATCACTAAAATAAATGTTAGTAAGGATGAAGTCTCACTTCTATAGATATGGTTAAAGTCTTTCTAAAATACACTTACAAGTTTTTATTCTGATTTATAGGTCTGCAAAATATTTTATCATCACTTTTTGAGAAGTAACATTTTACACAGATAAGGTCAAATAAGTCAGATGTTATTTGATATGGGTGTTTCTGGATCCAATAGATCAGATTCTCTCTTCACATACGTGATACAGTCTTAAAGTAAACCAAAATTACTATAGAAATAAACTTTGTTAACATATCAATGAATGTTTTATCCATCTAGAGTCTGTACAAGATTGTACATACATTCATCTTAATGAGCTATGCTAAATGCTCCTAAAACCACAAGCCAGATTTACAAGTAAAATTCCTTAGCACTTTTCATAGATTATATGAAACATAGAATCAGTTATAATTAGAATCCCGAGGACAAATAAACTCACTGTTCATTTTTGTATATACCCCTGCAATATAATTTGGTTTCATATTGCTAAATTAAGTGTAATAGGCCACCTAGCAAGATTACAGTAATGTCAGCAATTAGTCAAATATTATTTTGGTGTGCGTGCTATAGTGTGAGTTCTACAAAAAGAACACTTCCAATCAATCAATGTTTAGTAACAAATTTTTGAATGTAATTTTCTGACATAGCAGAGACTATGTGTTTTTCTATTTTATTTTTCACTTTAAGTTCAAGAAAATTTCTAACAGAATAGGAGATATAAAAATATATTCACTAATTTACTTCTACTCATCAAAGCTGCACATCCTCTAAAATTAAAAAAAAAAATCTTGGGGTGCCTGGCTGGCTTAGTCAGTGGAGTACATGATTCTTGATCTCAGAGTCATGAGTTCAAGTCCCACCCTGGATATAGAGATTATTAAGAAAAATAAATTTTTAAAAATACTTTTAAAAATGTTGGTAAGTTTTTGCCTTTTTTTAAGCTCTTGTCAACCAATCAACCACTTGATAGACATATTAAGATGTTTACATTTTAGCTAGTAAAATAAATAAATATAATAAAACATACATCCCAGGTAAACAGCACCTTGCCAAGCTTTAGCTAGTATCAGAATAGTGGCTGACAGTAGATGCTGGCCTCAGGTGACTCATATGGCTGTCCTCAGGCTTGGGGACAAGACCTGCGACTACCCCCCTTGAACGCACACTTCTCATCATTCCTCAAAGGAAAGAGGATGGCGTCAGTGAAGAGTTGTATTTCTCTTCCACAAGATCCCAAGACTGGGATCAATTCATCGGGAAAACACCAATTTAAGTGATTGTGTGTGAAAACCTGAGTCTTTAACTGGCACCATAATTGTGACTCATGATTATGGTATATTAGGATCTTTTATAGATTGATGCCCTGGGTGGGCAGCACTCACAGGCCTGAATCATCACCTAACTCTTCATTCTCCTCATTTTGTGGACTGTAAAAACTAACCAGTATTTTCTAAGACAGAAATCAGAGAATCATCAAAACTTACGTATCTCTCAATCTCCTTCCTGAATTCAGCATATTACCAAGTTTTCGGGCTATTCTGTCTGCTGTACATCAACATATAAACCTTATTGGGAGTGGTTATGCATCATGCCCTCTCCCTGTCTCTTCAACTCTAAGCCCTTGAAGCCCTTGTCTTCTTCTTTAGCCCCAATCTCCAAGGCAATGCCTGCCCTCCAGCTCATGTTTTATAAATGATCACTGAAAGAAAGCAAGAGCAAGTACATCTCTGAGCTGACAACTAGGAAAACTGTCCAGAAGATAATGATAGGCATGGAGCAGCATTACAGTTATTTGAAAATAAACTTAGATATGTAACATTGAAAATAACCACAGCTACCTCTTTCAAAGACCAGGATATCAACAACAAACAACAAATAACATTTTGGAATGATTCCCACTAAAAACATGTGAAAACAACCACACCAGTCTTAACTTAGACCTGGATTGTCCATAAGGTCTGGTTCCTCTAGTTGAGGAAGCAACTAACTCTCTAGACTAATGTTGCAGCTTATGGTGCAAAGAGGTCAGACTCTATCTTTGCATTTGTGATGGAGTTTTAAAGTAAACTGAAATTATGTAATAAACACTGTAACACATAAGTGCATGTTTGAGCCACTTAGATTCTATAGTAAATACATAGGAAATCAGATACAATTTAACAAATTTGAGAACAACAGATGTACCAGGGCCTCTTCTCTGCTTTTTTAACTCTTCAGTCTCCTTTAACTAAACTTCTGAATATTTCCATGCTTTAATGAATTTTATACCACTTCCCTTCAGAGACAAAGCCTCACAGTTTGCCTTCCAGGACTGCTTGAATTGCCTCAAAAATCACATCTTAATTCATGACAGCTGTTTTGATGCTTAAAGTCTTGCGAAGATCTCAACCAATGGTGTTTCAACTTCTCTGAAAAAAAAAAAAATCCCTGACTTTGTATACAAAAAGAACAAAAAGCCTCAGTGTATCCACCCTCAGCATGAGATCTTTCAGGAGTCCCTTGCAGTAGTGCTGTATTGGAACTGACCTGCTTCACATGTGAGGATTTGAAACATTCAAGGGAGAAGTATATACCAGCTTCTTTCTAATGAGAACTTCACCTTGAAACTAGACCCAATTTTGGAAACATTGCCTGATGATTTCTATCCTGCTTCTTTTTCCTTTGATTATTCCTTTTCCCTAATTCATTTTATATCAAACTTATATTCTGGTTTCTTTTCTACATGGTATTTACTCTCCTTTTTATTGTATTTTTTGTAGTTTTAGGTCCAACTTCTTTGCTAGAATTTTTTTTAGATAACTTAAAATGCGCTTTCTCAATTAAAAATATACTTTTTAAAACTCTGAAATAATATTACCATATATCTTCTTAGAACCTTATTGCTCACTATTTCATGAATATTGAAGATAGCAACACTAGTGTATTTTTTTCCAGCTGCATATAATAAAAAATGTTTCAAATAGGAATTTATTTTATGAGAAGTCCAAAAACAGTCGAAGAAGTTCCAGACTGCTAGCAAAGGACAAGGATTCTTGGGGATGCATAGGGTTTTATGACCAGGTATAGAAACATGATACACTTGCATCCATATTGCTTTAGCCAGTACCCAATCACATAGCCTTCTTTTACCTCTCATTGGTCATATGATCACATCCAAGTGCAAGAGAGTCCGAAAACATTCTTTCAGTAAGGAAGAGTGAGAACTTGGTAGGAACTTGGTAGAACTTGGTAGCAGTATCTACCCCAGGGATACAATGGATAATCTCAGCCTTTCATGTGCTTATATTATAATATGGGAGATATCAGCATGTCTCATGAGTGACACAGCAGTGATTTCAATAAATATGGGAATTCATAACAGTATAGCTAACTCTTTTTAGAGGACTTAGAGAAAACTTCACAGAGAATATAACACTTAAATTACAAGCTAATGAAAATTCAGAGTGTAGAAAAGGGTTTTAAGGGTAGGATGATGTCACATTATAATTAGACTTAGGTTCTTTGCAAAAGAATTATCTAAGAATTAGAGTATCACCAGAAAATTTTTAGCATGGGGTGGGGGTGATATGACTGGCATCATTACTGAGGAACTGGTGATATGGATGGACTATGTAACCTTGCAACTTCAAAACTGCCACGATCCAAGAGACTCACATATTCTTCAATTATGGGAAAAGAGTGACGCAGAAAGAGGAAGAGAGGGGTGTGGGGAAGGGATGCTAAAACTCATCTCACCTCTAAGATCTCTGATAATGACAGTCCATTTGGTTTCCCCCTTCGACTCCCAAGTTGTGGTCATTTAGAATCAGATAAAAGTTCCTGGGATAGAGCTTCTGATGCTCTCAAGATCACCCACTGGGTTTTGACAATTAAAGCTTAATAATTCCTTTCCTACAAACCAAAGTGAGCCTCCTTGAAATTTTCATCCATTGATTTTTGTTTTGTTCTCAATGGCTAATCTTTTTGAAGGTCATGGTCATAGTATTCTTTGTAAATATAAGAAATAGCTATAAACCTTCCCCCAAAAATGTATGCATTTATACATGCAAAACTCACAGCTTTTATATCCTTTCATTTATTTGTCAAACACTGTTTCAAATACTAGTTTCAAATACCGTTACTTACTAGTTTCAAATACTGTTCTAGGCAATTTATTATTATTAATTCATTTAATCCTCATAGCCCACATTATAAGGTAGGCATTATTATTTTTCCCCTTTCACAAATGACAAAACAAAAGCAACTTAAATAACCTGAAGTTTGCACAGCCACTAACCAGAAGACCCAAGATTTGAAAGTAGATAATCTGGCTCCTAAGATTATGCACTTAGCACTATGATGTCTTGTTGATGTTTAGCTGGGAAAAGAGAAATCTAACTTCTTTGACTATATTTATTATTTCATAACTTCTAGGCCCCTCAGTCTTCTCCAGATAATGTAATTTGACAATCAACGTCCCTTTAAAATGTGCTGCCAGTTCCAGACACTATAAATGTACTGGTATAGCATCATACCGGATCAGATTTTTTTTGACAGCCACAAAGGGGTCATTCAGGCTGGGGAAGGACAGGATGAAAGAGGAGGCCTATGGGTCTTCTTCAGCTTCACACTGTTCTGGGTCCTCCTGAGCAAGGGTTAGGAACAGCTTTGGGATGGATATATCTTCAAGACTTTATTATACAGTATCCCAGGCAAAGTCATGCATGAATTCTTTTGCTTTCAGAATGAAACCTATCCCAGGCTCCAAGTAATCATCCCCAAGGGAATTAAGTAGACTCTAATTAAGAACAATACTACTAAATCTTAGCCCGAACCACAAAATAACCACACTTGACGAATCCACACCCTCGAATAAAGAAGGACTGTTAATCTATGCTGACACCTTTAGCTTGATTTTATTTTATAAGAAGGATTTTATAATGGTTATTATCTGCTGGTTTACATAATCCTACACTTCCCTTAAGGCAACGTGACCTAAAATTCATAGCTTGAATTTACAATCCTATGCAGCTGGCAGTGCTGGGACTCAAATTCAAGATGACAGAATGTCACTAGTAGATACATATTTGGAAAAGTTGGGGGTTGGTGGGGAGTTGCTGGGATGTGATCCATCAAATTGTCTGTGGTGAGGTGTCTGGGAATTTGTACTACAAGCAAATCTAAACTTCAACTAATTTGACTTAAAGGTTCCATGACCTCTCTTAAGTGGGAGACTCCCTTGCTCCAGTGTACTTACCCTCCATCTTTGTCTGTTGCTAATAATTTAGCCAGCGACAAGGTATGCTTAAAGATCAACTTTTTTCTGCTACAAACATGACTTCAGTCCAAGTATTTAAGCACCTGAACTCAAGTGAGGATAATAAATGTCAGAGGAATATTTATAGCTTGGTATATGGAGACTTTCCAGGTCCCTGTTCTGCAATAACACAGATCCATCTGCTAAGGGCATTAGAGTTGTGTGTTGTTGCTTTTTTTTTTCCCTCAAGATGATAGGTCCTGAAAACAGAAAAATTGCAGTATGCAAAGACCAACACTGATTTTAACCCTTTCCTATTCAAATAATTATTGAATTAGGACTTCATTACCAAGGGCAGTTTCCCTACAATCCCTGGCTATTGGATGCAAGCCCAGAAGAAATATTAGCTCACTCTTATATAAGCCCTTGTCATCATTGTGATGATAGATCTACCCGAGGATTTACTATATAGTTGTCAGACTTTAGGGACCTGGGGTTAGTCCACTCCCTAATCTATCGTTGGGATTATGATTGTTTTTACTGCTATATCATAAACATAGTTACCACCAGTACTATCATAAGCTAATGTATTTCTGTCCTAAGTTCTGAGAAAGAGTACCTTTAAACACCGACAAAGAACAATATGTATCTGTACCAGGAGGTTATTTTACTTCCCTTCTACGATTGTCAAAGGCAAGAAGAACTTCTTTGGTTCTTTTCTGTGTGTCCCAACCTAGACAATTTCCATAAACCTGACTGAGAGCCAATTAGATGCTAAATGAGAAATTTTATGCATTTGTTGAGATTAACACAAGGCTACATAAGCGACACAATAAAGTGAAAGAGGAATGATATAATATCTCTTTTGTGACTAAAGAATGAATATTCTCTGCTGCACAAAAGATATGTGAGGCAGTTTGCCTCATGTTACACCTGGGCTTGTTCTGAAACGATATGCAAGTTAAATTTTGCACAATATATTTTCCTTTACAGCACAATTTCAAGTACCTTTCATTTCTAGGTCATCAATTAACACTGACTTCTCTCTTTAATTTAAATTTAATTTTGTCTTTTAAAAGACCTCAATTGCAGAGGGTTGAGTTAACCATACTCGTCAGGCTGTGGCATATTATTATTATTGGTCTGCACAAGGCAGTTTACATTAAATGTCATGCACACAAAAACTGTTCCCATTTTCGAGGTTGTGCATAAAGAAAAGGTTTAAAAACAAGCTTATGAGGGGAGCTGACCATAGAGTAAGAGCAAGATATGGGACTACAGAATGGGAATGAAAAGGGAACAAGTTAATAAATAACTTGTAGGGAAATGTAAACTGCTAGTGCTGTGCTATAGATAATAGCTTTCTTACTTTTTTTCACTCAACAACATATTTTTAAGATAGTGTCTTCTTGTGTGTGTGTCTCCAGTTTGCACTTTCTGGTTTCTGCAAATATTCCCTATGTATCCATCTTGTGTTAATAGTCCCCCAGGGTTAGAAACCAGATTGCTATCATCTTCCTACTACCACAAATAACACTACAATAAACAGTGCTTTGAGCTTCTATTTGTTTTCTATCCAATAATGAAAGCCTTTAAACAAATATTCTAGTGCAATGATAGATTTCCTAAGAAAACATGCAGACTCGTAATTGAAAATTTGGTTACATGACTATATCCCTTATTATGCAAATAATTATCCTTAATATGTTTGTGGTATAAGTTTTCTGCTTGGACTTACACGCATTTGACTTCCATAAAGATAAAGCATATATATGAAACAACTGGACATTCCTCCAGCTCAGTGGGCTTAATGCCTTTTTCCCTAATGTTTAAACTCTTTCAAGTAATGTTTTCTTCCTCGAGATACTGTATCCCAAGCCAATAGATATGATTGCTTAGAAGTCTTAACGTTGGCCTTATATTTTCTATTTTTTCATGTATTTAATTACTTTTTATATTTTTATTGAAATAAAATTGATACATGACATTAGATAAGTTTCAGGTGTACACCATTATAATTTGACATCTGTATGCACTACAAAGTGATCACCACTAAAAAGTCTAGTTACCATCTATCACCATCCAGGTGACCCCCTTCACTCAATTCACAAACCTTCTAATTGCCTTCCCCTCTCATAATCACCTATTTGTTCTCTATATCTGAGTTTGTTTTTGTTTCGTTTTAATTACACATGACTGAAACTGTATGGTATTTGTCTCTTCTCTACCTTATTTCTGACTTATTTCACAAAGCATAATACCTTCGAGGTTCATCTAAGTTGTCACAAATGGCAAGATTTCATTCTTTTTCATGACTAAGTAGTATTTCATTTTAACCCATCTCCTTTAAGCCTTCATCCAACGGACATGCAGGTTTTTTCTATTTCTTGGCTATTGTAAGTAATGCTGTAATAAAAATAGGTATTTGGATATCTTTTTTAATCAACATTTTTGTATTCTTTGGAGAAATACTCAGAAATGGAACAGCTGGATCATATGGTTGTTCTATTCTTAATTTTTAAGGAATCTCTATACTATTTTCTACAGTAACTACACCAATTTATATTATTGTCAACAGTGTACAAGGGTTCTCTTTCCCCACATCCTCTCTAACACTTGTTATTCCTTGTCTTTTTGATAGTAGCCATTCTAACCAGTGCAAGGTAATATCTCATTGTGGTTTTGATCGGCCTTTCCCTAACAATTAATGATGTTTAACATCTTTTCATATGCCTGTTGATCACCTGTATGTCTTATTTAGAAAAGTATCTATTCGGATCCTCTGCCCATTTTTCAACCAGGTTAGAGTTTGTTGTTGTTGTTGAGTTATATAAGTTCTTCACATATTTCGGATAATAATTGCTTGTCTGATATAGGATTTTTAAAAAATTTCTCCCATGCAGTAAGTTCCCTTTTCACTTTGATGATGGTTGCTTTTGCTGTGCAGAGCTTTTTAGTTTAATGTAATCCCATTTTTTTGTTTTTGCTTTTGTATCCCTTGTCTTTGGAGTCAAAGCAACAAAAAAAATTACTAAGGTGGATGTTGAGGAGCTTACTGACTTCTTTTTCTTCTAGGAATTTTATGGTTTCAAGTCTTACATTCAAGTCCTTAATCCATTTTTGAGTTAGTTTTTATGCATGGTGTAAGATAGTGGTCTAGTTCTATTATTTTGCATGTGGCTGCCCAGTTCTCTAAAACATCATTTATTGAAGAGACTGCCTTTCTCCATTGTATTTTCTTGTCTCTTTTTTTGTAAATTAATTATCTATGTATGTGTGTGTGTTTGATGTTGGGATCTAAATTCTGTTCCATTTATCTCTGTATACCTGTTTTTATACCAGTATCATACTATTTGGATTACTACAGCTTTGTAGTTTATAACTTAAACAAACTATAAACTACGGTATATAAACTATAATATAGTTTATAGCTTTAAAGTTTAAAATGAGAGAGTATGATACCTCCAGTTTCATTCTTCTTTCTTAAGATTGTTGTGACTATTCAGGCTACTTTGTGGTTCCATACAAATTTTGGAACTATTTGTTCTAGTTGTGAAAAATGCTACTGCAATTTTGATAGAGATTACATTGAATCTGTAGATTGCTTTGGGCAGTATGGACACTTTAACAATATGAATTCTTCCAATACATGATCATGGAATATCTTATCATTTATTTGCATATTCTTCAATTTCTTTCATCAAGGTCTTATAATTTTCAGTGTATTAGTCATTCACTTCCTCGGTTAAATTTATTCCTAAGTATTTTATTCTTTTTGATGCAATTATAAGTGGAATTGTTTTCTTAATTTATCTTTCTTATAATTCATTATTAGTGTATAGAAATGCCACAGATTTCTGTATGTTGATTTTGTATACTGCTACTTTACTGAATTCACTAGTAGTTCTAACAGTTTTTTGGTGGAGCCTTTTAGGTTTTCTCCATATAGTATGTCATCATCAGCAAATAGTGAGTTTTACTTCTTCCTTTCCCATTTCAGGGTTTTTTTCTTCTTTTCCTTGCCTAACTGTTGTGGCAAGGACTTCCGATACTATGTTAAATAAAAGTGGTGAGATGGTACATCCTTATCTTGTTCCTGATCTTGGAGGAAACGCTGAATGGAGAAAAGATTCCAGCTTTTTACCACTGAGTATATCACTAAGTGTAGGTTTGTCATGTATGGCCTTTCACTCTATGCTTACTTTGTACAGAGTTTTTTACCATAAATGGATATTGAATTTCATCAAATGCTTTTTCTGCATATATTGAGATGATCATATATTTTTACTCTTCATTTTGTTAATGTGGTATATCACATTGATCAATTTGCAGACAGTAAACCATACTTGCATTCCTGAAGTAAATCCCACATGATCATGGTATATGATCCTTTTAATGCATTGTTGACTTTGATTTGTTAATATTTTGTTGAGAATTTCTTCTTCACGTTCGCCAATGATATTGGCCTATAATTTTCTTTTTTGTGATGTCTTTGTCTGGTTTTAGTATCAGAGTGACGCTCACCTCATAAAATAAGTTTAGAAGTATTTCCCTCCTCTTCAATTTTTTGGAAGAGTTTGAGAAGGATAGGTAGTAAGTCTTTTCTGAATGTTTGGTAGAATTCACCACTGAAGCCATGTGATCCAGGACTTTAGTTTGTTGAGAGGTTTTTGACTACTGATTCGGTCTCCTAATAATTGGTCTACTCAGATTTTCTATTCCTTCATGACTTAGTTTTGTAAGATTGTATGTTTCTGCGAATGTATCCATTTCTTTCAGGTTATCCAATTTTTGGCATGTAATTTTTCATAGTAGTCTCCTGTGATGATTTGTATTTCTGTGGTGTCAGTTATAACTGCTCTTTCATTTCTGATTTTATTAGAGCCCTCTCTCCTTTTGTTGGTTAGTCTACCAAAAGTTTGTGTATTTTGTTTATCTTTTTAAAATACTAATCTTAGTATTTTCATTGTTCTCTTTCATTGCTTTTTAGTCTTCTTTTATTTCCACTCTGATCTTTATTCTTTCCTTCAACTTACTTTGGGCTTCATTTGCTCTTCTTTTTCTAGATCCTTTACAAGTAAAGATTGTTTGATATTTTTATTGCTTCTACACATAAGCCTGTATTGCTATGATCTGCTCTCTCAGAACTACTTTTGCTACATCCTAAAGATTTGTGGGATGTCATATTTCCATTTTCATTTGTCTTTAGGTATTTTTTGTTTGTTTGTTTCTTCTTTGATTTACCTTTGGGTAAATACCTAGTAGGGCAATTTCTGGGTCGTAGGGTAGCTCTATTTTTAATGTCTTGAGGAACCTACATACTGTTTTCCAGAGTGGCTGTACCAGCTTGCATTCCCACCAACAGTGTAAGAGGGTTCCTCTTTGTCTGCATCCTTGCCGACATGTTGTTTCCTGTGTTGTTAATTTTAGCCATTCTGACAGGTGTGAGGTAATATCTCACTGTACTTTTGATTTGTATTTCCCTGATGATGGGTGATTTTGAACATCTTTTCATGTGTCTGTTAGCCATCTGTATGTCTTCTTTGTAAAAGTGTCTGCCCATTTCTTAAATGGATTATTTGGTTTTTGGGTATTGAGATTTTAGATACTAACCCTATATTAGATATGTCATTTGCAAACATCTTCTCCCATTCCATAGGTTGCCTTTCAGTTTTATTGACTGTTTCTTTGCTGTGCGGAAACTTTTTATCTTGATGAAGTCCCAATAGTTCATTTTTCCTTTTGTTTCCCTTCCCTCCAAAGACATATCTGGCAAGAAGTTGCTAGGGCCAATATCCGAGAGGTTGCTGTCTGTGTTTTCCTCTAGGATTTTGACGGATTCCTATCTCACATTTAGGTCTTTCATCTATTTGGAATTTATTTTCAGTATGGTATAAGAAAGTGGTCCACTTTGTTTGTTTTTCATGTTGCAGTCTAGTTTTCCCAACACTATTCGTTGAAGAGTCTGTCTTTTTTCCATTGGATATTCTTTCCTGCTTTGTCAAAGATTAGTTGCCTACACAGTTGAGGGTCCATTTCTGGGTTTCCTGCTCTGTTCCATTTATCTATGCATCTGTTTTTGTGCCAGTACTGTCTTGATCACTACAGCTTTGTAACAGAACTTGAAGTCCAGAATTGTGATGCCTCTAGCTTTGCTTTTATTTTTCAATACTCTGGCTCTTTGGGATGTTTTGTGGTTCCATACAAATTTTAAGATTGTTTGTTCTAGCTCTGTGAAAAAATGCTGGTGGTATTTTGATAGGGATTGCATTAAATGTGTAGATTACTTTGGGTGGTATAGACATTTTAATAATATTTGTTCTTCCAATCCATGAGCATGAAATATTTCTCCATTTCTTGGTGTCATATTTGATTTCTTTCATAACTGTTCTATAGATCCTCTCAATAGATGTGTAAAAAGCATTTAACAAAGTATAACATCCATTTTTTTTTCCCCAAATACTTTTATTTTATTTTTTCAGTGTTACAAGATTCATTGTTTATGTACCACACCCAGTGCTCCATGCAATACGTGCCCTCCTCAATACCCACCACCAGGCTTGCCCATCCCCCCACCCCTCCCCTCCAAAACCCTCAGTCCCTTGTTCTGAGTTCACAGTCTCTCATGGTTCTTCACCCCTCCGATTTCCTCCAAATTCTTCCCTCCCCTCCCTCTCACAATGTCCTCCATGTTTTTCCTTACGCTCCACCCGTAAGTGAGACCATATGATAATTGACTTTCTCTGCTTGACTTATTTCACTCAACATAATCTCTTCCAGTCCAGTCCATG
>CM052900.1:76146221-76189207 GCA_028534135.1 Potos flavus | reverse complement strand
GCCATTGCTGCTATGAACATTGGGGTACATGTGGCCCTTCTTTGTACTGCCTCTGCATCTTTGGGGTAGATACCCAGTAGTGCAATTGCAGGGTCATAGGGTAACTCTATTTTTAATTTCTTGAGGAATCTCCACACTTATAACATCCATTCTTGATAAAAACCCTCAACAAAGTAGGGTTAGAGAAGATATACCTCAGCATTGTAAAAGCTATATATGAAAGACCCAAAGCTAATATCATCCACAATAGGGAAAAACTGAGAGCTTTTCCTTGACCATCGAAAAAGACGGGGATGTCCATTCTCACCAGTGTTGTTCAACACAGTACTGAAAGCCCTTAGCTTCCAGTCAGATAACAAAAAGAAATAAAAAGCATCCAAATCAGCAAAGAAGAAGTCAACTTTCACTCTTCACAGACAACATGCTATTCTATGTAGAAAACCCAAAAAACTCCACCAAAAAATTGCTAGAATTGATACTCAAATTTAATAAAGTTGCAGATACAAAATTAATATACAGAAATCTGCTGCTTCCTATACACCTAAATAATGAAGCATCAGAAAGAGAAATCAAGGAATTTATCTCACTAACAACTGCACCAAAATCCATAGGATACCTAGGAATGAGCCTAACCAAAGCAGTAAAAGATCTGTAGTCTGAAAACTATATAACTCTTTCTTGAGGATCTTACTGTATACATGTATTCTTCTAAGTTCAATAAGCATCTTTATGATTATTACTTTGAACTCTTTATCGGGTAGATTGCTTATATTTGTTTCATAAGGGTCTTTCTGAGGTTCTGCCTTCTTTCATTTAGAACATAGTCCTCTGTCTCTTCACTTGGCCTGAGTCTCTATTTCTATTTATTAGGCAGATAAGCTACCCCTCCCTGTCTTGAAGGAGCAGCTCATGGAGGAATATGGAAGCCAAAAGCATCATCCCCTCTGACCACCAAAGCTAGGTACATAAGGGACATACAGTTTGGGCTGCATATACCTGGCTATGTCCAAGGCCAATCTGCAGTGCATGGACAGGCAGGACTGTCACCTTGTCCAGCCATGCTGTGCTGCCTGTGCTGGGACACAGAGGTTAACCAAGCTGCCATCAACATGGCTGGGACATTTGATTATGCCCTGGGGGTAAGGCAGGGTTCTCAGCTAGGTATGCCTACCAGCCTTAGCAGATCAGAGAGATAGTTCCAAAATGGTGCCCACGAGCACTGACCTTAGTGAGGTAGGATAAGGTCACAAATATGGCACCCACCAGTTTCTACATCCCTGGAGAAACTCCTAATGGCCTCTTGGTTCTCAGGCAGGTAATTTAAGATTAGTAATTGTGTCTTCTTCACAGATGCTCTAGATGCTTTTCAAATTGGTGTTTTTGTGTTTAGGTTCCAATGTGAACAAGTCTGCACATGAAACATTTAAGGGCAAGTTCTCCTTTCACTACAGTTCTATATTTTCCTGGACATAATCCCCGTTGGGTTTTCAAAGCCTGGCATTTAGAAGGCTTATCTCTGTCCTGCAGAATCTAAGGGTTGGGATGTCTGACGTAGAACACAAACCCCTCACTCCTCAGTGAAAAGTTCCATATTTGAAAGATCACTCCCAGCTGTGGACCATTACATGTGAGGTAGGGTTTTTGCTTTTGTTTTTGTTTTTTGGGTCTTTTTGCAAAACAGTGTCTCTGCCTCTCCTACCCATCTTGATGCTGTCCTTTTTGTCTGTTGTTGGGAAGGATCTTTTCATCCAGTATTCTGGTCTTTTTCAAAGGAAATTATTCCATATGTAGCTGTGTATCTGTGATTTCCATGGGAGGGAGAGAGCTAAGGATCATCTTTTGCCACCATATTGAATCCCTCACATTTTCCTTTTCTTAAATTTACCTAAAAAGACTAATCTCTTCAGGCCATATCTTCCCCTAAAAAATTAAGCAGTGTATTATAAAGTAAACTAAAATGGAAAATTCATAAGAACTCCGTATTCAGGAATAGACAATACTAGATAAAGATAAAACAATTTTGCAGATACCCCCACAGACAAGATGGGGCTAAAAATTTTTGATGATCCTTGGTATATGTCACGTTGACACGTTGATTCTATTCATCCTTTGTCATAAAGGTAATAGGAAGCTTGGGAATTAGACTAGTAAAATGGCCATGTACTGGGTGAATGTAATGCTTTAATTAACCAATGTTTATTAAATATTTATTATATTTGAGGCATTATGATAAGCGATGGGGTAGAAGAATGTAGGATGTAAACATTTATAAAATATTTATGATTATAATATTATAATATAGTGGAGGTTACTGACAAGTGAGTAACAGGAGAAGTTAAGATTGCAGAAATTCAACAGTTCAACTCAACAAATATTTATTGAATTTCAACCAAGTACAAGGCTCTTATTTTAAATCCTCATCAAATAAAGACAAATGACTTCAATACCAACCCTTACAACCTGTAAGAGGTAGAAAACAAAATAAATGTGATTAAGACTTATGAAAACTATGATGGGTGGAATGTAGAACAAGTCAATGCCACTTAGAAGAGTAAGGCTAGGCTTCATATAGAAGATGGTACACGAACTTCGTCCTGAAACTTGTGTGGGTTAGGAGGGGGAAAATTCCTTGTAAAGCAAGATCCTGGAGTGGAAAACAGTCTGATGATTAGCAAAACAGTGAGTAATTGTGTAGAAATAACTATCTCCATCTACAACTTACTAGCCTATGGTCTTCCTTTATAAAATGGACAGAACAGAAGTAATTTCCTTCCTTATGGAGTTAATTTGGAAGTCATACAAGATAGCACATGTAAAATGATGGATACTGTAGCTGAAAAATAAATATTCAATAAATATTAGTATGTTGATAATAATTACAAAGAATTTATTGGTAGTTTGCAAGAGGGTGAAGGAAAGAGGAAAAAAGAAAATGAGAAATAAGTTTGGAAACTTAGGCAGAAGCCAGATCATGATGTGCATATTGTGGAATTTAAAATTTGTTGTGTAAGTAATGGTAAATTATAAATGGTTTTAGGTAAGGAAGAAACTTGGTAAAATTTAGACTTAGGAAGAACACTTTGGCATTAGTATAAAGGATGGTGGAAGAATCAAGAGTTAGAGGCAGGGAGATGAATTAGAAAACTATTGTAATGGTCCAGGATGACTATAAGCTAAGGCATAGAAATGGGAACAAATGTGAGCAGTTTTAAGGATGATTCTCAGATATATAACAGATTTGTTCTTTGATTTCATGTGGGATGTGAGGGAAAAGAAGGAATCTTGAATGATTTCCATTTCTAGTTTTACAGACTAATCTTCAAAACAGTAAATAAGAGAAAAAATAAATTTTAGAAGAAAAATAAGGAATTCAGAAATTCAAGGTAACTTTTAAACATTTAACTGGTTCCATTAAGTGTGCAATCTAATAGATCTAGAAATCAGGGAAGAGGTCTCACTTGGGGATAACAGAATTGAGATTAAGACTTATGGATGTTAACTGAAGCTAGGACAGATGATCCATAGAGAAAAAGCACATGGAATTAGATGTAATGGGGCCACTTCAGAACTCTGTGAAACATCAATATATAGAGATAGGCAAAGAAAAGAGTACCAAAAGGAGATTGAAAAGAGGAAGGATACAAATGCAAACATCAATAATGCACACTCCTAGATATTATAAAAACCAAAGCTGGTGGCTTGAGAAAACTGATGAAGGAGAATGTGGTAGAAAGTCCAGTGGCCAGACTGCTGCAAGTATGTGAATCAGGGAGGGCTAGGTCTAAATTGGGAAGAAACACAAGCAAGATTAGAGGTGAAGGGAAATAAGAGCTTAGAGAAAAGGTAAGAATGAGGACTAGAGATTGTGATGAGTTCAAAAAAGTAGGAATGAGATAGTTGAAAGGATAAAATATTGCAAAATTGAGTGACATACAGAATGTTTATTATGAAATATTTCATACTCATTAAAAGAATTGAAAGTAGAGTACTTAATCCCTGAATGCCTATCATCCAATTTAAGAAATAAATCAAACCCATGTACTCAAAAGCACTTTGGAAAGCTCCCTTAATTCATTCTTCCCCAAAGGGAACCACTATTCTCCATTTTATGCTTGCCACCGCCTTTTTCTCCTTTAAATCTTTATCACAAATGTATTCATACATAAATATTAAGTTTTGTATATTTTTGAACACTTTGTATTCTGCATTTTTTCCTATTCAGCATTTATATTTATGAATTTCATAAATTTATTAGTTTCAACTTACTAGTTCTGTGTTGAGCTCAAACTTTCAGTCTTTTTTCTCTTCTAATATAAACATTTAAGATTAGAAATTTCCCTATAAGTATTATTTTAGCTGCATCCCACAAGTTTTGTTACTTAGTATATTTTATTTATTTACAACTATTTTCTGATTTCTGTTGTGATTTTTTTCTTTGACTCATGTCTTTTTAAATTTCCAAGCACATAGGATTTTTTTATTTAGCTTTGTTGTTTTTAATGCCATTACTGACAGAGAAAAAGGTCTATCTGTTATGAATTCTTTAAAATTTACTAAGAATTGTTTTATCATTGTTACCTAGTGAATTTTCATAAGCATAACTGTGTTCTTGAGAGATCATATTCTCAAATTGTGGCATGAAAGATTCTACATGTTCCTTATGTCAGAATTGTTTATTTTCTTTTTCAGATCTTCTAAAACATTACTGTTTGCCTTCTTGATTTTTTATTGTTGTTGCTCAGAGAGGTGGTGAATTTGCCATTACTCCTTTTATTTCTATTTCTGCTTGATCTATTTTGAAGTTATAGTCTTACATATACCCCAGTTTAGAATGGTTATATCTTCATTTTACCCTTTTTAAGCAACCCATTTAACATTTTGAAGTGACCCTCTTTATTCCTAATTATATTTTTGCTTTAAATATGGTTTTGTCTGATATTAATATAACTATCACAGTTTATTTAGTATTTATCTAGTAAATGTTTTTATTATACTTTTATTTTCCAGCTATTTTTGGTCTTTATACTTTAGGTTCTTTTAAATAGCATATAGATAGACTTTGTTATTTTTGTTTTAACTGAGGATTTTATCAATTAGCATTAATTGTGATATATTTGGATTTATTTTTGCCAAATCATTCAGTACTTTCTCTTTATTTCTTTCTTTCACATTTTATGTTTTTACTTCTCATTTCATGCATTCTTTTGAATTGATTGAGGGTTTTTTTGTTTGTCTGTTTTTTAATTCTATTTTTCTCTTTTGGCTTGGAAATCATTTACTTTTTCTATTATATTAGAGGTTACCTTTGAAATTTTAACATGGGTTATACTTAACAAAGTAGAAAACTAATAAATATTCCTACCCTCTCTCTAAGTAACACAAGCAGCCAAAGCACACATAATCACTGCCTGCTATACTGAACAGTTTTTTAATCCTCTTGTTTTCTAGCTCTTCATATTATTATTTTTAGCCCATCACATTTTTTATTTACTGGTATTTATGCATGTTTAGCAATTTTTTTGTCACAGTTTCTTTATATCTCAGACATTCCTTCCAAGATCATCTTGCTTCTTCATAAACAACATCCTTTAAAAGTTCCATTAGTAAAAAAAAAAAAAAAAAAAAAAAAAAGTTCCATTAGTGTTCTCAGTTATTTGTTTTTTTAAATGTCATTATTATGTGCTCAATCTGGAAGGATAATTCACTGGGAATATAATTCTAGGTCAACAGTTATTTTATTTCAACACTTTAATGTAGATATTCCATAATCCCTTGGATTCCATTGCTCCTTTTGGGAAGTCAGTTGTTAGTCTAGTTGCCATTTCACTGTGAGAAATTTGTTTTCTACCCAGCACTTTTAAGATCATCTGTTTGATTTAGTGCTCTGTTGCATCACTATGATATATCCAGAAATGGATTTTGATTTATCCTATTTCAGATATACTTTTTGAAACTAAAAAGCCATTATAGTCATCAATTCTGGAAAATTAGATTCCAATCCACAAATATGGCATATCCCTTCATTAATTTAAATCTCCTTTAATTCTTCTCAATGATGTTTTATAATTTCCTGTGGTCTTTCATATCCTTCATTATACATACTCCATGTCTTAAGTTTTTGATGTTACTGTCATTTTCTAACTGCTTTTTGTTAGTATCTGAAAGTAAAAAATGATTTACATATATTGACCTTGCACCCAGCAACCCTGTTCAATTTTTTAATTCTAATAACTTCCATATAGATTATTTTGAATTTTCTTACATACAATAGTAATATCAGCTACAAATAATAAGTGTTATTTCTTTCTTGTCATCTCAGATGACTACAAAAAGCCAAGGTGTCATCAGCAAATTGCTAGAATCCCTTCTTCCTCTGCACAAAGCGGTGTGAATAATAATTTCTCTATAGATTCAAATGGTCTTATCAGTAGCTCATGAGTCATAAGATCAGTCAGAATGAACACTATTTATTTTTCAGACTGCTAATTTTTCTTCACAAATATTTAGTTTAATAGCTCACTGAACTTTGCTCAAAAGTTCCAGAATCCCTACAGGATTCAAACGGTGTGATATCTCAACTCAGGTTAGATTTGCCTGGAAATCCATCGTCAGAGATTTTTACATAAAACATTCACCTCACATGTAACCATAAAGTTCTGGTAATATTTACATATAAATATGCATGGGTCCCTGTAAACCACAGAGTATATAGTACTCAATCTTTTTTTTTCTCTGCATGCTCACATACCAATTTCATTATTGAGAAAGCAAAGAAAGGAATGAGATGGGATGATTTGAAAATAAATATTTATCCTGAAATTTGGACCTATGTAACAGTTTATAAACTCTTTCCTAATTTAACTCAGGTCCTAGTGGGGAAATTTTTAGGCTAAGGAAAATTAGAGAGGAGGAATTAAACCCAGATTACAGGGTGCATGTCTTTACATGCTCACACTCCCTTTAGGACAAGGTACTAGGCATTTTTGTGGACTAGGAAAACATCAATACTATCACCTTAGGACTTCTGTATAAGTTTTCCCCCTGCTGAAGAATGTTTTTCCCCAATTCTTCATCTGAATAATTCCACTTATCTCACAAGTCTCAGTTTAAATGTCCCTTCCTTAGGTCCCTTTTAACCCATGTGTCTCAACTGAAATGCACCTTCCCCATGCCATTCTTTCATCTTTTAGGTACTTCATCAAAAATTTTAATTCCATATTTGTGTGTTTACTAGTAGTTCTCAAGATGCAATGTACTTAAGAACCACTTAGGGAACTAATTAAAAATGTAGATTCTTATATCTAACTTCAGAAATTTTCACTCAGTAAATCTTAGTTAGGACCCAGAAAACTAGATTTTTAACAAGCTTCTACAAGTAATCTTGATATAGGTGGATCTAGGAACACACTTATGGAAGTTCTCCATGAAGGCAACAACCATGTTTCTTTATTTCTGTATCTCTAGCATCTAGTCGAGTGATCAATAAATATTAGCTGCATTACAAATAGGACAAAAAATGTCTAACATGCTTTGGCAAGTGAGCCTGTGAACTAATACTGGTCAAGTATATACTAATACTGGTCAAGCTATGGTAAAGACTGCCTTCAGATCCAAGAAAACCTTTAATATCTAAATAATGGATGGAAGAAGTTAGAAAAGAAGAAATGGAAGAGTTCAGAGGAGGGTAAAAAAAAGAAGCCAAGTGTTGGGAGTTTTGGCCAGAAGTCAAAGTTGATGAGCTGTCAGCAGCCAGTCTTTATTGTGATGAGTCAAAGACTGTATACAAGACTCCCACAGGGTATCCAGTTCAAAATTTCAGCTGGATAAGGGTACTATCTTCCTTTCATCGCAGTGCTGCTTTCAACACATCAGGAAACACCACATCACTCCTTGACGGAGGCTGGCAATTTGAACTAGGGAGATAATCTGATGCCTTTAAAGCTGGCTGATATTTTCATTTGTGGTTCTACATGGCAGCATCCCCCTCCTTTTCTGCTTTGTCCCCCATTGTGCGGTTTGGCAGCTGGCACTTATATTAAGGCAGAGCTGGTGGTGGGGTGTTATAAGGGAACTATAATGCCAGCAATTCTGGTATCTGATAAAAGACACTCTAAGGGACAATGATGTATAGGAAAATGGCTCTTAGGGAACTAAAATGCCTGAAATGAACCAGAGAGACTTGAGAGCTAAGGCCTGTGGTTAACTTCTGGAGCTACAGATAAGCGAGAGTAGACCTTGTTTGCTGTTTTAGAGTGTAGAAAGATTATTTAAGGTCTGCCTTTTCAACTTTGTCTTCCAAACATAAGTTCATATTGGGTACAGCGACTTTAAGGGAATTCTCAACAAGATCAAGCATTCAAGAAATCAGTTACCGAGAAAAGTTAACTCAGTAAGGAATGGTAAGCTGGAAAGAAAGTCAATCATTACATGGCAGTCAACATAACTGTGTGAATTCTATCTGTATCTTTAGGGGAAAACAAATTTTTGCCTTCTTACCTGCCATTCTGTCTTTACAAATGTCTGACTTTAGATGTTCCTTTTTATGGAGTTGGCATACAGATGGTCTCTGACAAGGCAAAATATCTTTAATGGGTTCTCTCTGAGTTAAGATCTTTGGCCTCTTCCAATCTTTCATCTCCTTTGAGCAGTAAATCCCTTTGCTCTTTTAGACAGCTCTTGAGACTAGGTTGACATAAATAGTAATATCTTCCAGGAAGCATGGCGGTTCTGCTTAGAGAACCTGGAGTGCCTGGGGAATACTTGGCTGCAAAGTTTTGCAGTGAGAAATGTGGCAGCAGAGATCAGAGGGGATACATGTCCCTCTGGCTTTCAGTTTGCACTCAAGGGCTATGCTGTCAGTGACCAGAGGCCAAAACTAGAACAAAGCATCCTTAATCTGTGCATCTACCAACATCTTCTGCATCTGGCAGGAAGATTCTCCTCTTCTGTTTACAGTTACTATCAGTTAATATTTCAAACAGAATTTTTATTTCTGGGGTCCCAGATTCTAATCAGACTCCTCCCAAACTCTAAAAGGCTTGTGTATTGTGTATTGTGTATTGTTATCCTGTTCTCTTGACTTCATCTGAAATACTCAAGACACTGCCATGCTGACATTTGGCCTCCGATCTGACTTTAATTACAATAAATATAAATTTCAGATGGTATTGTTTCCCTTATCTTAACTCTATCTCAGTACGACACTCTAATTACCTACATCAAAATTACCATGAAATGGGAGAACTACTAAATGAAAGCTCTTGAGTTCCTGCACAAACATACTTAGAGTCTTTGTAAGTAAGACCTGATAATTTGCATTTGTTCAGCTTTTGTGGAAAAAGGGACTTCCAGCTATGGCAGAAGAACTGGTTATCAGACTAAACATCCACCATAAATAGCTATAAAAGTGCATGAAATACACAAAACAATTTTTGTATATTGGAAAACATGCAGTGCAGAATTGTGACTTCTGAAACAAAGGAAATAAATGAGTTGAGTTTCAAATTATATCAGCTATCTGCCCACAATCACTTTGCAGATGATACCCCAGAAAAACATATCCTGAAGAAAGCACAGGGATCTTACTCGAGTTAGGAGACAAAGATAAGAGTTCAGTGTTACTAGCAGAGATGAAATTTGCAGGGCACATTACAAGAAGAGGAAGCCATGCAGAAAAGGAACTCCAGAAATCTGCATGAAGGTTCCATTGAGGTTTGGCTCAATCCTAAACTACACATGGAGAGATTTTGCAAGTCCTGGCAGAAACTACCAGACGTCTCTGAATTAAATGGATATTCCAGAGATTACACAGGACTGGAAGTTGAGGCTGTGACCATCCAGAGTGGATAAATATTGTTAAACACTTTAGGCATTGAATTGATAGCCCCAGAAAGTACACACCTTAAAAGCAGGATTACTCTAAAGCTAAAGTGAGGACAAATCCATGCCCACAAAACAAATTCAAAGCCAAATAAGAAAGCAGTGGCTTTGAATGATACGGTCGACCAGATGAACCTAACATATATTCAGAGCATTTCATCCTAAGCAGCAGAATACACATTCTTTTCAAGTTCACAAGGAACATTCTCCAGAATAGATCAGATACTGGGTCACAAATCTGGCATCAAAAAGGCAGGTACAAAAAGCCTGAAGTCATACCATGCATATTTTTAGACGACAATGCTTGAAACTTGAAGTCAAACACAAGAAAAAAATTTGGAAAGACCACAAATACATGGAGGTTAAAGAATATCCTACTTAAGAATAAATGAGTTAACTAGGAAATTAAAGAAAATTTTTTTTAAAATACATGAAAGCAAATGATTATGAAAACACAACAGTCCAAAACCTTTGGGATGCAGCAAAGGCAGTCATAAGAGGGAAGTATATAGCAAAAAAAGCCTCAAATATACAATGTAACCTTACACCTAAAGGAGCTGGAAAATGAATAGCAAATAAAGCCTAAAACCAGCAGAAGAAGGGAAATAACAACGATTCAAGCAGAAATAAATGATACAGAGATCAAAAAACAGTAGAAAGTAGGAGCTGGTTCCCTGAAGAATTCACAAAATTGATAAACCCCTACCTAAACTTATCAAATAGGAAAGAGAAAGGACCGAGACTGAGGTAAACTCAACTAGTTCCACCAGAGCACAGGGGGGTGGGGCTTGGTATAAGCAAGTTAAGCAGCCAGTATCCATGCTGCACTGCTTCCTGCACATGGCTCTGTGTTTATGATGAGAGAGAGGGGAAGGAAATGTTGCCACCATTTGTTCCTGGAGAGATGTTTCTGTAACTGCTGCCTCTCAGAGACACACTCTGAGAAGAGTAAATAATTTCCCTACTGTGTGCCCCAAGTGCATTTCCAGTCACTGTTTCCATGCTATATGTCCCCAGGTTGTTTGCCTGCCTTCTATCGAAGAGCAGTGCAGTGCCCTCTGGGTTTTATCCCAGCCAAGCCCACTGATCTTTAAAACTCCTGGCTTTATTTGTAATTATGTGGATGCAAATAGAGGGTATTATGCTAAGCGAAATAAGTCAAAGACAAATACTGTAAGATTTCCGTCATATGTGGAAATTAAGAAACAAAACAGATGAACATAGGGGAAGGGAAGGGAAAATAAAATAAGACAAAAACAGAGAGGCAGACAAACCATAAGAGACTCCTAATCATAGGAAACAAACTGAGGGTTGTTGGAGGGGAGGTGGATGGGGGGATGGGGTAAGTGGATAATGGGCATTAAGGAGGGCACTTGAAGTGACGGGCACTAGGTATTGTCTGCAACTGATGAATCACTAAATTTTACCTCTGAAAGTAAAAACAAAAACAAACAAATAAAAAACACCAAAAACAACTCCAGGCTTTAAGCCCTGCTGATTGCAAGAACTCATGAAATTCAGTCCCTCTCATTTTCTAAGCCAATAACTATTGGGAAACATTCTCCATGTGCATTCTGCTGTACTCCTCTCTCTCATCCTTCTGCATGACTGTGACTCCCTCCCCACCCAGTAGCCAGGATCCCTTTCTTCCCTAAACCACATCTCCATACTTCCTACCTTCTTCAATGTGGCCTTTTCTCTCCCTTTAGTTGTGGAGTTTGTTCTGTCAGTCGCAGGTCAATTTCTGGGGTATTAGGATGATTTGATAGTTACTGAGTTATACTCATGGGAGGAAGCAAGGCTAGGGTCTTCCTACTCTGCCACCAGCTTCCTCTATCCTCTCAATAGTTAAATATAAGGATGTATATTAAAATCCTAAAGAGAAACCAATAAAAGTTAATATAAATGGTGTAATTAAAAAAGGAACGAAGTAAAATGGAATTATAAAAACTAGTCAAATTTGAAAGCAGGTAGAAAAGAAGAAAAAGAATAACAAAAAGGAGGAAACAAAATGCAAATAGTAAAATAATAGACCTAAATACAACCATATCTAATTAAAAAACAGAAACTGTCAAAATACATAAAGAACTAAGACCTGGGGTGCCTGGGTGGCTCAGCTGGTTAAGTGTCTCTGACTTCAGCTCAGGTTATGATCTCAGAGTCCTGGGATCAAGCTCTGCATCAGGCTCCCGGCTCAACAGGGAGTTTGCTTTTCCCTCTCCCTCAGCACCCCCCCCCCCGGCTCCCTCTCTCTCTCAAATGAATAAATGAAATCTTTAAAAAAATAACTAAGACTCAACTATATACTGTGTATAAGAGATGCATTGCAAATATAAAAATTCTGATATGATAAAGGAAATAGATGAATCTAAGACTTCTACTTAGCTCTGATATGTAAAGAGCTTGGAAATCATCATTCTGATCCTTACAACAAAAAACCTTGAAAAATTTAATGTTAACAACTTTTCTTGAGCCAATCAAAGAAATGAAGTTACAGAGCAAATCACCACCTCAAAATCTGGAGAGACAGACAAATTCACAGAGACACAGCCAAAATCTGATTACCTGGGGCAGAAGCTGCTGAAGCCATAATCTGGCAGGAAACTAGTAATTTTGACAGTTTGCTGGAGACCAAATGTGGACTAGCCTACGAGTGAGAAACTCATGGAAATGGCACATTTTCATGGGCTTTACCTCCAGGTGTTACAAAGAAGAGCCAACAAAGATCACCTCCTAATTCTAGCAAGGGTAGTGAGAAAATAATCAGTGTGAAGTATAACCATGGCATACTTCATAACAAAGGACTACTCTTTAGGAAAAATAACTTTGCAAGAGCCATACCTCAGTATGGAGAAGAACATTTCTCTCACTCCACCTACCTCTAGATTTCCTATCTCCTCTAATAACAACAGCAACAACAACAAAAAAAAAATAGTCAACAGAGGTCAAGGCCACAAAAAAATAGACTGGAAATACTATAGACAGGGAACAGGATGAAAATGGGAGATGGGGGCATTATATCACTGGATAACACTTGTGAAGATCACAGCCCCAAGATACAGGCTCACTAAACACTAAGATATAATCAGATGATTAGAGAACACTCCCCCTTCCCCACACTTTACCACAGTAATAGGACTCTAGTACAAAAACAGTAGGCTACAGGTGAAAAAGCTGCAAGATATAGACTCTTTTTGAGAAGGAGCACTTAGGGAAGCTCAAAGTCAAGAAGGGAGACAAATACAAGGACACTAGAGGAATCTGAAGCCTCTGACACCTACAGCTACAGAAAACATTAAACATCCTAACTTCTAAGAGATTACTCTAACTCCTCATACTGAAGGCCTATTTACCATAGTTCTTATTATCTAGAACAACAGATCCAGCTTTCAATAAAAAAAAATGATAAGGCATTCCAGAATGCAAGAATAAACACAGTCTGAAAAGACAAAGCAATCATTGGAACCAGACAGATATGACACAGATGTTGGAATTATCAAAAAGGGAATTTAAAGTAACTGTGATTTATATACTAAGCACTCCAATCAAAAAAGTAGGCAACATGCAATAACAGATGGGTAATGTTAGCAGAGAAATGGAAACTCTAAGCAAGTAAATGGATGGAACAAGACCATGCAAATGGGTAAGCATGAGATGACTGGAGTCACTATATTAACAGACACCAAGATAAAGAGTATTATCAGAGATAAAAAGGAACATTTCATAATGATAAAAGGGTGAATTCAAGCACATAAAACTCATGAACATATACACAGCTAATGACAAAGTTTCAAAATACATGAAAAAATCCAGAGTTGAAGGGAAAAATAGACAATTTCATAGTCATAGTTAACCATATTAGCACCCCTCTTACAACAATTTAGAGATTAATAGACAAATAATAAAGATATAAATTCAACGAAACTATTTTCACCTTAACCTAATTGATATTTGTAAAAGACAACTCCCAACAACCACAGAACATATATTATTTTCCATTACATATAGTATGTTCACCAAGATAGAGCATGTGCTGTGTTCTAAAATAAGTGTAAGTTTCAAATGACTGAAATAATACAGAATATGTTCTCTGGCCACAAAAAAACTTAATTAGAAAGCAAATAACTGCTAAACATCAGGGTGCATGTGAGCCTTCAAATCAGGTTTTTTGTATCCTTTGGGTAAATACCTAATATTGCAATTCTGGATCATAAGGTAGTTCTATTTTTAACTTTTTGAGGAAATCCCATACTGTTCTCCAGAGTGGCTGCACTCCAGAGTGGCTGCATTCCCACCGACACTGTAAGAGGGTTCTCCTTTCTCCACATCTTCACCAACACCTGTTTTTTCCTGTAATGTTAATTTTAGGCATTCTGACAGGTATGAGATGATATGTCATTGTAGTTTTGATTTGTATTAACCTGATGATGAATGATGTTGAGCATCTTTTCATGCGTCTGTTACCCATCAACATGTCTTCTTTGGATAAATGTCTGTTCATGTCTTCTGCCCATTTTTTTTAAAAGATTTTATTTATTTATTTGACAGAGAGAGGGATCACAAGTAGGCAGAGAGGCAGGCAGAGAGAGAGGGGGAAGCAGGCTCCCTGCTGAGCCCCGATGCAGGGCTCCATCCCAGGACCCCGAGATCATGACCTGAGCCGAAGGCAGAGGCTTTAACCCACCAACCCACCCAGGCGCCCCTTTCTGCCCATTTCTTAACTGGATTATTTATTTTTTGGGTGTTGAGCTTGGTAAGCTCTTTATAAATTTTGCATGCTAACCCTTTATCAGATATGTCATCTGCAAATAACTTCTCCCGTTCAGTAGACTTCTTTTAGTTTTGTTGATTGTTTCCTTTGCTGTGCAGAAGTTTTTTAACTTGATGAAGTCCCAGTGTTTATAGCAGCATTATCGACAATAGCCAAACTGTGGAGAGAGCCCAAATGTCCATCAATTGATGAATGGATAAAGATGTGGTATATATGTAATGGAATATTACTCAGCCATCAAAAAGAATGAAATCTTGCCATTTGCAATGACATGGATGGAGCTAGAATGTATTATGCTAAGCGAAATAAATCACAGAAAGAGAAACACCACATGATTTCACTCATGTGGAATTTAAGAAACAAAGCAGATGAACATAGGGGAAAGGAAAAAAAAAGAGGGATGCCTGGGTGGCTCAGTCAGTTGGGCATCTGCCTATGGCTCAGGTCATGATTCCAGGGTCCTGGGATGAGTCCTGCTTCGGGTTCCTTACTCAGCAGGGAGCCTGCTTCTCCTTCTGCCTGCTACTCCCCCTGCTTGTGCCCTCTCTCTCTTTTTCTCTCTCTGACAAATAAATAAATAAAATCTTTAGAAAAAAAAAGACAGGAAGTCAAACCATAAAACAGACTCTTAACTACAGAGAACAAACTGAGGGCTGCTGGAGGGGAGGTGGGCAGGGAGATGGACTAAACGGGTGATAGGTATTAAGGAGGGAACATGTGATGAGCACTGGGTGTTATATCTAAGTGATAAATCACTAAATTCTACTCCTGAAACCAATATTACACTATATCTCAACTAACTAGAATTTAAATAAAAACTTGAAACAAAAAAAAAGCAATTAACTAAACTATCTCATAAAAAGCATACCAAACATCTGGAAATAAACAACGTATTTCTAAAAAGTCTGTGGGTCAAAAAGAAATAAGAAGGAAAACAGAAAATAGTTTAAACTGAATAATGAAAAATATGTCAAAATATATATCAGTGCTTAATGGGAAGTTTATCTTTAAATATTATATTTAAAAAGAAAGGTATGAAATCAATGATCTAAGCCTCCAAGCTTCCACTCAAGAACCCAGAAAGAAAAAAATTTAAAAAAGAATCTAGAAAGAAAAATAAATGAAGGGGCACCTGGGTGGCTCAGTGGGTTAAGCCTCTGCCTTCAGCTCAGGTCATGATCTCAAAGTCCTGGGATCAAGCCCCACATCGGGCTCTCTGTCTGCAGGGAGCCTGCTTCCCCCTCTCTCTCTGCTTGCCTCTCTGCCTACTTGTGATCTCTCTCTCTGTCAAATAAATAAATAAAATCTTTAAAAGAAAAAAATGAAGTTAAACAAAATTATGAAAATGGAAGGAAATCGTAAAGGGCAGAAATCAACAAAATAGAAAACAAATAACATGAAAATTGACAAAGCAAATGTTGGTTTTTTAAAACAATAAGATAGAAAACCCTTTGCTAGAGTGACCAAGAAAATAAATTTGAGAGAAGACACAAATTACCAACATGAATAAAAGAGGGATTGTCACTACAAATCCTACACACATTAAGAATATATGAGATTATGAACAATTTGTGCCAACAAATATGATAATTTAGATAAAATGAACAAATTCCTTCAGTCATTATACCAACTGACACAAAAGAAAATTAGAATAGCCTTATGTCTATTAAAGAAAATTAATTTATTATCAAAAACTTTCTCACAAAGAAAGCTCCACACCCAATTATTTCATTGGTAAATTGTACATATAAGGAAGAAATAACACCAATTGTACAAAAACTCAAGAGTATAGAAAAACACTCCAATTTGTTTTATAAAGCCAGCATTATCCTAATAACGAAAGTCAACAATGTTTTTACAAAAATTATAAACAGTTCTAGTGATTACAGATATACACATACTGAAGTAATAGCAAATTGAATCTGGTAATACAAAAAAATTATATTTACAGTGAAATATCAAGTAGGGTTATAACATAAATGCAAGATTTGAAAATCAGTGTATTCATATATTAACAGAATAAAAAAGAAAAATGATATCACTTTAAGGGATGCAGAAAAAGCATTTGAAATAATTCAATACCCATTCATCACTCTTCAAAGTAGGGATAGAGGGAATATAACTCAATATCATAAAAGCCATCTACGAAAAGCGGCGAGTATCATTCTCCATGGGGAAAAACTGAGTTCCCTTAAGATCAAGAACATAACGAGGATGCCCATTCTCATCACTATTGTTCAACATAGTACTAGAAGTCCTAGCCTCAGCAATCAGACAACAAAGAAATAAAAAGCATTCAAATAGGAAAGAAGTCAAACTGTCGCTCTTCGCAGATGACATGATACTTCATGTGGAAAACCCAAAAGACTCCACCCAAAATTGCTAGAACTCATACAGCAATTTAACAATGTGGCAGGATACAAAATCAATGCACAGAAATCAACTGCATTTCTATACACTAACAATGTGACTGAAGACAGAAATTAAGGAATTGATTCCGTTTACAATAGTACCAAAAACCACAAGATAACTAGGAATAAACCTAACCAAAGAGGTAAAGGATCTATACTCTAGAAACTACAGAACACTTATGAAAGAAAATGAGGAAGACACAAAGACATGGAAAAACATTCCATCCTCATGGATTAGAAGAATAACCATTGTTGAAATGTCTACGCTGCCCAGAGCAATCTACACATTCAATGCAATCCCTATCAAAATACCATCGACATTTTTCACAGGGCTGGAACAAACCATCCTAAAATTTGTATGGAACCAGAAAAGACCCCAAATCACCAGGGGAATGTTGAAAAAGAAAACCAAAGTTGGGGCATCACAATGCCTGACTTCAAACTATATTACAAAGCTATGATCATTCATGATTTTAAAAGCAAAACAAACAAAAACCTCTCAGGAAACTAAGAATAGAAGTCGATTCCTCAATGTGATGAAGAATATCTTCTAAAATGTACAACTAAAGTCACACTTAATGGTGCTTAAGAAAAAGTCCAAGATACTCAATCTCACCACTTCTATTCAACATGATATGAGAGATTCCAGCTATTTCAATAAGGCAAAAAAGAAAATAAAGGCATAGTATCAGAAATGAAAAAGTAAAACTATCTCACTTCACAGATAATATGTTTATTTACACAAAAAAATCCTAAAAAATTTACAAAACAACTACCAGAATAAGTAAACCATGCAAGGTCACAGAATAAAAGACCAAAGAAAAAAAAACCTGTACTTTTATATACCAACAATTGAAAATAATTTAATAAAAATTTCGTTTATTTTTTTATTTTACTTTTTCAGTGTTCCAAGAAAAAATTTCATTTATATAGCAGTAAAAGCCAAAATACTAGGAAATGAATTTAATAAAAGATAAACAAGACTTCCACACAGAAAACTAAAACACACTGCTGAGAGAAACTGAAGAACTAATGGAGTTCTTGGAGTGATTAACTACATGAATAAATTATCCACTATCCTCTAATTGATATAGGGATTTCACGCAACTGCAATCAAAATCCCATCACCTTTTTGGCAAAATTTGATGAGCTGATACTAAAATTCATGTGAGAAAGTAGTTATCCAAAGCACTCTCACAAAAGAAAAACAAGGTTAAAGAACGTTGCTACCTAACTTCAAGATATAGTGTAGGAGTGACGTCAGCAAAACGATTGCAGGAATTTCTAACACTTGTGCTCCCCACAGAAACGCCAATTTGAACAACTCTCTGAACATGAGAATACCTTCACAAGAGCTAAGGATCCCAGGTAAAGGATTACACCAATTACACCACTTGGACGAAACACAGAAATCAGGTGCTTTGAGGTGGGTAAGAAAGAGAGTTTCACACTACATCCATCAGCCCTCTCCCTTCCCCCTCCCTAGCCCAGGAGCCCAGGGCGAGAGACACTCTTTCAGTAGGAGAAGCAGAATGAGGTGAGCTCCCAATTCACTGTAGACCCTAGAGCCGGCGGCCCCAGAACCACACAACTCCCCCTGCCCTAAGTGGCTCCCCTGTGAGCTACTGCGAACCCAGCTCCATGCACGTCAGCACCTGGGGGCAGCCATAGCCCCAGACAGTCACTGAGGCCCCAGGCTCCCACAAACCCGGGCTCCCAGCCCACCCACTGCCAGCCGACTCCAGTAGAACAAGCACTGGCGGGCCCTGGAACCAGACTCCCCAGCTCACCTCAGTGCCAGGCAGCTCCGGCAGCAGGGGTGGCTCCAAGAAGCGCGAGCTTCCGGGTGGAATCGGCTAAACCAACTTCCCATCGGCCTAGCGCGCATTAGCTCCTGACCCTGGCCGGCTTCCGTAGCCCCAGCTCCCGTCAGTCCCTGAGAACCCTGACTGCAGGGAGACACCCACCAACGCGGGCTTCCGGGCAGACTCAGAGCTAGGCACACTGCCAGGGATCCAGGCTTTTCGCTCATCGCAGCTCCAAGCAAGCTCCCAGGACCCCAGGCCTGCAGCCCACCCAGGGGCGGGGCACCCCCATAGACCTAACCTCCAGACTGGCGCAATCACTCCCACTTTGTGTCTGCTAACTCGAGCCTCTGCTTTTTTTCTTTGTTCCAGCCGGTTCAGGGCTCCTCTTTCCTGGTCTAGGTGAAATGAAACCAAAGCGGCACCTCTGAACAGTGCTTTGGAAGCTGGAGAAGCTGGTGCTCTATCCATTCTTTATGTGTGTGATAGGTACATACAATGGAATATTATTCAGCCTGAAAAAAAGAAGGAAATCATGCCATCTGTGACAACACATGGATGAACCTGGGAGACATTGTGCCAAGTGAATAAACCGATTACAAAAGGACAAATACTGCATGATTCCACTTATATCAGGTATCTAAAACGGTCTAACTCATAAAACCAGAAAATAGAATGGTGATTGCCAGGGGCTGTGGGGTTGGCTAAATGAGAAGTTGCTTTGTTGTTCATTCAGTATAAAATTACAGTGCTAGAGCTCTGGTATACAACATAAGGCCTATACTTAAAACTGTATTGTACACTTCAAAATGTGATGAGTGTCAATCGAACATTAGGTATTAGGTGTTCTCAACAGAAACAAAAACCAACGAACCTTTGGAGATGATGGATACTATTACTTTGTGGTGATGTTTTCTCAGGTGTGTGAATATTTTCAAATTCACCAGATTGCGGACATTAAGTAAGTGCAAGGTTGTGCGTTGGTTTTGGCTTTTTGTTTGTTTTTTGACATATCAGTTATAGCTCAGTAAAAATATGTAAAATGAAGAAATAAAAATATTTAGAAATTTTATGGTAAAAAATACTTAAGGAAATATAGAGCAGAGAAGAGGCATAGGAAATTCTGGGTAGTGGGGAGAGACACTATTTTAATAGGGTAGTTCGTGACAATTTCATTGAGAAATTCACACCAAGGAAAGTTTTCTAGCTCACTCTTCTGGCTTTTATAACATCTTGGTTTTCCTCCCTTATCATGGTTTCCCTTGTGTTTTCCATATTGTTCATTCTTAATTTCCTTTGCAAGATCCTATTCCGTTTACCCTTAAAAGTTAGTATTACTCAGATTTTGCCTTTAGCTCTTTTCTCATTCTGGATGATCGCTTATGTTCCTATGGTTTCAAATATAGACGTATATTTCCTAAACAAGACCACTTCCATGATCTCCTGGCCCATTATCCACTGAACTACTATAAATTTCTACTTTTGTGGGTTACAGACTCTTCAAACTAAAAATATATGAAAATAATTGCAACAATTTTACTTCTAAACCTTCTCCCTATTCTGTATTGCTTTTCTTATAACTGCCAAAGGTGTGGAAGCCATTCTAAATTCTCCTCTGCTTCGTTTCCAAAAATGAGACTGGAGGCAGGGAGAATAGCTAACTGATTCTGTAAAGATGATAAGAACCTACCAAGAGCCAGCAGTTGTTGGAATGAAGAGGAAGAGACAGATTTAAAGAATTTTATCAAGGTAGAATTGACAGATTTGTGACAGAATGGCTTTGAGAGAGTTTGGGTTTGGGTAACTTGGTGGATAGAGAATTGAGCTTAAAAGAGGAAGAGCAGATTGAAAGTAGAAGATAAAATTGTTTTGAATGAATTATTCTTGAGATACCTGTCAGTGAATTATCCAGGTTAAAAAGTCCTGTAGCTGGCTAAATGCCTTACTTTGGGTTAGCACAGAAATAGACTCTTGAGATAAGAATTCAGATGCAAATAGTGTATCTTGGAAGCAGTCCAGGAAAACACCAGTAGGTCAGTGGGAAAGTGAGGAAGGGAAAGTAAGGAAACCTATAAAATATGCTTTGTTGAGCCAGTTAAAACCACCAAAGATGGGGAAATCCAAGTTTAGCACCACTGGTAAAACTCTAAAGATGGTATAGAACATACCATAGAGTTACCACAACCGAAGCATTAGGCGCTGGGATTGCTATCCACCAAATCTCCACCAGCACTGTTTGAGAGCCATTTCTGGAGTCATTCACTCTCCCAGCAGCTCTGTATCATTGCTAACTTGAGTTGTGCATAGGATGCTCATTCTCTTGCAGCCCATCCCTCCACCCAAAAAAGGCCCACATGTGGAGAGTAGTAGGTGTTTCCTGCTACTAAGTAGCCTTCACCATATAGATGATAAATGCCAAGGTGATATGAGTGAGACAGTGATGGCATTTGCTCTATTAAATATATGAATCTGAAGTTCAGGGAAAGGTTTAACTAGACAAATAGATTTGGAAATCTTTGGTACCAGAGTCAGCCAAATATGTATCTCCAAAACCACGAATTTACTAAACTGGTCAAATAACATCTCCAAATGTCAACTGAGGAGAGAGAAAGATGATATAAGCTAGTTACATCAGTAATCCAATGGTCAAGGCAATGTTCCTTAGAGGATGGAAAAATGTGTTTAGGGGACAGGATGTAAAGAGGATATGAGATCTACTTTGGGGGTAGGCAAAATTAAAAAAGGAAAGAGAAAGGGAATCACTAACAACTAGAGGAAAAAGGAAAATTCCTATCGTGAGGTTGAGAGTATCCAGGGAGAGTTATTTGCACTCATAATAGAGAGCATATGTTGCTTGGGGGAAAGCACTGGATTCACCCCTCAACAGAGCTCTGCAAAAGATAAATATGCAGTAGGGTTGGCATCATCAGAAATTCCAGTAGGAGCCCTCATAGCAGAAGAATTCCATCAAAAGTGATGAAGTAAAATAAAAGTATTTGGGGATTAAATAAATAAATAAATAAATAAAGTGATGAAGTACAAGAGCAAGGCTAAACCAGTGATCTAATTGATCCCAAAATATGAGAATTTATCCTCTAGTGATGTAGTTGAGGGGAGAGATAATACTTCCTATGGATCATCCAGCAATTGGGGGATGCTAGAAGACGTTGTAGCTTCTGTTTACTGTGTATCTCGTGGTATGTGTTGATTTTTGTTTTCTTTAAAATTGATCTCTTGCAGTGTTCCCTAGTAGCCAATGTACCCAATAAGATACATAAAAATGTACCCAATAAAGTACATTTTTTTAGTTTCTGGGAAGGAGCTTGAGCCAAAATATTAAGACGTCAAACATGTATTTGAGCCAGCCCCAAAGTAACCCGATCCCAGATTCTGTAGCCATCTTGATGAAAATGTCCCATTAGCAAGCTTTTTGATCTGCTTAGAACTGGACATGGAAAGCCAATGGAAAAAGTATTTAATCTGGGTTTTCACTGTGGAAATCTCCAAGAAATCCCTGATACCATTTCACATATCCAAGTAGTTCGCCAGGTTCAGACCTCATCCCAACCCCAAAACAAGCTCCTGGTAATCACAAATACTATGAATCCCAGACGTGCGCAAATAGGGTGTATCAAAAAGCCAGTCACTACCATGGTCGTGAGAGTTATACAATTGGAAGGTAATTGATCTTTATCCCATTTAAGTTTTAAACGTCTTAAGCTTCAGTCTTTGCAACTTTTACTCCTTCCATCCAGTTCTTTAAAAAAAAAAAAAATGTCTTTCTAAGATTAGTGTCAATTGGAAAGTATTTGTATATCCTGGCTGTTAAGATGGAAAGTGTGAATTTACAGAAACTCTAATATGTAGAGAGATGGTGGTAAGTTTAGTAGAGTGATGGAGGGGCAGTAGATGAGAGTGGGGTGCCTATGGGACAGAGCCAAGAAAATAAGACTCACAGACTGAGAGTCAATCATGCTCAGATTTCACAGTCTCTCCACCTGTGTGCCAAAGGCAACGTATTAGATGCTGGGTAAAGTCTCAGCCAGGAAGAGAGAGCCTAGTAATGTGTTGCTGTGTTTAGTAATGAGGCTGGTAAGAATTTGGCCTTCATTTAGTTTTGCTGACACATGCAGATAACACTATACCAAGCCTAGACATAGTTCTGAGGTTGAATAATCTCTTGTCAATTTTGCGTAATCACTTTGTAGGGAGGATATAGATAGAAAAAAGCAACTGAAGATATAGATTTCTTTTTTCCAGACCCCATCCTCACTCTCCAAAAATATGGTCCACTAACCCAGGCGAAGTGGAGATGAGGAAATTAAGTCACCTTCTTGATCTTATCCATAGATTGAACTTTGGGGACAAAATTCATAAACAAGTATTTAGTGAACGGTATTTTAAAGTTTTCTTTTCTCACTTGTCCTGCCTTTTTAAGAAAAACTATTAGATCTCTTTAAAGAGTTGGGAATGAGAAGCAGTTAATTAGAGCTACAGGGAACTGCTTGAGGTCTAAGCCAACTGGCTCAAATTGACCTGTTTGTGACTGGAAAGTTAGTTTGGCTCCTTCATGTTTTTGGTTCTTTTACAGACTTTATTTTGTTTTTCATTCAGCATGATTTCATAAGCTCCAGAAAGTCGGTGCTGCTGGAAAAGATATGTGCTTATTTACTGCTTCTATTTTTCTAGAAGTAAGCTATTCTTCCCCACCACCCTATCCCAGCCACAGGCTTTAGTCTGCATCTCCATTGTTATCCCACATAGCTCCAGAGCCACCTGCTAGCCAATTCTGTGAGCTCACCTCTTGGTTCTCACACTGAGGTCTTGCTGTAAGCTTTGCCAAGTCTGGAATAATCAGAGCTGCTTTGGGGAGCTACTTCAGTGGGGTCACTGCTTTTCTAAAAATCAAAGTCCACAATGAAATATGGTGAGAAGTTAAGAAATAATATCTTATAGTCCCAAAACACATACCAGGGCCATTACACAACACTTATTTATGAAACCCCTTTTGAACAATTATGGGATGGAGCCAAGGCAGGAGCTGTTGGAAAGAGCAAGCTGAGAACAAATGTTGGCAGTTTTATTTTAAAGTCACAAAACTATCTAGAGCAGCAATAGCTAGTTCAATCATTGAGTATATCCCTCAAAGCAAATTGTTCTTTTTTCCCTGTTTTTATATTAAAGAATGGTATGCTTATTCTCATTACCATCTAGCTGTAATATTATACAACAAGAATGGTATTGATTCTCAGAAGTATTTTAGTACGCATGAGTGGTGGGAACCTAAGAAGACAACAAGAACCTTAAACCCATCAGGTTATTCCTTTGATATAAAATTACCAAAAAAGAATTTTTTAAAGACTATCTGCAAAGTAATCCATATATGGATAATAGAGGGCCTTCCAGGAACCCATATTATATATTACAATTAAAGTTACCAGTGTATGACCCCAGGAGAAGATCCATATTATTATCTCTAAACTGTAGCCTCATCAGCTGTGTTATATCTTGTGTCATGAAAAATAAAGGTGCTAACATCCAGGAGTTGGTCAACAGAGAGATGAGTGTAAAGGGTTAGTATAAAGTAAGAGTTTGTTCGTTGTATTTCCAGCTGTCAAGAAAAGAGAAAGCTTGGACAAAGGACCCATATCCATTATTTTTGGTAGGTCTTCTGTAAGTGCATAAGGTGGTGGCAACAGCCATTAAAATCTTACAAAGAACTCACATTTTTAAGTTCTATACTTAACCAGATTCCATGCCTTTTGCAGGGAGGCAGGGGGGAGATATGAGGTAGGCACTGGGGAGTGGTGGTTCACTGTGGAGAGAATTATTGAAAACGCTGAAAACAAGAGAAAGCAACAAGTCCAATACTCAAGATCAAGCAGAGGAGCAAGGCTCATAAGCCAAAGAAGGGAGTTTAAACTAGTCTCTCAAAAATAATAGGACAGCCATAAATAGAGACCATGCCCAATTACAGAGCCAAAGACATGGAGCCCTGGGTAAGAATGATCTGTGGAAAATGGATAAAAAAAAAAAAAAAACTGAGCAAGTGAGTAGAAGAAAGGACATGGAAAAATATTACTTCTGAGGCATATGATGCTGTCTGAATTGGTTTTTAAATATTCTCTGTAGCTGGATGTGAGGAAAATATGCAGGATCTGATCATGAAGGGCTGAGAGCACCTAAATAAGAAGTCTTAATTTTATTTTAAAAGATGGCTAATTGAACATAATAATAAAAAAAAATTCTGAAATAAAAAAAATATGAGGACCAATTGAGGGATTTTAATTTTTGAAGTGACATTAGCCAATGAGTAAAATGTCAATAAGCAGAAATGAAATTAAAAAAAATAAAAGTTATATATGTGAATAAATGAATACATTTAAAGTTATTATTATTCATTTAGTAACAAACCAAGTGCAAAGAAAAAACCAATAGAAAAATATGTATTCTCTAGCTACTCAGCTAGAATTTTAATTTACTCAGGATGTAATATAATGAGAAAGGAACTGACCAGAACACCTCCAACTCTTTGGATATGAGAATAGTTCCATCTTAGAGCAAAGAGTTCATTGGCAAAAGTTATATCAGAACTTTATTGTTCATCACCTGTCTACTTCTTGCTCTTCTCTTTCAGTCAAAGCCATCATTGATTAGTGAGGCCAAAACCTTTCACTAATTGCCCTCATGTTCCAATAATATATAGACCTGTCCTTAAAATGAAGGAAGAAGAACAGTGAAGAAAAATGATTCATCCAAATTGTTTCTTAATATGTATATTTTGGAAGAGGCTCTGACTTTACGGTGGGATCTGATGCCTAAACCCTGCCATTCCTGTCTACCTCCAAGCTGCTGGCTAAGACACATGCACAAGAACCAAACCACCTAGCAGTTGCCAGCTCCTTTTTCACTGCTCCATGAAGCAGGCATTGAAAAGACAGGGTGAAACTTGCTTCTAGATTTTGAGGGACAGTAACCCAACATACTTATAATGTGGTCCAACAAATGCCACTATCTGAACTATCGGATCAGTTCTTCCTTCCTAGTGAGAGGAGACAGTTGGGGGAGGTGGAGAAGAAGCAGATGTCCTTATTCCTGTATCTTTCCTTGAAGACATGGGAAATAGAGGACCCCTTCTCTGTGGAAATGTGAAGAGGTGGAAATGGCCCTCCTTTCTCAACAGTGATCAGCTTCAGTAAGTCATAATTTTACTTTAGAGGAGAAGTGATAACTGGCAAAATAATACTTGCCTAAGAGTATTGAGTTATGTCTAAGCAGAGAGTTGTAAAGTATCCAATGAGTCTTGCGCTGTTTACAATGAACTTTAAAAAAAAAAAAAACTAACAGGAAAGATGGGATACACTCAACTAGATTTGTAAGTGCCATGAAAAAATTTTTAAGAGTCTCTGTTCCACTCACATGTTTTTACAAGTCATTAGAAAATATACTTTCTGATGAAATGTTTATCTTGGAAAATGAGAAACTTGGGAAAAATAATTTACGACCATTTTATCTTTTTACAGTGTAGACATACTACTTTAGATTTTACTGTGTAAAAAGTAGATGATCCATGGGTATAAAAGGATAAAGAGCATATGCATGTACATGTAATCATCTAAATAAGTCATGCTTCAAACTACTTTTTACCTTAAAAAGTTTAGATAATTTAGTAATAATGATTATAATTATTTCAGTTTTCCAGTTGACTTTATAAAAAATGGTTCTAATGATAAATGACTTTCTCCTTAGGCAGGATTATTCATGAGTTGCCACTGAAACAACTCTATCCCACCTCCTTGTAACTAATATATTTATAAAACTGATTAGAAAGAGGAATACAGCCTATGGCATTAGAACATTTTTCTTTGCATGAGGAAAAACTGTCCCACTAAAATCAAACTGGACTGAATGGGGATCAGACCTAGACTCATTAATACCATATTTTAACCTAGTAGAGTAAATGGCTTATTACATACTCAAGAATTGTGCCTATTTGAGAGGATTCATAACAGAACTTTGTCAGTGAGGGGATATTATTTTCCTAAGTTCTATTCAATATCTACATCGTTATGGTACATGAAATAGCTCAAATGTTTTGGTTTCATCCTGTTCGGTTTACTCAAATTGATTTTGCCACAACTTAAACATGATTATATGATTATAGCTCTTGCTGACCCAATCCAGTCTCATTCTTTTAAATATTATCTGTATGCTATCAGCTCCCAAACATACATCTCCAGCCTAGACCTTTCCCCCAAACTCCAAACTCCAATATGCAAGCACCTATTTAACATCTATTCTTTTTTTTTTTAAGATTTTGTTTACTTATTTGACAGAGAGAGAGATTACAAGGAGGCAGAGAGGCAGGCAGAGAGAGAGGGGGAAGCAGACTCCCTGCTGAACAGAGAGCCCAATGCAGGACTTGATCCCAGGACCCTGAGATCATGACCTGAGCCAAAGGCAGAGGCTTTAATCCACTGAGCCACCCAGGCGCCCATTAACATCTATTCTTGAATGACTAATAGACACTCTACTCCAAACTCAATACACCTTCTATCCAAACTTGTTCTGTCTTTAGCCATACCCAAGTAGATAGAAAATTATTCTCCTAGTGGCTGAGGCCAAAAAACAAGGAGTCATCTTTGTCTGTTCTTTTTCTTTTACATCCTACTTTCAGCTAATCACATCCTATTGGTTATACCTCCAAAATATATCCAGGATCTTACCACTTCTCATCGCTGTGATTGCTGTCACCTGGTTGAAGCTACCATAATATTTTGCCTAATTTATTGCAGTAGCCTTTACTTGGTTTTCCTTCAGGTCATATTTTGCTTAAATTCTTCATGAGCTTCCTATTTAACTCAGAATAAAAGCCAAATTTATACTTGATTTTAATTGGCGGAGGGGAATTGTTTTATTTTCTTCCACTGACTAAAACAACTAAAATACTATCACCTTCATGTTTGGTACCTAAGAGTTTTCAATTATCCTCAGCACTATGTACATTTTCACAAAGTCATGGTCAAAATAAAAGAAAGTTGGTAGACAAGAAGAAAGCCTTTTTCCCTTATTCTAGGAGACTTCGTGAAGCATTCTGTGTATATAAATATCACTGTACTTTACAGACCAAGAAGTATAATTTTTGTGTATCATTCTCACTAATGAGACAGCTTCTCCAGGGCAGAGCCTATTTTCTTTTTCTATCTCCAGTATCTGACACATAATGATAACACAGTAAAAACTAATTACATAATGGACAAATTAATAAACAGTTAACTGGAGGCAGAGTAACAGGGAAAAAAGATGAAAAGATCATAACATTTGAAGTTAGAGTTAGAGTTTTTGTTCTACTAACAACATAAACTTGGCCATATCTATCTATCTATATAGATAGATATATATGTAATACCAGCTTCTTGCTCCAGAAGAAGTACTTTGATTTGGATTTGACACCAAAAGCAAAAATCATGAAAGCAAAAATAAACGTGGGACTTTATCAAACTAAAACTTTTCTGAAAAGCAAAGGAAACCATCAGCAAAATGAAAAGGCAACCTACAGAATGGGAGAAAATATTTGCAAACCACATATCCAATAAGAGGTTAATATCCAAAATATATAAGGAATTCATACAACGCAATAGCAAAAAAATAAATAACCCAATTAAAATGGGCAAAGTACCTAAAAGGACATTTTTCCAGAGAAGACAATAAATAGTCAAGAGGTACATGGAAAGGTGCTCAACATCACTTATCATCAAAAAAATGCAAATCAAAACCACAGTGAGAGATCACCTCACACCTATTAGGATGTCCGTTATCAAAAAAGACAAGAGATCAAGAGATAACAAATACTGACAAGAATGTAGAGAAAAGGGAATGAACCCTTTTGCACTGCTGGTGGAAATGTACATTGGTACAGCCACTATGGAAAATGGTATGAAGTTTCCTCAAGAAATTAAAACTAGAACTACCATATGATACAGCAATCCCAGTTCTGAGTATATGTCCACAGGACAAGAAATCATTACTTTGAAGAGATTTTTGTATTTCCACATTCACTGCAGCATCATTCACAATAACCAAGCTATGGAAACAACCTAAGTGTCCATCAATGGATGAAAGAATATATGTATATAATGGAATATAATTCAGCTTTTAAAAAGAAGGAAATCTTGTCATTTCTAACATTGCAGATGAGCCTGGAGAGCATTGTGCTAAGTGAAATAAGCCAGAGAGACAATGACAAATACTGCATGGTATTACTTATATGTGGAACCTAAGAAAAGTTGAACTCATGGAAAGAGAAAATAGAAAATGGTTGCCAAGGGCTGGGGGTCAGGAGAAATAAGCAGAGGATAGTTAAAGGGTACAAACTTTCAGCTACAGGTATCCTCTATTTTTAAGATATCACCCATACGAGGGGTGCCTGAGGTGGCTCGGTCAGTTAAGTGGCTGACTCTTGGTTTCAGCTCAGGTCATGAGCTCATGGATGGTAAGATTGAGCCCCACATCAGGCTCCACACTCAGCAAGGAGTCTGCTTGAAGATTCTCTCCCTCTTCCCTCCCCACGCGCTCTCTCTCTCTCTCTCTCTAAAAATAAATAAATCTTTTTTTAAAACAAAAAAAATATATAACCCACAAGAGCCATTCATGTTCTGTAGCTATTGAGCTTATTTTCTAAAGTCCTGATTAGCAAAGCTCTAGAGGAAAAAAGTTTTCCAGAAACTTCTGGCTGGAGATCTTATAGCCTACAAAATCAACATGCAGTGAGAGTAGAGGTAGGGGAGGAAGTGTAGGATTATTTTTTAATCACAAGAATGATGAACTTGAAATTGCAGGCATGCAATCCCCAACAAATCAGCAGTTGAGTGATATGTAGCAAAGTCTTGTTAGTCCAAAACATTGAGTCATTTCCCAGGAGGAGCATGAAGTTAAACTCAGAGCCCAGGATTTTGCCAGGGAGACTACATTAAAGCTGAAATTTCAAATAGAAAAAAATAGAAAGAAAATGGACAAAAAGACCAAGAGCACAAACTTGAGATGGTGCACAAATGACAAAGTAAAAAAAAGTATTAAGAATTCAGAAATAGAGAAGGTGAGAAAGAACGTGAAGCTAAGAAGAAATCATAAAACTAAGCAAAGGAATAGTATTTTTGTGTAAATACATCAGCAGCTTTGAACTTCTAAGTTATTTTAAGTGTATCCACTATACAGAATGGATAAAACAGGAGATAACTAGTTCCTACACTGATATGAATATCATTTATATAATATAAATATATCATACTAGCTATTTAGCTACTTATAGGTAACTCATATATACGAATAAACGTAGCATATATCAGATGTGATCATGGATGCCTGCGAACACAATTGGTTTCATAATTCATATATAATTAGCTACAAATGAGGACCAATAAATATAAGTAGGAAAGTATTGAGGTACAGTATATATGTATGTGCATGAAGAGATGAAATAATATATGTAAAAAAATACTTAGCCATGGAAAGCACTTCACCTTGAGAAGAGTAATGACCTACATTAAGGAACAGAGACAGCCTAGGATAACTTGTATGGAAGAAGGCAGGAGAATAAATAGTCTGACTCAATTCTCTTTCCAATCTCAGATGAAGGGTTCCCTACCAGCTGATGTCAATAAAACCAGGGAGCGAGAGAGCCCTTGGGTGTAAATTCCAGGCTCCCGGGTCACAGAGCTAATTAGAGAAGGGTGGAGAGGGGATCTAGAGGTGTAAACAGAAGTAGCACACTGACTTTAGTGGAAATGTTTCAGATTTTCTTTTTTAAATAAAATATTTGCTGTGGTTTGGTGTAGACACTTTTATCAGGTTAGGAATGTTCCCTTCCAATCCTAGTTATCATCATAAAGTTGAATTCTTAATCCTTTTTCTACATAAATTGAGATAGTTATGTGGTTTCCCCCTTTAATCTGTTATTGCTTTGATCTAAATTGGTATGTTTTCTGATGTGAACCAACTTTACATTTCATAGATTAAATACTACTCAGTATCAATGTATTATGTGTATACAAAGAACGATTTATTTTGCTGATATTTGCTTTAGAACTTTTGAATATCCATGTTTGTAAGTCAGAATGAGCTATAATTTTATTTTCTTGAGATTTCCTTGACTGTGTTTTCTGTCAAGACTTGTTTATCTACTGAAACAAGTTATATAGATTAAAATTGTGATTTTTCTAAAGGGTTGGTGAAATGTGTTTATAAAGCCTCTGAATATAATACTTCATTTCAGGAGGGTTTTTTTAAATTAAATTGATTAATTTGTCCTTAATGATTGCTCCATCATTAAGGTTTTGTCATTCTTCATGAATCAATTTTGTTAAATTATATTTTCTGTAAATTGGTTTCATCTACATTTTACAAATTATGAATATATAGTGTTTGTAGCATTATATATTTTTAAAATTATTAACATTATCTACTTCATGTGTGATCATATTACCCTACTCATTCTTTTTTTTTTTTTTAAGATGACAATCATCTATGAGTGTTTTTTTGGTAAACAATTCCACGGGAAAGGTTATCAGAATAGTAAAAGAAGTCCCCTATATTCTTCTCCCAGAAACCCCACTCAAATTTTCCCAGTTGTTTCAGTAGCTCCTTTATAGCAAAGGAATCAACCCAGGATCACATGTTACTCCATTTGTCATGTTTTTCTAGTATCATTCAATCTTGAACATTCTTCATTTTTTCTTTGAAGTTCTGTTAATGACTTTCATAACCTTGGCATTTTTTAATTGACTTTTTTAATTTTAATTTTTTTCTTTAATTTTTTATTTAAATTTTAGTTAGTTAAAATATAGTGTAACATTGGTTTCAGGAGTAGAATTTAGTGATTCATCACTTACATATAATACCCAGTGCTCATCATAAGTGCCCTCCTTAATACCCATCACCCATTTAGCCCATCCTCCCACCCACCACCCCCTTCCCACCACCCTCAGTTTGTTCTTTATAGTTAAGAGTCTCTTATGGTTTTCCTCCCTCCCTCTCTCTTTTTTTCCCCCTTCCCCTATGTTCATCTGTTTTGTTTCTTAAATCCATATATAAGTGAAAACATATGGTATTTGTCTCTCTAACTGACTTATTTTGCTTACCATAATACTCTTTAGCCCTACTCATTTTTAATATTATTTTTATCTTTTGATTTTTTTTAACTTTCTTTTTTTTTTTTTTATTAACACATAATGTATTATTTGCTCCAGGGTACATGTCTGTGAATCATCAGGCTTACACATTTCACAGCACTTACCATAGCACATACCCTCCCTAATGTCCATAACCCAGCCACCCTATCCCTACACACCCCTACCCCCCAGCCACCCTCAGTTTGTTTTGTGAGTTTAGGAGTCTCTTATGGTTTGTCTTCTTCCTGATCCCATCTTGTTTCATTTCCCTCTCCCACCCCTCACTACCCCCCACCCTGCTGAGGCTTGTCTCTTTCATTTGTTCAAAGTATCGGCTTTTATTTTTCTGGATCACCTCTACTGTTTATTTGTTGTCTGTTGCATTACAGTTTTGCTTTTATCCTTATCATTTTCTCCTCTCCCCTGTTTTGTTTTCATTCTGTCATTCTTTTACTTACCTTCATGAGTTAGGCTGTTTGTTAATTTTCAGTGTTTTGTTTTGTTTTCTAATATATGCTTTTAGGGGTACATATTCCCCCTCCAAATTCTATTTTAAGTATGTGCCACAAGTTCTGGTAAGTAATGCTCTCACTGTCATTTAACTTCCAAATATTTTTTAATTCACTATGATTTTTTATTCTTAATGTATGAATTATTTAGAAGTATGGTTCTTTTAAGTTTCCCTGTGGATTTTTTAACACACCATTTTGGGGGGGATCTTTTTGTTGATTTCTAATTTTATTGCACACTGATCAAAAAAAGTGTGAAATTTCAAGACACTTCCTTTGTGGATTATTATGTGGTAAAATTTTACAAATAATGTAATTTTGAAAGAAATGCGTACTCTCTATTCCTTGGGTAAAGAATTTATATCCAGCTTATAAATCGTGTTATGGGAAGTTGATCAATCAGAGAGAGGCATATGATAATTTCCCTCTATTAATTTTATGATTTCTGTATTTTAATCAATTCTCATCTATACATGTCAAGCTTTTTTAGATGCACATATGCTCATAATTAGTTTTAGTTGGTGGATGTTCCGTTTATCATTATGTAATGTCCCCCTTTATCCCTATTAATACTTTTTGTCTCAAGTTCTTTTTCTTCTGATTTTAATATAACCAGTATTGATCAGCCTTATCTTGGTGGAGAATGAATGATTTTATCTTTTCCAGTCCCCTCCCCCATCTGTCTTTTAGTAATATATTGGGCAGAACCCACAGCTTTTCAGTCATTTACAGCCATTAAAAATTTAGTCCAGTCTAGTTCAAAACTCCAATCTCTTATATAACTTAAGTCTCATCTCATCCCTATCCCCTAGTTGCATATTACCCTTGCATTCCAGATATCTCAACCACAGCCTAAAATTTCCTCCACATAAACAATTTCTCATCCAAATCAGTGTTGAAATTTATTTTAAAGTAAAAATTGAAATAAACAAAAATCACCATATCTTTGCACAGAAATGAATAACAAAATGGGAGAGAAAATAAGAAAACCTTATTAAAATTACTATTAATTCTGACTCTCAAACAACCTTACCTTAAAATATCTAAAAATCTATATGGGAGAAGATATTTGTAAATGACATATCCAATAAGGGGTTAATATCTAAAATGTAGAAAGAACTTACACAACTCAACACCGAAAAAAAAACACAAAACAACAACAACAACAACAACAACAAAAACCCAAATAATCTGACTTTTTAATGGGCAGAGGACCTGAATAAACATTTTTCCAAAGACATACAGATGGCCAAGAGAACATTTGAAGATGTTCAATGTCAGTAATCATCAGGGAAATACAAATCAAAACAACAATGAGATATATCACCTTACTTTTGTCAGAATGGCTAAAATAAAAGACAAGGAATAACAAGAAATAATAAAGATATGGAACAGAAAAGAGCACTTATACACTGCTGGTGAGAATGTGAGTTGGAAAACAGTATGGAGGATTCTCACAAAATTAAAAATTTAAATACCATATGATCTAATAATTCCACTACTGAATATTTACCCAAAGAGAACAAAAACACTAATTCAAAAAGATATGTGCACCCCCACGTTTATTGTAACATTATTTATAATAGCCATGATATGGAAGCAACTATCAATAGATGAATGGATAAGGAAGAAGTGGTGTATATATATACACACAATGGAATAATAGTTTGCCATAAAATATATATGGCTGAGTGTATGTGTGTGTGTGTATGACTGTATGTATATATATATAGAGAGAGAGAGAAAGAGAGAGATAATATATATATATATATAGAAGTGGTGTATATATATTTGAATATATAGAGAGAGAAGTATATATATATTCTGTATTATATACAGAAGTGGTGTATACACACACACACAGTGAAATAATATTCAGCCATAAAAAAGGATAAGATCGTACCATTTGAAACAACATGGATGGACCCAGACAGTATTAGCGTAAATGAAATAAGATTAAGAAAGACAAATACCATATGATTTCATACATATGTGGAATCTAAAAAAACAATGAATAAACAAACAAAAAGGAGAATCAGACATATAAATACAGAGAACAGAGTGTTTACCAGAGGGAAGGGGATGGGGAGATAGGCAAAATGAGTGAAGGAAAGCAGGAGATACAGGGTTCCAATTGTAGAATGAATAAGTCATAGAAATAAAAGGCACAGCATAAGAAATACAGTCAATGATATTATAATAGCATTGGTGAAAGATGGAAGCTATACTCTAAGGAACATAGCATAATGTATAAACCCGTTGAATAGCTATGTTGTACACCCAAAACTAATATAATATTGTATATCAACTTCACACATACACACACAAAAAGAATTTTAAAGAATGGCTAAGAATTTTTTTTAATTTATGATACACACCAAACCACAAATGCAGAAAACTTAGAGGACACCAACCAGGATAAATACCTTAAAAATCTATCAAAAAGACAAGTCTTATTCAAATGGCAGAAAATCAAAGACAAAGAAAAACATCTTAAAAGAAGCTAGAGAAAGAAAACACCTTACTTATAGAGGAATAAGAATAAGAATTATATTGGAGGAATAAGAATAAGAATTATATTGGACATCACTTTAGGAAATAAGAAAGTAAGAAAAGAGTGGGGTGAAATATGTAAAGTGTTGAAAGTTAAAAAAAAAAAAAAAAAAAGCTGCCCAACTAGAATTAGGTACCCAGCAAAATTGTCTTTCAACAGTGAAGGAGAAATACTTTCTCAGAAAAACAAAAATTGGGGACCCTCTTGTCAGCAGAGCTGCATTGGCAAAAATGTTCAAAGAAGTTCTTTAGAGAGAATGCACTATATGACATTCTGAAAAAGGCAAAACTATCAGGACAATAAATAATCAGTTTTGTGTTTTCTTGGTTTTGTTTTGTTTTGTTTGCCAGGGGTTCAGAGGGAGGGAGTAGGTGGAACACACAAGACTATTAGGGCACTGAAATTCTTCTATATGTTATTATAATGGGGGATCCATAACATTATGTTTGTCAAAATGCATAGAACTAAACTTAGAGTATACCCTAATGTAAACTATAGATCTTAGTCAATAATAATGTATCAATATTGTTTCATCAGTTGTAGGAGATGTATTACACTAAAGCAAGATGTTAATAAAATAGGGATAAGCTGTGTGCAGGAACGAAAAAAGGATATACAGAATTCTCTGTACTTTCTGCACAATTTGTTTTGTAAATCTAAAGCTCCTCTTAAAAAATTAAATCTATTAAATGGAACAAGGTGGGATGGGAGAGGAAGACAAACCATAAGAGACTCTTAATCTCGGGAGACAAACTGAGGGTTGCTGGGGGGGCGGGTAGAGGGTAGGGATAGGGTGGCTGGGTTATGGACATTGGGGAGGGTATGTGCTATGGTGAATGCTGTGAATTGTGTAAGACTGATGATGATTCACAGACCTGTACCTCTGAAGCAAATAATACATTATATGTTAATTTAAAAAAAAAACAAAAACAGAACATAACAAGCACTGGTGAGGATATGGAAAGATTGGAACCCTTGTGCACTGTTGGTGGGAATGTAAAATGGGACAGCCCTTGTGGAAAAAAGTATGGCAATTCCCTAAAAAAAATTAAAAATAGAAATACCATATGATCCAGCAAAAAAAAATTAAATGTATGAATTTAAAAATTAAAATTTTTAAAAATTTAAATAAATAAATAAATATATATACATATATATATATATGTATATATATATATTGCTTGTGTGTGTCTGTGTTGTGTGTATGGAGAGAGATTATTAAAGGGATTCTTAGGGGATGGCAGGGATAAGAGTAGAGTATTTATTATCTGGATAGTGTTTTTAATGTCCCACTTCTGCTTCTGTCAGGAGCCAAGAAATTGTTAAGAAGAACATTTTTTAAGACCCTAGTTATTTTTCTTACTACATCTTAGCTTCATCACCTGGGTGAAGTCAGCATGTGTTGGGAACTTTTTTGTGGGTCACTGGGTTCCCACACAGATGATGCAATAGAAAAACAACATACAAGCAAGGGAAATTATTTGACTTTGTTATTGCAAAAAGAATTTTTGGTTGACCATATAATATGCTGGAAATTAGACCTTGCACCCCAGGATCTCACAGCTGTCCTTCTGCTGCCTAATTTTTCTCTGTCAGAATGTTAGAGCCACTGTAGAATACCTTGAAGACGTTTGTTGTTGTTTTTTACAACAATCTCGTATGAATCCCTGCATTCAGAGCCCCTTGCTGTGCTGATGTGATTCAAAAGAGCAAATGCAGAACAAATGATTGAACCAAAGGGCTCAGACTCAGCAAAACCATTTAGTGGTTTCACTGTTTTGTTTCCTCACCTTTCTTCATCCTTCCACTCCCTCATGGTATTAATATTATGGCCTTTGTCTTTGGAGTCATAGGGAGATGATAAAATGTTTTAATTGGAGTGGGTAGTAGAGATCATATTTACATTTCAATAAATCCTTCTGGTAAAAAAGATCTGGAGGCAAAACCAGACATGGACTTACATATTAGGAGACAGTTATAGTCTTCTAGAGGAGAGATGGCTCTTCCTTTCTAAGGATTTCTGCATTTTAACAGTTAAATAAATAATCCCTTTACTCAAAGGAAGGGAGTAAAATTTCAGATATTCTTAAATCATGTAGGAAGACATTTTGAGTAGTCCCAGGGCCCCTGAAATTATTCTAATTATCTTTAAGTACTAATATACTTTTCAAAATTAAAGAAAAAAATAATGCAGTTGAGCTTAATATTTCTCGCTCAATTACTTACCCAATGGCATTTGGGTTGTAAGGCTACATCTCATACCCCGATGGCTAGAACAAATTCAGACCCAGTGGGGTCATTCGAAGGTTTGATTTCAGCCTCGGCGAAGTTACGTGATTTCACTATTCTCAAATGATCTTTATTGGCAAATAGATGACGAAAGGCTGCTGGGTATTGTACAAAATGTATGGTTTAGTGAACGAGTGCAATAAGGTTCGGTTACTCATGCACTAAAATATATATTTAAACAGCAATTGAGCCCCTAAAACCATGCTTGGAATTGCGAGGGATATAAAAATTCATAAGACACATTATCTACCCTTGAAGGAACGTATAGAAGAGGTAAGATATGTACACAAACCAAAGAAGAATATACATGTTATTTAAAATTACCTAGGAAGCTGTGAATATTCGGAAAAGGAAGAGCTCTAAGAGAAACTTTTTTTCTTCCTTTTTTTTTTTTTAAGAGAGACTTTTAAGAAGTAGATTGCATTTGCATATTTTACAGAGTAGGTAGATGGAAGCACAGGACATTTCCAGTTGGGAGCACAGTATGAACAAAAGCAATATTCACATAATGGTGAGCATTAGGGTGGAGCATAGCATACATAAAAGAAGTGTAGGGTCTGAAACTGAAATAGACTGTAGCGCCAGATTGCAAATAGCCATGAGTACCAACCAGGCTAAGGATCCTAAGCTCATACTTCATCAGTCATGGAAAAACTAATGAAGGTTTTAAAATGAGAAATGATATATAAAAAGCAGTGGTATATAGAATTAAAGGAATTTTTCTAAACATTTCTCAAAAATGCCCAGGGCTGTACCTCATCTCCAGAGATCTTGAATTAATTGTCTGGTCATCTATTTTTTAAAAGCTCCCAGGTATTCTAAGTTTTAGTCAGTGCTGAAAAACAAACAAACAAAAACACTACTTTAGGCTGTATCTGCTCAGCTCACAATAACCCCCCTCCTTCGAGACCCTAATACATAATTTGCAGGGCCCAGTGCAAAATGGAAATGCTGAGCTGGTCCTTTGGTCAAAAATTACTAAGAATTTTAAGATGGTAACAGCATTTAACAAAGGCTGGGGCCCTTCTGAGCTTAAGGCCCTGCACAAGTGTGACCGCACAAGTCACACAGGCCTGAAGCTAGTCGGCCTCCCTCCTTGTTTTCCTGTGAACTAGCATCACCCTAACCCAGGTGAGGGCTGTCCGCAGCCATATTTAAACTTTTTCACTCCATTCCCCCAGCCATAGCTGATTACTGCAGCCCGAGCTGTGTAACCTGCTCAATAACACAATGTGGTGACTGAGACTGAGGAAGCATACATAAATTGCCCAAGATCAGACAGACCGCAGCAGATCTGAGGTACAAATCTGGACAACTGACTCAGAAACGAAGCTCTGCCCCCCAGTGCTTCATGTCAGATAATCGTGTGTTTTTAAATAAAGTATATGACAAAAGCAATTTAAGACTCAATTCCTTCTAGCCAATGTAATAAATAAGAATGTATATTATTTGTAAATTTTTTACATGAGCCACCTATAAAACACTTTCTTGAGTGATTAAATAAGTTTGGTTGGTATTTAGCAACCCTTTTTCAAGAATTTTTTTAAGAAAAAAACTGGCTTCAGGATGGTATACACGTATCTTAGTTGTATTTTGTCTCAAACTGCAGTCTTTTTCTTCCATTTCCACTGCCTTCTTTTTTTTTTTTTAAGATTTTTTTCTTTATTTGACAGAGAGAGCCCACAAGCAGGGGGAGCAGCAGAGGGAGAGGTAGAAGCAGGCTCCCAGCTGAGCAGGGAGCCCGATGCGGGCCTTGATTCCACGACCCTGGGATCATGACCTGAGCTGAAGGCAGATACTTAACTGACTGAGCCACCCAGGTGTCCCTCCACTGCCTTGTTTTTTAATCCAGGAATGTATTACACACTCTGAGACTATTCCAATAGACTATATCGAGCTACGAGAAGCTCACTCTCCTTAAAACATTGCTGTGATTATCACATGCCACCCCCTGCTTAAAGTCCCACATACCTGTTTCCACAAGCAGACCCATTGATTCACCCCGTCAGTAACTTAAATGGAACTCTACTTTTCCCATCGGCTTAATTCCTAACTGAGGCAGGAAATTTACCAGTGTCTCCCACGCCCGCTTCTCTAGTAAGCCTTAATATTTTGTCGTCCCCTATGGCCCAAAGGACTGTCACAACTGCAGCAGCTTCACTGAACCTGTGTTCCCAGTGCCCTCCCCTACCCCACATCCCTGCCAGTGATGACTCCTGGACATGTGTGTCACATGAGTGCTTTGCCTCACACTGTGCCCTCCCCTACCCCACATTCCTGCCCCCTTTGCTTGGGGAGTAAAATAGGGCCCTGCCTTGTTGTTCTTGATTCCATCTGTTTTTGTCTCTAGTTCAACAAGCCCCTTTAGAGTTGGAATCCTTTCCTCTGTTAAATGCAAGCGAAATACTATACTTGAGGGAATACTGAGACAAAAATGATATGGTCCCTGCCTTCAAGAAGGCATGAGGATTGATGAATAAGTTAGATTATAAATTGATAACTATAATCTAAGGCACAATAAAATGAATACTATAGTAAATGGATAAACAAAGTTCTTGGGAATTCAAAGGGGGAAAGCTCTAAATTCTGGCTTCGCGGACTGGAAAAAACTAAACAAAGGAGTGGTATTTGAGCTGGCTCTTGGAGAATAAGCAAGAGTTTGACAGACAGAGAAGAGAATTCCAGAGTAAGCAAAGGCATAGGCAAAAGCCCCGGAGTGTAACATGTTTAGAAAATAACAGTCTAATGTGACTGAATTTAAGGGTATACTGACGGATTTAATAGGAAATTAGACCAGAAAAAAAAAAGGACAGAGGATTAATGGACATTACAAAGCATACTGTTTTTATGTTACAAAGCTGAATAACCATCAATGTAAATCATATTATGATTACAAATTAAAGGTCAAAATTAATACCCATCTGATTTATCAAATAGAATCTTACTTTGGAAAATTAATAAGTAATTTAACAGTTTAATGAAATTAAAGAACTTCAGCATCATGATCCATGCCAATTTACATGCAAAACATACTTGTGTTTAAAATCTTATGTTTTGGGGCACCTGGGTGGCTCAGTGGGTTAAAGCCTCTGCCTTTGGCTCAGGTCATGATCTCAGGGTCCTGGGATCGAGCCCTGCATCGGGCTCTCTGCTCAGCAGGGAGCCTGCTTCCCCCTCTCTCTCTGCCTGCCTCTCTGCCTACTTGTGATCTCTCTCTCTGTCAAATAAATAAATAAAATCTTAAAATAAAATAAAATAAAATCTATGTTTTAATCAGGATCACTAAGAGTGAATTCAGTATACTAATTAGACACCTTTTGGAATTAGACATTTCTAGTGAAATGGCATCGATCTTGCAATTCTCTATCTGTCTCTCACTTGACTGAGAATCCCTTAAAGGCAGGGACCTTGTTTAAGTCATCACATGGTAAGCATGCCTTAACTATTTATGAAGGGAATGAACGAATTTTAACTTATGTGCCTTACCACCAGAAAACTTTAATTCCAACAATCAGTAATTTCACAGATTAATTTAAATAATAAAATACCACCACAGTACTATCCCTTACTTAGTCAGGATTCAAATACTTGTATCTTTCAATTATAGTAATTTTTAATACTCTATTTTTAGGAGAAAGAGATTGATTTCCAGAACAATCTCCTATGCCTTCTTATCAACAGCTATAGGGTGTAAAGTTAAAAATAAAGAGCCTAAGTACCAGAAGAATAGTAACGATGTTTAATGATTATTTAGTGTTTTCAGTATACAAATTGCACAGCATGTATCAATTTATTTGAGGTACAACCCTGAGAGGTATGAGTTATTGAAATCACCATTTACAAATGAAAAAAGTTAATGTCAAATGAGGTCATAAATTGCTCAAGATCAAAAAAATAAATAAATAAATAAATAAATAAATTGCTCAAGATCATATGCTTAAGAACTGTAGAGCTAAGTTTTGAACATTAAATTATCTTACTACACTTATTGGAGTAGAAAATGCACTAATATTTCAGAAACATTTACCATATCAACTTACAAATTAACCAGAAATATCTCACTAACCAGAAACCATATTCCTCAAGCAATAAAAATAGTGTACTTTTTTCTGCCCTATATGTGAACCCCCTTTCTTTTTTACACCATATGAATTTTGGAGGCAGTCAGAACTGCCTTCCACTTATGGAGGCCGAAAAGGCAAATACTTGATTTCCCAGCCTCTGATTTGGCATGGATGGAGGCACTTGATCTGTATTTAAGTGGCCCCATGTCACTGCCCCAGATTTTGGATCTGGGTACTGGTGCCACAGAGAAGCAGGGATAAAGGGGACCCTATAAACAGTCCTTGGACATGGCATTGACTACCTGCCCTCCCTTATTTCCTGCTTATTTGCCCAGTCTTATTCTCTAGCTCTCCAGAGATTCCAATAGGTTTTCAATAAATTACTTTTCTACTTAAATCAGCTGGAGTATGTTTATTTGCTTGCAATTATGAACCCAAAATGACAGATGCAGCAATGTGCCTTATTAATAGCTAGGTGGCACAGGCCCAGTTTTGTCTGCCAGTAACTATTGGGCTTTTTTTTTTTTAACCAAACTGGGATATAGACAAATCAGAAAAAGATACATTGCAGAATGAAAAAGTTTAGGAACCAATACAGTAGACTAATTTATTCATTTATTGCTGTCATGTTCACGATATTTGTATATAACTTTACATTCCGCAGTGAAAACTTGCCATTTTCTTTGTTCTGATCTGAAAATTGCATTCTCTGCTTCTTCTCACATTCTTGTCACCTGTTCATCTCTAGTGCTGGCCCAGCATGCAGGAAATATCCAACAAAGCCTAGTTGTTCCTGAGCATGGATGTTCATCAGAATCTCCTATGGAACTTTTTTTTGAAACATAGACTTCCAGGTCCTACCCCAGATCTGTTAAATTAGAATGTCCAGAAGTGTCACCAACACAGAGACACATACTCTCTGATGACTCTGTAGCCTACATGATTAAGAACCCCTGGCTTAAAATCAACAAGACAGTAAACAACAAGTCTTGGAGAGGATGTGGAGAAAGGGGAACCCTCTTACACTGTTGGTGGGAATGCAAGTTGGTGCAGCCACTTTGGAAAACAGTGTGGAGATTCCTGAGGAAATTAAAAATAGAGCTACCCTATGACCCTGCAATTGCACTACTGGATATTTACCCTGAAGATACAGATGTAGTGAAAAGAAGGGCCATATGTACCCCAATGTTCATAGCAGCAATGGCCACAATTGCCAAACTGTGGAAAGAGTCGAGATGCCCTTCAACAGACAAATGGATACAGAAGATATGGTCCATATATACAATGGAATATTATGCCTCCCTCAGAAAGGATGAATATCCAACTTTTATATCAACATGGACGGGATTGGAAGAGATTATGCTGAGTGAAATAAGTCAAGCAGAGAGAGTCGGTTATCATATGGTTTCACTTATGTGTGGAGCATAAAGAAAAACATGGAGGACACTGGGAGAAGGAAAGGAAGAGTGAATTGGGGGAAATCGGAGGGGGAGACAAACCATGAGAGACTATGGACTCTGAGAAACAAACTGAGGGTT
>CM052900.1:76109809-76145721 GCA_028534135.1 Potos flavus | reverse complement strand
ATCAACATGGACGGGATTGGAAGAGTTTATGCTGAGTGAAATAAGTCAAGCAGAGAGAGTCGGTTATCATATGGTTTCACTTATGTGTGGAGCATAAAGAAAAACATGGAGGACACTGGGAGAAGGAAAGGAAGAGTGAATTGGGGGAAATCGGAGGGGGAGACAAACCATGAGAGACTATGGACTCTGAGAAACAAACTGAGGGTTTTGGAGGGGAGGTGGGTGGGGGGTTGGGTGAGCCTGGTGGTGAGTATTGAGGAGGACATGTATTGCATGGAGCACTGGGTGTGGTGCATGAACAATGAATCTTGGAACACTGAAAAAATAAAATTAATTAAAAAAAAAAAAAGAACCCCTGGTTCTTATTCACTATTTCTATTTGAATATTTCATGTGCTTCATTTAGAGGAATCCCACCGTGATGGTCTCTTAATACAAATAATAAAATCTAAAGAGAAATTATTAAGTTTAATTTTACCTATCAACAACGCTGTTTTCTTCCTGATTTCTTTAGGAAACTTTCTCAAATATTAATGCATTGAATCATGTAAAATTCCTAATATCAGTAGAGTCTCTATGACTTTATACCAAGGTTTTTAATCTTTAGGATATTTAAAATATAGATTTTCTGCAGAGCTTTTGAGTAATCATGACAATTAGAAGAATTAAAGAAGAGTTATTTTTTTAAGCCAAAGTGATTAAAGTCCTATTATATTATCATCACTGAAGAGTGAAAATGAAAACAGGAGGATGATGTCATCAGCACTGTGTGAGGTCGGGAAATTAATCCTGACTTTCACAGCTCAAACATTATCAAGTAAACAGATTGTCCAAGACTTCAACACCTTCTACTTTCTAAACCTAAAAATCTGGTGGTTCTCAGTGTTTTCTCAGACATGCATTTGAAGAATCTTCACATTCCTTTTTATTTTTTATCCCGGGATTCTGATCAGTTTGAAGTGGATTTGCTCATCTGAGACAAGGCAACTTTATCTGTGACTAAACTTCATAAAGTCAAGTCAGATAGACCCCACTGCATTTCACACTATGATGAAAACTCTCTCTCCTTACTTGAAACTTTTTTTCAGGTTTCATACTGTCTTAAGCCTGTATTAAGTGTCTCCAGGGAAAAAAGTTTCCTTACAAAAGTTGGAGCTGATGACCTGGTGTTTGTTTTTATGGCTTCCTCCTGAGTGTGAAGTACTCTAATCCCATGTGCCAAGTGCAGTAAAAGATTATGTGATAAATATTTTCATCTGTCTGGTCCTAGTTGTATTTTGGTATATTATACAATGTAATAAGATTTATTTTGAATGGCACACATTTTTTGTGGGATAAAAATCTATCGCTTTATTTCGTAAGGTTGAGTATAATACACTCAGAGGAAGGATGGGAAGGAGGTTCTGAACGTAGATTTCTGAGAGGATGAGAGTATTTTAATTATGTGCTCAGTACACGGTATTCTGCTCAAAGCTTATTTAGGACAATAGCCAAAATTGAGAGACCTGTATTTAAAAAAGCTGACTACAACAGTGAATAAGGAGGAGAAGAGGGGGATGATATCTAAGAAAAATTCAAAATGAAAAAAGAGGTCTAATAGGATAAGGTAAATCAAGAAAATATGGTGTTCCAGAAGCCATGAAGAAGAGGGTTTTGAGAAAGAAGGAACGAGAGGACGAGAGTCAAGGGAACTTTAAGAGGGAAGAGTGAAAATCTTGAGCTTGTTTACAGGCTGAATGGAAGAAACTGGTAAGAAGAAAGACATTGACAATACGAGAACAAAAAGAGGCTAAGTCGTAGAGGTAGGGTGGGAAGAGAATCACAGGATAGCAAGTGGGATGGCCACTGCTTCTCCAACACTCAGCAATGATCTTATTTCCTGCTACACAGAAAGCCTAGAAGATACCAGATCAGCACTGTCTGCCTCCTGGCCCCTCACAAATAGACTTAGAAATGTATCTTTGTCTATACCTCTCCCTTCCTCTTTCCCTTCCATCTGTGTAGAAGATGTGTTTTTTCTCATGAACAGGGTCAGTCTCTATATGGGTAAATAAAAATGTGATTAATGTTTGCCACATATATTATTATATAGCCTAAAGAACATAAGGCATATGAATTGACCTATGATGTACTTAGGTCTGGGCAGTAAGCATATACTTTATTTCTGCACAAATAGAACGATTACAATATTGTGGCTATAAAATGGATCACTCTTTCATTCAAATGAAATCTGACCATTCATTAATATAGCCATTGGTAAGACTCTTTTTTTTAAGGATATCATGACCAAAACTAAACAATTGATTGGATTAACCATATAATGCATCCAATTTTTGAATAATCTAAATATTTAACTAATCTAAAACAAATTCCTTTTTATATTACATCTTATAGATACACTCTTTAGCTTTATTGAACATAAAAAATGACATAACCAAAACTCAGAGGAGTGATAACAATGGGAAGAATGAACTGTCTTATCTATAATTTTAAATATGGAAAAAAATAAATAAATATGCTTTCACCCAAGCCCTGAATGCACAGTAGTCAAAACATTAGCCTTACGCTGCTTTCAGAAGAAACAAAGTGCTATAGTAAACTTTTAGAGGTAGAATTTTCCACTACCAATGCCAAAATTGTGAGAATGACTGCAGTATAGCTATCATTTAACAATCCATATCCACTCCTTCGTGTATTCTGCAAATATTTCCTTCATGCTACCATGAGAAAGACCTGTGCTCAGGAGTAGGAGGTACAAAAGTAGATAAAATACTGACTCTGCCTTTGAGGAACTTGCAATCTCATAGGAGTAAGAGACAAGTTCATAATTAGTTATGATGTAAATATTATATGTAATAATGTGAGATAAGTATGATATAAAGAGACTATAAGTGTTAAAGTTTATATCCTTTGATCAAAAATTTTACCTCTGGAAATCTACATAAGGGGAACAATCTGAAATGGAAGGGGGAAAAAATCCAGTTCACAGGATAATCATCACATTATGATTTATAGTAGCAAAGAAATATTTTAAACAATTACCCAAAATAGTCATATGCATATTAGTCAGGATAGGCCAAGCTATGCCATAGTCAGAGATAACCTTAAAATTTCAATGGCTTAGCACAACCAATGGCACAGTCCAATGTGGTTAAGGGCTCCCCTGGTCAGCTTTTCTGTAAGCAGTGACTCAGAATTCCATACCCTTTCTGTCATGAATTAGCAGCTATGATATTTGGAATATGTGGCTTTTAAGGGAGGAGAAAAGAAAGCTAAAGGATCATGCTGGATATGAGTATAGGGTCTAGCAGAGGTTGTATCACTTTGCCTGCATCCCATCTGATGTGGGAAACAAAGGCAGAAGAAAAAATTATCAAATTTCTTTACATCCCATTGACAAGTCCTTGAAACAGGCAGAGTGACATTCCTCTAGGGACTCAACTGCTTCAGTGTTAATACTTTGCTAAGGGCAAAAGGCAATCCCAGCCTGACCGCCCCCCACCCCCTTCCAGGATCCTGTAGACTACTTTAACATATAAGAATTCCTTTGAAAACTTCCTTTATCTCTAAACCCCCCCAAGATACGTGTTGACAATCATCCCCCAAGCATATGGCCCACCGATATACATCTGAAGGGTCTCGTGACTATGGTTTTATTAGATGGTAATAAATGACCTTGTCCCAACAATAGCTAGCCCTCTCAAGGTCCTGGAAACCTTGCTTCCAAAATTCCTTAGAGACTTACGCTATCCCTAACCCTCTCCCAACTTGAAAGTGTATTATGGGCTACTCCTCGTGACCCCATTGCAGCTCTTTCTGCCCACGGGTCCTGTCCCCATGCTTTCATAAAATCACCTTTTTGCACCAAAGACATCTCAAGAATTTTTTCTTGGCCATCAACTTCAAACCCTATCATCTTTCCTACATCACCATCTACTCTCAGTCACATAGGCCACACCTAACTGTAAAGAGAAGCTATAAATGTAATCTTGTTATGTGCCAGGAAGACAAGAACAGTGTCATGAACACAGAGCTATATCTCTGTAACATAGAGTTCATAAACTGGACAATGTATGCATGCTTCTATCAAGAATTTATAAAAATAACAAAAAAATGTTTTTGTTATGTTTAACAAAAATCTAGCATGCAAAAATTTATCATGTTTGAAAAAATGTGCATATAAAAACGACTGGCAGGAAATATACTAATATGGGATGAAAGAATGACAATTTAAATTTTTTTCTATTTGAAATTCCACATTTCTATAAAAATTTCCACATTTCTATGATGGAAAAATTTAATGACTTTTTAAATTTAAGATTGTGTTACAACAATTACCATACTATTAAGAATAACTATCAGGAAATCACTATCAGGAATAACTGGAAATCAGCTACTCTGGAAAGATTACAAAGAAGGAAAACAGGGGAAGCCTGGGTGGCTCAGTCAGTTGAGCTTCCAACTCTCGATTTTGGTTCAGGTCATGATCTCAGGGTCTTGGGATAGAGCCCCAAGTTGGACTCTGTGCACAGTGAGTCCGCTTAAGGATTTCTCTCCCTCTCCCTCTACCCCTCCCCTGGTTTGGGTGCTGGCTCAAGCATCCTCCCTCTCTCTCTCTTTCTCTCTCTAAAATAAATAAATAAATCTTAAAAAAAAGAGAGAGTGAGAGAGAGAGGGAAAACAGTGAGTAACTTTTGGAGATAAAAGCAACGCAGTGGACATTTTAACCTAGGAACCACAAGGGAACATCAAGAATTATTCATGTATGGAGACTGGAGCCCTGAGAGGCATGAAAACATGGCATTTGTAGAAGAGCAGAGGGCTGGTTGTAGAGAGGCCCTGGTGTGAGGTCATCATGGATGAGGCTAAGGGTACATAACCCACTGGGTGGTGAAAGATATAGGGATCATTTACTTCCTTGAATGTAGTATTGAGTAGAGGAATGAAATTTTCCTTCTGGATAGGTGTCCAAAGCATACCATACCTCAGAAGCCATACCAAGTATCAACATGTACATTTGGACATTTGATTTCAGACTTCTTGTCCTATAAGTTGTTTATGTCCTGTGTACAGATTACATAAAGCATGTGTGATTAAAATTCTGCCCAGAGAACTATGGAGTCCTAGGTACTTGCAATCTAATATCAACATAAATCTTCAGTGATATTGCATGCTGACTTTGGGCACATGAGTGTAGAAAACTCTTTCACTGACATTTAAATACATTGCAGGTCACTGGAATTTTTCATTCATCTCTCTACTTTCGTCCTTAGGAGTTAAACAATCTATTATTGTTGTTGTTGTTGTTATTAGATTTAGTCTTTTAGCACCAATTGCAAGGTAGAGTGAAGGCTTACGCTCTTAGCTCCTCTGCTAAACTTCAACCAAGTCCAGGTTTTATCATTTTGCTGTCTTCCTCAGGGCCTGACACAGTGTCTAGTACCTAGTTTCTTTTACTTTATTTTATTTATTTATTTATTGGTGGAAAATGGTGGTTTATTAAAGCATGGGGACAGAATCCATGGGCAGAAAGAGCTGCTGCACTGGGGTTGTGAGGAATGACTGATTATATACTATGGGGTTCGGGGAGGTAAGGAAATAGGGAGGTTTTGAAAGAACTTTCATATGCTAAAGAAGACCTACTTGATACCAAGGTCTTTGCCATTGTCAAGTTAAGGTTGTTTTTCCCCTCTAGCAAGCCATTAACAGTAAGATAGTTGGGAGCTTCCTGGAGGAATGTTACATTCCTCCTATCACACATCCTTATCAATGGGCTGCAGATTTAAGAAATTTAATTTTAGGGGCGCCTGAGTGGCTCAGTGGGTTAAGCCTCTGCCTTTGCCCCGCATCGGGCTCTCTGCTCAGTGGGAAGCCTGCTTTTCCCCCCTCTCTCTCTGCCTACTTGTGATCTCTCTGTCAAATAAATCAATAAAATCTTTAAAAAAGAAATTTAATTTTATTTACATTTCTTTCTGCCTCAGCCTCCCTCAATTTTATGGAGGGGAGGGTGATGTTAGGGCTTCAGGAAACTGAGTTAATGGGTCTCCAGAAGTTACGCTATTCATAAGAAAGCTTCTTCCTTGTACCTAGTTTAAAAAAAAAAAATTATCTATTAAATGAATGATTCCTTATAGCTCACCTTCATGTCTGTCATATAAGTTTATGCATTCTAAATCTAATGTTTACTTTGTAACAAACTTACTGAATACCACTTCTGTTGTCATTTTTCCCAAAGCAGATTGCTCCGAATCTCTGCAGTCCGTTTTCAAATAATAGCTTAGCTTGTGGAACTGCCCCACAGGAGCTTGTGGTGTGCCATCTAGTGACCAATGTCACCAATATATGTACCACACAAAGGACATTTGTTATTTTAAATGTATACATTAAAGTTCTATTAATATTTGAAGGGAAAGTCATTGTTTTCCAAATAACTATGTGCATATTAATATAACTGATGTCTGATGTATAACACTCAAATAATAGAGAAAGAAGGAAAAGAAATGTTGGCTGATGTTGACCTACCACTATTAAGCATTCCTGTAGTGGATACAAAATGACTAACCTCTGTGCTGATCCTCGTTATCACCACTGGTTACTCACCACATACCTAGAGTATGTGAAGTACTGTGAAGAAAACCAAAAATCATTGACATGGTTGGTGCTTTCTCTACAGGCATGATAGGCACATATTAAAACAAAACAAAACAAAACACACCAAAATGCAAGGTAGTTCATAACAAGTGACAAATACCTGACATATACTATCACAAACAAGTGATAATTAGCTTAAGTATGAAGGCTTTCGAGGATGGAAAAGGCAAAAAGTGGAAACAGGAATGTCCTAAAAAGGAGAACATAAAGGCAAAATTCATAAAGAAGATAAAGACCCTTGATGCCATGCTAAGAAATTCAGATTTTATCCTGCATCCTGTAAGTTGTGAGAACCCCTGAACTGTTTTAAGTAAGAGAGTAACATGATTTAAATGTCATTTGAACAGACATGTAGTACAGTTAATGATAAGCACAAGTTCTCTCTCACAAGAAGAAATAGGATACAGGTTAAAATTAGAATTATTTAGTCCTAGATAAACATAACAATTTGCATAGTGCAATCTATCTAGAGGATAGCTGATATTTATTATTATATAAATGATTATGATATAATATTGGTAAACAATATCATTTTTTTAATTTTTCAAAATATTTTTACAGCTCTGTTGCCCTTGCTACATGAACAGAGCAGGAGATGAGCTTGGTTTTCATTTAGTTATGGGTGGGGGGGTGCTGTCTTCCCTGTTTTCTTTTACATGAACTCTCATAGAACCAGGGGAGAGTTTAAGATGTTTACTGGCTCTCAGTCCTAATGGTGAGGCTGTAAGGTCCTGCCTGATGATTGACAGGTTCATCTAGGGCAACCTTCACCCTAGCAACACAACTTTGGTTGCTAGATAAACACAAGCAGAGGGATCCCACTTCAGTGATTTGCAGCCATGATGGATGGCAAAGATATTTACAATTCTCCTTTCACCAAGTAGGACACATCAAAATGATCTGACAAGATGGAGAAAAAGTATTAGATTCAAATGACAAATGATTGCCTAATGCCAGCTGAGTTTCCTTGGAAAGGTTATACATGAGGCTGCAAATAGCCAGCCAGCATGTATAGAACTGTAATTTTGATAATTTAGTAAGAAAAGTGGGAAAAAGAAGGTGGCATCTCCTAAGTGAGCATTCAGAAGGAAGGCTTTTTGCCTTCGCATAATTTATGTTGCCATTCCTTTCTATTAGCTTGACTTGTAACATTGATTATCCTGGAAAATATACATAAAATTTATTTCTAAAAATTTTCTTACAATACTTTTTTGAATATGGGGATAACTGTTTTTAAAAAATTGTATCTGCCTGGGGGCGCCTGGGTGGCTCAGTTGATTAAGCGACTGCCTTCGGCTCGGGTCATGATCCTGGGATTGAGTCCCGCATCGGGCTCCCTGCTCAGCGGGGACTCTGCTTCTCCCTCTGACCCTCTCCCCTCTCATGCTCTCTCTCTCTCGCGCTCTCTCTCTCTCTAACAAATGAATAAAAAAAAATCTTAAAACAATTTGTATCTGCCTTAGCCCAATCATATCCACACAAAAGATGGTCAAGAGGTTTGACAGTTCTGAATCCTTTATAGGAAATTTTTCCTATTTTGTCTGGGTTCATAAATACATTGTTTTAGAGTCACATTGTAAGTCTAAATTTAAATGACTATTTAGGTTCCATCCTACGTGATCCAAAGAAGCTATGAAATATTCTCGATTATGGTTAAAAAAAAAAAAAAAGGAAGTAACAAGAGTGAAGTGAAGGTAGCAAAGAAGATTTCAATCTTCTGAAAATGACAAAACAATTATATATGTGTATCAAGTAGACCAACTTCTCACTAATTAGCATGAAGGTTTTTTCTGCTCTCTTAATTCCTACACACCCTGTAGAGCTCAGCTCCTGCATTATCTTCTCCGGACTACCTCCCTAATTACCATCCAGCCCTTTCCTCACTGTGTTAAACACCCTCCATGTGTATGTTTCCAGCACCTCATGACCCTTCTTGACTGTAATAAATAAGTAACTTTGTAAATAGTTAATCTCTCCCTCCTCCTGCAGAACAAGAGTGCCATGAAAGATGAGCTCTGGCCTTTCTTCTCAACTGCAAGGATGGAGCAGCAACAGGATTCTGGCACTTTCCAACCCTTCTGCTGAAGCACTTCCCAGGCCCTGCCCAAAAGAACACCTCTCTCACTACCACCCCTGTAAGAGGGGAGAGGCTGAATGGCCATCGCACACAGCTGCTTACCTCCACCCCACCCACCACAGAGCACCTTCCCTGATCCAGGCAAGGGTCACCTAAAAAATCAGCAGCTTTCTTCTGACAAGTATCCTGAAGTCTGTGGATGCTTTCCACACCTGCTTCAAGGATCTCAGGGGCAGCTTCCCCTACCATTGTGCCTTTGCCCTAAGAAGGGGTCCAACTTATAATGATGCTAGTGGCTTAACCGATAAGGATGTAGACAGCTAGACTTGAAAGTTCTTTGGAGAAATTAAGGATGCAACTCCTGATTTTAAGAACATGCGTATTATAAAAAGTATTTAGGACTGGGGGTAGGGATGGACAGTTAAGTACAAACACAGGTTACAATGCATCAGAATGTGAGAGAAACATTGATTATTACTAACTTTTTGGATACATCATATGAGCCACTGAATGCTGTTATTTCCCGGCTGCTATAGAAATACAGACAAAATCAAACCCAATAAATGTTGACACAAAATAATTAATTTTCACAGCATTCCAAGACTGGCAAATGAAACACGGGTTTCCTAAGGCTCGTGACGACCTTGCACATTTTTTGCGTATCTCATTTGTGAGGATTCTCCAGGATTAACCAATACAGACTCAGAGTGAAATCATTTTTCGCAACTGCAACTTCTCAGGGGGTACTGAATTTGGTCATAGAAGCTGTTTCGGTTGTTCATAAAATAGGTCATTCCCTTGGTATGGGGCATAATAAGTGATACCATACATGTAATTTGGAGAATTGTATTATAGGTGAATCAGACTCATCCTATTATTGTGATGACTGTTTTGACTGGGTATCCAGTGGTTTGGAATGTTTCAGTGACATGCCCATGGTCAGTGTTCTACAAGAGCAATGTGGTAATAAATTGGTGGGAAAAAGGGGGAGGAGTATGACTGGCTCCACAAAAGAAAGTGAAGAACATACATACTATCAGATTTTAAAAGAAAACATGATCTAAATTGTACTTTGGGACTTTATAAAGAGTGCAGTCTTCTCCGTGCTGAATGCATTTACAGAAAGAGGAAAAATGAATGTGATCTAGAGGAGTTTTGTACAGAAATCTCAGAAGAGTGCCCAATAGATGTCTATGTACAAGATAGAACCTGTGTTTTATGATTCCAATGGCTAACATGGTATTTGCAATTCTCGCCTTCAGTAGTGCAGAAACATTTTTGCTCAAAAAACAAAGAATGGGGGGCGCCTGGGTGGCTCAGTCGGTGAAGTGTCCAACTTTTGATTTCGGCTCAGGTCATGATCTCAGGGTCACGAGATCAAGCCTCCTGTGAGTTCTGTGCTGAGTGTGGAGCCTGCTTGAGATTCTCTCTCTCCCTCTTCCTCTGCACCTCCCCCCAACTCACAGTCTCTCTCTCTTTAAAAAAAGAAAAAGGAAAAAAAAAAAGCAAAGAATGGTCCAATTAAGGATTACTATGATAAAGGAGACAGGTTTTTCACCTGTGGTATTTCAGGCATTAATTACAGAAAGAGTATTCATCAGATGACCAATCATGCCAAAGAATACAATGTGTCAGTGCTAAGAGCGTCCCTATTATGACGGAACACAGTTCTCTAATTCAGACTTGAATGGAAAGCAACAATAACACTTAGCAGTAACGCCATCAGGCTTGCATGATATTGGAAGAGTGAAAGCCACCTCATGTGGCGAGAATGAAATATGTATTCAAAGGATCTGTCAGTATATATCAGTACTTAATATGACTGTCATCAAGAAAAGCACACCCAACAGAGATGTGCAGCAATATGAAACATTGGCATTGTAGCGGGCCTATCTTTCTGTTAATAACCTAAAAATGAAGGAAGCTTAACATCGACTGCCTGGAAATCCCGCAATGTCTTTTCTCAGGGCAGCCATTGAGGTCACCTTTCACAAAATAACTTCTAAAAAATATGAATAAAAAGGCATGTATCATATGTGTGGGATACAGCTATAAAACAAAATTATCTTATTTTCATTTTTTCAATATAGCTGCGGCATCTTTCTCATTATCTTGTGGTCACACCTTATTTAACTGATGAAAAATACTATATATTTTTCCTAAATCTTAAAATTGAACTTGCTTATGAGTTTCTGTAATGTATTTTGAAAATGGCAGGGTAAGTTAGAACCATTAATTGGGTAGGAATTAATACCACTTTTCACAGGCTTGGCTTCTTTAGATCAGACAACGAAATGCCACTCCATATTAAAGGCATATGTAATTTTGTTTTCTTCCTACACCTCATGCAGACAATGAAGAAATCCTGTCTGGTAACCTACTTTGTCATAAAAGCATGAAATAATGTATTCTAGATGATCTATGTCAGCTGCATCAAACCACCTGCATCAAAATTATCTTTGGAGCTTGTGTAAATACATATCTAAACAAAAAAAAAATTGTCAGTGTCCAAGGAAAAATGTACTTATCCATATTTTAATCTACTGAGATAATCCTAACACTATCTATGGTATGCAGCAATCATAAAAATTTCTAAATTCTACTTCCTTAGTACAAGTTTGGCATATAGACAGTGAGATTCCAATCATATTATGAGTTTTAAAGGAAAATAGTAGATGAACTTGAGTGAATATTTAACCATGGCCATGGTAACACTGTTATCTGATCAGTTTCCAGTATTTATAAGCTATGTAGTTATATAAACTTCCAATGTTATTTCATCATCTCTTAGCCAATCAGGTTCCTGCAAAGTTTACAGTTACCCATTCAACTCTGTAGAGTTAGAAAGTACATTAACAATACCTTGATTAGACTCTGTTAAATGCTTTCATCTCCCAAAATTTTGGCCATTTAATTTTAGGAAAAGAAGTTCTGCAGGAGAGGCAGCACATCACTAACCCTTCCTGAGCCTCTTTCCTTATCTGCAGGCTTACAAAAAGGATAAACAATACCATATGTTGAGTTATTGGCACAAAGCATCCACTCTATAATTGATAATAAATATCGTAATTATTGTTACTATTCAGTGGTCAAAATCTGTGTTTGGCCTTCCACATGTTGCTGTACCTGCTAATGCTTGATTGTTTATAAAGCTTATACTATGATGTAACTGGTAAAGGTTAAACTTGATATCATAAAGTCACAAAGGTGGCTAGACAATTTTGTGGGTACAGACCTGTCTTTTAGCCACTTACTGATAAAGTCAGCATATTCATTTGATTCTAGACTTCCTTGTCAATATGAATTGCTATACTTGGTTTTCATATCATTCAAATTGCATCTTAAAGCTTCAAGTATGTGACTCTTGGGGTCTCTCTTCACATACAGAATCCCCCTTATATTTTTTGCAGGGCTGGCTTGGTGGTCATATATTCTTTTAGTTTCTTCCTGTCCTGAAAGCTCTTTATCTGTCCATCCATTCTGAATGACAGCCTTGCTGGGTAAAATATTCATGGCTGAATGTTCTTTTCATTTAGTACCCTGAGTATGTCTTGCCAGCCCTTTCTGGCTTGCCAGCTTTCTGCAGACAGGTCTGATGTTATTCTGATGTTCCTCCCTCCATATGTAAGGAACCTCGTCTCCCTGGTTATTCTCAGTATAGTTTCTTTGGCTGTAAAATTTGCGAGCTTCACTATTATATGTCAGAGTGTTGATCTACTTTTATTGATTTGGGGAGGGGTCCTCTCTGCCTCTTAGACTTGAGTGCTTGTTTCCTTCCCCAGATTAGGGAAGTTCTCAGCTGTGATTTGCTCAAATATATTTTCTAGCCCTCTCTCTCTCTCCACCCCCTCAGGAATCCTCCCAATAATTCTGACATTGTGATGTTTCATGGCATCATTACTCTCTCCAATCCTTTTTTCATTTGCTACTAGCAGCCTATCTCCCTTTTCCCCAACTTCCTTCCTTTCCATCAGCTTATCTTCTAGATCACTAATTCTTTCTTCTGCCTCATTTACCCTGGCTGTTAAAGTATCCAGTTTAGACCACGTCTCATTCATAGCATTTTTTAGTTCAGCCTGTGATGAGCACTGGGTGTTATATGCAACTAATGAATCATTGAACACTACATCAAAAACTAATGATGTACTCTATGTTGGCTAACTAAACATAATAATAAAAAAATTAATTAATTAATTAATTAAAAAAATAAAATTCACAAATAGAATTTTTAAAAAAATCTTCATGTAAAGTTGAGCCTTGAGAAATTATTGCTAGGATTTGCAAATTGCAAAAAAAATAACTTATCCCACTACGCATACAAACTAGAATAGTTGTTATCAGTCATCTTTCAGGAACAGGAACCACAAATCCTCCAGATTTCTAATCAAATTTAAACTTTGGCAAACTGGAAAAGAAGAGCATACATGACTTAATTTATAAAAATATCTTTGTTTTTAGAGTTTTGCAGTTCAGAGTTTGGTAACATTCCAGTATTACTCATTTGGAAAAATAAAGTTTATATTACAGCTTAAGTGGTGGTGCTAAAATATAAATTTGCACCAACATTAGAAATACGTAAATATCTTTTCATAACTGAACAAGTATATATACATACTTTTATTTGGTTAAATGCATGGGAAAGGTTGGTATGACGTTCCAAGTCTGTTTTCTCAAGGATCTAGCAGCTGCAGCTGGAGTAAAAGAATTTAAAGGATGTATACATCCAAGAAAAGTGTAGCATAAGGTTGAGAAGCACTGATATCCTTCCAATTAAAAAAAACAACAACTGGTACCAGTTCCATTTCCAGCCACATAGGCAGATAAGGTATTCTAAAGAAAAACTTCCTATGTCAAAACATCCAGAAAGGTGATCAATAAGAAAACATCTGGGGCCAAAAAACAAAGAGAAAGCTGAAAATTAGAATTGGTCTTTGTAACCCTGGAGGCATTTACTGAACACATAGGGATTTGGATTTAGCAGTCATACAAGGACAGAAACAAAGACCTTGGGCCAAAATGAGAAAACAAGAACTAAACAACATACATAACGCTTATGTTCCTAAAAGGGTACACCCTTAATGAAAGGATTAGATTGGAAGAAAAATCTGCTCACTGACAAAGAGGGATGAAAAGTAAGGCTGTATATTTTAGCCTAGGTGCTGTTCTCATAATCATCGACTTACTTTCATGCAGATTTGGATCCTAATTTACTCTACCTCCAATAAACCAATAAACAAAATAGTACAAAATGAAGTGGCTGAAAAGAAATTCAAATGTGTCAACAGTCACAATAAATGTAAATAGACTAAATCAATTAAACTAAAAGAAATTTTCAGTTGAATACAAAAACAAAATCCACTACAAAAAAAAAAAAATCTAAAACATTAAAAAAACACAAAAATTTGGAAAGGAAACAATGGAAAAATATATACCACAGGGTGTTAAGTAAAATAACATTGGAGTAGCTATATTAATATTAGGTGAAATATATTTTAAGTCAAAGAACATTTTCAGAGGAAAGAGAGTCACTGCCTAATGACAAAAAGTACACTTTACTAAGGAGCTATAACAATTCTAAGTTTATATATAACTTACAACATAGATGCAAAATACATTTTTAAAAATGACAATTACAAGGAGAAAATCACAAATCCAGATTCACAGTGAGTTATTTGAATATATTTCTATCAGAAATGATAGATTAACCAGACAAGAAATAATTAAGAATATAGGATATGTAAAGAACACAATTAACAGTGTTGAATAAAGGCACATATTTAAAATACCAAACTTAGCAATTATAGAACGTCCACTCTTCTGACCAAAAATTGACCATGTATTAGGCCATAAGACAAGAGTCCATACATATCAAAATATTAGGTATTATAGTAATCAATTGAAATAAATTTAAGTGAGAAATTAAGTAAAGTTAGAAAACAATAAAAATGATAATCTGTTCAGAAATTTTAAAAATATACTTTCAAGACCAAAGATAAAAGAAGTCAAAATGCAAATTATAAAACATTTAGAACTGAATAATCCCGAAACTACTACATCCAGAAATTTGTGAGAGGCAGCAAATAAGGGAAAAATAATGCTAAATATTTATATAGGGGAAAGTGAAAATTGAATAGCTACATATTGACTTAAGGAATTATAAAAAGTATAATAAGTCTAAGTAGACTAGATAGAAACAATAAAGATAAGGGCAAATACATGTACAATAGAAATCAGAAGTATCAATATGTAGGAGCCATAAAGCCCTTTAGTTTGAAAAGCCAATAGGTAAAATTCTGGAAAAATTAATCATGGAAAAAACAGAAGGCACAAATCAAATAGTAGGGTAACATAGTAGATAATTTTAGGAAAACAAGGGAATAGTGTGAAAATCTTTATTTTAATAAATTTGAAAACTTGGATGAAGTGAAGAGTTTGCTAGACATAACCAAGATGGTGAAGTAGGAGACCCTAGCCTTTATCCCCCCCCCCCAAAAAAAACAACAATTTGACATGAAAATAATTTCCTAGAAACATACACCATAGCCAGGCTGAATCATGAAGAAATAGAAAATCTGAACAGACCAATAGTGAGTAAAGAGGTCGAATCAGTAATGAAAAGCTCCCAACAAAGGCAGGTCCAAGACCAGTTGGCTTCACAGATGAATTCTACACAACACTGAAAAAAAAAAAAAATCAATGTCAATTCTTTTCAAACTCTTCCCAAAAACTGAAGAGGAAGGAAGTCTCCCCAATTCACTTTACAAACCAGAATTATCCAGATACCAAAGCCAGATATGGATACTACCAGAAAAGAAAACTGCAGGACAATATTTCTGTCAAAAATAGATGCAAAAATTGTCAACAAAATACCAACAAACTGAATTCAGCAGCGCATTAAAAGGATCGTTTATTATGACCAAGTGGGATTTATCCTTGGGATTCAAGAATGGTTCAATATATGTAAATCAATAAATATGAGATAGTACATTAATAGAATGAAAGAAAATGTCATGATATTCTTAATAGATGTAGAAAAGTCATTTGACAAAATTAAAAATCCTTTCATGATAAAAACTCTCAAGAAATGGGGTATAGATGGAACATACCTCAATATACTAAGGGCCATATGTGACAAGTCCACAGTTAACTTTGTACTCAATGGTGAAAGTTTGAAAGTTTTCCCTTTTCGATCAGAAACAAGGACAAGAGTGCTCACTCTCACCATTCCTATTCAACATAGTACTATAAGTCCTATCTAGAGCAGTTAGACAAGAAAAAAGAAATAAAAGGCATCCAAGTTTGAAAGGAAGAAGTAAAATTGTCTGTTTATGACATGACCTTGTTTATACCAAATCCTAAGGACTTCACCAAAAAACAAACAAACAAAAAACCTGTTAGGATATGGAGAAAAAGAGAACTCTAGTACACTGTTGGTCAGAATGTAAATTGACACAGCCACTATGGAAAACAGTATGAAGTTTCCTCCAACAAGTAGAAAGAGAACTACCATATGTTCCAGTAATCACACTTCTGAGTATATCCAAAGGAAATGAAAATAAGATCTCAAAGAGATATATATACTGTCATGTTCATTGAAGCATTATGCACAATAGCCAAGACATGAAAATAACCTAAGAGTCCATCAGTGGATAAATGGATAAAGAAGATGTGAAACACACACACACACATTCACACACAGAGTGGAATATTATTCAGCCATTAAAAAAGTAGGAAATCCTGCCATAAAACAACATGGATGGATTTTGATAGCCATCCCTCATTTATTTAATTGGAATAAGTCATAAAGACAAATACTGTATAATCTCACTTATATGTGGAGTTCACTGAGCTCAAAAATGGAATAGAATGATGGTTGCCAGGGGCAAGGGAATTAGGGAAATATTTATCAGAGTACAAACTTTCAGTTTTAAAATGAGTAAGTTTTAGAGATCTAAGGTACAACATGATGTCTATAATTAATAATATTGGATAATATACTCGAAAGTTGCTATGAGAGTAGAACTTTAATTTTCTGACCATAACGAAAAACAAAACAATAATTGTTTGAAGTAAAAGATGTGTTAACTAATCTTACTATAATAAACATTTTACAATCTATACATCTATCAACATATCGCATTGTAGGCCTTAAATAGACAATGTCATATGTCAAGTATATCTCAATAAAGCTGGAAAAAATTTAAAATGAAGAAATAAACTGAAAATCTATGATAACTAAGCAGATTGTGTTAGTAATATGATTGATTGAATTGTTTGTTCAAAATACTTGCTGCATCTCTTTACCAAGCCCTCCTAATAGGAAGAGTGTATATCCCTCTCCATTGATGATCTATTTGGCCACATCACTTATTTGGCCAACGAATATGAGCAGAAGTAACATATGCTGTGTCTGAGAAGCAGCTTTCTTTCACCTTTCCTTGTGTCACTTTTTTTCACCTTTGACTTGCATCATTTAAAAATGCCCAGTGTTCATAATTGAATAAAATTCTGATTTCCCGTCCAAGTGTCCATAATGAGACCCCCTTAGAGCACTTCAAGATGTCTCAACTTTAAATCTTCTTTTCCTTAGAACACTCCAGTTTTCCTATCTCACCAACATCTATTGTCATAACCACTGCAATCATTCCTGAATGAGTACTTCCATGGCGAAAAATATCCATGTAACAGGAAAAACCACTGACTCTCAGGCAAATGCTTAAATATTTCTTTCTTTCCCTGCCATCCTCCCCACTGATGTTACCAGCTCAAATCACTATTACTCTGCTTCTCCTCTTACAATAGTTAATTCCCCACCAATTCACAATATAGCTTTCTTCTCATCAGTGGGCAGCTGTGTGCCACACCCTGCCATTAATTTTTATGAGTCGTGGATGTTGGTTTTCCATTTGCTCTTACACATGGTTTTCTAATGCTGACACTGGTTTTCTCATGCTGGTTAGTTTATTTTCCCTATTTGTTAGAAGCAGGTCAAAAATCATTCAAGGGAAAAATAATAGAAGGCTATAATTTCAGTTCGAGTCACATAGAAGTAAAAGGAAAGGTTAGAAATCGAAGGCACACACTCCATTCTTCCTTGAAATTTACTTCCCAAATCAAAGCCAGAACTCAAATCACTGAGATTCTGCCCATCTTTAATGAAGAAGAAAAAGTTCCGCGATGAAGCCAGAATGCAGTCAGAAAGCATGTTATGGTCTTGAGTAGAAAGAAACTTATAGAGGCAAACATCAATTGGTGCCAACCATCTGTTATTACTGTAAAAAGGCAAGTGAAGGCTGCTGCCAGGGCCTTGCCAGCCAGAGACCCAGGCTTCCTGGAGCCCACAAAGAAACTGTTAGAGGGTCTCTGGAAATGTCTTTAGGGCAGTTGCCACACCGCTAACACGTGGACTAATTAAGCAGCTTCTGCTGCAATTAACTTTTGGTCAACATTTTGTCTGGTCAGAGATGGAAAAACTGTATTTTTGAACTATCTTAAAAGTGCACATTCTTGGTCTCAAAACGGAAAGGCTAGTAGAAGTCCCTAAAACTAAAGATTCCACATCTTTTAAACAAAGCTAATTTCCTGGAATAGCTTTCCGCTACAGGGAAGCTATGAAACTTGTATCTTTCTACAACCTTTATGAAGATTTCCTTCATAGCTTTATTTTTTAAACACTAGTCTTTCCATTGCTATAAGCCATTTGGAAATACCCAGCAGGCAAACACTGGTAGTTCTATTCAGACCCTATCTGGCCAAGCATCTAAAACTGAAACTGTCTCACTGACTAAGGGAAGAATTGATAAGAGGTGTCTATAGACTTATAAAAGCATACAAGGGGATCTAGCCATAGTTGATTCATAAAGTCCAAACTTTAGAAGAAGAAGAAGGTTTAGAATCTCCTAGTCCACTCAATTTACAAATTAGCAAGGCAATGCTATAGTGGATATCTGTTGCATTTGCCTGCTGAGCATCCGCTTCCTGTTCTTCTGGTGACAGATTCCACTTTTCCTGGGAATGAACCATGGCACCCCTCACCCTCATCCTGCCCTCACCAGGGGATGAGTACATTAAGCAAACTATGCCAACCAAGAGCTTTATGGGATCTAAATTGGAGCCAAGTCCCCTCTAAGGCCATGTCCTAGAGGGACACATAAGTTCCTGACTCAAGTATCTATGGAACCGCTTTGTTTCCCCAACCTGGTTGCTTCCTTTTTCCTTCTGTGAAATCTCACATATCTTTCCAAGAAATTCACCCTGTTTCATCCCCGACTTAACTTTTTTTTTTTTAATTCAATTAGCCAAGGTATAGTACATCACTAGTTTTTGGTATAATGTTCAATGATTTATTAGCTGAGTATATCACCCAGTGCTCATCATTATCACGTGCCCTCTTTAATGCCCAACTTAACTTTTGCTTAAGTTAGCCAGGGCTGCTTTTGGTTTCTGTAACCAAAGAAACTGATACAGAGACCCTGTCAAAGGTGGAGGGAAACATTCTCCCTCGTTCACCTCCGACCATGCTGTATGTTGCACAAGGCTGGTTTTATAAGCAGGCAGAGCAGGTGGCCAGCTATGAAACGTAAATGACACTCTCATAGCCAAAAATCATGCTTCTAACTAAGTAACTTTTCTTGAAATGCTTCCAATTTAGACTTAAAAGTGGTTCTCCTAAAATAAGCCTGTGACTTATTCATCGTTTGATATCAAATTGATTGCTTGCTCCAATATCTGACAAAGATAGGCTTTTCTAGGTAGAAATATGAATGGGAAATGAGAGGAGATGGGCAGAATGGTGAGTGGGTAGTCTGGGACAACCAGAGGTGGCATACCAACACCTGTGTCCCTGTGGCCTTAGGATCTTGCTAAGATGCTTGCACCCCCTCATGATGGGGTCTCCTGTCTCCAGTCCCACCACCTCTCCTCAAATCCACCTTCTCTACAGAGGTCCATGACCAATTTTGATACAAATTTGGTCATCTCTTACCTCCTCTATCAATGATTCACTCATTGCCAACTACAGGGTAAAACCCAATTCTTCAGCATGAATTAGAAGGCCTTTCATGATCCTACTCTCCAACTTGTTTCTTGCCACTGCCCTATGTTCGCTCACATTCCGGCTATACCTAACCACTTGTATTTTCCTACACCTGTTCCACTCAGCCTCCCTTTGTGCCTTTGTAAATGCTTTCCTTTCATCCGGAATGCCCTTCCCTTATATTTCACTGGACTCACACTATTCCCAGTATAAACTCCTCGGGTATCACCATTACCAGCAAGACTCCCAGGCCCCTTAGTTAGGACTAGGTGTCTTTTTTCTCTTCTCCTATATTATCTTAGAATTTTACCTTAACTAAAATATACACCATAGACTTTAATTGTCCATTTACGGATCTAGATAGACATAGAGTGTCTTCAGGGCTTAGGGTGCCATTTATCTCTGGATCCTCAACATCCAGAATATCGTAGCCTCTCAATAAATGTTAGTAAATGAAATTCAATGTTCAAAACTGAATTTAATTTTCCTTTTCTTTTTTTAAAGCACTTCTTCATATTTATTCTTTATAAATAACATTATTCATCCATCTCATCAACCATGCTGAGAATTCAGTCATATTTACCTCCTTCCTCTTTCTATCTTTAAGCGTTCTGCACACCCAGGGGGCTAAACAGCCTAACCAAAGAATAATATTTATATCCCATAAGGAGTAACTATTCACTTCCTTATCTTTCCACACAAGTTTATGAAACACCACGAGTCTGCATTCCCTACAGCAATGCCCTTGTCATTTGAGTTTTCTGGTTTGAACCTTGGTTTATTAAAAATAGTAGTTCGTTATTATGGTGTCCATTTGCTGAGGGAACCAAATCCTCTGGGGTTACTGATAAAAGCTTTAAATGGTACTACATATCTCAAAGATAGGAACATCCGCTGCAATAAAATTATCACCTCAGTTTAGGAAGAAGGGACAGGCCTAAATTGGAGTTGGTGGGGATTAACATGGGGGAAGGCAGGAGCAGCTGGTAGACATTCTACCTTGAGCACATAGCATTCAGAGTTTAAGATTAGCATGTCAGAGACCTTCTTTAAAACCACAAGCTCCTTTCACTCCTTTCAACAGCTGAGGCTTCCAGCTGAGAGACAGAATACTTGCCTATCTTAGAATATTTCCCTGCTCAGTGATTGATATGTTCTCTACTGCTGTTAGGATGTGGGGAAAAAGCACTCTTATATAAATCGCTAGAAGAAATGTGAATTGCTACAGTCTTTTTTGGACAGCGATCTGGCAATTTCTTTTAAAATGAGAAATACACATACCCTTTGACCCAGCAATCCAACTCCTAGGAATCTATTCCCCAGAAATAAAGGCATGAGTATGTAGGGAAGTAACAGAGCCAATATTCAGTGAGCACACACCCGTACAATGTACCAGCCAGCATCTGCTCTGATTGGTCTGTACCTGTGCCATACCGGTTGTTAAATATTTTTAATGCCACCTCTGGATATATAAATAAAATGTTACATAAGTGAGATTTTTAAAATTATGAGCACTTTTTTCCTTACAAACTGTGTGTGTGCATGTGCCTTGCTTCTTTCCAGCCCCTCCGTATCCCCAATCAATACTTTTTACTCTCTTGTGCTCGTATAATTTATACATAGATATATACACTTATGCACATAAGATTTGGGGAGGTTCATTACTTTTTTAAAAAAGGAGACCATATACCTTGATTTTCTCTGTACATTTAGAAATCGCTCAGTTAAACTAGAAACTCTAACGCATTCTTTTTAATTTCCATGTAATATTTATAGTCTGGATGTATTACAGTATACTCAGCCATTCTCAGATTGATAAGCATTTGCTCTGTTTCTGCTTTTCCCTCTATCACAAAGACTGCTGCAATATTCATCCTTGGGTTACCAATCTGATAGGGGAGATGCTCCTACTACTGAGGCAGAGCGTATATTCATATTTTATTGAACCCTTTGAATTTGCATTTCTTTGAAATGCTTTTTCCCATTATTGTGTTTTTGTCTTTTTAGTAGCAATGTAAAAATTTTGTATATTTAAATATTATTTCTCACACCCATTGCAGAGAAGCTATTCTACTTTGTATCTTGCGTATGGTATCTCTTACTACATAAACATTCTTAATTGTTCTGTAATCAAAAAATCAGTCTTTCCTTTTATGGCTTCTAGGTTTTCTATCTTGATTTAAAAGTTCTCATCCGGGGTGCCTGGGTGGCTCGGTGGATTAAAGCCTCTGCCTTCGGCTCAGGTCATGATCTCAGGGTCCTGGGATGGAGCCCTGCATCAGGCTCTCTGCTCAGCAGGGAGCCTGCTTCCCTTTCTCTCTGCCTACTTGTGATCTCTCTCTCTCTGTCAAATAAATAAATAAAATCTTTAAAAATAAATAAATAAATAAATAAATAATAAAAGTTCATCCCAAATCTAGATATATTTGACATTTTTCTGCTGAATAGGAAAGGAGAGAGTAAGAGAGGACAGGGAGGGAGAGAGAGAAAATTTATTTCTGGGCTTTCTCTTCAGTTGCACTAATGCAATTATCTTTACAGAATACCTCTTTTTGCTCATTATTTTGGAGAAATTGTCATTTGTACTTGTTAAATTTTTTTCACCCAAGAGTATGGTATGTAATTCCATTTTTTAAAGTCAGGGGTCAGCCAACTATAGCCCATTGGCCAAATCTAGCCATGCCCATCATTTCAATCTATAGCTGCTATAATGCTTCAACTGAAGTTGAGCAGTGGCAGAGTTGAAGAGTTGCTATGGAGACCAAATGTGCCACAAAGCCCGAAATATTTACTATTTGGTCTTTTACAGAAAAGTTAGCAGATACCTGGTTTAAATTATAATTTATATCCTTGAATAAAATTCTGTGGTTTTATTCATAAGTACCTTTCTTGTTAAATTTATTCATAGCTATTTTCTAATCTTGGTTATAATGGCATTGTTACATTAACATATTTTCCCAACTCTGTTTTTGATTGATTATTGTTATTATACGTAGAATAAGAGTATCACATGTTATTACGTGCCAGGTCCTGTCCACAGCACTTTTTACTATCACAATTTATTTAATCCTCACAACAAGGCCCACTACTAGATGCAAGCAATGGCCTTCCATAGACTACACCAGCTCTTCTGTGTGGGCCCTGGTTAGACTTCTCTCTGATCCTCCATTCTTTCCCTTTTAGACCTTTATTCTCCCCGCTTCTCCCACAATTATTTCATGTCACTCAGTTGTAATGCTTCCCCAATCAAATACACATTTTTTCTTCTTTCTGTGCTCAGAATTTTTGCTTTGCTCTTTCTTTCTAAAATTTTATTTTTATTTTTTTAAGATTACTTATTTATTTTTTTGAGAGAGAGAGAGAGAGAGCGTGAGCATGAGCAGGGGGAAGGGCAGAGGGAGAAGATGGCTCCCTGCTGAACAAGGAGCCCGATGTAGGACTCGAGGACCCTGGGATCATGACCTGAGCTGAACGCAGATGCTTAACTGACTGAACCGCCCAGGCACCCCCTTTCCAAATTTTTAAGTTGAAAGCTTAGTACATTTGTTTGCAATGGTTCTTGTGCTCTGATACATATTTTAAAGCTACACATTTCCCTATAAAAATTACTTTAGCTATGTGCCACAAATTTTGAGTCTTTTTTTTAACTGTTAATGATGGTTATCTTTTTTTTAAATTTAAAATCAGTTAATTAACATAGAGTATTATTAGTTTCAGAGGTAGCGTTTAGTTGCATATAATACCCAGTGCTTATTTCATCAAGTACCTTCCTTAATGCCCATCACCCAGGTACTCCATTGCCCCATCCACCTCCCCTCCAGCAACTGTTTGTTTCCTATATTTAATTGGGGAGGGTATGTGCTATGGTGAGTGCTGCGAATTTGGTAAGACTGATGAATCACAGTACCCCTGTATCCCTGAAACAAGTAATACATTATATGTCAATTAAAAAAAAAAATCTCTTATGGTTTGTCTACCTCTCCGATTTCATCTTATTTTTCCTTCCCTTCCCCTGTGTTCATCTGTTTTGTTTCTTAATTTCCACATGAGTGAGATCATATAGTATTTGTCTTTTTCCGACTGACTTATTTCACTTAGCATAATACCCTCTAGTTCCATCCACGTCTTTGCAAATGGCAAAATTTCATGCTTTTTGATGGCTGAACAATATTCCATTGTATATATGTACCACATCTTCTTTATCCATTCATTGACAGTCTTTTAAATTTTCTTTAGTTTTAAATATTTTTCAATTTCCCTTATGATTTTATTTTTAACCCAAGGCTTATATATTAATAGTGGAAGAATACAGTCTGCATGACACTGATTACCATTTATTTCTCTTTTAATACCTACTGGTTTGTTCATGTTCTCTATTTCTTCTTGTACCAATTTTTGCATTTTAATTTTTTTCCAGAAATGTTTTCATTTTATCCAGATTATCAAATTCATTAGCATAAGATTATTAGTACAACATAATGCTTAAGAACAGTTGCATAGTTGAATGAATGGGACAAGTTACTTAGCTTTTGTGCTGTAAAATGGAGATAATAATGGACATTTTTTTTTAAAGATTTTATTTACTTATTTGAGAGAGGGAGAGAGCAAGAAAGAGCATGAACAGGGAGGAGAGGGAGAAGTGGGCAGGGAGCCCAAGGATGGGCATGATCCCAGGACCCTGAGATCATGACCTGAGCCAAAGGCAGACGCTTAACCAACTGAGCCACCCAGGTGCGCCAATAATGGACCTATTTCATAGGATAGGTTTCTCTGAGGATTCAAATTACTTAGAACTGTGTTTCACACATTCTAAACACTTAACCATTAGTTATTGTGCTCATTTTATGCATCATTACTTATTCTTGGGATGTATTGAGGCTTCCTTTGTACATGGTCAAGTTTTGTAAATATTCTATGAATGCACAAAATGTGTATTCAGTGTTGCTGAGACTTCTGTATGTAATAGTTTGAGCATATTAATTGCATTGTGCAGGGCTTCTATATTTTTTCAGCTATTTTTTCCTACCTCATTCCAAGAGGTTTGTGTTGAAACTCTAAAACTGTAATAACTGATTCATCTGTTTCTCCCCACAATACTTGCATTATGTATTTTGTGGAGTGTCAGGTGTCAACATTCATAACTATTATGTCTTCTTACTTTATTATTTCTTTTATTGCAATGTGACTTCTTTCGTTGTCTTTGTAATTGTTTTTGATACTTCATCACATTTTAAGATGGCTAGCACCCCATCTTCTTTTGGTTAACACTCTTGTTATTTTTTGTTTTAACTTTTTATTTCAGTATCTAAGTACTTTTGTTTTAAATTCTATCTTTTGGACACTGAATAACATTTTTTGAGATTTTCAGTCCAAACTGAGAGTCTCTATCTTTTAATTGTTGAGCTGAGCCCATTAAATGTATTGCATTTATTGCAATCACTATTATATTACTACTATCTCATTTCACATATTTTATTTCCCAAACTTTTGTTTTATTTTTCTCCTTTATTGCTTTCTAATTAAGAGAACAAATTTTTTTCTAATGGTTTAAATTTTATTATGTTCTATTTTTATTTTCAGAGATTGTCCTCAACCCTAGATTCAAACATAATGTTTCTCAAAGTTATCACTCTCTATATCTCCTTTTCTTTTTTTTTTAAGATTTTATTTATTTATTTATTTGACAGAGAGAGATACAGCAAGAGAGGGAACACAAGCAGGGGGAGTGGGAGAGGGAGGGAGAAGCAGGCTTCCTGCTGAGCGGAGAGCCCAATGCGGGACTTGATCCCAGGCCCTGGGATCATGACCTGAGCTAAAAGCAGAGGCTTAATGACTGAGCCACCCAGGCACCCCTCTATATCTTCCTTTCAATGAGACAATAACTCTAGCACGCCCTCTCATTTCTGTGGCTTTTTCCACCCCTTTCTTACAAGGTCGATATTATCTAGAATTTCAATTCTGAGTTACATTACAAGCATCCCAGCTGTGACCAAGTAGTGATAGTGCCCTAGTAGATGGCAGAGCAACATGATAAAGGGAAGTAAGATCCCTGATATAACTAGTATATATAAAATATATATGTATATGTGTGTAATATATGTGCATTTCATACAGACACATATATTTTACATATATATAAAATATATGGAATTAGCAGTTTACAAAGTATGGTTTTCTAATCCATGGAGGTTCCTAGGAATGTTTTCAAGGAGGTCACAGGTAAAAACTATTTTCATAATAATACTACATTATTTGCATTTTTATTGTGTTAGCATTTGCACTAACGTGCAAAAGAAAGGGTGGGTAAAATTGTTTAACACAAATCAAGGGAGAAGACTGAACTGTAATAGAAGTCATTTTCTTCACCGAAATACACTTGCAATAAAACAAAAAAATGCTTATTTCACTTAAGAATATCCTGCTGAAGCAGCAAAAATAATAATTGATTTTATTAAAACTTGACCCTGAGCACATCTTTTTAATATTCTCTTGGATGAAATACAAAATGTGCAAAAAGTACTTCTGCTATGTAGGAAGGTAAGATGGTTGTCTTGAGGAAAATCACTTGTGTGACTGAATTGAGAGTTGAACTACCTGATACACATACACACAGGAAAATAATTGACAACATTTCTTGCTAAAGATAAAATATAATTTTTAGGGGCCCTGGGTGGCTCAGTCGGTTAAGCGGCTGCCTTCAGCTCATGATCCCAGGGTTCTGGGATCGAGCCCCACATCGGGCTCCCTGCTCAGTGGGGAGCCTGTTTCTCCCTCTGCCTCTGTCTGCGGCTCTGCCTACTTGTGATCTTTCTCTCTCTCTCTCTGTCAAATAAATAAATAAAATCTTTATTTTAAAAATATATATATTATATAGTTATTATATATAATATATATTTTATATATAAATATGTATTTATTATATATATTTTTATATAAAATATATATTATATATAATAAATATATATTTATATATAAAATATATATATACATAATTTTTAAACAAAAGTAGAATTTAGGGCACCTGGGTGGCTCAGTGGGTTAAGCCTCTGCCTTCAGCTCAGGTCATGATCTCAGGGTCCTGGGATCGAGCCCCGCATCAGGCTCTCTGCTCAGCATGGAGCCTGCTTCCGCCCCTCTCTCTGCCTGCCTCTCTGCCTACTTGTCATCTCTCTCTCTGTCAAATAAATAAATACAATGTTTTAAAAAAAAAAGTAGAATTTTGAAAAAATAGTCTGAGCTTGACCCCTTCCTCATACTTAAAACCTTTTCTGATGAAATTGGTAATGATATTAATGACTCTAGTTTCTGGATAATGTAAAATGACTTGTCAACCTTTGGAAGATCTGCAAACTCATTGAACCAGTATTTTCCATATTACCAATGCATGATATTACAAAACTATGCATGGGTAAAAGATCCCTTCAAAGTGCACAAGCAATCAATGGATGTTAGTGTAACAGAATATGTAAGTTCATTGATATAGTTTCAGATTTCACATTGCAACTAACATTTAAGAGCACACCACCTGTCAAGTTTTGGTGTAATACTAAAGAAGAATATCCCTAATTATCTGAAAAGGCTATTGAAACACTCTTCCTTTCCCAACTACATATGATACTATATGTATGAGGCTGGAGTTTCCTCACATACTTCAACTAAAAACAACATATTGCAGATTGAGCATCAAAGCAGAATATGAGAATACATATTTCTTCTAGGCCAGACATTAAAAATATTTAGAAAATTCAAAATATTGTCACTCTATACTTTTTTGTTTTTGAAAAAATATTTTTCATAAGACATATTATTCTTAGCATGTAATGAATTATTGTTGTTATTTAAAATAAATTAATGAATATTTTCAACTATCACTTTTAATTACTAATATGGTAAATACAGATATAACTCAGATGTTCTAATATATACCTATATACACCCACATATAACCAGTATATATACACAAAAGCTATTTGGGGACTGCATTATATTTAAGAGTGTAAAGGGATCCTGAAACCAAAAAGATTGAGAATAGCTGATATACAGAGAGATATTCTCAAATCATTGGGTACAACACTATATACATATCTATTAAATTCAGATGATGTGTGTAATAGTGTAATTCAAGTCTTCTGTGTCCTTAGTAACATTTGACCACTAGATTCATCAGTCTTAAAATGGATAACAATATCTCCCACTACAAGTTCAATTTTTTATAATTTTCTTATATTTTAATTATTTTGAATTGCATATTTAGCTCCATGATTTGAAACACAATGATTTTTCTATTGTCACACATGTTCATAAACTGTACCACTTAACATATGTATGTCTCTTCTTATCCTGTTTTATATCTTTTAACTTATCTTTTCTGATATTAATAGTATGACTAATGCTTTCTTTTAATTTGTATGTACCTTGTATTCTTTTATTTTTAAACTTGGGTCATCACCTTGAGTTGTTTGTTACTTGTAAATAACTTGTAACTGGGTTTTGTTTCTTAATCGAAGCAGATCATCTCTGTCTTTTAATAGAGGGATTCAGTCTGTTTCTGCTTAGTGTAACAATTGATATATTTGACATTATGCTTTCCATTGTACTTTATGTAAGCTATTTATTTTACTTTGTGGTTTTATCTTGATCAGATGTTTTAAACAGGATAGACATATAAGATATTCACTAAGAAGGAACTTAGAATCCATAAAGAGACATCTTTGAGCAGTTAGGTCAAATAAAATAATTCACCAAGTTTTAACAAAAATGTGTTCTTTTGTGTCTGTGTTTATTCTTGCAGATATCATCTGTGGGAGATAAGACTCCCATTTGTGCCTCAATCTCAAAACATCACATCACCTGAGATGACAATACTGACCATCGTAATATTGGCCAAGCATTGTTCTAAGTGGTATATAGCCAATATTCCAGTTAATCCTCACAATAAACATGGGATAGATACTATGTTAGCTCCTTTAACACATAAGAAAACTGAAGCTCAACAAAGTTACTTGTTCATAGTCATATAATCTATATGTTTGATTAGAAATTAAATTCTACTTCTGAGGTTGGAGATTAGAGGATAAACAAGTATGACTTTCGCCAAAGACCCAAACTGAAAGAATGTGGATTAAGTGCAAATAAGTTTTCTCACCACCTCCCACCCTCCTGGGTTGCATGGAAGAAGGATGGGGAGGATGCACCGTAGAAAATGGGTGTCAAGGGCTACAGGGCCTCACACCTCCAGGCAGGTTTCAGACGTGCTGTTAGAGAAAGGTGGGTGAAATCTTTTCCAAGCAAGAGGGAGAGAGAATATTACCATCAGTTGGTCTGAACAGGTGCCACAATGGCCACAAAGGCTGAGTAATTTTCATTCAGTGTTCCCTAATTGGCTTTCAACCCGGTTTACAAAGTTCCATCTTCTAACAACTGTTCAAGTCTTGGCTCTTCCCCAGCCTGCCCTTTCCCATGTGCCACACTCATTCCCTCTGTGGATCCACCAGGAGAGACAGAGCCTTTTGGGTGTCTTTCCACATTAACAAACAGCAGGCTGACCAGTTCATGGTATCACCTTTATTTTTGTGCTAGACTATAAGTCTTTTTCAAATTGTTGAAGCTGCATAGCCATGCTGTAATTTAAACAATATTCCCAAAAGAGTTAAAAAAGCAAGATCCACAGAATTTATAATCACATGCAGACACTACATTAATGATCATCAAATCCTACCACTTTATGTTACAGATGAAATCCTGGGGCCCTAAGAAGAGAGGTCAGGGCGAACCATGTTAATGCCCCGCTTGAGGCATTTAATTTTGCTTGGCATTAAAGATTCCTTGGGACTTTAGAGAATTTCTCTTAGGCCCTAGAGCCCTTGCCTTTTACAGAGAACCTGAGGAAATTGATTGTTTGGGTCCCCACTCCAGGCCCTCACCCCAGCCCAGGACAGCCAAGAACTAACTGGTATAAGGGTACAAAGTTCAGGGCTTGGATTTTGTTTTTGTTTTTACAAAATCATCTTCATTATAGGTCCCTTGTACCCAAATACAAGTCTAGGACTGGGGCAGGAGTAGATGTGCCCATGGTTACACCTCTACTCAGAGGCAGAACCCGGACAGAAGTATATGTCTTCTGCCTCCTAATTCAGAACGTTTTTCATCTGTTTGTAGGGATTCCCTAAAATTCAGCTGCAAGAAGTAATGCTAAGTTTACCCAGTTAGGGTATCATATCTACTCAGACCTCATTACTTTGATTTCTTGCAGAATTGCTGCCACTGAAGTGAGTTGGTATTCTGCCATTGGCCTCTCTGAGGGATACAGTAAAGAATGTCATAACACTATTGGGTTTATGGTGGCTAGGTGACCAAAAACAACATCCACCACATTAACCAGTATCCCCTTTTTGAAAACCTATGGAAGAAATTTTTATTAGACCTCAATACCAGGAAACTCTTTGCTTCTCTTAACAACCCAGTGGTCTATCTATTATATGGTCAGAAAGAATGTTGTAGTTCACACTTTCTCCTTTTATTTTGGCCATTAGGAAGTTCAGAGGCAAATTTGCAGATCATATTCAGTAACCATGCTGTGCCTTATGGAATGTGCTACTGACTTTTTCTCCACCCTCATTTAAGCATTCCACACTATTTGTCTCTGCCTTGAACTATTCGTTTTTCCATCTTATAATATATAATCTTCCAGCTGTCGCCAGACTGAAATGAAACAAGAGTGTTAAAGGGTCTAAGATGATGACAGTCCATTCTGTAGCTATACCCCAAAATAATTTTACTTCAGGAAAACTGTTCCGCAAATACTGGCTTAAAAGTGCTACATACTGTTCCTTCCTCATATTATAGTGAATAAGCCTTCCACTGATTATTTTTAAATGATTTATGGTAATGACTGTGTTTTTCCAAAAAATATCTCCACAGAATTACTGTTTGTGATACAACACAAATACAGAGGCTTTCTGTGTTTAAATCATTGCAATATAATTTTCCCATGGCTTATTTTTAAAAATTGTTTCCTGCATCATTAATATAGCAAATGTTTTCGACTTCTATTACATTTACTGCACTTTGTACTCATTAGGCAAAACTTCCTAGTAAATATTCCCAGCATTTCTGTAATACTGGTCATAACAAGTAAAAAGGACTTTCATCCTAAACCATTACAGGATTGGTACCTTCTTTAGGGAAACATAACTGATTGCAATTCAATTGCCAGGGGCCTCTTTTTAAAGGTAAAAAATATTTTAAAAATATTTAATGACAATTAGAGCTATTTCCTTGACTAATATTTACCTCATATTAAGAGGTAGTCCAAATAATAATAGCATACACTTTTTTGACACTTTCTATATACAATGTACTATTCTATGTTCTTTACATATATTAACTCATCTAATTTTCACAATGACCCTTTGAGATAGGTTCTATTTTTATCCCCATTTTATATACGAGGAAAGTGAGGCCCAAAAAGATTAAGGAACTTGCCTCGTACTTTTCCTCTTTACATGGAAAGGGTGGGTGGTAGTGGCAAGAAGTAGAGTCACAGGGAGCTTGAATTGTTTTTGGTTGTCATACAAAAGAACACTGGAATTGCCACCATGGAATTCATGGTTTCTGGATCACAAACCCAAATTTAGTACCTCTGTTCTCTATTTATACCCTTGGTTTAGAAGTACCTTCACATGTCTTCTGTGTATTTCCCTGAGAGACCTCACGGAATCAGAATTTCGAAGTCCCATGGTCAAATGCTTGTTGAATAAATTAAATTTTTCAAGTGTTTATAGAAATTAGGAGCAAAAGATGGTGAACAGTGATCACTGACAATAAACACTACAGTAATAGGATCATTCAAACAGCATATAAACAAAACACATTATCAATCTATCATCCTGTTTCGGGAAAACTACAAAGTAAGTAAATAGTCATAATTATTCTTTTTGGGGGAATTTACAAAATAAAAAATGCATGAACATCAGTATTACTTATGAAAATTAAGCAAACAATGGCTATAAAGAGGAAATAGCTAACATGTATTATATTTGTGTTATGCCTGCACTTTGCTTCCAGTAGAATGAAGGAGCAATTTCCTTACTACATGCTAAGACTAAAACCAAGTTGGGTCACTGACATACTCTGTCAGCTCTGACAATTTGCTGCATATCTCTAAAATGTCCTCACTCCAGAACAATGTTCAGCAACAGTAGCATGTTGCCCTTTTGAGTCTTACAAGTCACATGAGACATCCAAGAATGGAAATATCTAGTCTCCTAATTCTTCTCCACTCCTTGGAGAGTGACACCTATATAAACTTCTCATCTATGGCTCACAGACTCTCCCTGTGGAATGTAAATCAGGAATTCTTTGAAAAGAAACGGAAAAGGAACATTCCAGGCAATGGGCAAAGCTAATGGATGACAGAGTTAAAAGCAGGATTAGGATAATGAAGGTGTTGAATAGATTTGCCTAAAATTAGCTAAGAGAAAGGATGGGAGAATAGGAAATTACAAAAAATTGGGTGCATATTAACATGGTACCTTGAAAGAGAGCATGAAGTATTAAAATGTTTGATTCATAACATAATGGCAAGTCAATGAGGGGCCCCAGTCACCAGGCCTCGGACAGTGCTCCACAAGCAGTAGTCTATGCAATTAGTATCTTCCTTTATGAAGACAATGATGGCAATATGATTTTAAAGAAAGCAAGGATGATGTGCTCTGGTGTCAAACAGAGAAGTAGCTTTGACAGTTTGTTCCTTTTCATTGTGTTTGGAGACCACTAAAGAAATAAACATTTAGCAGAAAGCATTTAAAACACACACACACACACACACACACACACACACGCACGCGCGCGCGCCTTTAAAAATGAAAAGGGGAGTGGCTCAGTTACAGTCAGAAATGCAGCTGACCAACAGGAGAGCTGTAGAGTTGTACCCATATCACAACTCAGCTTGAACATCACATTTCTGAAGTCAGCGCCTCCTGCTCTCACATTCCAAGCAACTCTCAGCATACTCTCTGGCTCTCAGCATCTACTATGAGACCTAATTCTACTATACATTCATACATACAGCAGCAGCACCTAACCTCCCCAACATGCTATTGTTATCTTCCAGCTCATCCGGATTTCACCAACGTAAACGACTGATCATTTCTAAGTGGATAAATCTCTAGAAATTCTCAGAGAATTAAGACAATATGAATATGGTTAAAAGGCTTTTTGCATACAGCACTGTGAAAAATGGAGGAAAAGGATTTGTCAGGGAAGGTAAGATCAAAGCATGGGGTCTTTACCTGGGTGCTATTGCGTACAACAAAACCTGGATTTTTAAGTAATGAAAAACAAAAAACAATTATAATAATCTTGCATCATACCTGTGCAGTTTGGGGAATTTTTATAACCTCAGCATCTGTAGATACTTGGGGAAATGGCAATAAGATACATAGTACATTCAATATGGAAAAGAATATGCCCTACGACCTCAGAGTTGTAGATTACAAAAACCATAAGAGTTATTCGAATGTTAATTACACCACTGACTCAGCAGCTTGATATATTAAAGAAGCTTATGTGGGTGCCAGGAATGGGACCAGTTAAAGAGAAGGAAAATTCAAGCTAAGGGACAGCCATTGGCTTTTAACACATTCAGAGAATATAGAGAGCTGTGAACCATCAGAAGAAATAACTAGCAAATGATAGGATAATTGCAAACAGATGTATCTGAAACTTCTGGTGGGATTTAGAATTGTGGATTTTATCAGATGGTAATTTATCCTGGAACAAATGTCAATCAATGAACTATCCCATTCCAAAACCAGGATTTATTTCCACGGTTTGCCAAAATATCATAGGAGAACAATTATTATTGAGACAGTAACCACTCTCTCAAATAAATGGAATATTCAGGGAATGAGTCATTCTGTTTAAAGGATACTAACTAGTAAACTGAAAATTATCCAGAGAACCCTTGCAATTCTCATCTATATTTTTGGAAATGATTTCCTGCGATTTTCCATAGAGGATGGTGAACATAATGGAGTTTTCTTGCTGTTGGGAAACGTGATGTCTCACTGTTTCTCATCACCCAGGACTCCAGGAGGAAGGTGTAAAGAACTGGGCTTCCTGTGTCCTGGTCTCAAGTCATCCTCTGAGGGTACCAGCATCGTCCATGCCCAGGGGACACCATTCACACTGAAAACTGGGCCCCAGAGTACCAGTCCCATCATGAATGGGATCCCCTGGAAAGACAATACTCTCTGGCAATGTTACTCATATTGTTTTAAACGAATGCCTGATGTTCATTTGTTTGTTTCTATTGTCATTTGCCTTTTTTCCAATGGCAAAAAGCTGGGGGTGTCTGGATGGCTCAGTCGGTTAAGCAGAAAGCTGAGGAGAGGCAAAAAGGGATGGATATGATGAATCTAGTTGGTCTTTAGTAGTATCTTAAGGAAGGGTTATTTTGTTCCTCCCAGGGGACATTTGGCAGTGTCTGGAGATATTTTTGGATGTCATAACCAGGGGGTTGCTACCAGCATCTTGTAGGTAAAGGCCAGGGATGCTGCTGAACATACTACAATATCCAAGATGGCCCCCTACAACACAGAATTATCTATCCCCAAAATGTCAACAGTAATGAAACAGAAAAATCCTGGTCTATCGTTTTATTCATTTTGGTTGATTGTTTACTTTAATAGTCTATCAAATGGTGTGTTTATTTCACATATGAAGAGGTAATTCAAAGAAAGGGATCATCTTGGGAAATGGGAGGAAGGTAAGAGTTGAAGGGTAGGAAAAGAACTTTTTTTTTTTTTTTCCAAAATTGAGTACCTGCTGTATTGAGAGAGTTGTGTGTGGTCCATTGCTCACTTTATCATTTTTGCTAATCCAAAGAACTTTGAGACACATTTTTCCTATACTTTCTTTATGAGCAGACTCTTCAACTAAGTAATTAACTTGAGGAATTTGTAAGCAGCACTATAGATAAAATGAATTTAAGAGGCAGGGCTAGAGGACATACTTAGATCTCTGACAAAATAGTAAAAGAATCCTCTCAGTTAAAATCAAAGAGCATCCAAAACATGAACAATCACATTTAGCCTTCAATCTGGTGGAGTTGGCTCTTTTGCCATGTGGGAGAAAGTTCTTTTAATTGCTCAATCACAAGAACAGCTGGCTTCTCAATGCAGGACCTCTAAGCCAGTTGCACACACATTCTGAGTCCTGTCTTGAATTTCTGACCTGTGGTCTAAGCCTGTGGTCTCAAGAAGACTGTTAGAAGGGAATGAAAAACACATTTGTTAATCTGCATGACATTAGCTCTGACCACCCTGCAACTGGACAAAAACTATGAGTGCCAGGCATCTGCAAAGCCACAAACACCAGGATGCCAGGATGTTTTTCTGACTAACTAGGACGCTCTAAAGTTTTCAATTTTAGATCTGAAATGTGCCAACCAGCAATATTGGCTGTAGTGGTGTTCCAGGGCTTTTAGGTTACAATCCTTTAGTTAGATCTACAAAGATATGCGTTGTGCTGGCTCTTATGTTACTAATTCTCTAGGTCTGAGGCCACCGTAAGGGGCAAGGTTTTGCTGTTGGTGAGAGGTTGGTCCAACATTGCCACGATGGATGGTCCAGAGAAGGACAAAATGCACAAAATCTAATTAGTGGTGTTTCTTCTATAAAATTGCTGGTTACTACTCAAATGATTTTAAAAGATTATACATAAAAGACCACAAGGAAGAAAGACTAAAAGAAAACACTATAATCTAGTCATGTTCATATTTTCTACTCAATTTCTTATCACTAACTTTTTTTAAATTTTATTTTATTTTTTCAGTGTTCCAAGATTCATTGTTCATGCACCACACCCAGTGCTCCAACCAATACGCGCCTTCCTCAATACCCACCACGAGGCTCACCCCCCTCCCCTCCAAAACCCTCATTCTGTTTCTCAGAGTTCACAGTCTCTCATGTTTTGTCTCCCCCTCCGATTTCTCCCAACTCACCCTTCCTTTCCTTCTCTCAATGTCCTCCATATTTTTCCTTATGCTCCACACATAAGTGGAACCATATGATAATTGACTCTCTCTGCTTGACTTATTTCACTCAACATAATCTCTTCCATTCCTGTCCATGTTGATACAAAAGTT
>CM052900.1:76060203-76109709 GCA_028534135.1 Potos flavus | reverse complement strand
AATTGCAGGATCATAGGGTAACTTTATTTTTAATTTCTTCAGGAATCTCCATACTGTTTTCCAAAGTGGCTGCACCAACTTGCATTCCCACCAACAGTGTAAGAGGGTTCCCTTTCTCCACATCCTCTCCAACATTTGTTGTTTACTGTCTTGGTGATTTTTGCCATTCTTACTGGTATAAGGCAGTATCTCAATGTGGTTTTGATTTGAATCTCCCTGATGGCTAATGATGCTGAACATTTTTTCATCTGTCTGTTAGCCATTTGTATGTCTTCTTTGGAGAAGTGTCTGTTCATGTCTTCTGCCCATTTTTCGACGTGATTATCTGTTTTTTGAGTGTTGAGTTTAACTCATATCCTTGCCTTGTCTCTGAGAAGGCTTTTCTTATATTCCTGGCATTGCTTGTCTTTGGTTTCTGGATTTCTGTGAGGTTTCTGGGCTTCAGAGCTATCTATGAAAGTTCAACATTTGAAGACTTCATCAATACTTGTAATGCTTTGCTTCCTTTACTTATTTAGAGAGGACCTTATCTGTTCCTGTGTGCCACGCTGTCCTCACCTCCTTCTGCAACTCAGAATTTGTCTTCACGGTTAGGAAAGCATTCATTCATACTTTTCCATTCATACTTCTCATACAGCTCTAATCGATCACACAAGAGATCTGGATGAAGATGGACCTGAATACACACATCAACAGGGCTTCCTCACTGAAGAACTGCTAGAGTGGAATCCTCAGGCTGCCATCTTCCCATGTGGCTCTTCACCCTCGTGCATCATGTAGCTGGCATCATGTAGCTAGCCTACTTTACTTAATCTTCTTTTTATTGAAATTTAATCAGTTTTTGAGCAAAGCATGATGGGTTTTTTTAATTTACTGAAGAAGTTATATAAATGTCATATAAACACAGGACACGATTCTCAACATCATTAAACATTAGATAAATGCAAATCAAAACTGCAGTGAGAGATACCACATACCTAAATACTGGTGAGAATACAGAAAAACTGGACCACCCATACACTGCTGGTAAGGATGTAAAATAGCACAACCACTCTGGAAAACAGTCTGACAGCTCCCTTAGGAAGTAAAAATGAACTTTTCTTTTTTTTATTTAAATTCAATTAGCCAACATACAGTGCATCATTAGTTTCAGATGTAGAGTTCAATAATTCATCAGTTGCACACAACACCCAGTGCTCATCGCATCATGTGCCATCCTTAATGCCCATCACCCAGTTACCCTATCCCCCCCATACACATCCTCTCCAGCAACCCTCAGTTTGTTTCCTATAGTTAAGAGTCTCTCATGGTTTGTCTCCCTCTCTCATGACTTCCCATTCGGTTTTCCCTTCCTTCTCCTATGATCTTCTGCGCTGTTTCTTATTCCTCATGTATTTGCAATGTATTTGTTGATGTACAGGTGATTATTTCTTTAGATTTTCAATAAATTTATTTCAAATTGCATCTGCATTTCCTAAATCAAAAAAGTTCTCGGGGTGCCTGGGTGGCTCAGTCATTAAGCGTCTGCCTTTGGCTCAGGTCATCATCCCAGGGTCCTGGGACTGAGCCCCGCATCAGACTCCCTGTTCTGTGGGAAGCTGGCTTCTCCCTCTCCCACTCCTCCTGCTTGTGTTCCTCTCTCACTGTCTCTCTCTGTCAAATAAATAAATAAATAATCTTAAAAAAAAAAGTTCTCACATAAAGTTCATGCTGAAAAACTAATGAGACTCTAAGATAGGTTTTAAAACTATCATGCTTTTTCTTGTGAAAAAGTTCAGTATGAATTCAGGTGAGAACTCTTTTGATTTAGGAAATGTGGATGTAATCTGAAATAAATTTATTGAAAATCTAAAGAAATAATCACCTGTACATCAACAAATACGTTGCAAATACATGAAGAATAATAAAAAAGAACTCTAGGTTTCTTGGGGTTTAAAATGCAAGGTTTTTTTTTTCTTTTCAACAACCTGCTAAATGAAAATGTGAAAGGGAAATTAGGTAATTTAAGCAGTTGCAAGTTTCTTTCAAATTGAATCCATGGGAAAAAAAAAAAGTAAATGAGTAGTGAATACAGTTAATTATACCTCTGAACAAAATAGGTGGCTGCCAACAGAAGTGTGATTTGAAGGATTCCAGAAATACACACTTACCTAAAGAACAAATCTCCCCCCTCTAATCTGCCAGAGTGTTCTTAATGTCATCATTAGAGGTTTGGGTTTTTTTTTTTTAAGTAAATATTGTCATGTATAAGATACCTATTAAAATGTAAATGACCTTCCTAAATAAATGAATTAAATGGTTTTGATCATTAATATATTAACGAGACTCGGGGAGCGGGTCATAACCCAATGGGATGACATTGAACAAATGAGACATTTAGATAAGTGTGACTGGGCTCCCCACTCCCACCCCAAAGGCCTAAGTACAGCTTAAGAAAATAATGCTGTTACTGGGTAGTGTGTTTGCAAGAGAAGAGAGTATGAAGAATCTACGTGAATAGGGAAAGATGTGAGGTAAGAGAAATCAAGAAAGAGAATAAAGTAAAAACAAGGAAGTGAAAACACCTAATTCACAACTTTGCAGTCTGGAAAAGTATTATTCTACAGAGCTATCCCCCTCTAATACTGAGCCTCTGAGAGTTTCTTTAAAAAGAACACTTTTCCTCCAACTCCTCTTAATACTCTGCTTAAACCCAGCTTAGCACTGTGCCTTTCACTTGGTAAGCACGCAATAAATACTTGACTGATTGATACTCACTCTCCTGTCAGACTTACATGTTCTACAACTGACATCACATCTCAAAGGGGTCTGAAAACTAAGTAGAAAATGCTCAGGTTGAATATGAAGAAGACAGACATATTCCCATAGTTAATAGCAGGCATCCACACAAACTGGGTGCATATGGCGGGACAGCACACCACAATTGCCATTTATATAGTTTACTAAGATGGATGAGGAGCAAATGCAATCTCACCTTTTCTGGGAATAAATATCAAGAGAACTTCCTGACATAGATTATTGTGGTCAGAAAAACAGATTTATTAATCCTATGTTGCAGATGTAAGACACCAGCTAATAGATACACAGCTAATACAGTATTCAGGGGCGCCTGGGTGGCTCAGTGGGTTAAAGCCTCTGCCTTCGGCTCAGGTTATGATCTCAGGCTCCTGGGATCAAGCCCCACATGGGGCTCTCTGCTCAGCAGGGAGCCTGCTTCCCCCTCTCCCTCTGCCTGCCTCTCTGCCTACTTGTGATCTCTCTCTCTCTCTCTGTCAAATAAATAAATAAAATCTTAAAAAAAAAAAAAAAAGGAAATTACAGTATTCAAATACATTCTAAGTGAACAGTCCATGAGCAACAAAACTTGGCCTCTTGAAATTATCCACCCAATTCATAGCTTAGCATCATTGAAATGGACTAAGAGTCATTAAATTCTAGCTGGTCACATATGGAAGGCTCTAGAAGGAATTCTGCAGTCCTTTCATATGCTATAGCATTATGCTGTTTGGGAAGTTCCATACATTCTTCTGTAATGGTACCAATGAAACTGTAAACTGCCGTTAGTGAATAAAACCAGATTGCTCTGGGCACAGAGCCACACCAATCCAGGCCTAATGTGTCAACCAGAACTGAGCCTGGTAGGTAGCCTCTGCAGAGCAAGAAAGTTATATTAAAGAGAGGAGAAGCTTATAGCTATTCTATGTGAGCAAATCAATCCAGCCTCTAAGTTGAAAAAGACTGTTGGGTGTCCAGGGCAAAAGCATAGAGACCAGTTAGTGACAGCATTGCAATAATCTAAGCAAGAAAGTTGTAATAATGCTTAAACTAGGATAGTAGCAGTAGAAGTAGTGATAAGAATTCTAGATAGTACCTAAAGGTAGAACTGAGAATCTGGTAATGGATTGAAAGTACAATAGAAAGGAAACAAGGATGACTACATTTTAGACCTGACCAGTTGGATGAATGGAGGTATAATATATTTAGTGCATAGAAGTGGAAGATTCAAGAAAAAAAAACAGCTGAACTTGTTATAGTTGAAATGCCTTTTAGACATCCAAGTGGAGATATCAAGTAGGCAAATGGATTTATAGCCCTGGATTTCACAGAGGTTTAGATGGAGATAGAAATTTGGGACTCATTAGCATATAGATGGTGTGTAAAACTACAAAATCAGATGAAATCACTTGGAGATAGGCGTTGTTATAACAGAGGAGAGGTCTAAGGCCTAATCCTGGGACACTTCAGATGTAAATCTTGGCCATATTGATGAAGTTTGCTAGAGGATGGGTATGAGGAGATATTCTGGAACCACTCACCAATAAAGGATCAAATGACCAATATGGCACATAACTATTTCCATAGTTAGAAAATCAGGTATGTTAAAAGCTCTTAAACTCTCTAAATAAGCATGTTATTATTTGTAATGCCCACATAGAGAAAACTGATTTAGGAATCAAATAATTATTCTGTAAATATTTATTAGATATCACTAATTTAGCTAAGTTTAGTCAATCCACAATCCTTATCTCTTCAAACATTTTTTTTTAAATCCTGCTTTTCTCTTAAGAAGAGAATTTAGGGACCGAATTGTCTTAATTGTCCATTTCATTTTGTGTGGGATAAACCTAGAGTCTCCGTAGCCAAAAATCAAAGAGCTTATCTTTTCATTATCTGGTTAATTTGAGGTGTTGAAGTTGAAAAAACTTTTAACTTGGACATCTGGTTTTGTTTTCAAGCTTGATCATATTAATCAGATATCATTTACTTATGTTTATAAATTTCTGGAAATCATATTTCCATTTTACATGATTTAGGAATTGGGGTAATGAGAAAATATAGCTTTGGATACATAGAAAAGTATTAATCTCTTTGAGATGATGTTGACTGGATGGATGGATGAAGGAAGGAAAGATGAAGTAAAAATACATTATATAAACCATCTCTAATGATTAGTATACATCAAGACCAATGAAACTGAGGTAATTTCTATGACCTTATTTTGAAAAGAACTGAACTTTCTTGTGCACACACCTAGCTGTGGCTTATCTGCACCAATATGCTTGCTAGTAAGCCCATAAAACTCATGCCAGATAAATATTCAGAAACCATCTCTTTGATAATATCAATACCTTGATTAAAAACCTCATTGACAATGACTTCAGCAAGATGCCAGAATAGGAAGCCCTGAATTCTTCTTTCCCTCATGGACACATCAATTCTACAGTAGTACAAAAATCAATTCCCTTTGTGAGAAATACAGAAACTATTTGAGAGGCTCCTGCACCCTAGGCAAATGTGAAACCATCCACATCAAAACTGGTAAGAAAATTAAGAAACCTTCTCTCCATAATCCCCAAACATATATATGATATGTGATATATAATGGATTATTACTCAGCCATAAAAAAGAATGACATCTGTCCATTTGCAACAACAGGGACAGAGCTAGAGGGCATTATGCTAAGTGAGATAAGTCAGAGAAGAACAAATACCATTATGGGTTCACTCATATGTATAATTTAAGAAACAAAACAAATGAACATAGGGGAGAAAAGAGAGAGGTAAACCATAAAACAGACTCTTAACTATAGAGAACAAACTGAGGGTTGCTGGAGGGGAGGTAGGTAGGAGATAGGTTTAATGGGTGGTGGATATTAAGGAGGGCACTTGTGATGAGCGCTGGGTATTGTATGTAGGTGATGAATCACTAAATTCTACACCTGAAACTAATATTACACTGTATATTAACTAACTGGAATTTAAATAAGAACTTGAAAAAGAAAAGATAAGGCACTAAAGGGCAATATAATGATAATATTAGAAAGTATAAAACATGTTGGTAAAGATAAATACATAGATACAGAATACTGTATTACTATAATGGTGGTGGGTAATTCTAATGTATAAGTTAAAAGAAAATTATTGTGTATAAGTTAAAAGAAAAAAATTGTTAAAAATAACTATGACTAGGGCACCTGGGTGGCTCAGTTGGTTACGTGTCCAACTTGTGATTTCAGCTGAGGTCATGATCTCATGGGTCATGAGATGGAACCCCACATCAGGCTCCATGCTCAGCGGGGAGTCTGCTTGAGATTCTCTTTCTCCCTCTCTCTCTGCCCTTTCCCCTACTTGTGGACACTCTCTCTTTCTCTCTAAAATAAATAAATAAATCTTAAAAAACTATGACTAAAAATATATCAGTGGATATATAATATATACAACATTGATATATGATGTAGGTTTAATATATATCATATATATGACACAAAACAGATGTAAATGATAATGTCAATAACAAAGTATAAGAAGGATACTAGTAAAGCATAGAATTTTGATATATGATTGAAGTTAAATTGATATTAGCTTTAAATAGACTGTTATGACTATAAGATATTTTATATAAGCCCCATGGTAAGTGCAAAGAAAATACCTGAAGATGTTACACAAAAGAAAAAAAAAAAGAGAAGAATCAAAGCATATAAATACAAAAAAATCAGCAAACCCATAGAACTGTAAGACAAACAGAAAACAATTAATGACAATAATACATTCTTCCTAATCAATAATTACTTTAAGTGAAAATGAACTAAAGTCCCAAAGCAAAAGACATAAAGTGGATGAACAAATTATAAAAACAAGATACAACTATATGCTGTCTATAAGGTATTTATTTTGGTTATATCTGAAACACATAAATAAGGACACACATAGGCTTAAAGTGAAGGGACAAGAAAAGATATTCCATGCAAATAGTATCCAAAAGAGAACAGAAGTGACTGTAAAGACACAATACACTAAAACTGGTCACAAGAGACAGAAAAAGGACATTACGTAGTGATAAAAGGGTCAATTCATCAGTAAGATCTAAAAATCATAAATATTTATGCACCCAATATCAGAGCACCTAAAGATATAAAGCGAAGACAGACAGAACTGAAGGGAGAAATAAATAGCAATACAATAACAGCAGGGCAAATTCAATACCCCACCTTTAATAATGGATAAAACAACCAAACAGAAAATCAACAAAAAAACAGCAGATTTGAAAAACACTGTAGACCAACTGGACCCAACAAATATGTGAAACCCAATAGTATCAGAATTCAAATACATAGAGAGAGAGAGAGAAAAAGAGAGAGGGAGAAAACTACCATAAGCAATCCCACTTCTGGGTATTTATGCAAAAGAAATGAAATCAAGGTTTGAACAGATATTAGCATTCCCATGTTTATTGCGGCACATGTGGCACATTCACAATAGTCGAGGTGTGAAAACAATCCAAATGCCCATTGATGGATGAATGGATAAAGAAAATGTACTATATACATACAATGGGATATTATGCAGCCTGTAAAAGAAGGAAATTCTGCAATATGTGACAAAATGTATGAACCTGGAGAAAATTATGCTGAATGAAGTAAGTTGATCACAACAAGACAATATTACACTTCTACATATATATGATTTCTCCACAGATGGAGAAAATCCAGGGGCTAAGGGGAGGGAGAAATGGGAAGGTGCTAATCAATGGTTATAAACTTTCAGAAATGCAAGATGAATAAGTTCAAGAGATCTTCTGTACAACAATAGGCCTATAGTAACAATACAGTGTTATACACTTAATTTATTAAGAGAATAAATCTCACGTTGTGTTCTTAACACAGTAAAATAAATTTAAATTAAGAAAAATCTATTTAGTTTTCCCTCACATCCCCTATGATCCTCTGCGCTATACCTTAGATTGCACATATGAGTGAAACCATATACTTGTCTTTCTCTGATTGACTTATTTCACTTAGCATAATATCCTCCAGTTCTAGCCATGTCAATATAAATGGTAGGTATTCATTCTTTCTGATAGCTGAGTAATACTTCATTGTATATATACAACTAATGAATCTTTGAATACTACATTAAAAACTAATGATGTACTGTATGTTGGCTAATTGAATTTATATATTAAAAAAAAGATAACATTAAAAAAAGAAAAATCCATTGACTTCTTCCTACTGACTTGAGAAAAAAAATGTTTAAATTCTCTCACCTAGGCTGTGGGTGGAGGGGGTAGGGATAGGGTAGTTGGGTTATGGACATTGGGGAGGGTATGTGCTATGGTAAGTGCTGTGAAATGTGTAAGCCTGATGATTCACAGACGTGTACCCTGGGGCGAATAATACATTATATGTTAATTAAAAAAAAATTATCTTACCTAGGGGCACCTGGGTGGTTCAGTTGGTCGAGCGTCCAGCTCTTGATCTCACCTTGGATCATTATCTTGGGTCCTGAGATCAAACCCTGCATTGGGCTCCCCACTCAGCAGGGAGTTTAATTATCTTCCTCTCCCTCTGCCTCTCCCCCTGATCATGCTCACTCTCTCTCTCTCAAATGAATGGATGAATCTTTTAAAAATAAATAAATTCTCTCACCTGGTGTTCAAAGCCCTCTACAGTCTATTTGTATCCTTCTTCATCTTACTTACCTCCTACTATTTCCCTGGATGACTGCTCATGAAGTCACTATCTACTCATCATTTCTGTCTCACCTTGAGCTTTCCTGTATCTTTGCCTTTACTCATATCGTCATGCTCCACTGAAATGACCTTCCTATTCAGCTCTATCTATATGCATTTAGGCTCCCTCGAGGCCAAATTTAGCCTCCCTCGAGGCCAAATTTAGCCTTTTTTTAATCCACAAAATCTCTTCTGAATATCACAAATAAAGCAACACTTACCCAAATATTGGTAGCACAGTAACTACATACTCTTTTCAAGGCACTTGCACTTTCTACCTTGCTCTATACTTACTTCCCCTATTAGACACTAGTCTCCTTGAAAACAAAATTCACCTCTAATTTGTATTTGTACCATCTTAAGTGGTTAAAAAAAATAGTGTTCAGATATAATGGGTGCTCAAAAAAACATTTGTTTAGTGAATGAAGCCATCCTGGAGAACTTAACATAAGGAATGCATTGAACAAAACAATTGCTAATAGAAAATAATTTATGCTTGGCTTTGGCAAGCATAGATAGGTACATAAGCCAAATTTGTGAGCAATAACTTTTTCCTCAGAAACTTCTTTAACTTCTTCAACCAACTTCAGTCCAAAAAGCCAGGTCATCTGTGCAGCCTCTCTGTTTAGTAGATATAATAGCCAAAAACTGTAGATAAACCATTTTAGATTCCACATTTGTTTTCCTACAGACACAGTGTATATGTCACAAACAAAGAAGCTCAAGTCCACAGCCTTACCTTTCTTTTGGCACCCATTATGACCATTTCATTCCTACTTAGTGCTGCTTCAAAGACAGGAAGGGATCCTCAGATTACTAAAATAATTAGCCAAGTAAACAGTCAATTCTAATGTAAGAAGTAATTGACCATTGTGCTTTTCAATAATGTACTAAACCATCACACAAAGCCTCAGTGTAAAATGTTAATAGCCACTGATTCTAGTCTTTTTCCTTCTTTACTCCTCCACCTTTTCCCTGCCCTGCCCTAGCACCTTTTCCTGCCAAGGAAGCTTGCAGAAGGATTTCCTTACTTCTATTGTATGTGTTATTTTCCATCTTCTCATTTGGAACAAAGGCTTGCTATGGTCTTGTTTTAAATTTTGTGTTGGACCAAGGTAGCCATTGGTTGAAGTGGAACAAAGTGAAATCCAGTCTGGAAAATGATAATGCTGCTTTCCAACTTCTCATCACTGCATATTCTGCCCGCCTTGGCTCCAGAAAATTCTCCAGTTATTTCCTTTTGGCAGCACCATTTTAGTGCACTTAATAAATCTGGACTTATGAGGGTGTAGAGTAGCCTTCCCAGCATTTTTTTAATGTTATGGACATTGCTGTTTCCCTTAGAGAGAGCTAAGTAAAACACCTCCTGCTCTTTGTCATTTCTGGCTCTGCTGTCAGTTTCAGGTTTTGCTGCTCTTGGTGCTGCTTCTGGACCAGCAGAATAAGGATTCTTCTACCCAACATGATTCGACAGGGTCCAAGGGAGTCCCAAGGCTCAAAATTCTTTCCCTTCCTGGAAGACAATCATCTTCACCCTTTAAATGTATTGGGTGCTTAAAATTCCCCCATTATTTATTACCATAGATTATTTATCTCAACTATCACTTTTCTACATGAAGCCTCTCATGATTTCCTCTACTCAATTCAGCCTCCCACTCTAGATATAATAAATCAACCCATTATCTTGTTTCCATGATTAAACCTAATCATATTGCATTATAAAATTAGTTTTTTATGTTTCTGTCTCCCTACTGGACAGTGAAAGTCTCAAAGGTTAGAGCCACATCTTATTAATCTTTGTTTTCCCAGTGTCTGAACACTAATTACTGTTCCATGAATGAATATAGTGCCTGAGATTCTACCACATATCATTCCTTTGGATTCCTTTCCTACAAAGCTTCTTCTTAAATGTGAATACTGTTGGGTAGAATATCATGATGTAATACTAATTGGGCAATTTTTATTGGTAAACTATTAAAGCATTTCCCTTGAGAGCGACCAAGATCAGGATGAAAATATTGGGGGCTAGAGAGTCTGCCAAAAGATGATTTAAAAGGGAGAGAAAAGGCCCACAAAGTGAGGCATCAAAGATCATCTACTGGATGATTTTGGATTTTAGGCCAAATCTATTTCTCAGTTCAAGGCTAATTTACTACAAAGAATTATGCTTTCAAAAGTTTTGCCCATAGAGGATGAAGGAGTTGACTGCCACAATTAATCTAGAGATGCATTTGTATCTGCAATATAATAGGGTACACGAAACCTTGCCTAGAGCCAATACGCCTTTAGGCTGGAACTCAATAATGATGCGCCTATAAAAATGTTCCAGCTATTACCAAAAACCCTGGCAAGCTGAGGAAGCTCTTTTCACAGCCAGCCCTCTGGGGTTCTCCAGTGACTCAGTGTGCCCCTGCTACACCCCAGCTCATTAAGTTGCTAGGTTATACAGACAGACATTAATTACTCAGAATTAAGTGCCTGTGTGTAAATGCTTATTTTGGATAATTCCAAAGGTTATTCTAAAGAAGTACCATTAACTCCCTAGTAATTTTGACTTACGTTCAAAAAGCTTTACTCAGGAAGTCCAGTCACCCCTTGACTGAACTGGTTTGCTTTCCAATCTTCTTCCTGGCTCTCCTCTCAGTAGAATCCTTAGCATCTAAAAGGATTGTCTCCCCAGAGACTAATTTACGCATATATGTCAGGATCCCTGAAAAAAAGCCTCAATAAATATGTGAATCACTCTCCCACTGGCTGTTGTGTTGCTGACCTAACTCATGAGCAGCCATGTTGAGGTGCTTCCAATAGAGGGCTCACTTAAGAAGCAAGACAAGGCTCAAACTCTGTCGATACTTCCCTCACCACCACAGTTACTGCTCTTCATACCGGCAGGCTTCCTGAGACCAGAAAGTTTTAGGTATTTGAGCATAATCCTTTTTTAAACAGAAAATTCACATTTTAATTTTCCCCCAAAGAGTGATTTTTCATTAATATTTGCACCAAATTTAAAGTTTCCCCCAGGTGGTCCCCTCGCCCCACCTCACACACACCATTGCCAAAATATTAGCATTAAGATTAATATCTGGTAATTAAACTGTAAGATTCACATATCATAATGAAGATCTGAAAAGTCATCTTGATGAGATGATCACTTCCATGATGATGAGACTCTAAACCGGATAGTGGCTATGAGCACTACAGCATTATAGTCAGAAATTTCCTGTCTTTGCTCCCTTACCTTACCCTCGACATGTTACATAACTTTTTGTACCTCAGGTTCTTCCCCTTTAAAATAATAATAATAAGACCTATCTCATAGGATTGTTTGGGGTGCGTATCAGTGAAATGATACACTTAACACAGTGTCTGGCTCATAATAGGCACTCACTAAATGTTAGAAATTATTATTATTAACCACCACTGACAGAATATATATTCAGATTGAAGCACCAACCTGTGCCTTGTACTATGATGAAAAAGGCATAGAATCATGAAATTTCTGAATACCAAAGATAAAGAAGGGAGTCTAGTAGAAAGGGGAAATCCAGATAACTTACAAAGAATTAGAAATCAGAATAATATCAGACTTCTCAACATAACCACTAAAGCTGTAAAAGAATGACTAATGCCTTAAAAATGTTGACAGAAAGTGATTTTCAATGTGGAATTCTGTGTAGAAACAATCTACTTATCTAGAGTGATGGGAGAATGATACATTACCCTCAGTATTCTCAGAGAAAAGATAATGCATCTGTAAAACAAAAACAGGATGCCATGAAAACAGGAACTAAGTGTAAAAAGGGGAGATAGAAAGATTCTTGAAAGAAATTTTTAAGAGAGTTACTAGAATAACTCAAAAATAAATACTGGAAGATAAAGTCAAAACAATATCTTAGAAAATAGGGGAATCGTAAGTCAAAAGAAAAGACAATAGAAGATAAAAGAAAAGGAACAAATTCAGGAATAACATTCAACTAATAGTAACTCCAAAGAGACAGAGACAGAAAAGGAGAGGAATAAAATTATCAAACAAAAATCTATGTCTCCCTTAAATTGAAAGACATGAGCCTACAGGTTACAACACTCCATCCTGTGCTTTATCATAAGTGGAAAAAAAATACTATGAATGAAAAAGGCATGTAATCAGGAAAATTCAGAAGCATTGCAAGAGGGAAAAAAACCCACATTGGCATACAATAAAAAATCAGAATGACTTTAGTTCAACAACTGCTGGAGACAGAGGAAAACACATTAATAGACTTAAATAATAGCCTTAAACATTCAGAAGCACAACCAATCTATCCATCTACTATGAGGATAGAATTACACATTTTCAGGGGTGCTTGGGTGGCTTAGTCTTTAAGTGTCCGCCTTTGGCTCAGGTCATGATCCCAGGGTCCTGGGATGGAGCCCCACATCAGGCTCCCTGCTTGGCGGGAAGCCTGCTTCTCTTTCTCTCACTCCCCCTGCTTATATTCCCTCTCTCGCTGTCTCTCTCTCTCTCTCTCTCTCTCTCTCAGATAAATAAATAAAATCTTTAAAAAAAAAAATGACACATTTTCAGACCTACAGGTCAAAAATTTTATCCCCTTCATACTTCTTTAGGTAACTTTACCAGGGATGCTATCTAGCACATGCATGCACACTCCAGTTAAATCAAAGCAAAGTAAGATTTGGGATCAAGGAGATGGAAGTTCTATTGTAATTTAATAATGAAGGAAAGTCCTATTTGACAGAGAAGGAAAGTCTAGGAAGACAGCAGTGAAGCAGACCTGGAATAAAAAGTAAGTCAAGGGGATAGATGACTCTGAAGACTGGTATCTGAGGGGAAATGGAACTGACAGCTTCTACAAGTGGTTGAGTTTTTGTAAATAAGACTAAAAAACAGTTGGCAGATCCATTGGAACACTTAAGAAAAGTTAGCAATGGACACATAGAAATCCAAGCAATAAAAATTAAAACAACCCACATCCTGGTCATGATTTCTAAATACCATTCCCCAATAAAAGGAACTGAAACTCTTAGAGAAATGGCCAATTCTAAGGCCAAGAAGGGAAAATTATACAAGATGAGACTGGAGCATTTTGTAGTGCCAGAAAGTAGAAAAGTACTTAAAAAACATAAGCATGGGATCATGTCAAAGGGATGCAGGAGTCAACCTGAAAGAACTCCCAATGGCCAAAGCTGGAACAATTTGAGCAAGAAAATAAATAACCCAGTATATGATATAATACTAAGTACAAAATAAATACCTATAAACTAATACTGATATAGATAAATGACTGAATAAATAAATAAATAAATAAATAAAAGAGAAGAGCCACATCTTCTTTGAGGAAAAAAAAACCCCAAATAACTTATGTAGATCTCTCCCTCCCTTCCAAGAGATGAGGCCTAGTTATGCTTCTCTGTGAGAGTGAGCCAAACCTTGTGATTTACCTCTAAAAAGTGGATTAGAGAGAGCAAGGATAGTAACTTCACACTGGAAAATACTGGTAAATACTTCCTTGGCCAGTGATCAAGGTTAGCACTACCAGTGATAATTCATGATGGTGTTATGTATCCATTAATATGATGAAAAGGACACTCTCTCTCTGAATCTGTTCTTCCCAAAAACCCATAATCCTAATTTTAAAAATTTAAACAAACTCATATTGGGGAACATTTTGTAAAACATCTGACCAATACTCAGATGTTTTGCAAAAACTGAGGACAAAACTCTCAAGGTCATGAAAAGCAAAGACTGAGAAACTGTAACAGACTAGACTCTGATGGGACTCAAGAGATAGGACAACTAAATGCAATGTGGCATCTTGGGTGCAATTCTGGAACTGAAAAAAGATGCTAGTGGAAAAATGATTGTAACCCTAACAAAGTTTGGGGTTATTAGCAATGTACCAATGTTGGTTCTGTAGGGTGGACAGTGTACCATGATAATGTAAGACATTAGTGGAAACTAGTTGAAAGGTATATAGAAACACTCTTTACTATCTTTGCAACTTTTCTGGAAATCTAAAATTATTCCAAAATTAAAAGTTTATTTTTCAAAAAGCACTTGTTTAACTTCAGGAAATCAAACATTTGTATAAAAATAAAATATAATTCAGTATACCACCTTGCTCTATAGTAAAAATACTTATATTGTCAAGATAAAATAATTCCAAATACTGATTTAACCATAAATTGCAACACCACTATGATGGAAGGATAGGAGGGAAGAAAGTAGAGGAGGTATGTGAAAGAAACTTCAGTCTCATTTACCAGAGGGAGTCAATAGGTAATGTAAAATACTAATAAACTAAGAAATAGTAAGGACATTATTTTTAAATATGGAGGTAGGTAACAGTACAAACAACTAAAAGAACTGCAAGTGATTGGAATTAAGACATAAGAATGGGAAAAGGGACTGCTATTTTTTGTATTTGGTGTTTCATTTGATTAAAACAAACAAAAACCTCTCTTCAACAAACTACCTGGTCTTTTTTTCCCTTCATGAAATCAGAAAAGAGGTTCAAGAAAGAAAATTCTTTGCAGCTTTATCTAAGCAGTATCTAGGAAGGAGGTACCCCAATCTGTGAAAGACATAGGCCTCCTGTGACCAATATTATCCCTATTTTATGCCTAGTATTATCCTCACATAGTAGGTCCACAAGAAACATTTTTTGAACCAACGAAGTGAGTATATGAGCCATGGTGGGGGAGCTCCCACTCTGTACTGGGCACTAAACACATACCATCTCATTTAAATTCACAAAAAACTGCAAGGTAAGTATTATTTCCACTTTACAATTTACAAAACTGACGTGGAGAGGTTAAATATTTTGCTTATTGTCACACAGTTCATAAACGGCAAATGTGATCTAAACACAGCTCTGCCTGGCACTAAAATCAAGTTACTTTAGTGCTCTAATCACCCTGATTCCTATGAACTTCATGGAAACAACACGTTAAGGACCAGAATGGTGAAGCGCTAGTCTGAAGATGCTTCTTGGAGAACTCAAGCATGAAATAACCAGAAGGAAATCCTTCAAAACAAAATGCATGAAAGCCCAGAGTTGGAAAAAGTTGGAAAAGAACAAGAAATGATAGGGTGACTGGCTGGGCTGGAGAATAAGAAAGGGAAATGGTTAGTATTTCCAAAGCTGCTTAGTATAAAGCTGTGAAGGTTTCAACCACATTTTCACCATCTCTCTTTTAGCATTAAGGTTAAGAGTGGGACTGAAGTTAGACTACCTAATAAAAATCTCAACTCTGCAACCTTGGGAAAAATGACCTTTATGTGTCTTGGTTTCTTCATTCGTTAAATGAGGAAAGTAATTGCATAATCCTCAGAGTATTGTAGTGAAGATTAAAAGAGACAAAACATTAAAATTCACAAAACTATTCCTGGTACATTAGGTGCTTAATGAATGCTGGCTATGATTGGTTCTGACTTGACTAGTCATGAAATAAAGTTGGTGCCCTCCTCCAGCTTGGCCTGGTTCATCTTTGTAGTGGAGCTAACTAGTTGGAAACAGGAGATGCTGACCTATTTTCATGGAGTTGGACAGACTTAACAAGAAAGGCAGGCTTTTCTAATCTGTGCCGCAGGAAACTCTGATGGGTCCCTCAGCCAGTCTCTCTCTTTAGCGACGTGAACAAGAACAACAGACCATTATGGGACTGCCTCACATCTAAACATCAACTCTGTTACACTGATTTGATTCATTTTTCATTCTTTTATTTGTTCAAAACATTTTATTGGCCCTTGCCATGAGCAAGGAGCTCTGCTAGGTCCTGTATCAGATACAAAGGCACAAAGGTTGGACCTCATTACCTCTTGCTTGGGCTCTTGCAACAGCACCATGACTTATCTCCCTGCCTCCTATCTCTTACCTGTCTAAGTCAATTTATATAAAGCTCCAGATAACTCTTTTTAGAGTGTTAAATCTGGATCATGTTGTTTTCTCCTCAAAAATCTTTTGTAAAGGCTTTTCCTTCCCAAATAAAGTGCAAGCTTACAAACTTGTCATTTACAATCCTCTGGCACCTAACCTGAACCCACAGTTCTCATTTCTTTTTATAGGTTTACTACATAACTCTGAATTGCACTGCTGCCGGGGATTTCCACACTCCATTTGAAATCCCTCCAGCCATTGAAATACTACATATCCTTAAAGATCAGCTCAAAAACCACTTTCCCCTTCAAACCTACATTCATCCCATCCACCCACTCCACCAACAAATATATGTTGGGCATTTCCCATGTTCTGGGTACCATACTAAGGGCAAGGATACACAAATTACTGAGGAAGCAAGGCTTCTGACCTTAAGAAGCTCACAGTCTAGGTGAGAGGGAGACAAAATATACTCAAGTAAGATTGATTTGAATAGAAATATTTACATTGGTGGGGCACCTGGATGGCTCAGTCAGTTGAGCGTCTGTGTTTGGCTCAGGTCATGACCTCTGGGTCCTGGGATCAAGCCCTGCATCAGGCTTCCGCTCAGCAGGGAGTCTGCTTCTCTCTCTCTCTCTCTCTCCCTCTGCCCCTCCCTACTGCTCGTTATCTCTCTCTCTCTCTCTCCAATAAATAAATATAATCTTTAAAAAAAAGGGGGGGGAATAGTTACACAGGTAAATGGACCAATTAGGAATTGCCAATGTGATCTAGACGATCCAGCAGTTTCAAAGAAGAGTTGGCACTTGTGTCGAATAAGCAGGCATCTACTAGGCAAGCAAGGTGGTAATTAGCACACAAGGAGGTGAGGTGAGCATAAACCAAAGAACAGGGCATGAAACCATATGGCAGCCCCAGAGACCGTCAGTAGATGGGTTTGGCATGGAGCGTAAGGAAGGAACAGGGGAGGGCTGGTCTCATGTGACGTAGTAAGAACAGAAGGCCTTTTTCTAGGGGCCACGGGAGCCTTAAAAAGCTTTAAACAAGGTCATATAATGAAATTCCAATTTTAAAACATTCTCTGGCAGCAAGATAAAGGATAAATTGGAGGGGGCATGATGATGGAGGAAGGGAGACCTGTTAGGATTCTGTTCCAATTTTCCAGTGAGATGAGAGAGGTAGGACTGAAGCAGTGGCAGCAGGCATACAGTGGAGCGAACTAATTGAGGAATGGCGAAAGGGGAGCAGAGAGGATTTGGTAGGAGTCCAGATATGTGAGGATAAGGAAAATGAGAAGTGGAGGATGACTCCCAAAGCCACCCTCTCCCAGAGCTGTCTTTGATGTAGGAAGGGCAACATTTGGTACACAGGAAATAATATAGAAAAAAAATAACAGGCACATATCAGCAATAAAGTTTTGTAATTAAGAGGAGCAATTTCAGTAACTTCTTCAACCCAGAGCCTCTGCTTCAAAGCAATTTTCTGAATCCAATTATGCAGAGGATGATAAAAGGCTTACATCCTGTTTAAAATAGTCATACCTTAATGGAGAAGACTATGCCCTATTCATTTGGGATCCCTCATGGTACTCATTCATGGATTTTATTCCGGTGAGCCTGAAATTTCTCAATTACAAAAATGTCATAGAGTTTACTATTTTTATCAGCCAAAAATAGTAAGCAGTTAAGGACTCTTCCATTAACTGGTAGGTATCACATCTGCCTATTCCAATGAATTTGAGGCAAATCTAACACCAAATATTGTTTGAGCACCTACGAGTTTCACCAACTACAAAATATAGCACCAGGACACAATATCCCTTTAAAGTAGACTTATTGGCACATTAGGTACAAAATAAGAACTTGCCCGACGTCTAAGAACAAGTAATTAATGGTAGACTCTGAATACAAACCTATCTAGGATCCAGGTTCTGTTGATAGCTCACAACATTTCTGAAATGCCAGAACCAGTGCAACAAAAAAGGGAATTGGAAGGTCCCTACTGAATAGCATGTACATCAGGTGGCAGATCAGAAAAAGCAAGTTTTAGTCACAGCATATAATGATAGGAACAGGAGAATGAGTGGTTTAGTGTTGGGAGATAGATCGGCTGAAAACTAGTATCCTTTTTCTGGAAAACAATACTTGCAGCATATAAAGTGGTTGAAATATTAATAGTCAGAATATTTGAAGAACTAAAAGAAAAAGATGATCAACCCATTAAAAAATGGGTAAAAGAACATGGACGAGAATTTCACAGATTAGAAAACACAAACTATCCTTAAATGTATGAAAAGAGGGGTGCCTAGGTGGCTCAGTCAGTTAAGTGGCTCCGTTCGGCTCAGGTCATAATCTCAGGGTCCTGGGATTGAGCCCCGCAGAGCAGGGAGCCTGCTTCTCCCTTTCCCTCTGCCTGCCACTCTGCCTACTTGTGCTCTCTCTCTCTCTGTCTGTCAAATAAATAAATTTTTTAAATATCTTTTTAAAAGTGTATGAAAAGATACTCAACCTAATTAGCCATCAGAAAAAAGATGCAAATTAAAACACCACGATGATATCAAATTTTACACAAATTTTGTTTATAGACAGACAAAAATTTGAAAAGTAAAAGCGCCAAGAAGCAGCAAGGATAAGTTTTTCTTACCTATTAGTAGAGGGAGTATAAATTGGTACAATCGCTTTGAAAAAGTTTGACATTACCTAGTGAATCTAAACATGCTTATACTTTGACTAGAAATTCAAGTCCTACCTATGTATACACCTTAGAGAGAAATTTTCACATATGTGTTTATGAAGAGACATGTACAAATGTCCAAAACATTGTTTATAGTAACAAAAAAGAAAACCAAATATCTATAAACAACAGAATGGGTAAATAAATTGTGGTAGTTCATAAGATGGAGCTCTATATAATAGCGGAAATATCCACAGCATTAACATGGATAAATCTCAACAGCAAGTTTCAGAGAGAGAAGCAAGTAACAAGGAATACACACAATATGATACAGTTCATATAAAACTTCAAAGAATCTGTCTCATAGGAATTCATATATAGGTGATAAGATCATGTAAAAGCAAGACGATATTAACGAAAATTCAAGATAGTGACTATTTCTGGAGTGTGATCAGGAAGGGGCATAGAAAAGGCTTTTCAGTCACTGATAATGTTCTAGTTTTTAAATTGAGAGGTGATTGCAAGATGTTTACTTTAGCGTTACTCTCTAAATGGTACATATATCATAATTCATATTATAATTTAGTCACAATGAAAACTTTTAAGCAATAAAAATCTTAAAGAAGTAACAACTGCATTTTTTTTTTACAAAGAATTTATGTAGGTTTTTTTCCAGCATGTGGCCCAGCATGAGTGGGTTTCAGGAAGCAGGCTCTCCCACAGGTGCCAGCAGGAAAAGAAGAAAGTGTTCATGGCAATTGTTCATGGTGATTAGGATCCAGTGCAGAAAGCTCCTTCCCAGACGTAAGATCTCTCAACACCTGTCCACCATAATCCCAAACCTGAAACAGCAAGCAGGGAACTGAAGTTTAGGACTTCAGTGGCCAATGATCAGAACCCATGATATAGGATCATGGGAGAAAATGAGCAAAAGGACTATCCTAGAGAAACCGAGGGGAATGATCAAATTTTGTACTCTTGTCTTTTCTGGTCTTTTTTCCACACCTTGCAAACCACTCAAGGGCGAAATCTGTCTTCTGCTTTATTCTACTCTTTGAAATCTTTCTTTCACATCTCAGATAGACTTCAAGTAGAAATATACTGTGTCTGTCTAACAATGGGGTAAATTACTTGATAAATACATAAGGTCACTCCTGGGACATCTGGGTAGCTCAGTCAGTTAAGTGTCTCTTTGGCTTAGGTCATGATCCCAGGGTCCTGAGTTTGAGCCCCGCATTGGGCTCTTTGCTCAGTGGAGAGCCTGCTTCTCCCTCTGCCCACTGCTCCCCCTGCCTGTGCTCTCTCACTCCTTCTCTCTGTCAAATAAATAAATAAAATCTTTTTAAAACTACATAAGATCACTCCTGAAAGATTATGGTCCACTGTGAATAACTGCCTAGGTGGCTCAGTAGGTTAAAGCCCCTGTCTTCGGCTCAGGTCATGATCTCAGGGTCCTAGGATCGAGCCCCGCATTGGGTTCTCTGCTCCGCAGTGAGCCTGATTCCCCCTCTCTCTCTGCCTGCTTCTTTGCCTCCTTGTGATATCGCTCTGTGAAATAAATAAATAAAATCTTTAAAAATAAAATAAAATAAAATGGCATAAAAGGGATAGAGTTAGGTTCTATAGGATTTCAGAAGAAGAGAAAATCCTTAAAGCTGAAGGAATCAGTGGAAGAAATGGGCATTTAATGTGGACATTGAAGAATGGTAGGATTTGATATATGGAGGAGGGAGGAAACAGCAAAAAGAAAGCAAAGGTACAGGGAAGACATGGCTTTTGTACATCAAACCAGCTTTTCCCCTTGATTGGAAGGCACGTAAAGAACATTAGCGGGGCATTAGTGCAAGAAGCTAAGCAGAACTCACTCACGAAGGTCCTAAAGCCTGGTCACGACATGGCACAAAGCAGCTGTCCTCTAGCTCCCCTTTTAGCCTTCTTTCCGACAGAATTCTTGCCAAAAAGTTCCCATTTATGACTCCCCACTTAACGCCATGGCCTTATTTAAATAAGGCCTGACACCCAATACCTCTCCCTTTCTTCCCCAAGACATTTCCCTTCCAGCCTTAACAGGATGCACGGCTACAGAGCAGCCTGAGCACCAAGTTCCCACTTTTGCAGATCTTACAGAGAAACTTGTGGTGTGGCAGGCTGCCAGGCCCTGATCACTTAGCCAGGGGAGCCCGCCACGGGGGAGTTAATCTGACCTGCAGAATGAGCTGCGAGGTTCCCTCTCCAAAGACACTACTAGGGCGTCAGTGCTAAATTGTACCTGACATTTAATTCCAGCTTTGGGCAGTTCTGTGTGAAACTTGACTTCGCTGAGAGATTGATCAGCCCGAAGCTCTTCATGAGCTTTGACACAATCAATTTTCTCCAGTGGATTGGGGCAATCATTAGCTGACTCACAGAAAGGCCTGGGTCACGCACAGCTTTCCACAAGCCTCGGAAATGGACGCCAGGAGGAAATGATGAAAAATTGCTGCTGGCAAGTGACTGCCCCCTTCCCTGCAGAATATAACCAAGAAGAGTATGAAGAGCAGACCCACCTTCAACCTTGTCATCTCAGAAATCTGGGTCTTTGAGAGGGATAAGAAAATTATCCAGCTGAGGGGTGCCTGGGTGGCTCAGTGGGTTAAAGCCTCTGCCTTCGGCTCAGGTCATGATCTCAGGGTCCTGGGATCGAGACCCGCCATCGGGCTCTCTGCTCAGCGGGAAGCCTGCTTCCCCCTCTCTCTCTGCCCGCCTCTCTGCCTACTTGTGATCTCTCTCTCTGTCAAATAAATAAATAAAATCTTTAAAAAAAAAAAAGAGAGAGAAAAGAAAATTATCCAGCTGATACAGGAAAGGTGACAAAGTTGGATGAGACTCTACTCACTTGAGATATTGTCTTATTTACAGCCATGCCTTATTGTCTCAAATGTTCTAAACTTATTCTCCCCATCTTTACTTATCTAGTACTGTCTAGAAATGAAACAAAAAATATGGCACTAGTGTGGCTTCATATAACTTATTATGAAGTTTTGGTCAGTCAATCAGCAAATATTTATTGCATTCTTAGAAACAATGTGAAGGCAAAACAGATTTTCAAGCCACTAATTCCCACCCTTATATGCAGAACTGCCCTGTAGCAAGACAGTATGGATAACTTCCTATATTATACGACTCATAAGATTCAAAAAGGCTTGCTATTCCCAAAATATGACCCACACTTCGGAAAGCACCTCTACAATTGCTTCTAACTCTGTGCCCAGTGGTCAGCTAAATACTTGCCACATGGTCAGCACACATTTAAAAAATCACTGAATGAATGAATAATTCAAGTGTCATATTCCTGATATTGGAGTATTTCCTGTAGTGAGCGTGTCACTACAAATGTTTCTAGAAAGTTCCCACTAGGGGTGCCTGGGTGGCTCAGTGGGTTAAAGCCTCTGCCTTCAGCTCAGGTCGTGATCTCAGGGTCCTGGGATCAAGCTGCGTCGGGCTCTCTGCTTGGTGGGGAGCCTGATTCCCCCTCTCTCTCTGCCTGCCTCTCTGCCTACTTGTGATCTCTATCTCTCTGTCAAGTAAATAAATGAAATCTTTAAAAAAAGAAAAAGAAAGAAAGTTCCCACCAAAATCCCATAAATACTAGCTTATTTGCATACCTTTATATGTTAGCACAGCATGGCATTTATTTAGTAAGTATTTCATGAGTGACTGAACCTTGTTTATTCAGTCATTTTGGAATATGAAGTAAGATAGGCAAATTTTAAGATGAAGGGATAGTCTTAGATAAATACTATATCTGTCTCTGGAGACAGGTACAATCTGAACGAAGCTCATAGTCACTTGGACACAATGTTCTTGGGGAATATGTGTGCTATCATTCCTACGTGGGCAGCTGGGGGGCTTCTAATCACAAAGGTAGTTCCTACCCACTGCCCACAACTTGAAGGGCTCCTAATGAGAGTGTTCCCTAAGCATATCTCCCTTTCTTTCCCACCTGAATGCACAGAATCTACATCCTCATGAGGAGAGGCAGCTTTCAATCCTTTGAGGGAAGATGTGTAGGGCTTGAACTAAATGGGCTTTGACACGAAACAAACTGAGGGTGGCTGAGGGGTAGAGGGGGTAGGGATAGGGCGGCTGGATTATGGACATTGGGGAGGGTATGTGCTATAGTAAGTGCTGTGAAATGTGTAAGCCTGATGATTCACAGACATGTGCTCTGGGGCAAATAATACATTATGTATTAATAAAATTAAAATTAATTAATTAATTAATTAAAAATTAAAAAAATAAAAAACTTTTATTAAAAAATAAATAAATAGAAAATAAATGGGCTTTGAATTACCTCCTCTAAGAAAGCTATCTAAAACAGAATCAATCTGCCAGAAACTGGCAAATGGTACAAGACAGGCCAGACCCAGCAATAATAGCAGACACTTGGGATCGAAGAAGGCCTAGAACATACCTGGACTTAGGAGATATTTTAAAAAGTTTGATGAGGGAGTTAATTTCATTTCATTAGGTATTTAAAAATATATTCTATTACTTTTAGAGCAGATGTTCTCATATTTCTTAAGGCAGCATGTCAGAAGGGAAACGCTTTAGGTTTAGAATTAAAAGACATGGATTTCAGTCCTGGCTCTGCCCACCTTGTCCTTAACTTCTCTGGCCTCAGTTTCCTCAGTTACAAAGTGGGTATGATATCTTTGCTGTCTTCCTTGCAGAGTTTTTATAAGGATTAAACAAGACAACAAATATGAAAGTTCTGTGGAAAACTAATTTACTGGATAAATAAGGTGTAAGCTTTCAGTTAGTAGATATAGGATATAGTTTAACATACAAATAACTTGTATTTGAAGCTTAAATGGTACTGTTGGTACATAATTTTACATATACTGCTGAAAAATCCCAAATTAGCATAATAAGCCCACTGCTTAAAGATAAGGGGCACAGTAGCACTTCAGACAGAATTCTAATTTCAGCTATCCCAAACTCAGTATGATCTTGAAAAAGTCACTTAGCGGGGCGCCTGGGTGGTTCAGTGGGTTAAAGCCTCTGCCTTCGGCTCAGGTCACGATCTCAGGGTCCTGGGATCGAGCCCCGCATCGGGCTCTCTGCTCAGCAGGGAGCCTGCTTCCCCCCTCTCTCTCTGCCTGCCTCTCTGCCTACTTGTGATCTCTCTCTGTCAAATACATAAATAAAATCTTAAAAAAAAAATCAGTTTAAAAAAAAAGAAAAAAAAAAAGAAAAAGTCACTTAGCTTCTTCGTGCTTCAATGCCTCCATCAGTTAAAACTGATATACCTGTCCCATTTATCTCACAGATACTTGTGAAAATTACTTCAGATGATAGATAGGAATACACTTTGAACAATAAAAATGTAAGTTATAATTTGTGCTTTCTTTAAAATATGTGGAATCGTCCCTTGATATGGTCCAATGAAAAAAACAATTTTCTTTGTTGATATGACTCTCTCCTGAATATGGGTTCTGGCTCGGGGATCATCTGCCTCTGAACACAGCTCTCCTGTTCATTAAGAAAGACTAGGAAGCAGGATCATCAATATAGAAAACCTCAGCTCTAGGTATTGGTCAGGATTCATTCAAAATACTCAGTGGGAGAAGATATTTGCAAATGACATTACAGATAAAGGGCTGATAACCAAAATCTGTAAAGAACTTCTCAAACTCAACACCAAAAAAACAAATAATCCAGTCAGGAAATGGGTGGAAGATATGAACAGACACTTTTCCAAGGAAGACATACAAATGGGCAACAGACGCATGAAAAAATGCTTGACATCACTTGCCATCAGGGAAATATAAATCAAAACCGAAATGAGATACCACCCTACATCAGTCAGAATAGCTAAAATTAACAAGACGGGGAACAACAAATGTTCGTGAGGATGTAAAGAAAGGGGAACCTTCTTACACTGTTGGTGGGAATGCAAGTTGGTACAGCCACTCTGGAGAATAGTATGGAAATTCCTCAGGATGTTAAAAATAGAGCTACCGTGTGACCCAGCAATTGCACTACTGGGTATTTACCCCAAAGATAGAGATGCAGTGAAAAGAAGGAGCACATGCACCCCAATGTTCATAGCAGCAATGTCCACAATAGCCAACTTGTGGAAGGAGCTGAGATATCTTTCAGTGGGTGAATGGATAAAGAAGATGTGGTCCATATATACAATGGAATATTACTCAGCCATCAGAAAGGATGAATATCTACCATTTGCATCAACATGGATGGAACTGGAGGGGATTATGCTAAGTGAAATAAGTCAATCAGAGAAACAAAATTATCATACAGTGTCACTCATATGTGGAACATAAGGAATAGTGCAGAGGACAATAGGGGTAGGGGAGGAAAAAAATGGGAAGAAATCAGAGAGAGAGACAAACCATATGAGACTGTTGACTCCAGGAAACAAACTGAGTTTTGTGGAAAGGGAAGTGGGCGGAGGGATGGGGTAACTGGGTAATGGGCATTAAAGAAGGCACATGATATGATGAGCACTGGGTGATACGCTCAGCTAATAAATCATTGAACATTATATCAAAAACTAAACAAACAAACAAACAAAAAACCCACCTCACTATGGTGGAAATAAAGTAATTGCCCTAGCATCTGTGGTCATTCTCAGGTTGCCATCTAAGCACAATGTCTCCCTTAGAAAGGAACAAGGTCACCAGCCATGGGCCACTGTATCCATCAGGATTATATCACCAGCAACTGTAACAAACTCTGAACTCTCAGTGGTTTACCACAAATACAGCTTATTTGTTACTCATATCATAGTCTAATGCAGATTGGGTGGCTCTCTTTTAAGCATAGCTCAGGGATCCAGTCTGTCTCCCTTTCGTGGCCCAGACATGGTCTAATGGTTAGATGTGAGGAAACAGAGTATAGAGAAACATACCAGGTACTCACCATGTCAGCCCTGAAGGGACAAGCATCACTTCTCACAATCCATAGGCTATACTAGTCACATGCCAACTAACTGTAAGAGAGACTGGGCTAAAAACTTTGAAAAAGAGTGCTGTAGACTAGTCCTCTTTTTTATGGATATGAAAAAATAAGCCATATAAGAGAAAATGGTTTAGCCAAGGAGAGGGTAAGTGGCCAAGATGATGTAGAAGCTTACTGCCCAATATGGAAGCCACTAGACACATGTTGTATTAAGCACTTGAAATGTGACTTAGTCTGAACGGAGATGTACCATAGTGTACAATACACACTGAGTTTCAAAGACTTAGTGTAAAAAAGAACAGAAAATATCTCAATTTTTTGCTTTGATAACATGCTGAAATGTTGTATTTTTATTATTAGGTTAAATAAAATAAATTATTAAAATTAACTTATTCATTTATTTTTTAATGGAGCTGCTTTTTTTATTTTTTAATGGAGAAATTTTAAAATACATTTGTGCCTCAGAATATACTTCTGTTGTACAGTGCTGATCTAGCAGATAGGCCTTTCACCTCTATGAAAGCTATTTTCCACGCCACAATACTACTTACATTTGCTTTATTAGTTTGCACATTTATTTGTTTGCTTGATTACTTTCTTAAGCACTACACAGCCTACTCAGGACCTCATCATTTTTGTCAACCTTAAATCAAAAGAAATTTAAGTAAACGATCTAATCATTCTGCTTTACTCCAAATATGAAAATGCTCTTCTACACAGAAATAATCTTTCATGTGTCCCTCCAGCTTTCCCCTAACTGAGATATAGGTGGCCTTACAGCATAAGCTCCATATTTTAATCTGCACCCACCGCCAGCCCCAGCAAGGACGCTGGGAAGCCCAGTGTCTGCTAACTCAGTAAGAACTCCTGTGTAGGACAGGACCCAGCAAATGCTGTAGCTGTCCATCTGTCCTCAGGAATACCTGGCCTTGTGATTTTGGGATTTTGTTGTTATTCAAACAAACAAACAAAACACAATTGCTGGTCCAACTATTCAGTCTTTTTTCCAGTCATAACCTGCTTTTTATAACGACTTTTTATCAAGAATCTCTTCGCAAGGAATTAAAATAGGAAAGAGCTCGTGGGACTTAGAAAGAGTGTCTTTTCTTATGCTGTGAATTCAGAGGGAAATCTAAAGGGAAATTTACCCTAGATTGAAGAAGAGGAGAAAAGCAAAAGAAAATGCAATCTTCTACTACTGTTGTCATGCCTTGCATCTTTTTTCTTGACTTCTTGCTCTCTTTTATTCTCGCTTCACTCTTCCATCTTATTTTGTTCTGAAAAATTGTCATTATACGTTGGTTAGTAGGAAGGAAGGGTATCTATTGATGGAATCAAAATCAGAAGCTATCTAGTGTGCAAAGACAGATCACTTGCCTGCCCGCTCTTGCCAATAGGACAGAGTCTTTCAATCAGTTAGAATCTGATTGGCAACTGAATGTAAAAGGCAAAATGCTGTGCAGCAGAAGGTGGGGGAAGAAATTGACCCCATACAGCCAGCCTTGCAACATCACTATCCTGTGATATAGTCAAAAGTGTCCCATCCAGACCTGAATTCAGAGCAAGTGAAAAAGCCACCTTCTTAAAGAGATTACTTCTGTACATGGTGTCCTGAGAACTCAAGCCCAGTTAGAAATACCTGATCAATGGTTCGCCTTTTTACTTTTATTAATTTCCATCTCATTGATCCTTGTTGTAATCCCTTAAAGGAGCTTCTCTGTGGTAAGGTCATGGATTAGAGGTTTAGTTTCCACCAAGAAGTATCAGTCATTAGTAAACTCTGCCCTTCTGAGTTTCTGCCTTGTAACTGGCTTTTGAATGTCATTGTCAAGTATTGTTGAATATCTCTTTTACTTTCAGTAGCTTCAAATGGAAGTATTTTTCTGAAGATATATGTCCTGAAGCTTGCAAAGGAACTCAGGGTGTGTTGCCTGAGTAGGCATTTTCCTCTCCTTCAAAGTTTGTTCAGTGGAAACATAAATGTTGCTCAGTTAACAACCACTCCTGCCCTTGACCGAGAAATGAGGAACAGAGGTGATGCTGGAGATAGAATGAATCTCAACTCAGCCTTTATTCCTAATCATAAAGATTCTATATTCTAAGAACAAACCTAAATCCTGCCCCTGCCTCTCCTCCCAAAACTCAGCAGAACAGCTCCTTCCCAGTCTGTCAAAAAAACAAAAACAAAAACAAAAACAGGTCATAAAAACAACACCTGTCACCTGGGTCCCTCACCCCTACCCCCTAACTTCTGCATGCCATCTTGGGTGATTGCAGCCACATTTTATCCCAGACTCCAAGGGCTCTAGCACACCTGGACATTCCATCACATCACTCTCAAGTACATCTATTTTCAGGAGCATTAATGTCTCACTTTAACTGAAATTATTTTATCCCTGCTTTACTCTGAATAAAAGCAAGGAAGGGTGTAAGAGTGGGTGGAAGGAGAGAAGGTGGGTTTCTTACAAGAAACATGTTATATTAGGGTGTGACTGGCTCAAAGAAGAAATTGGAAGGAAGTGGGAAGAATTGGTAATGAACCCCAGCAAGCTAATTTGCTGAATTATCAGACAAGGTCATGAGAAAGTCTCGATTTTACAGAAAGTATGAAGAAAAGAGTGTAAATCCATCTTGTAGGACACTATTGGGAATTCAACTCTCTTGTCCCCTGTATTCATATTCTAGTACTGTGTAATAAATTACTCTAGAAATTAGAGGCTTAAAACAACAAATATTTATTATTTCACAGTTTCATTGGGTCATAAATCCAGGCCTGTCTTAGATGGGTACATCTGGCTCAAACTTTCTCATGAAGTTGCAGTCACAGGCCAGGGCTGTGGTCTCATCTGTAGGCTTGGCTGTAGGGGATTCACTTCCAAACTCATTCATTGATTGTTGGCAGGACTTGATCCCTCACACCAAGAATTCTGTTAGGCCAAATGTCTGCTAACTCAGTGAGAATCCCTGTGCAGGAGAGGACTCAGCAAATGCCAAGGCTGTCCACCTGTCCTCAGGAAGACCTGGCCTCATGGTTTGGGGAATTTGTTATTATTTAAACAGAAAAACAATTAGTGGTCCAACTGCTCGGTCTTCTCTCCACTCCCAATCCACTTCTTACCTGATCTTTATAATAAGGTTTCTTCACAAGAATGCTTCATAACATGACAGCTGACTTTTTCCAGGATGAGCAATCTGAAAGATAGCAAGAGTATTCCCAAAATGGAATCCACAGTCTTTTTTTTTTCTTCTTCTCCCTTATTTCCCCCATCTCCCCATTTACTTCCCCTTGGGTAAGTATCAGTTTTTTCTGTATAGTTAAGAGTCTGTTTCTTGGTTTATCTCTCTCTTTTATTCCTTTGCTCATTAGTTTTGTTTCTTAAATTCCACATACGAGTGAAATCATGTGGAATTTATATTTCTCTGACTTTATTTCACTTAGCATAATACTCTCTAGATCCATCTACATCCTTGCATATGGTAAAATTCCATTCTTTTTTTTGGCCGAACATTATTCCATTATGTATATTTACCACTCCTTCTTTATCCATTCATCTATCAGAAGGCACTTGGGCTGCTTCTGTAAACTGGCCATTGTAAATAAGGCTACAATAAACAGGGTTGCAAGTAACTCTTTGAATTAGTGTTTTTGTAGTTTAGGGGTAAATACCCATAGTGTGATTACCGGATCAGAGGATAGTTCTATTTTTAATTTTTGGAGAACACTCCATACTGTTTTTCATAGTGGCTGCACCACTGCACCTCGGTCAGGGTGAGTTCAGGCCTTTAATCTGTATCCAAGTTGGGAACTGAAGTTCAGTTTATGGGAAGAAACAGCCTTATACATAAGAGCTGCCTGGTAGAATATCAGGGACATCAAGGAGGTTCTTACCAGTAAAATACCAATCCCGCTGCTTGATGGAATAGAGCTTAAATTCCTCTAGAAACAGGAAAAATGTCTTAATATATTTAGAGGAAAATCTTAAAGTGCATATACCCCAGGGAAAGGTAACTTACTGGTCTAAATTTGCATCAAGGTGTGAATGATTGGTGACAGATTTTTTTCCTGAGAAGAAACTTTCATAGAGGTTGGGCACAAATAGAAATGGAAAGACTCTACTAAAAAATATGGGAGAGGCTTCCAGGGAAGTGGAAGTCAAATCACTGACATCACCATTTTTCCAGGACCCACACTTAGAGAGAATTACAGAAAGTAAGATATAGTAGCCAAAGAACAGTAACGGGTCCTAAAATAAAGTACAATTAGGAACTAGTAATTTAAAGAGATGTACATTTTTAGGGACTATGTTATTTTTGCATTTTGATGAATGGTCTCTCCATGCATACTGCTCTGCTGTATGTAGTTCTTACAAAAGGCAGTATCAATAGGAGGACAGAGATAGAGAAGATGGCATCGAGTTCTGTGGCGATGCATTTGTAAAACCACACTTGGACCAAAAATAAATTACTGCTGCCATGCTTCTAGTTCCTTTATACCACTTGGAAGTGTCCCAAAGGGGCAGAATAAAATATACCAACTTCATCCTGTATTCCACAAATGACTAAAATCTGGCTGTATAAAAAGTGTTTTTAGGTCAAGTCCCATGACAATGAGCTTCAAGAAGCATGGAGGGGTGTCTGAATGTTTCTAAGGTTCTGCAATTTGGTTGTACCAAATATTGTTCAAGATCACTCCCAAATACCTAAAAAACATTCCAAGGAAATAATCCCTACTTGAATCAATTATGACTTAAGATATATAGCTCACAGGCTATAATTTTTTAAAATGTGGATATTGTAATACTTAATTCCTTTGCCATGTCTCCCTTTTTCCTGCCAGAACCAACTATGCTACCACATTCCTCTGCTAGAAAAAAAACTGCTTCCATCTCTTTTCTCCTTGTTAGCCATGGCCACAAGATATCATTTTTATCATTACCAGTGAGTGTTCTTGTGGGCCATTTTGCCCACAACCAAATGTTTTATATTTTGGCTTTAGAGGAAAATTCATTTATACAGTTAGGAATTATACACACACACAAAGAAAAAGAAAAGTTCTTAATTGGAGTGCTAGCCTAGATAAGAGTGCTTTCCTCAGTGGAGCCCTTCACAAAGGAGATACTACTTGTGAAATATTTGTCTCTGGCAAGAGACTATGGAATGCAGAACTTGATGTAAGAACAAAAGAGTTTAAAATGGTGTCCCTTTATCTTCTTTCTTCAACTAGACTTTAAAGGACAATGTATTGCTGACTGTTGTGTCTTGGTAAGTAATGAAACACCTAACATATGATAAATACTCAACAAACATTTACAAAATGATTAAAGGTGGAAAAATAATAAATAAAACAATGGGTTAATGCCGTGTAATATGACTCTGCCCCTTAACTGTGACCTGCTACTCCACAGAGTCTATGAAAAATCTACTTTCCAAACCCTAAAATCTAACTCTATACCCAGGATTCATCTAGATTCCAAGCACTTTTTCCCATATCTTTCCTTACTGGCCCTGATTTCTACTCAGACACCTCCCTTCTCTCTTCCCAACTTCCTTCTAGTCCCTACTGATCCCCACAGATAAGAGTCAGTTTTCTATCTCCAAATGCAGGGCAAATTTAAAACATGTCCGAGAGAAACTAGGGCCTAGAAAAAAAAATACCTTCTTGCCTTACTGTGCCCCCACTGAAGCCCTGATTTCAGTCATTCATACATTCATGTATTTGTTCATTCATTCTTTCAACAAATAATTGAGTGACTTCTGTGCTATTTTCCATATTGATTCAAAGACACTTCCACTATAGAACCTCCAGGAGTTACAGTTCAGTAATCAAAATTTGGCAAGAAAGAATTTATTCCTAGTGCTGAAGTGCCAAGTTACTCCTAGCGCTGAATCCTATTTTCAATGATGATGATTATAGGGGAACCAATATTACTGAGTTTTTACTATGTGCCAGGCACTGTATTGGACATTTTCCATACATCATAAAGAATCATTACTATGGAGCATGGACAATATCCTTAGATACTTTTATTACATTGGGTCTGCATGTCCAAGAGAGTCCTCCAGCTCCCCACACTTTCAAAGTCCCCTAGCTGTTGTGAAGCCAACAACTGAGTCACAGCTAATAGAAACAACTGTAACTATCAAGTCATAGGTCTTGCCTATTTGCAGAATTGTGGCCCCACCAGAGAAAACATTGGTTTCGTATTATTTAATGTTAGAAAATTAGACCAGCATTATTCCCAGGCTTTACAAGAAATCTGACTTCAAGTTAGTCACAAGGGATGACTGGATATCTGAGAATGAAAATTTTGAAATCAAGAATAAACTCACTGGGATAAGTCTTTGACTTTATTAAACCTTGACTGAATAGTATATCCATATCTCTTTTTCTTTTCTTTTTTGAGCCTCTGTCTTTCTTCTCCCCTTGCCTTCAGTCCCCCTTCTCCCCATCTCTGAATGTGAATGGTTGTTTTCATGCTTCTTGGACTTGGGCACACTGAACACAGCTTACCATCCAAAATGCTTGTAGGTTTGGAGACCTCCTTCTGAGCGTCAGGAAAGTCGAGGTGGCTTGCCAGGTGTGTGAGTTCTCAGTGTGTGCCAAGCTAATGTGCCAAGTCATTTGGGAAAGAATATAAGATTTTCCAGTGTCCAGATGAGCCAATGAAATATGTTTCAAATTCCTGAAGTATAAATTGACTATATTTTGTGAAAAGATTCTCTGTTATAACTGAAACCTGGCAGAAGGGGGAGCAACTTGAGGGGACTTTCTCCTCTCTGACTTGAAACCCCTGGGGAAATGAGGTTTCACCTTTAAGCAGGTCTGGTTGCCAATGAATTCAGTATGATTGGACTTCACATTTAAATTCCATGAAATTTCCTTTAAAAAGAAAACTCTTGAAATTTGACCTTTTGTAGTCATAAAATTCCACACCATTTAGCACATTTACCCGCACCTGAAATGATGAGTGAACATCTTGATTCAGTTTAGCATAATAAGAATCTGATAAAAATAAGACCCTTAGGGGCATCTCTGAGGTTTTATAATTAGCTTAAGCTGTCATCAACATATTATCTCTGTTGTCTTCTTGATTAATTATGATTTTTACAGCCAAATTCACTATGGGTAAAATGGTAAAAATAGAAGTACCTACCAAGTATTCCTTTTAGACAGATGAATAGAGCTGAAAAAGACACATAAAGTCTAAATGCTAAATGTAAGAGGCAGATATGGTTTAGTTTGAAATTGGAGCCCCTCTAAAATGGTACTATTTCACAAAACCTTCTATTCACCACCTTCCCTTCCAAAAGCACAGAAAGGAAATAAGAAAATAAGGATAAAAGAGTGACATGTCAGAAGGTTATATAATTATACAGATGTTTATCTACACTAAATAAAATTGTGTCCCATGTCAGGCTCCCTGCTCAGTGGAGAGTCTGCTTCTCTCTCTCCTTCCCCACCACACTTCGGCATGCATGCTCTCTCTCAAATAAATAAAATCTTTAAAAAATTTACCAAGTCTTCAAATAAATAAAATCATAATTTCCCCATTATTTCAGGCCTTTAAACTATTCTTGTCTTGTTTTTATTCTGATCAAGCCCTGATATAAAAATACTTACAAAATCACAAAGCAGGTTTATTATAGCAGACTGAAGAACTGAGAAAATTCTCCAGGTAATTAATTGTAAATTACTATCATCAATGTGTTCTAGCTCCCAAACTCCTATCCTATTAAAGAAAATATTATATTTGGATGACAATGAAGATCACCTCTACCTCCTTATGCCTGGACAGATCACAAATACAGAGGGCTTCTGCCTTCCTTCTTTTCTTCATATGCATGTAAAACCCTACAAAGATATTTATCCAAATATTTGTAACAATGAACTTCAGATAGTGGGATAAAGAGTTATTTGTTTTTAATATTTTCAAATTTTTTGACTAGAATAATGTATCACTTTCAATTAAAGGAATATCACAGAAAAAAGACAGAGAATAGACCCCAAAATATGTGAAATTTTAGGAAAGATCCCAGGTCCCAGAGTTCCCATTTAATTGGATTTTGTCTATCTATATGTATGAGACTCAATTTCCTGGAATTCACCTACAACACTTTGTCTTCACACATGTTGAAGGACTCCCAAGTCTTTCTGTCCAGAGCCCTAAACTCTTTCCACCACTTCTCACCAAACAGCCCTCCTTTATGTATGACTACATGAAATCTGCTTCTGAATTGCTTCGGACCAACATACTTCCTGAGTGAGGGTGACTGTAAGTAGCTAGAACCCACACTTCTCCTTGCAAACATATGCCACAAGACCCTAAATGCATGACCTTGATTATTTGATTCACCTCTTACTGATTGGGTAAGTTTAGAAGGCTAGGCAGATCCCAATCCGGCAACAACATATTCCAGTTCTGTTTCTTGAAACCATATAGGGAATAGGATACAGAATTCTTCTTCATTCTCTGTCTTCAAGAGCTGGGAAGCCTCTCGGGGTTAAGCTGCCATTTTTCCAAAAAGTGGCATATGTAGTGGATAGTGAAATTATTCTGATTCTAACAATGAGAGTTTGCATTTGATCACAGTGAAAATTTTTAAGTGCTTTGAGATCTTCCAGGAGGGAAATATGTGGCTATTAATAGCCCTTATGTTTTTTTATTTTTTATTTAAATTCAACTTAGTTAACATATATTATTAGTTTCTGGGGTAGAATTTAGTGATTCATCAGTTGCATATAATACCCAGTGCTCACTATATCAAGTGCGCTCCTTCATACCCATCACCCAGTTATCCTATCCCCCCACCCACCTTCCTTCCAGCAATCCTTAGTTTATTTCCTAGAGCTAAGAGTCTCTTATGGTTTGCCTCCCTCTGTTTCTAGCTTATTTTATTTTTCCTTCCCTTCCCCTATGTTAATGTTTTGTTTCTTAAATTCCACATGAGTGATATCATATGGTATTTGTCTTTCTCAGACTGACTTATTTCACTTAGCATAACACTCTAACGAGGACGTTGCAAATGGAAAGATTTCATTCGTTTCAATGGCTGAGTAATATTCAATATGTATATATATTGCTTATTCTTTAACCATTCATCTGTTGATGCACATCTTGGCTCTTTCCATATTTTGGCTATTATAGACATTGCTGTTATAAATACTGGGGTGCACATGCCCCTTTGAATCACTATTTTTGTAGCCCCTAATTAAAAGAGATAGGCTTTTTTAGATTTGAAACTTAAGCATTCTCCTTAATGGCCATACCTACCAGCTAAATGAGGCGGAGAGAAGGAAAGCGAAAGGAACAGATGCAGCAAAGCATTGGATTTCAAAAAGACCTGTTACATCGACTGAAGTTTTTAACTTTTTAATCAATTTGCTTTGACATCGCCTAGATATATCTATTGTGGTAGAAAGTGGGAATTAATTTCTCCGAAGTTGTCTAAGGTTCCTTAGGACATGATAAAGCAATGTAGGTGACACAGCAGTGTTGCTACAGGGGAGCCAAAGAGTAAATAATATTTATAGGGAGAACTCTTGGAAATAAAATTATCTTCCCTTTGTTTATATCCATGCTGGGCATCGTGGAACGGATAAAAATAGGTGAGATAGCTCTCCATAATGCCTTCAATTTTTGTCCAATGCACCCACTCTGACTTCTGAAATATCTCAGAATACTGACATATCTTAGAAATTACTATGGACATTAGTCAATAAGCCTATGAAAACTAAAACTAACTTTTAAATTTAGACGCCATAAAAAGTGCATCTTAGTCAGACTCAAGAATTCTGGTCATGAAGCCTGTGGACCACAGCAGGATAAAAAACCTGCTGGCCATCATATACTGTGAGAAAAATCCCAATAAAATGTAGAGTGCTAGCTTTGGTGTGACCCAAATAAGATGTTTAGATTTCATTAAACATCAGAAGTAAATCTCCAGTTCAGAATAGTAGCATCAAATGTATTATTATAAAAAATATAAATGCTACCTGACTCCAATCTCCAGGCTACCTGGAAACCTCTCAAGATAATGCTACAAGAATCATAGCTCTGGGGTGCCTGGGTGGCTCAGTGGGTTAAAGCCTCTGCCTTGAGCTCAGGTCATGATCTCAGGGTCCTGGGATCGAGCCCTGCATCGGGCTCTCTGCTCAGCAGGGAGCCTGCTTCCCCCTCTCTCTCTCTCTGCCTGCCTCTGCCTACTTGTGATCTCTCTCTCTCTGTCAAATAAATAAATAAAATCTTAAAAAGAAATTAAAACCTTAAAAAAAAATCATAGCTCTAAGGGAGGGCATAGAGAATGAAAAACCTAGAAAACAGAAGTCTATGTTGAACGTCATCTTGTTTATGACCTCACGTGGTCACCTCACTTTAATTAGACAGACCTAGTGTTCATGTAGAGGCAAAATGTTTATACCCACAGTGTGAGCATTCTACCTCTAATGCATGATTCAGTGGGGAAAATGACCCTCTGGTCCCCCATTACGCATTTTGATTATGTGGACATCCATCCCTGCACTTAAAAGGAATAACCCAACTCAACATCTGGAAGGGTAAAAGTACCTGTTGTATGATTGTTCAGCGTTGGAATAAATATTAACCTTTTATTTTAAAAAAATTATCATAAGACTAAATCCTGCCATTTTTCCCTTAAAAAAATCTCTTCCTAAGGGTTCCAGCTTCAAGTATTTATTAGATCATAAAGACATGTGTCAGTAGAAATAACTACTCTTTCTCCACAAAGGAAGTTCAGGCAGGAAAAAAGACCTCTCTGGAAGTTGTAAAATCTCCAGATGAGACCCACACTTCTGCAAATATTATTTGAATTGGTAGAAATTTTATTCATAGAATAAATGCTTTAGAATTTTATTCATAGATTTTTTTCTATGAATTTTTTTCCACTGAAAGCTACCTCTCCATGGTAAAAAGAGAAGATCCAAGAGTAAGAGCAATTAGGATTAATTCTACCTCCAGATGGATTTCCAGTCTATACTGCTAGGTGGGCCATCAACATTGCTCATATTCCTGTATAAATTACACAAATTTCCACTAGATAGATGTAAACCACATTTAGGTGAAAATTAAATCATTTACAGAAAGCTTTGAGCAAAACACTAACTGAATAACCTTTTATTTCTAATACCACAGCCAGAAGGACATCTGAAAGGATTGTACCATAAGGAAAGAGTTCCTAATTATTAGCACAGAGCATTCTAGACAACACTTAGCCAGGTATGTGCATAAAACCCTCCCACTCCTACAGAAAATAACATTTGAACTAACAAAACAGTTCCACATTGAAAGAAAACTCCTTGCCAGTATTTCTGAATATGCGTAAATTAGTACAGCAACTAGTAGGAAAATTAATAACTAGAGCATGAAAGTCCAATTCATGAAATTCATGATGTTTTGATAGAAAGCTCTACCTTTGAAAACTGATCTTTGCACAATCTTGAAGAAAAGAAGGATTTTTAAATGACCTTGATTAGTACTTCCGCTGTAGTAAAAAAATTAGGCTCACATAGGGCAGAGATCAACATGAACTAGAGTAAAGCATGAAAGCACATCATTAGATTATGTGAAATCAGCATGTGAACATGGGAACCTAGTGTACAGTCCACACTACCTGCCTCTGGTTAGAGAGATCAAAAGGGTGAATTGAATTATTAATTAATAAAAGTGTCACACTGCAGTAACTGTGTCATTTACAATTAACCAGTGTGCATTTGTTACATACCTAGTGATTCTAAACCAGTGACACCAACTTCTTCATTACTCAGGTCAAATGAAGTCATGTTGGACTTGTTCCTGACCTCCTCGCATGATATCCAGACAATTGTAGACTCTCGCCAGTTATCCCTTTACTGCCACTCACATTGTCCTTCCTCTCCTTCGTTATGCCGGTTTTTCATAAGTCAGTATCTGAATTACCAACACTACTGTTTCTTCCCAGTCTTGAATCCCATTGATGACAAGTCTTCCTGAAATTCTTCTTTTGATGCTGTCGTTTCGCTGTCTGAAAACAAATAGCAGCTCCCTGGTATAAACACTCCTTTCCAGACACTTTATAATCAGTCTCACTCAGTTTATCTGACTGTACTTCTCATTTGCCCCAACACTTCTTCCATTGGTCACAAATCACATGACTTATTCCTTTTCGGTGGCTTCATTGTTGTCTTTGGTCGAAATTGCCTCTCCAAATTCAGTTTCTCAACTACATGGCAAATTTTATTAATTTAATTCAGTTCATTCCCATGTAAATAGGTACATTCATTCAACTTGGTAAGGAAGATATTCCAGATAAAAGAGCAACAGTGCTCAGAATGGGAGAAGAGAACTGTTGAGTGGCTCCAACATGAAGCATAAAGTGACAAGATAAGAGACTAAAAACTAAAATTCAGATCATAGTGATCACTAAAGTACAAGAAGAGAAATGCCTGCCAAACAAGTTATGTAAAGATTGTTTTAATCTTTTCATCATTTAATTCACTGGTTTTAACTTGATAATTATATATATGAATTCTGTATGTATGAATATATTTTTACATAAATTCATAAATGTGGTTATCATTCACACTGGCTATTTTTTAAAGTTTATTTATTTATTTATTTATTTATTTATTTAAATAATCCCTACCCAATGTGGGTCTTGAACTCATGACTCCAAGACCAAGAGTCCCATGTTCTTTCTACTAAGCCGCACTGGCTATTTTTAAGGGGTCTTTCTTTCTTTCTTTCTTTCTGTTGTCTTTCCTTCACCCTTCTCTACCCATCTGCATCCAGATTATCTTTACTCACACCAAAGAAGTCCAAGTTTATCACCACTGTGTATTCCTTTTTTCCTAGCTTCATGTAATGTATAAGGCATATATGGAGATATGCATGTATGTGCACACACAAGGAATCTTTTTATTTTTTTTTACAAAATGGGATCATACTATATACATTTTGTTTCTTTCTCACACAATTCTTTATGAAAAACATTCCATTGATACACCTTTATTTCATTCTTTTTTTAAATGTATTGCGCAACATATCAGTATGTGAATATACAACTTAGTTAATCATACCATAAGGATGGTTATTTGCTTTGTTTCCATATTTTGCTCCTACTAACATAAATATAATAAATACATATCCTTTATTTTGATGAGGTAGATTCCTAGACCTAAAATTGCTAAAGGAGGATATCTTTATTTTAATTTCTGATAAAGTTATAATGCTTCCACTAGAAAAGACTATCTTTTTCCATGCATCTCTTTCAGCAGTTCTTGCTGGAGCTTTTTTAAATTTTTGCCTATCTGATGGATGGTCTCAATTTAATATCTCATCATTAGTTGAATTTGTATTTTTCTGACTACTAGTGAATTTTAACATTGTTGTAATATTTTTAGCCATTTGGATTTACTCTTCACTATTAGAATTTTTAATTGTGAAAAGTGGAAGCATACAAAAATTTATAAAAAATTAATGTTGCAGACACCAAAATACACACTCTCCAGACTTAATACATTAACATTTGGCCTGATTTGCTTCCAATTTTTTTAAATAAATAAAACGTTGCAATAAATAAATAAATAAACAAACAAACAAATAAATAAATAAATAAATAAAATGTTGCAAATATGTTTCATGAATTTCCCTCCCACTTCACTATATGTCATTCCTTTCCCTTCCTTCTAGGAAATAACCGATAACCTAGAGTTGGTATGTGCTCTTTTTCTCAATGTTTTTATACTTTTATAAAAAATACAGTGATTTGGGTTTCCATTTTTTTTATTTCTCTACTGGTATAGATGTTACACCTTTTATCACTATTCTTTTCAGGGGTACCTTCCATTTTTAACATATATATTTGATATAAAGTCTAAAGTTAATATCTGTGTCTTTCAGAAAGACGCCAAGACCCTAAGTGCCTTAACTGTGATACTTACCTCCCATATTGTGCAAGTTTTTAAAATCTACATGTTTACTAATTCATTTACCTTATGTTCTTTTTTTATTATTATGTTATGTTAGTCACCATACAGTACATCATTAGTTTTTGATATAGTGTTCCATGATTCATTGTTTGCATATAACACCCAGTTGCTCCAGTGAAGGGCAACACATGCCCTTCTTAATACCCATCACTGGGCTAACCCATCCCTTCACTCCCTTCCCCTCTGAAACCCTCAGTTTGTTTCCCAGAGTCCATAGTCTCTCATGGTTCGTCTCCCCCTCTGATTCCCCCCCCTCCTTCAGTTTTCCCTTCCTTCTCCTAATATCCTCCATGCTATTCGTTATGTTCCACAAATAAGTGAGACCATATGATAATTGTCTTTCTTTGCTTGACTTATTTCATTTAGCATAATGCCCTCCAGTTCCATCCAGGTCGATGCAAATGGTGGGTATTCATCCTTTCTGATGGCTGAGTAATATTCCATTGTATATATGGACCTTATGTTCTTCTTACAGCTTTCCCTTCCTTCTGAGTTTCTTCTTTCCAAAAAACGGCCTTCCATGAATGGTCAATCCTCACTCTTGAATAAGACTTTAGAATTCTAGGCTGAAACAATTTCTGGGTTTTTTCCCCTAGCTCTTTCAGTGTTTTAATCTATTAACCTCTTTATCTAATTTTTCTTTTAGGCAACTTCTTCAGTCTCTGGTTACAATTAGCCATTTCTTTTACTCGTTGTAATATGGTTTTACTGTATGTAAAACTTGTAAAGTATGAACGTATTTTTCTTGGTCTTGCTCAGGTCTCATTGCACTTCTTCAAACAGGTGTTCACATATGGAATTTTTATTCTGAAAAAATGTTAGCTATTATTTGTCTTTGAATAAAGATAAATTTCTCTAATCTCTCCCTTTTCTCTCTTTTGAACTCCTATTAGATATATATTATCCTTTTAATTCTTTTTTTGCTAGAAAAATAACTTTATTAATACATATTACATTGTAATAAAAAAATTTTTAAATTTAATTTTATTTTTTCAGTGTTCCAAGATTCATTGTTTATGCACCACACCCAGTGCTCCATGCAATACATGCCCTCCTTAATACTCACTACTGGGCTCAACCATCCCCCTAGCCCCTTCCCTTCCAAAACCCTCAGTTTGTTTCTCAGAGCCCACAGTCTCATGCTTCATCTCCCCCTGATTTCCCCCAAGTCACTTTTCCTTTCCTTCTCCTAATGTCCTCCATGTTATCCCTTATGCTCCACAAGTAAGTGAAACCGTATGATAATTGACTTTCTCTGCTTGACTTATTTCACTCAGCATAATCTCCTCCAGTCCTGTCCGTGTTGATACAAAAAGTTGGGTATTCATCCTTTCTGATGGAGGCGTAATATTCCATTGTATATACAGACCATATCTTCTTTATCCATTCCTCTGTTGAAGGGCCGTTTGGCTCTTTCCACAGTTTGGCGATTGTGGCCATTGCTGCTATGAACATTGGGGTACATATGGCCCATCTTCTCATTGAATCTGTATCTTTGGGTTAAATACCCAGTAGTGCAATGGCAAGGTCATAGGGTAGCTCTATTTTTAATTTCTTCAGGAATCTCCACACTGTTTTCCAAAGTGGCTGCACCAACTTGCATTCCCACCAACAGTGTAAGAGGGTTCCCCTTTCTCCACATCCTCTCCAACATTTGTTGTTTACTGTCTTGTTGATTTTGGCCATTCTAACTGGTGTAAGGTGGTATCTCAATGTGGTTTTGATTTGAATCTCCCTGATGGCTAATGATGCCGAACATTTTTTCATGTGTCTGCTAGCCATTTGTATGTCTTCTTTGGAGAAGTCTCTGTTCATATCTTCTGTCCATTTTTTTACCTATTCTCCTGAAGGGGTTTCAAAAAACAGAAACAGAAGGAAAACTTCCAGACTCTTTCTATGAAGCCAGCATTACCCTGGTCCCCAAACCAGGCAAAGACCCCTTCAAAAAGGAGAATTTCCGACCAATATCCCTGATGAACATGGATGCCAAGTTTCTCAACAAGATCCTAGCTAATAGGATCCAACAGTACATTAAAAAGATTATCCACCATGACCAGGTGGGATTTATCCTTGGGATGCAAGTGTGGTTCAACATTCGCAAATCAATCAATGTGATAGAACAAATCAATAAGAGACAAGAACCACATGGTCCTTTCAAGTGATGCAGAAAAAGCATTTGACAAAATACAGCATCCATTCCTGATTAAAACTCTCCAAAGTATAGGGATAGAGGGAACATTCCTCAACTTCAGAAAATCTATCTATGAAAAACCCACAGCAAATACCATTCTCAATGGGGAAAAGCTGACAGCCTTCCCTTTGAGATCAGGAACATGACAAGGATGCCCACTCTCACCACTATTGTTCAACATAGTGCTAAAAGTCCTAGCAACAGCAATCAGAAAACAAAAAGAAATAAAAGATATTCAAATTGGGAAAGAAGAAGTCAAACTCTCTCTTCGTAGATGACATGATACTTTATGTACATGATACTTTAAAAACCCAAAAGACTCCACCCCCAAACTACTAGAACTCAAACGGCATTTCAGTAATGTGGCAGGATACAAAATCAATGCACAGAAATCAGTTGCTTTCTTATACACTAACAATGAAAATATAGAAAGGGAAATTAGAGACTTGATTCCATTTACTATAGCACCAAGAACCATAAAATACCTTGGAATAAACCTAACCAAAGAGGTAAAGGATCTGTACTCGAGGAACTACAGAACACTCATGAAAGAAATTGAAGAAGACACAAAAAGATGGAAAAGCATTCCATGCTCATGGATTAGAAGAATAAACATTGTTAAAATGTCTGTACTCCCCGGAGCAATCCATACTTTCAATGACATCCCAATCAAAATTCCACCAGCATATTTCAAAGTGCTGGAACAAACAACCCTAAAATTTGTATGGAACCAGAAAAGACCCCAAATTACTAAGGAAATGTTGAAAAAGAAAAACAAAACTGGGGGCATCACGTTGCCTGATTTCAAGCTTTACTACAAAGCCGCGATCACCAAGACAGCATGGCACCGGCACAAAAACAGACACATAGACGAATGGAACAGAGTAGAGAGCCCAAATATGGACCTGCAACTCTATGGTAAAACATCCTTTTAATTCTAACCATCATGTTTCTTAATCTCCTGTTCATATTTTCTATCCTTTCATATACCTGTGCTGCATTCTGGGCGATCTCCTCATCTTTACTCTTCCAGATACTACCCTTACACAGGGGTTTGCATTTCAGCTGTTCCCTTTCATGGCTCTATAGCTTTGTCTCATATTGCCTGAAGTGTACCAGCATTACAGCTTCCCATTTCTTGGGCCTATTTCTGAGTCTGAAAGTCCTCTGTACTTCCAATAAGTCATTCATGTCAATTTATATGTCATTTATGTCAACTCATGTTAGAGTTGCTCAGAAAGGATGAGCCAGGATGGTGATAGGCCTCAAAATCAAGTCCAGTGGAGGGTTTGGGGTTTTGTTGGTTTGGTTGGTTGGTTTCGGTCTGGAAAAATCTTTATTTCATTCCCACTCTTGAACTGATAATATTTTCACTGGGTAAAAAATTCTAGGATTACATTTTTCCTCCTCAGAATTTTGAGGAGTTTGACATGCAGAGAAGACTAAATGTGGATAATAATATCTTCAAATATCTGAAGAGTTTTCCTGTAGAATAATTACACTTTCCATATCACCCTGCAGTAGGACAAAGGATACTAGCTGCCTGCAAAAAGGAAAAGGCTTCCAGTTCGCATAGGGAAGAATCTGCCAACACTCAGAGCTGTCAGAGATGCCAAGAACATGTTCAAGAGGTACCAAGACCAAGATCCCCATCATTGGAGAGATTTTCATGTATAAAGAGGACAACTAAAACAGACAAACATTTGGCAGGGATGTTTTAGAGGGCACTGAAACATCATATGATTGTTGAAATGATTGTGCTATGAGGTTGCTCTCAGAACCGAAAACCTCTAACCCCTTTACATAACCTAGATATAATTCCAAGGTATTTGCTATATGCCAACAGTTATTCAATGTTTATTGATTAGGTGAAGACCAGACTCCCAAATGTTAGTGCCTTATAACAATGAACATTCATTTCTTTGCTCACATTACGCAAGGGTTGCAGCTTGGCTGTGGCTCTGTGAGGCTATGCTGAGAACAGCTCAACTTAGGAACCTCCATGTGTCTTTTCATGCTAGGACCCAGGCTGAAGGATCAGCCACTAACTGGGACACGTTATTCTCAAGTAGAGGACAGAAGCTCAGAGTGGGTGGAGGTAGCAGGGCCAAGCCGTAGAAGCACATTTAAACCTTTGCTTAGATATGGCTTGTGTTATCCACTTATATTCCATTGGCCAAAGTAAGCCATATGGGCAATCACGAAGACAATGAAAGTGGAAACAAAACACCCCTTACAAGAAACCTTAACAGGACAAGAAAGAACCAATGGTGTGTTGGACCCACCTTATACTGGCTTGTAATAGCCAATTTTTTTAATTTCAGGAATTTGTCCAGCTGGTTGTTAAACCATCAGTATCTTGAAAGCAGCCATGGTGGAAATATTTACAGCAAGGATGTTGGAAAATGCTACGAATCAGACTTTTCTCCCCACCCAGGAGCCAGTTGTTAAACATTTACCAGCACACCACTAGCAGCAATCAATAGTTATAAACAAACAGAATGGTCTACCATTGTTTCCTTAGCAACCAGGGCCTCTAGGAGCCCAACAGTAGCAGTGGATGTATAACATCTAAAAATCCTTCATGGTGTGTCTCTTCACTCTACCAAGAGGTCAGAGCACGGTTTCCTTAGCTAACAAGAAAGAATCAGTGTCATTAGACGCTCTTGAATTACCTTCTGGCACAGCAAGTTGAAGCAAAACCAAGAAGGTAAAAACCCATTCACCCTCCCCTATCTTTAATGAGCTCAGTTTAGGGTCTTCTGTTTCCTTGGCAACATACCTGACACTAAAACTACTTCCAGTTCCCACTTTTCTCAGCTACTTTGAGTGTTCCCAGTAAAATACTTCCATGCTTTTCTGGTCTCTTGGCACACTCTATTGCCGTCACCCCACATGAGCTCTTGGGATGGTTTCCAGGCTGGGCCCCCCACTTTAGCACACAGTCCTTTCCTTAAACTGGCCTCTAATTGAGTCCAACATTTTCTTTCCTGCAGTGTGGGCTGGATAGTGCTAAGTGCTGTCACTTAAGGAACCCCAGGTGCAAAGGCTGGGCCTCTCCCAACTCCATACTGTCATCTGTCCACCTCCCACAATCACCAATTGACCTACATTGTCAAGATTTCCTAAGCCATTGCCTGAAGTCAGGGGTATTTGTGGGTTCCCCTTGGAAACTATCCCATCCTAAGGATGATGAAAGGATTAAGGAGAAACCAACTTGAAACGATACCAATAGGTTTCGGCAGAACTGCCTCTGGAAAACACGAAGGCTGTGTTTTCTGCACAAAATCCGTGGCCATTCACCCCAAGGTTTTTTTCTCTTATTGCTCCCAATTTCCCTCTCTTGGCCTCCACGCCCCTGCCCCACCCCCACAGCTCCAGAGGACTGGTTCCAATTGCAAGGCCAATTCTGCAACAATCTCTGGAAACTGGAGTGAAAGGTGCCGACAAAGAGGCCCTCTCCACAGCTCCCTTTTCACAAGAAGCATGTATCCAATTAAAGGATTTTAATTAAAATGCTTTCTGTAGCATCCTGTTTCTACTCAATGTTATAAATTAAACCTGACATTCTCTGATTTAACAGGTGGGTGAGATTATTCTGAAAGCTGCCAGATGAGAGGAAATAGAAGCTAGGCTGAAGGAAGCTGTGTGCCTGGGAGCATGAGCATGTGTGTGTGAAAATGTGTGTACGTGTGCACGTGCTGTGTGCACATATGCACTCATACTTGCGCAAATGCACAGTAATGTGTGCACATGTCTGTCTTTAAATTGGTTTGACATTGTTCAATTTCAAATGGAAAAGTCATGATACAACAAGAGGGATGCCAAGAGAAAACAGAACCTCAATCTAAAAAGGCTCTCTTTGTTCCAGCCAAAGTAGGTTATTCACAAATCCTATCATGACGTATATTACCTAAACTCCAAACTATTGCCCATGTCATTCTCCCTGCCTAGACCTCTTCTCTCCAAAACTGCCCCTTCCTTCCAGATTCTGCTCCTGTTTCTACTCCCCCATGGCACTCTTCCTGACCACTCTAGCCATACTTTCTACTTTAAGCGCTTATCATATTCATTCATTTGTCCAATGGGACCAAGCACTGTGGTAGATGCTAAAGGTACAGCAGTGAACAATAAAATAAGCAAATGTAAAACTTGTTCAGTGGTGCTTACGGATTCAGAAGAAAATTAAAGCAAACTGAGGTGGACAGAGTGTTGTTTGTGTTTTTATCTAACTCTGTTGTCATTATTTAAAGTTTTATATATTTATATCTCATTTCCCCAATTGGATTGTAATTCCAGTGAGGGTGGGAATTATGTCTAATACCTAGGGGTAATATTCAAAACATTTAACAGCTAGCACAATAGAGACACTAACTGGTGGGAGTGGACCTCAGTCATCCGAGTGTGTCCCAGCTGAACATGATCCTGCTAAACTTCATTGTATCCTCCAAGTTACAATATTATTCAATGTATTTTGATCTGCATATTAATTTCATAATATTTGGTTTCTCATATTATCTAAATGGTACTCTAGTGACCTGTTTCAGGTTGGGAACTCCTCGAGCAGGGCCAGATAGTTACCACTAAGCTGGCTAGGTAAATGTCCTTTCAGTCTTGAAAACTCATCAGATGTCCTGCTCACCTAGGAAGGATTTTTCACGAAAAACAGCCCCTTCAAAGCCTTATCTCTGCTGGAAAAGTCCTCAGTTGCAGCTTTCCCATTTAAGTTTCTGATGGGAAAGTGCTCTATTGTATATTAGAAAGATCATGGTCTTTGAATTTAAAACAAATCTGAGTTCAAATCGTGACTTCACCTGCCATTTGTCTCAGGTACTAAGTTAGCCTGGTTAATGAATTTTTCTGAGGATTGCGCATCTTTATTGTAAAACAGAAAGCATAATATCAACCTTTCAGTGTTGCTGTGGAAAATTAAATGAAATAAATTGAAAAAGTACATAGTACCTACCTGATACAAAACTGATGATTTGTGAGTGATTGCTACTGTAGGTGTTGTCATTATTTAAAATGGTACAATCACACATGTGGTCAGATAGTACCTTATACAGAGAGACTCGCTTTCACTTGATGGTGATATTAAAAAAAGAAATTCAACTGAGTGAATTTGAAGATCTAAATGGTTTTATTAAGCAATTCACAAATCTGGAAGCATACCATCTAGATGCTCCGAGGAATTGTACCTAGTGAAAGGTTTTTATAGGAAAGAGGGTGGAGCAAAAAGAAAGCAAAAGAAAAGAAAGGCTGTTTTAGGCCAGGACAGCTTTTGTGGGGGCAAGGACCAGCAGGATTTTTAATCACAAAGACTACCTCACTGGTGTTGATCAGGAAATTTCAGACTGACTGCTAAAAACTTGCATTCCCAGGATAGGTTGAAACTGTAAGTCCCCTTTGCTATTGTAGGGGCAAATAATTCCATTTTGGGCTTGTATCTTTTTTTAACTGTGGGCACCTATGTATGGCTTATACTCCAAAATGCTCAGGAAAGGTAAGTACCCACAGCTCAAATATACAGTGTCCCCACAATCCTGCAACTCCTTGAGGACATGCCATCTCAACTTCCACCTCTGCTGTCTTTCACCTCTTCCCACCCCATTTCTATGCCATTGCTGGTATAAAGCTCTACCCACAAGACGAAACACAACATGAAATTGCAGACCTGGGGAAGAGCAATTGAAATGACTGAAGGAACTGTGGGGCAGGTAATCCGATGACTTAAGATTTTTGAGTGAGACTGAAGGGGAACAGACTAGAGTCTACTGAATCACAAGCCTGCCCATCCAGTGAACACACTCTTTCATTAGGAGACCACTTGCTCGAACTGGAAAGAGGAAAACCTAGAGGGAATAAATAAAAATGCCATTTTCCATGACAGATTTTATGATTATGGAACTCATTACTCCCAAGAAGTGATGCAAGCTGAAACTATAAATGGCCACAAAAATGAGTGGGAAAAACCCATGGAAGACCAGCCCATCTTAGAGTATATTAAAGGAAATTAGAATGTTTGAGACAAGCACTTACTAGAGCCCCTCTGTGCCAGGACTTGTGCTATGTGCAGATAGCGAAGCAAAGAAGGAAAGACAAAGTCCCAGGCCTGAAGTCTCTCACAAAACAGTTGTGGTGACATGTGCTGGCAAGTGGGTACAGGGCAAGTTAGAATCTGATCAGCAACAATGAAAGGCTATGGAAAATAAGAAGTGAGAGCTGTGGTTTCTATTTTGAAGGCTCCAATGAAGAGGTAGCATCTGGATGTGCATCGAGCAAGGGATGGAATTGGAGCAGTAGAAATTAGAGTCAGAAAAAAAAAAAAAAGAAAGAAAGAAATTAGAGTCAGAGCTATTGAAAGGGGATATGGGAGTTGGACAGAGGGAGGATGAACTGAGACCGAAATTCAGTGTAATGGGGCCCAGCCCCTGCTGCAAGGCCCAACAATTCCCCTTTCTGCCACACTTGGTAGAGGCAGAGAAGGGGCAGAAGTAGAAAAGTTAATGCAAAGAGAAGAAAAGGAAAATGACAAGCAACTTATGTATCTATTGAATAATAGGGGAAGGGATATTTAAAAAGATGACATCTAGGGGCGCCTGGGTGGCTCAGTGGGTTAAAGCCTCTGCCTTCAGCTCAGATCATGATCTCAGGGTCCTGGGATCGAGCCCCGCATCGGGCTCTCTGATCAGCAGCGAGCCTGCTTCCCCCTCTCTCTCTGCCTGCCTCTCTGCCTACTTGTGATCTCTCTCTCTCTGTTAAATAAAAATTAAAAAAAAAAAATCTTTAAAAAATTGACATCTAAAATCTCTGCCAGCTCCAGAAGAACTTCAGTTTATGTCTAACTCTTGCCCAAAAGGAGTTAACACCCTGCCCAGGCCATCCCACTCCCTCAACACACTCACACAATAAACTCTAAGGGATTTAATGAACTCCATTTCTTAAATAAACTTAAACTCCCATTTTGAGGGGCTTAGCATATAGTCCCACAAACAGGAAGAAACTAAGTAACTAGTAAACTAGAAGAGGATAGCCAACTTTTTAAAGTGTGTGGGACAGGATCTGGGATAGGATCCGAGGGGGCTAAATGAAGGTTAAATATTAAATAGATAGACACACAAATAAATACATACTTTCAATCTGTGATACACACTCCACAGAAAGAGACTGCCCTGCAGTGAGAGAAGGTGACTGACGGATGACATAAAAAATGCCAATAAGGGTTTCCAACCTTCTCCAACAAGGAGAGGTCTAAATTTACCTCAGATGCCACATTTAGCTTCTCATACGATTTCCCATCCCTGTCTCC
>CM052900.1:76047898-76059703 GCA_028534135.1 Potos flavus | reverse complement strand
CGTGTGGAGCATAAGGAAAAACATGGAGGACATTGTGAGAGGGAAGGGAGGGGTGAATTGGAGGAAGTCAGAGGGGTAATGAACCATGAGAGACTGTGAACTCTGAGCAACAGACTGAGGGTTTTGGAGGGGTGGGGGTGGGGGGACAGGTGAGCCTAGTGGTGGGTACTGAGGAGGGCATGTATTGCATGGAGCACTGGGTGTGGTACATGAACAATGAATCTTGTAACACTGAAAAAATAAAATAAAAGTATTTGGGGGAAAAAAAAAGAAAAGTAATTAAAAAAAAAAAACTCTTCAATGCCTTCCCATTGCATGTAGAATATGAAGTCTAAATTCCTTACCGTGGCCTATGAGGCCCTGCATAATCTGCCCCCACCTCACCCTTGCCCCCATTTACTTCTCCAATAGACTTGCCTGCTACTCCTCCTTCCTCATACATACGGGCCTTCTTTAAGCTCCTCAGCATATAAAACTCACCCCAGAGTCTCTGGGCTTCCTCTTCCTCAGTCTTCCTGCTCTTAACCAGCTTTTCACATGGCTGGTCTCCTCTCATTCCTTGGGTCTCAGGTTAAATGTCTCTTCATTAAGAAGCCTTCATTATTCTATACAGCTGCACCCTATTTATTAGCTTCATTCTGCTTGGCACAACTTGTAATTACCTTTATCTAGCTTCTTTGTTAATTCTCTTCCCAAGAAGACTCTAAGCAGTGTGAGGGCAGAAACCATGTCTGTTTTATTCAGCAATACATCCCCAGCTCTGTTTCTGGCTTATGTAGATACTCAAATATTCTTGATGAGTAAATATACTAATGAAAGAGGTAAATTCATAGCCAAGTAAATAGCGATACTCAAAGATTTGACTAATGGACATGTTTTTCTTTTATACTGATATAAGTGGGGAGTGCTATATTATAATAAAAATATTTTATCCTTATAGTACAATTTCCAAGAGCATTAAGGGGCAGCGGCTAATGAGATGTCCCTGAAATCTTGCCATAGTTGCCTTGTACTTATCCTGAGACCAACCCTGTGAACATTATTTAATTTGAATCTTCGCTCTGACCCTGCACAATACTTGGCCAGATCCAGTTAATGGAAGTAACTAAATTGGCCACCTGTAAAATGTATTGAAATGCATAAAAGAGGCACAGAGCAGGGCAACAGTTAATGCAACCAACACTTAATGATGAGTGGCATCAGTGTAGGAAGTGTTGGAAGTGGGTGAGACCAAGGTGGGGAGCTCAGCTGAATAAAATCCACATATGCTTGTCTCTAAGTTACTCCTCCCAAGGAAACCTATATAAGAGTTGTTAGCAGGAGCCAGATGGGCTGATGAGAGTTCCACACCCATTTACTCTTTCCCCAGCCCAGGTCTCTGGCTGAGGTGCTAATGAGCAGTAAAAAGGCCAGAAGGTGAAGAGGAGGAGGGGATAAGAGAGCCTGGATTATCCATGACCTGTATAATCAGTCCCTGAAGATTTGGTTTAACTAGATTTGCAGAATCCCCTTTCCACCCAAGAGCCTGTGAGAAATTCAGAGGAGATGGTAAAGTACCAGGAGTTGAGACACTGCCTTGTTAAGAGTGTGCAAACATTGACACAACTTCCATAAGAAGTGTTCCGTGGGGGGCCGAGGATAGATATTGAGTGCATGTCAACGGGAGCTCTCTAGCTGTGGAATTTTTTATAGCTTATTCAGTCAAAAAAAAAAAAAAAAAGATATTATGTATTTGGGCAAAGGTTTCTGGAAACTATTTCCCTTCACCACTCCCACAGCTTAATTCTGTGGTCTTCCTCTTTAGAGGAGGAGTTTGGCAAAGCACAACATACAAAGTGGTAAAATAGGGTTTTCAAAGGGAGCAAAAGCATCAGTTTGTAGAATTTGCGGATTGTCTACAGCATAAATGCAGGATTTCAAACTATCAATGTGATATCACTGAAGGCAGAGTTGGGAAGAGGTAACCAGAATCCATGGTCACCAACTAGTATAAGGCAGCTTCATCATACCACTGATACACACATTGATTTTAGGAATCAAATAGATTAAGCCCCAAAGCTTGGTCTGCCCCTTACTAGCTATGTGACCTTTGATAAATTGCTTAACCTCTCAAAACCTCATATTCCTCATCTTTTAAACATGGATAATGCAGATAAAACACTCAGTTAAAAATAATGTTTAAAGAAAATAGTGTTGAGCAGACGATAGGCACTCTACAATAAATGGTAGAAGATGGTGCTATTACTGATGATGATTTACTTCAGCTAAAAGATTCATACTTATTGCAGAGAACCGATGAGTAGCCAAGAGTTTCTGATTGGAAATACATAAACTCCAACAAGTCAAATAAATTTAACTAGTTAGGCACAAAGGCCACTAGAAGCATCTTTCTTGAGAAGGAATTAAAGAAAGAAGGAAACAATAACTTTATTAAAGATATAGTTTGAATTTTTATAGCAAGAATTTTTTATATGTTAAGTGTATAGTTATTTTTAATTTCTTTTTTTAAATTATGTTCAGTTAGCCACCATATAGTACATCATTAGTTTTTGATGTAGTGTTCAATGATTCATTAGTTGCATATAACATCTAATGTTCATCACAACACATGCCCTCCTTAATACCTATCACCCGGCTACATGGACTCTGGGAAAAAAACTGAGGGTTTCAGAGGAGAGGGGAGTGGGGGATGGGGTAGTTATTTTTAATTCCTAAGAAAATCATGGAAAGAAAATTCCAGAATCAATGCTTTCAGCACAGTAGAAATAAGCACTGAACATTAAGATTACCTGAAAGTTGAAAATTATATACAGCTCATTTACTGTGATTCTCTAGTATAGGCCCAGATAAAATTCCTAGGGAAATCTTACTGGAAACTAAGAACTTGGACAGTGGGATACAGCAAAGAGGTAGTTTCAATGGAATCCCCCTAGAGTGAATTTTTACAGCTGAATTGAGGAGAGACACTCTAATGGAAATTGTTTAAAAAGAAATGTAATGATCATGTGAAAATTAATAAAAGGAAATCTCACCAAGATGGAGTCAGGAGACCAAAAGGGGGCATTCTCATTCTCTACCACTAACAGTCAATTGCAGACCCCAATAAGAAGAAAGTGATTTGTATTCCCAACAGGAGGAAGAAAGATTTTCTCCTCACCTGGCAACAGCCCAGCCAATAGAATGCCACAATTCAGTCAATGAGAAGCCAGAATGCCACAATTCAGTCAATGAGAAGCCACTACACTTCAAACTCGTAGTTTACTCCAATGGACTTTTTGCTTGTAACAGCCCCTTTTCTCTATAAAAAAGCATTCTTCTCCTTTGTTCTCAGGACTTGCCAATGGTTTGGCTATAGTTTGCATGTTGTGGATGGCAGTTCGCTATTTTTCCCAATTAAACTCACGTTTGCTGACAAAATAACTGACAGTTTTGTTTTTAGGATTGACAATCACAAAACAAATCAAAAAGAAAATTCGATTTGAAAACTCTTATTGGTGGGAAAAGTATCTAGAGAGTGCTGAGTGAAGAATATATTAACCTCATGAAATCACAGTTGACAGATATTATAGAACAACAGCTCACAAAGTTTAAAAAATAGTGTTTGTGTGGAAGTCTTAAGAAAGGAATGAATCATGGGGCTCCTGGGTGGCACAGTCAGTTGAGCTCCAGATTCTTGATTTCGGCTCGGGTTGTGAGATTGAGCCCCATGTCAGTCTCCGTGTTCAGCACAGAGTCAGCTTGAGACTCTCCCTCTCTCTAAATAAATAAATACATATTTTTAAAAAGGGAAGGAATTGGGATGATGAATTTCAGTGACTGAGCCATGTAAATAGAAAAGGTTTATATTTTATAAAAGTTTATATTTATATTTCACAATTTCATTGTCCCGGAGATCTGTGAACAGACATTTCGCAGTGGGGCAGTCACATCATCTACTCACTTGTATGCGAAACGCCTGGGGCCCTAGGTCAACTCTGTGTGTGATGTAGTACTACAAGTAATCTCTGGGGTGTCCTGGGATGAGTCTGAATACTGCCATCATCCAGCTATTTCATAAAGTCTGGTATCAGCAACCTTTGGATCAGGGCTGGAGGCATTACCATCACTACGGTATTTGAACATTTTTGACTCACATCTTGGGAACAGTGACATCATGGTCCAAGACTCAGGTAGCTGTGCTATCCCCAACACCTTGACCAGAAACCTGGACAGGAAGCCATAATACTGGAAACTCTTTGGATTTGGCTTTGTAAAACACGTCAAAGCAGGAGTTCAATGACAAAGGAGAATGCAAAGAATGAGGGAAATCAAGACTCAGCCTGATGCAGAATGTTGAAATGTAACCTCATGTGTATGCTGGTGGGGTCACTTCAAGAAAAGCCACGATAGGGGCGCCTGGATGGCTCAGTGGATTAAAGCCTCTACCTTCGGCTCAGGTCATGATCTCAGGGTCCTCGGATCGAGCCCCGCATTGGGCTCTCTGCTCAGCAGGGAGCCTGCTTCCCGCTCTCTCTCTGCCTGCCTCTCTGCCTACTTGTGATCTCTCTCTCTCTCTGTCAAATAAATAAATAAAATCTTAAAATAAAAAAAAAAGAAAGAGATTCATAGGTGGTTTCTGTTTAAGTTCAGTAAGTCTGCCAGGGTTTCTGATTTAGCTCAGTTCAAGCCTATGTATTTGTGCATGTTGTATATATGGATGTATACATATCAAGTATGATATACATAACTTGACTTTTACTCAAGCTCATTTCACCAGTCACTAAACACTCAGCTCTCAGTTGTTTAAAGAGACCTCTGGGTGCACAAGGAAGTCTGAAAATTCATAAAGTGAAACACAGTTCCCTATGGCTGAGTAGGAAGGCCACCAGGGTCAGCCTGGGATGAATACCTCCCTGGACAGCACTCATCCCACACGCTGCTCAGACAGTGTATGACCAACTTCTGCTACGCCCCCAACTCTGACCTCTTCCTGAGCTCCCATTTCTAGTGGGACAATACCAATGACCATGCAAGAGATATTTGAACATTTATTATGAGCCAGGCTCTATTCTAGGCTCTAATGATTCAACACTGAACAAGATAGACACATTTCTTTCTCTCACAGAGCTCACAGTGCTTTCCACTGAGATACTGACATCTTGAATTATAATCATTTTCAGCAAATATATATTTAATTTTTGAATGATAAGATTCACTAATAATTGGAGTGCACAGTTTAAACCTTGCCTCTCTCTAGTCAGAAGTGGCCACCTTACCTGGCATTCACTATTAAATGAGATGATTTCAAGAAAGAAGGACCCTGAAATGCATCTGAAATGCAGATCATCCTTGAGAGATGTTTAGGTTTATGCTACTTTCATGTCAAGTTAAGGCTTACATTCAAGAGTTACTGTGTGTTAAATCTGTTAAGAGACCTGGCGTGAATAGATACCATAGTAGATTTGGGGAGAAAAGTCATTTATTATGTCTATTCTTCCTCAACTTATTATTCAAAAAAATACTTATTGAGCCATTACTCTGAGCCAGATACCTATGTCTCAGAGTTTGTTACAGATGTTTTCATACCCATTACCTGAAACGGTTCAGAGAATTGTCCTATGACATAGATATAGCAATCATTATTATCCTCATTCCCAGCATAGCCCTGAGTACTGAGGGTCAAAGTGTTCAAAATGCCTCCTCGATATCACATAGCTGAGAAGTAGTGCAGGCAACTCATCAGGGGTTACGAACAGGTCTGGATGTCTGCTACTTGTGATCAAATTCTGCCTCTGCTATGTGACCCCAGGTAAGTGACATCTCTGTGCCTTGGTCTCCTCATTGGTAAGTAGAGAAAGTAATGATTCCTGCCTCAGAGGGTCTTTGTTAAGATTAAATCAAATATTACAAATCGGGCACTTAGGACTGTGTCTGGCCACTGGGAGTGCTTACGAAGAGTTTGCATAATCATCAAACTCAGTCTTATGATGCCAACACCTCTATCTGCTGCCCCTGTCCATAACTCCTGCCTGATTTTACTTTGCTCAGTGTGTTACTTCCTCAGATCAGAAGGATTTATGTTTCAAAGTCTCAAATTCCCCTGGAAATTCTTAGTAGGCCAACCAAAACCATTATGACAGCCTTGAGACTAGTGGCCATGAACCAATACAGTCTAATAACATTTTCACTTTCCATAGGAGAAAAAAGTTAGATTTTCCAAGTCCTTCTATCTTCCCTTATAGAAATTAAACCACCTGGGCTTCTGGGAAGCATATATTCTTTTCACTGAAGCACTGATAATTTTCTTTATATAGCAAAGATAAAGTTTGCCTCCAAGAACTGATACATACTTTAATATATATACAGACAAGGATCCCTTGAGAATGAAGGAGGAGGAGGAGGGGGAGGGAGAGGAGGAGGTGAAGGAGGGGGAGGGGAAGGAGGAAGAGGAGGAGGAAGAAGAGGAGGAGGAATGGGAGGAGGGGGAGGAGGATGAGAAGGAGCGGGGAAGGAGGAGAAGGCGAGAAAGGGGAAGAAAAGGAAGAGGAAGAAAAAGAGGTTTAGTTGGAGAGAACTTCTGATTTTTGTTACCACACAATGACTCCTTAGCCAGCAGTTAGTCAGCACACATTTCCTGAACACTTATCTTATGCTGAGCCCTGCGATAAATACTAGAGATTCAAAGATAAGTAAGAAGTGGTTCCTAACATCATGGCCAAAATGAAATTAGAGAGGCAGCTGCCCTCTAAATGGGTATCCACTTGTTGCTATGGGTTATCTTGTTTGAAGAAATCTGATTTGGAAGGAGCATTTGAAAATTGCATGCTGAGCTCACTTCCTTCGGTGCTTCAAGCAAGTTGAAGGTGCCAAGAAACTGATCGATCTTATAGGTGCAGTGACCTCCACAGCAAACACAGAAAATATTGGATCCATTCTGCCTGTAAAGTCACAGAACTGGGGGAAACCCTGCAGCCTCATGTCCAGAATGGGCAGACACCTTGGCCAGGTGGGGAACCCGATGAGGTTGGCAGAATGTCCTATAGTAGGGCTCTCGGGCCCAATATCCATGTTCTTTTGGCAAAAATAGCAACTTCCTGCTTCAAAGTAAATAGGTTTAAAAGGCTTATGGAAATGGTTCTGAAAGATGCTTGGCTATCCAAAAGTTCTTACAAAATAACGTTTCATAAGTCAAGTGTGAAAGAATCAGAAACAGATGGATTAAGTTTCCCACAGAATACTCAGGGCTTAACAATTAACAAAAATAAAGTTTTAAAAAAGAAGAACGGAAACCATGTTTGACAATTGTCCAAGTCAGAACCCTTGAAGGAGGATTTGGGATGTCCTGCCAAACACCTAGCTTTATCAGGTCCTTTATTTCCTACCACACTATAACTATGGAGCCTCAAATGAAGTTAAATTTGTATACAGCTGCAGACTTCTCCAAAATATGAACCGTGAAAGACAGTCAGATGCCCCCTTAGTTGTGTAGATTCATTTCCCAGTATGTTTTCCACAGACTACTGGCTCCCTGAGATAGAAACCTCCATGCCTTACTCATGCCATCCTCTCTGCCAAAGAGGCCCTTCACTGCTAAATTAAACCTTCATGTCTCTCAAGGTGCACCTCCAGTGCCAATTTCCTGGAGACATTTTCTTTGACCTTTTTTCAACTAGACCTCCCACACAGCCTGACAAGTGTGTTTGCTGTTGGGTGGCTCCAGACAGCTGCCACCAAAGAGAAATCCTAGTTGTCCACAAACCAGAGAGAGACCAAAGGCAAGTGAGCACCTCTGAGAACTAAGTGTGCACTTCAGTACTACCCCACAGCACAACTCCAAGGGACACAGTTAACATCGTATTCTATGAGGATGGCACCTTCTATAGCAAAATACAATTGGCATGATGCCTCCTGGGGATGTAAAAAAGGGCAGCCATGCTACACTCATTCATGGCTGTACCTCCTCACACTTAGCTATATACTCATGGCCATGCTGCCCAGGACACAGCAGGGGCAGGAGACACATTATAGCTTGAAGCAGAGAGAAAAAGAGGACCCAGGAATTTCCATGGGAGAAACCAAGATGTGAATTGGTCTACACACTGGTCCAGATTTAATAATGTAGGCCAATGTTTTCCACACTAGGTTCTGTGGGATGTTTGAGGTATTCAAAATATAAGATTCTCCTGTCAAATTAATTTGAGATTTCTCCCAGATTTCCTAGAGCATGTAATATGTTATTTTGCGTTGCGAATTTCCAAAGTGGGAGTAGAGAGAGAATTAAGCACAGTGTTTCCCCAAATAATTTTACCAAGGAACCTATTTTTGTAAAGCATAGTTATGGCTTTCTGAGAAATGCATAACACAAGAAAAAGATATGGTTTCTTGCCTTTTCATAGTACTTTACCTCAATCTGACTCTCTCACTTCAATCCCTTTATAGTTACGCTGCACTATTTGTCATTAATGTGGAATCCATGGATTGGTTACAGAAGGTTTATGAACACCCTGAAATTGCATGCAAAATTGTGTTCGTGTATGTATTCTCAGAAGAGAGACCCTCAGATTTGAGGAACAATTCAAGGCTCCAAAGTAAAGCAAATTCTCAAGTCCTCTTCAATATCTTAGTTCAAGGTGGAGGGCAAAGGGAGGGAGTTCCTTTTATGCCCAGGTAGGTAAGTATGCAGAAAACAACCTCAAGAACAGAAATGCTTACCTTAATATTATCCCCCCGATCTGTAACAAGGTGATGTTCCTCATTTGGCCCAAAGTCTTTTCCTAGGCAAGATGTGGAATTTCTACTTTGAAAGGCCTGGTTTGGCATTTAACCTCATGATGAGAATTCTGGTTTCCAAGGCCTTCACCTTACCTTCCGCCATTCCAACAACAGGCTGGCAGGCAAAGGCATGGATGGCAAATCCATTGCAGGGGCCCCCAGATGCCTTCAGGCAATCACAGAAATGGGCCTCATTGTACAGAAAAGGGATCCAAGGAAAAACGAGGGAGTTCAAAAGATCAAGATGCATTTTCATTGATCTTGGACTTGTAAGAGCCACACCATCAATCACAGTCATTTAAAAATTCCTATTAATGGCCCAGAGTGCTGGAGCTCCCATATGGTTTGTCTTTGTAACATTTGGTTTGGGCATCCCTTTGGAATCAGCATGAGAATCCGTCAGTGTCAGATTCAGACTTGCGCCTGCTGCCTCACTTCCAGGCAACAGTGTAAGGGGTGGAAGGAAGAACGTGTGCTTAAGTACAGTAGATGCTTCAAGATGACAGATATTCGGGGCTCCAGGAAGAAGCCAGAAGCCTGAGAATCACTTGTCCCTAGGAGAAAGCAGAAAACCGAACAAGATTCAGCCAGGCCAAGGACATGTCTGGTCCTAGGACATGTCTGGAACAATAGTGAGGAAGCAACATGTCTGGAAAGGAATTCTGCCCCATCCCATCTATCCCAGATGTACTAATGGCACCAGGGACAAGTCCAAGTCAGGACCTGATGCTGCCTGGTAGAGAAGCAATGGGCACTTGCAGGGCTGGGTGCTTAGAACAAATCAGTAGAAATTGAGAGAGTACTGGAAGGCACAGTGCAAAGGGCAAAGACTTTCCTGTCTTGCTCCCTCTCTGGCCTTCACTGAAACAATGCAGTACAATGCACACCAACTTACACAGGGAGAAGAAAGCCCAGCACTGTGCTATATCCAAGAGGGAAGCCGCTGGTTGTGTGTGACAGTTAAAGACTTGAAATGGCCAGTCTGAATTTGAGATGTGCTGTACATGTAAAATACACGTCAAATTCAAAGACCTGATGTGAAAAAAAAAAAGCTACAAAATAAATAGCTTGATTAATAATTTTATATTGATTACATGTTTAAATAATTTTGTTTTTATTTTTTTAGCCTGGTTTTCTTACAGCTTTACTAAGGCGTAATTGATATATAAAAACTGCACATATGTAAGTGTACAATTTGATGGGTTTGGGCACAGGCATACACCTATGTAATCCTCACCACAATCAATGTAACAAACATATTCATTACTCCAAAAGTTTCCCCATGCCCCTTTGTTTTTTTTGCTGTTTTTTTAATGATAAAAACACCTAACATGAGATCTAGCCTCTTAACAAAAATTGTAAATATATACTGCAGCATTGATAACTATAAGCACAATGTTGTACAGTCAATCTAGAATTTATTGATCTTGCATATTTGAAACTTGAGTTAAATAAAATATATTATTGAGGGGCACGTGGGTGGCTCAGTCAGTTAAGCATCTGACTCTTGATTTCAGTTCAGGTCGTGATATCAGGGTCGTGAGATCAAGCCGTGTTGGGCTCCATGCTGAACATAGAGCCTGCTTAAGATTCTTTCTCTCCCTCTCCCTCTGTCCCTCCACCCCTCCCTCTGCTTTCTCTCTCTCTCTGCAAAAATAAAATAAAATATATTATCGAAATTAATTTATCCCTTAAACTTTTTTTCAATACCAATAATATTTTTGTTTATTTTTCGTGCTAACATTTGGAGGTTTTTTCCAACACTTTAACCATCTTGATTTTTTTTTTTTTTTTTACTCTGCTTAAAGCAAATAAAATCAGTTATCTTTATAAGATGTGGCACTTGGTTTGCTTTTTAAAAAATTTTTTTTCTTAACATATGATGTATTGTTTGAGCGGTATAGGTCTGTGATTCATCAGTCTTACACAATTCACAGCACTCACCATACCACTTACCCTCCCCAATGTCCATCACCCAGACATCCCATCCCTCCTACCCACCTCACTCCAGCAACCCTCAGTTTGTTTCCGGAGATTAAGAGTCTCTTACGGTTTGTCTCCCTCTCTGGTTTCATCTTGTTTCATTGTCCCTCCGTTCCCCTATGATCCTCTGTATGCAGCTACTAAAATATTTAAAATTGGGGAGCCTTCGGCTCAGGTCATGATCTCAGGGTCCTGGGATGGAGCCCTGCATAGGGCTCTCTGCTCAGCAGGGAGCCTGCTTCCCCCTGTCTCTCTGCCTGCCTCTCTGCCTACTTGTGATCTCTCTCTGTCAAATAAATAAATAAAATCTTTAAAAAAAAATAAAATAAAAATAAAAAATAAAATAAATAAAATAAAATATTTAAAATTGCACATGTGAGTCACATATTTCTATTGCACAACACTTTTCTAGAGCATAGCTATATTAGTCTCCTAAGGCTGGTATTCCAAAGCATCACGAGTAAGTGGCTTAACACAACAGAAGTTTTTTCTCACAACTCTGGAGGTCAGAGATCTAAAATCAAGATGTTGGCCAGGTCATTTCCTTCTGGTAGGCTCTGAGAGAGTCTGTTCCATGCCTCACTCCTTGCTTTCAGTGGTTGTCAGCGATCCTTGGCATTTCTTGACTTGTAAATACATCGCTCCTATCTCCACCTCTGTTGTCACGTGGCCTTCTTCTTGGAGTATCTCTGTGTCTGTCTGTGTCTTCTCTCTTCTTCTCATGAGAACACTAGTCATATTTAGGATCCACCCTACTCTAGTATGGCCTCATATTAACTTACTAATTACTTCTGCAAAGACTCTATCTCTAAACAAGTTTGCATGCTGAGGTTCCAAGAATTACATGAATTTGGGGGGACATTATTCAACCCAATATGATGGCTAAACTTGTCATTTTAAGGCAACAGCAGCCTGTGCCTCCCTGCCATGGAGAAAACACATTTTCCCATCATGGAGTGGGGAGGTATGCCTGCCATGTCCCCTTCCAAACTCACACCATGAACCCAGAAATGACTGCTGCCTAATGAGCTTGCTGACGCAAAACACACTCAGTAATGGAAATGAGGAGTC
>CM052900.1:76036413-76047798 GCA_028534135.1 Potos flavus | reverse complement strand
GTGTTAATTAAAAAATAAAAAAATAATAAAAAGTTAAAAAAAAAAAAAAAGTAGGCCTTCGTTACAGGATGCCAATTCCGGTCCCTTCTCTCCAGCTTTGAAAGAAACAGGAGAATCACCCGGAGAGCTAGAGGATCTGGGATCTCTCAGCCTCTAGCACACTTGGAGATGAACTCCTGCAAAATTCTCCCTGCTGAACTCCCTGCCCCAGGACTGTCCCTTTCAATCCAGTCTCTCCACTGAAGCTTGAAGGTTATTCAGAAAATTGTTTAATTTAATCATGTCACTCCCTGCTTTAAGGTGCATGTGTGTGTGTGTGTGTGTGTGTGTGTGTGTGTGTGTGTGTGTGTGTGTTTAAATAATGAATTAATGAATGACACAGAGCTTGCCTACTTCTGATCCAGGGAGAGAGGGAGGCTAAGATGGTCTTCTGCTAATCTTCCCCTGGTTGAGCCTCCAGGATTAGTCAGGCAAAATAAACAGAAGATCTTAACTGATGAAAGATTTGAAAAATTGTCTGATGTCAGGAGAAGGAAATGGGCACTATGCTACATGCAATGCATGCAACTATTCAGAGGAAACCCAGGACAACCAAGCCAACTGTGAAGGAGGCCCAGTCGGCTGGGCAAAAAGCAGCAACTTCTGCGAGACCAGGTTCCAATGGCCCATCAGAGAGAGGAGGCCCAGAGGAAGCCGGAATTAGAAACACTTGCTGTTTCTCATTAGGCCTAAGAAAGTTATTTATTTTGTTTTTCCCCAGATTGTTTTATTTGGCAGATCCTGGGTGAAATGGCATCCTCTTTTCCCAGGGTCCTTGAAGCTGCTTGTTTGTTTTTGCAATTGGCCATTTTACAAATAGGAGTCATGGGCACTTAGGCAGAGACCTGATGCCACTGGTGAGCACATTACTCCACTGAAATACAGGGTTGGGCAGGGTCAGCTGAGTGGCAGAAAGTCAGGCCTGAGGATGGCAATGCATTTCCCACCTCCATTACTGGTGGCTACCGTTCACGGCTCTGCCAGGGAGCCTTCCAAAGTCCTCCTCCCTTACTATGCCCCAAGAACCTCTAAGTCAACTATGAATTTGCTGCTCATGCCTCCTGCATCGCCAGCAACTGTCTCTATCAATACCACCTCCTCCCTGAGAAAATTCCAAGGCTCTAGAGCCATCCCTGTCAGCCTATTCTGCAAGAGGCTTACCTCAGACAGTTCTAGTTTCCACCTGCTCTGCAGATATAAAAGTGCTCCCTTTCTCTCAAAATTCTCTCAAATTAGAAGAACGATCCATTTCCAAACTCTGCTTTCTAAAGGGTGTTCTTTTTTTTTTTTTTAAGATTTTATTTATTTATTTGACAGAGAGACAAATCACAAGTAGGCAGAGAGCCAGGCAGAGAGAGAGAAGCAGGCTTCCTGCTGAGCAGAGAGCCCAATGCGGGGCTCAATCCCAGGACCCTGAGATCATGACCCGAGCCAAAGGCAGAGGCTTTAACCCACTGAGCCACCCAGGCGCCCCTAAAGGGTGTTCTTTTGAATGACGGTACCAGCAAATGTCCAGAGCAATAAGTTTGGAAAATAAGATACACCTTTTCTTAGTTACAGCTCATGCTAGGCTCTGAGAAGCCCCTGAGTAAAGATGTGCCCAATATTTATTAAATCACACCCTGATTTTTAAATAAAATTATTAATAGTTTCTTGGAAAGGAGTTTGGAACTGCTTCTCTGCGGTGTTAGAGACCTAATGTGCTACCCCTCTCAGATACCAAATTTCAAAGATATTCCTCAGGGAGACGCATACAATCATTTGAGGTGCCCTTTTGCAATTATCCATATTGGTTATAACCATATTTTTCGAACTAAAAAATCTGACAATGTCATCTGACGCATAGTCTAAAAATGAGACTAAAGTCAGGACAGACCTAAACAAATCTGAGTCTTCTGTATACAGTCCTGCCTCCATTCTCCCTCAGGTCAGCCTCAGGACAGATTTTCAGCCTCTCACCAGAAGCCTGTGTGACTGGTGCCACTGATATGCCCCAGCTTAGCTTTGACATTCTCTCGGGGGAATATTGAGGGACTTTGTTGCTCCCTCCCAGAGCCAATCACCCACTAAGCGGCCACCTGCTCCGGCATGAAGGAAACTCACACATCCCTGCAGAGACTTCCCTCCATGGGGTCATAGCAGCCTCCTTTCTGATTCATGGAGTAAAGACATAAATAACTAGATCTTGCCCACTCACCCTATAATCCTTGCCATGAGAACAAACCAAAGTCTGCTGTACTGACAAATCCAGGTGTCTAAAAGAGCTAAAGACTTATGCCGTCGAGCAGTGCCCAGGGCATAGGAGGCATCTGCAAATATTACAAGCTGAAGACACCTACAGCTTGAAGAAGTGAACATCTATGTTTCTGCGGTCATAATTTCTTTCCTCTTTCTCTCTATCATAATCTTCTGTTTCTCTACTCAAAATATTCATGCTGTAATATGCTTCTGGCTTTGAAAACTTTTTCCCATTTGTTACAGGTTTGGTCATAGTTTTACATTTCACCTTTAATGTTGCCCCGGAATCTTAAATGGTGCATAGGTGATGTGCTAGCATCCACCTCTTATTAAATCGTGACCACAGAGAGTGAGACAGAATGGACTCTGAACATTTCTGGGTCTAAATAGTAGATGATATAAGAACTGTAATCTAGAGGTAGGCCTCTGGCAATCCATAAACTATTACAACCTCTTTATAATCTATTATAAATGATTATAGTCTATTATTACAATAAACTATTATAATCTATAACTGTGATAATCCATAAGCTATTATAACAACTATTAAATTATAACTATTATAATAGTTATAATCATAACTATTTTAGACTATTATACTCTGTCATAGTATTTGATAACACTGATTCACCTTATCCTAGGTTTTAAGACATAGATCCTCTTTGATTTTGGGGGGAGGAGGTTTTTTTTCTCAGCCAAAATTAACATTAAATTACATAATACCCAGGAGAATTCATAGAGCCAGACACTCCTTGTCCTGTCAAGCCATGCTGACTGCATCCCGGCCTCCTGAATATTGAGGACTAAACTGGAAGAAAGAACCCTGTTGTTGGTATGACTCCATCCTATAGAAGTTTGTGGGAAAAGCATTGGATGTAACCGAGTGGTTGAAAAATTAAGGCTCCCTTAACTTTATTAAAGAGACAAGGATTGTCTCTCTGTGAAAGGTGAAGGCTGAGGTTGGTCTACAATTTGTTATATAGAAATGATATCTACATTTCCACTGAAACCAAGGTAAGAAAAAGTTGGAGTAGGAAGCAATTTGCCCCTGTGGCAGAATGCTGGGAAAGACACTCTAGATATGGGATAATTCACTCATTCACTTCTTGTTCATCAATCACTTAATGAAAATTTACTATGGTTTGGACACTGGAGTCCTCAAGCTTATAGAGACCAAGAAGAACAATTCCAGTTCTTTAGATATACACCACCTAGTTGGGAAGGGCACATGCAAATGAATGGTGACCATATGTCACTTAGTACTAAGAGAGGGGAACGGGAGCCCACAGTATGGAGTAAGCAATTGAGATTTTGAGCAACATCTTAAAGAATTAGAAGTTCTTCTCATGGACAAAGGAAACAAGGGCATTCCAGCTCAATTAAATGAAATCCACAAAAGTAAACAAGAGTAAAACAGTACGGCAATAGCACAAAGAACAAATGGGGAGGTGGTGAGAGAAGAGGCTGGTGCTAGTTTGCCCAAACGCACAGGGGTGGACAACTAAGGTCCCCACCATTCAATAACTCTAAGATTCATGACTGTTTTTCCCCAGGCTGTCACCAGATTTTGTGCCATGAAATGATAGAGTAGTTCTTATTAACCATGTCAAAAGCTCAAAGTGGAAGGTCAGACTCAAGCAGGAATGAGGACAATGCTGATGGATTTCCCTGCCCAGTTTAAGAGGATCCGTATGTTCACTGGAAACTGTAGTTCACTAACTACACCAAGGGCCAGGATAATGTGTATATATACCTCATACTGCTTTATGAAGAGTCTCATCTAGGTTTTCCCTAATAATAGATATTCGACCCAACCAACGATGCCCCCAGCCACAGGAGAAGTCCTGCTGGTTTTTGTTTACCTTAAAGTTTCATAATCACACTACATCCAGTCATCCTTAATGAGGCTGCTTGAATCTAAAGTCTCTGCAGAACCAAGGTGCCACCCATTTGGTTAAGCAAAGTGGGTGTGAGTTTCTGCTAGACCAGAATTAGGACTTGCCCCACACTTGAAGAAAGCAGCTCTGCCCTCAAGAAAGCAGGCCGCCCCCAAAACCGAACCCAGAACTCGTTTAGCAGGCATGGCTTTATATAGCTCAGTGGGGGAGGTGGCAAGCCGGGTGCTTTTCCTTGAGCTAAGACTTGGAGTGGAGGCCCCTGAATGTCTTCAGAAGAAGCCTAGGCATCTAGCACCAGAAACACTAGAGCTGGTAAGCAATTACTACAGGCACATCCTACCCTCTGGCCCATATTGCATCCCTTCGGCTGAGAACTCTGTTTTTGTTTGAAATGTATGTGACTTCTCCTAAACATAGCCAGAGATCATTTCTGTGGCATCAAGAGTCCCAGGGATCTATATGGGGCTTTCTTTACTGCATTATCTCTTCAAACAATTAAATTTTTGGCTGATTCTTCTAGAAAATTTCCTACAAGCTCAATTTGATTGTCCCTGTATTGACAATTCATCTGTTAACCAGGGCTGGCTAGAGAAGTCCCACAGTCAGAAGGGCCCACACTTAGTTTAATGTTCTGCTCTACCATCTTAAAATTCTCGATAAATTTTCAACAAGAAGCTCCACATTTTCGTTTTGCATTGGCCCAGCATATTATGTCATGATCCTGACTGCAGCCAAAGAAACAATAATCTCTGGCTTTGGAGTAACACTTGCTTATAGCCTCAGGGTGCTTTCACACCCATAATCTCATGTGATCCTCACAATTAAGCAGCCAGAAAAGGAGAGGAAGTGGTAAAGACATAACCTTGAAGTCAGAAGAGATCTGGGTTCAAGTCTAGCCTCTGCAGTAACCTTAGGCCAATGAGTGAATTTCTGTGATCCTCAGCTTCTTCTGTAAACTAACAGTTCTCCCTGCCACATTGAAGTTGATGTGGCAATTATGTAAAATAATGCATGAGAGTGCCTGGCATACGATAAGTCTTTCCCTTCTGCTTTTCCAGATCTCTCTGTCCCCTGACTCACTCAATTTGCAAGATACAAAAATTGAGACTGAAAGGTTTAAATGATCTGCCAAGTACGTTATTCTGGGTCCTCTGAAAAACAGAAGTTAAACCAGGACTAAATGTCCAAAGATTTTATTAGAGAAAATGCCTGTGTGAGTGAAATGGAAAGGGAGCCAGAAAAAAAAAAAAGATGGAAGAGATGTCAGACCAAGAAGCCCTCAGACCAGGAAGTGAGTCTAATTCTGAGTGAAAAGGAGAGTGAGAGAAAGTTGGGTGGGAATGTCCTAGACTCGTAAGGAAGATCCTATAAGACCACGGGGGTGTCCTTGAGCCAGCCAGAGTCACTTGCCACCAGAGTCCCACATCTCCCAGGAATGGGCTTGCCTTAGTATCCTAGCCACCCTCAGTCACCGGTGGCAGAAGCTCTTGGGAGGTGTGACATCAATGTGAACAAGGCAGTAGATTTCGAGGGGCAGCATTTAGGCCCTTGGTCAATTATTCTCCCTGTATTTGAAGGGTTGTGGGGCACATTTTCATGGTCACCACATCAATCTTAATGTTTAGTTGGTGCCAAAGCCAGATCCACCCTTCGAGGAATTCAAAATTAAGGAATTCAGTTAGCCCAGTATCTTCCTGGAATGTGAAAGAAGTTATTCTTGAGTCACTGCTTTCTCAAAGATCAGGACAGCTTTCTGGCAGAATTTGCAACTCTGACTCATCCTGGACACAGAGGATCTATCTGCTTGAAGATGCCTTTGTCCTGTCTCTGGGAAAGCAAAACATTTCCACAAAATGCCTCTGTTGCTGCTTAACTCAACTCCTGAACCCAGGAGAAAGACTCACTCAGCCATGGAGATATAACTCCTTCCACACACTAAGGGTCATTCAGGGGAAAATGCACAAGAATGAAATACCATTTGGCTGTAAGCGTCCATGAAATAATTTTTAAATATAAGAAGGGGAGGAAGAAAGAAAGAAGGACACGAGGATGAGGGAGGAGGAAAGCAACTTTTTACTTGCAAAGAATGTTCTTGTGTGTTACAAGGTTGACCTATTACTCTAACAAGTGGGTGACCCTAAGTTAGGTGATCTTATTATTCCCATTTTTAAAATGTGAACATTGAGATTCACAAAGATTAAACCACTTGCCCAGATTTCCATTGCTCATGGAAGGCCAGGCAGAACTTCAGTCCATGCCTTCTGCTCTCCCCAGTAAGACTGGATCGCCAACAAACACCAATAAAGTCCTCCTAATGATTCATAGAAAATGTTAGTCTTCAGCAAATCACTATTCTAGCACTTTGATGCCCTCTCCCAGCTCTGTACACTTCCTCTCAACCTTTCTTAGGCTCTAGAGCCCAAGATGTATAGCCACTGCCCCCATTCATCTGAGGGAGAAGACAAAATCACACACACACACACAAACAGTCAAACAAGCAATGGTGGGCAGAGCAGAAGAGGAAGGAAGGAGAGAACAAGAGCTCTAGCCCTAACTAGACATGAATCCAAATAAAGTAATGTTTTCAAAGTAAATTGTCTTACTTTCTTGTTCTTGCCTAAATGAGGTTTTAGTAGAAATTCTTCAAAGATTTACCTTAAGGAAAAAAAATTAATTGTAATATACATTTTTCATTCACTCAAATGTTCCTAATTCAGAGTTTTTGATATTTAGAACAGGGCCTGAAACTTAGTTTCCATTTCTAAGAAATATTAAGAAATTATTAAGAAAGAAGGTCTAAACCATTTAGTGGGGGGAAAACCAAGAATATGAGGGAATTTGTTATTAATTCACTAGAATGAAAAACAAAAACCATTTACTAATTTAGAAGCATTGATTTATTTGTCAGAAAAGAAGCACACAGAATAAGTTAAACTTATTCACCAAAACAGATATACAATGAGGTAGATTTAATCAGGTTGAAATAGAATAAAACCAAATTTTTTAAATATGATTTTATTCATTCTCAATACCTAATTCAGACCAGCCCTCTTGTATTCTACTTCCTCTTCGCCACCACCCCCACAACTTCACACATACACACCCTGCTCAATTCATCAAAATTACAGAAATTTTACTGTGTTTGCATGGTAAATTTGTAGGAGCCTGTTTCCATCCATGATGCCAAGTGAGAAAGTGGAGGCCCATGGCAAAAATTTTAAGTAAGCATAATATCCTTTTTTTCCCCCACAAAATCATAAGAACCAAATTTTCTACCCAATCTGGGAGTCACTTCAACAATATTCTTCAAAGTTACACTTTCTACCTCCACAGGAACTCTCCAGGGACAGAGAGCTCTTCGCAATGCCAGGAATCACGGCTTTATAGAATGAGTCCAACTTCTAAAAAATCATTTCTTCTACTTCAAGTCTAAATTAACTCTTCAGTTATTTGAAGATATTTATCCTAGAATCCATTTGCCTTCTCCTTTCCAAGTTATACGTAAACAATTCTGTCAAACTCACATGACATCTATAAAGAGGTTGGTCCCATTTCTTTGAACTACGTAACTTGCCATTATTCTTCTTTAAGACTAACACAGAGGGAGGGGGAGCAAGATGGCGGAGGAGTAGGAGGCCTAAATATCATCAGGTCCCAGGTGTTCAGCTAGATAGTTATCAAACATTCTGAACACCTACAGACTCAAAAGAAGATCAAAGATAAGAAGAGCAGCAATTCTAGGAACAGAAAAGTAACCACTTTCTGGAAGGTAGGACGTGTGGAGAAGTGAATCCGAGGCAGGAGGACAGACTGCAGGGGGAGGAGCCGGCTCCCGGCAGCCGCAGAGCAGCGGAGCACAAAATCAGAACTTTTAGAAGTCTGCTCCACTGAGTGACGTCGCTCCAGAGGCTAAGCGGGGGGTGGAGCCCTCGCGGGGACAGTGTGGTCTCAGGAATCACAGGGTCACAGAAAGACCAGGGGGTGCCTGAGTGAGGCAGAGCTCCCAGGTATCGGAGTGGGGAAGCCAGCTGTATAGACGGAGCCGAGGAGGAGCTCTCAGCTCAGGCTTACCTTAAACCATGGTCCAAGGCACAGTCAGGCCACTGCTCTTCGAGCAGGGACCCCACAAGCAGCAGATCCGGGGAGACTCACCTTCCTCCTCAGGAGGAGCGGCACGGGAGCGCGCTGCAGAGATCTGCTGGGTTTGGAGACTCCAAACGGGGCCGTGCGCCAGAGATAGAAACGCTCGGTCGCAGGCCGGGTGAGCTCGGAGCGCGGCCGGAGACCAGGGAAACGGGAGGGATTGACTGCTTTTCTCTGAGGGCGCACTGAGGAGTTCGGACCCAAGCTCTCGGCTCCTCTGGGCCAGAGATTGGGAGGCCGCCATCTTCATTCTCCTCCTCCAAAGCTGTACGGAAAGCGTTCAGGGAACAAAAGCTCCCGAGAGCGAACACGAGCAGATTGCTTAGCCTGGACCCTGGCAAGGGCGGTGCAATTCCGCCTCGGGCAAAGACATTTGAGAATCACAGCAACAGGCCCCTCCACAGGAGATCAGCGAGAACTTGCAGCCAAGACCAAGTTCCCTGATCAATGAGAACTGAGGAACTTCAGAGCTAGGGGAAAGCAAGACATAGAATGCATCGCTTTTTCCCCATGATCCTTTAGTCTTTCAAAGTTAAATTTTTTTAATTTTGTTTTTTTCTTATTCTATTTTTTTAATTTTCCCTCTTTCCTATTTTAAAGTTTTTTAACTATTTTATCAATGCCTTTTTAAAAATCTTTTAAAATTTTCATTGTTATAGTCATATTCTATCCCTCCATTGTATTTAACATATAATACATATATGTATTTTTTGTATACATATAAGTTTTTCTTTCCATAAAATTTTGGGATATAGTTTCTTCTAATAGATCAAAATATACCCTAAATCTAGCGCATGGCTTTGTTTTAGTCTCCAGCCTGATCACATTCTTTCCTCTTTTTTTTTTCTCTTTTTTCAACCAACTTCTTATCAATTCCCTTTTTAGACTCTTTTTTAATTTTCATCTTTACAGTCATATTCCATCCCTTCATCATGTTTAGCCACATTTTTGTATATATAGAAGTTTTTCTGGGGCGCCTGGGTGGCTCAGTGGGTTAAAGCCTCTGCCTTCGGCTCAGGGTCCTGGGATCGAGGCCCACATTGGGCTCTCTGCTCAGCAGGGAGCCTGCTTCCCCCCTCTCTCTCTGCCTGCCTCTCTGCCTACTTGTGATCTCTCTCTGTCAAATAAATAAATAAAATCTTTTAAAAAAAAACCTTTAGAAGTTTTTCTTTCTTTAAAATTTTGGGAGGCAGTTTTTTCTAATAGACCAAATATATATATATATATGTGTATATATATATATATTTTTTTTTTTTTTTTCCCCTCCTTTCTTCTCCCCCCACCCCCAGTTTTGGGTCTTTTCCGATTTGGTTAGTGTATATTTTTCTGGGGTTGTAGCTACCCTTTTAGTATTTTGTTCTCTCATTCATATTATCTGGATAAAATGACAAGACAGAAAAACTCACCTCAAAAAAAAGAACAAGAGGCAGCACCGATGGCTAGGGACCTAATCAATATGGACATTACTAAGATGTCAGAACTAGAGTTCAGAATGGCAATTATCAAGGTGCTAGCTGGGCTCAAAAAAAGCATGGAAGATACTAGAGAATCCCTTTCTGGAGAAATAAAAGAACTAAAATTTAACCAAGTTGAAATCAAAAAAGCTATTAATGAGGTGCAATAAAAAATAGAGGCTCTTACTGCTAGGATAAATGATACAGAAGAGAGAATTAGTAATATAGAAGACCAAATGATGGAGAATAAAGAAACTGAGAAAAAGAGAGATAAACAACTACTGGACCACAAGGGGAGAATTCGAGAGATAAGTGATACCATAAGACGCAACAGTATTAGAATAATTGGGATCCAGAAGAAGAAGAAAGAGAGAGGGGGGCAGAAGGTATATTGGAGCAAATTACAGCAGAGAATTTCCCTAATTTGGTGAAGGGAACAAGGATCAAAATCTAGGAGGCACAGAGAACCCCCCTCAAAATCAATAAAAATAGATCCACACCTCATCAACTAATAGTAAAACTTACAAGTCTCAGTGACAAAGAGAAAATCCTGAAAGCAGCTCAGGAAAAGAGGTCTGTAACATAGAACAGTAGAAATATTAGATTGGTAGCAGACCTATCCACAGAGACCTGCCAGGCCAGAAAGGACTGGCATGATATATTCAGAGCACTAAAAGAGAAAAATATGCAGCCAAGAATACTATATCCAGCTGGGCTGTCATTGAAAATAGAGGGAGATATACAAAGTTTCCAGGACAAACAAAAACTAAAAGAATTTGCAAACACCAAACCAGCCCTACAGGAAATATTGAAAGGGGTCCTCTAAGCAAAGAAAGAGCCTAAAAGTAACAGACCAAAAAGGAACAGAGACAATATACAGTAACAGTCACCTTACAGGCAATACAATGGCACTCAATTCATATCTTTCAATAGTTGCTCTGAGTGTAAATGGGCTAAAATGCCCCAAAAGACAGAAAGGTATCAGAATGGATAAAAATACAAGACCCATCGATATGCTGTCTGCAAGAAACTCATTTTAGACCCAAAGACACCTCCAGATTTAAAGTGAGAGGTTGGAAAATCATTTACCATGCCAATGGACATCAAAAGAAAGCTGGGATGACAATCCTTATATTAGATAAATTAGATTTTAAGCCAAAACTATAATAAGAGATGAGGAAGGACTCTATATCATACTTAAAGGGTCTGTTCAACAAGAAGATCTAACAATTTTAAATATCTATGCCCCTAACATGGGAGCAGCCAATTATATAAACCAATTAATAACAAAATCAAAGAAACAATCGGCAATAATACAATAATAGTAGGGGACTTTAACAACCCCCTCACTGAAATGGACAGATCATCTAAGCAAAAGATCAACAAGGAAATAAAGACTTTAAATGACACACTGGACCAACTGGACATCACAGATATATTCAAAACATTCCATCCCAAAGCAACACAATACACATTCTTCTCTAGTGCACATGGAACATTCTCCAGAATAGATCACATCCTGGGTCACGAATCAGGTCTCAACTGGTACCAAAAGATTGGGATCATTCCCTGCATATTTTCAGACCACAATGCCATGAAACTAGAACTCAACT
>CM052900.1:76020844-76036313 GCA_028534135.1 Potos flavus | reverse complement strand
AATACAAGCCTTTCTCAAGAAATAACAAAGGTCTCAAATACACAACCTAACCCCACACCTAAAGAAGCTGGAGAAAGAACAGCAAATAAAGCCTAAACCCAGCAGAAGAGAAATAATAAAGATCAGAACAGAAATCAATGAAACAGAAACCAAAAGGACAGTAGAACAAATCAACGAAACTAGGAGCTGGTTCTTTGAAAGAATTAAAAAGATTGATAAACCCCCGGCACAACTTCTGGAGAGTGACTGTCTATCTATCTGGGTTCGAATACTGACTTTACCACCTACTGTCTCTGTTACCTTGGCATGTACTTAACCTCTCTGGGCCTCAGTTTATCTCTAGGATGGGGATAATTGTTCCTTAAGGATAAATGTTAGCTGTTAATTATCATCAAGTGAATCTTAATGTTGGCATTTTTGCCCTCTAGGTAAATGAAAAAGGAAATATTTGAGAGTTGAGAGCTTTGATATTTGCCACTAAATTCATACTATGTGAGTAGTTAGCACTTCTGCTTAGCAATAGGTAGCAACAGAATTTCTGAGCTGTAAATGTCATCACTTCCAAGCCAGAGGCCAGAAGTCATAGACTCAAATACCAGTATAGCAGACCAGATAAAGACCCTGCTTATGACCCTTCTGAAGAGAGTGGTCCTACTTGGTACCCACATGAAACTAAGGCCTCAGTGTTACCAAATCTTCCCTTGCTTTTTTCCCAAGAGATAGCAAAAATCTAGACTTTTATGTAAAATCTCCAAATGTTTAAATGTTGGCAAAATATGTTTTAAATATTTAGCATTTTACATGTTTAAGAACAAAATACCAGCAGTTTGCAATCTCTGGCCTAAAGCCTGAAGCCTGAAGTCCCACACCCCTAGTCACAGAGAGGACTTGTAGCTACTCCATGCTGTAACCATGACTACAAATAATCCCAGAGATAGGTCAGGAAACTTTATCTTATTTATGGAGTACCTCCAGGATGGGAAACCTGCGTGTCCACTCAGCTATGTGCTAGAGTCACCCTTTTTTTTTTGCCACAGATATTAGTTTACCACAAGACAGCTCTTGTTGGATCCCCCAGAATCTCCAGGTCAAATTCCTGGCCCATCCCAAGATTCCAGGCACTCACCGGTGATCTTATTTATGGTGTCAATTACTAATGGTGCTGAGATTAAGAACCTGGTGAAACAGATGTCAGACAAGCTGTTGCTAAAATTGTCTATGTATGGTTAGAGACAGAACCCTGCCCCGGACCTGAGCATCTGTGGAAGAGAGCGGGAGGTTATTGGAGCCAGCACTCGGTGTGTTCATGGTCAGGCCTGCTGAAGCCCAAAGATGAGCCATTTGAGGAAACTGGGGCTGGTGGCAGCTGTTGAGTAAGCCTTACTCATATGAGGATTATAAGAGAGTTGAAGAAGCCTTGGTAAGTCGCTAAGAGCCAAGTCTATCTTTGGAATCCAACATAATTTTCCGGCAGACTCAACCCATAAAGGCTAGAACTAGGATTAGCTAAGATTGAATGCCTACAAGTGGCCAAAATACATATTTAAAATTTATATTTTGGCATTGTTTGTATTGGTAAAATAAATAAATAAAATAGAAGCAAACTAAATGTTTATCTGGAAAGAATTGGATATAAATTATAGTACCTTCATCCAATGAAATAGTATACAGCCAGTTATGGGATAAATTAAATTAGTTTTTAAGAGCTGTCTATAGAATAATATGTATGGTATTATCACTATGGGGTTAAAAACGGATGAAGAAAAGAAAAGAAGGAAATAAAAACCAGCCGAATGCATGTGTAAGTATGAGAGGACATATGAGTGTGTGGGCTGAAGAGTCTCAGGAAAAGAATCTAGAAAGATATATACCAAACAATTAACAACAGTAGGCCAGGAGAAAGAATTATTGAATATGCTGTTGCATTTTACTTTGTTACAGCAAGCAAGAATAATTTTGTAATTTAAAAAGGTGAATATGTAAAGAAAATTTTTAATTCTCATGAAGTCAATTCATAATTAATATAGCACCTACTTTGACTCCAGTACCGTGCTATGTGCCATCAAGAATATAAAAGAAAAGCTCCTCCTATCCTTGAATATTACTTACCAGGAGAGCCTATCTATCTATCATCTATCCATTTATCTATCTATCTATCATCTATCTATATTATAAACACTACTCACACCCAAGTAATCAAGTCCTTCCCATTTAATACATAAAATAGCCATCATTATTCCTATTTCACAGAGGAGAGAAACTGAGGTTCAGGGAACCTCAGTGCCAGCAAGGGAGGAATCTGGGTGCAGGATCTAAACCCAGGAATCTTCACCACTAAATGCTTAAAAGTAAGTGTCTTCTTTGTAAAGAAGAAAAGATATTTCAATAAAAATTCTTTAGGAAGCATTGAGAAGTGCTTGGTGAAAAGGAGATATTCAGAGTTCTCAAGTCTGACTTTCTGCACAAGTGAAATCTATCAGCTTATTGCTGATCTTGCTTTTCAACTACTTCTTTAAACGGAATCTATTGCAAAGATGGACCAAAAACATAGACGAGACCCAGCTATGTTTCATGGAGCATCAGAGATGGCAGAGACCCTAAAAACCACCTCTGGTCACATCTCTATTTTTAAGGCAGGAAACTGATGCCCAGAAAGGCCTGAAGACTGTCATACAGCTGACCAGTGGCAGGACTAGGACTTGAATCTATGGCCTTTTCAGCACATTCACGCCATGCTCATCCTCATGAATGACCCAATGACACATCAAACTAGCACTCCTAGGTGTCCCAGTTGATGAGGAAGGTGCTCCCACCAATTGCAGTCTGATGTTAGTTCAATGTCCCCCAAATCAGCCTTGATGGAGCAAGCAGTCATTCTCCTCTAATCATGTCTTTCTTGAAACAGAGATTGCTATCCTTATTTTCCATCGGGAAGACAGATGGAAAAACACCAGCACAACTAGCATATACCAAGTACCTGTTACACAGCCCTCACTGAGAGAAGGATATTTGATTATATTATCTCTAGCAACCTAGGACATAGATTATGATCTCCATTTTACAGCCACTAAATGACAGAACCAAAGGCTCAAATCCAGGCCTTTTAAAAATATGCCTAGGATATGTTCCCTGTGTGCTGCCTTCCATGTAGCAGGAAAAGAAAAGAAAAGAAAAGAAAAGAAACCATTGGCTATAGCCCAAAGATTGTAGCTTCTTTAGAAGCAAAACATGATAATAAAATCTCTGCTTCCAGGAGGGGGGAGTCAATGAAAATCAAATAAGCGTGCATTTCATTCTGTCATCTCCTGACCTATAAAAGTGAGTTAGAAGACTAGACTCCTGGAGAGTCACTGCCTCCGGGCTCTACAAGAGTCTCTGCTCATTTCTCAATGTTCCAGATTTCTGGATCTTGTCTTCAGGCCAGCTTCTTGCTCTCCTCTAATCACAGCAGCACCCCATTCTGTGCTTGGACAGTCTGTGAAATCTGCGCTCCCTTGGAGCCGATGACAGGTCTCGGGCTTAAAACGCCTATAAATTCCATCCTCTGAGTTTCTTGAGGTGGCCACTGAGGAGAGCTGAAAACAAATTTGATGCACCTCGGTTAAGTCTAAGTATTACTCTACCGCCCTTTCACGTCCTCCTTAATGTCTCCTAGTTCTAATCAGATCTGGTAGCTTAATGCAATGGGAGAAAAAGAATGGTTTTGTGTGCACCAGCAGGTCCCATTAAAGCGCGTGCTCCTACAGTACAACTCTTTGCAAAGCAGCATTTTCCAAGATAATGAGCTGGAATGAATAAATCCCCTACTGCTGGTTCTTCTTTAATTATTTCCCTAAACAGAAAGGACTATGTCATTGAAAGTATAAAATGCACCTAGAAAAATATTCTTCAGTAGAGTGCACCAGAATCAAGGTGCGACATCCCCAAGAACAGCCAAGTCACAAAAGAGCTAGTCATGCTACAGGCCAAGTTAAATAACTCATAATTTTGGGTCTCTGGGTTCTGCTAGCACTCTTGAGTGTGGGCTTATGAAATGCCTGACCAGGCAAGACAGCCCCTGTTGAATCTTGCTTGACTTGGCCGTTGCATGGGTAACTCTTCTATGATTTGGCCTTCCCCACACATCTCACACCTTCCCACAAGTGACCTTTTCACTCTGTGCTTGGCTTTTCTATGGTGGGTTAAGTGTCTGCACACATTCACGTCACCAAATTTGTGGTGTGAAGATGACGTGGTATTGCTCTCCAGATTTGCAAGAAGGGTTGAAGTCCTGCTTTGGTTCATACAATTTTTTCTAGAATAATTATGGGTAAAAAGGACATGGTAAGAGGATGTATACCCTACTTTTTCTCCAAGACACTGCCTCTTGTAGCTCTTTGAGCTGTGCAGTGCTTTTTATCAAACCAAGCTTCCAAATATCCAGTGGAGTCTACTCCCCGGGACTCCAAATCTTAGACCATGTATTGTTATTTTCTACCATTCCAGAGCCATTTCCTCTGATATGAAATTTCCCAGAATTCTACACATATACTGCATCATGCAGCATGGGAACCTTAGAACATTGCTATAGGTCACCTGATTACAGTCATTGGTCTTCCACTTATCTTATGTCTGTGCTAAGCAGTCTTACTTTTAACCATCCATTGTCATCTCCAAGAAGTCGTCCTTGAACTCTGGACTGACCCAGCTGCTTCTCTTCTGTGCCCCCGTAGCATCCATGTTTATCTCCATCATAGCATTTCTTCACTACAATAATTGTTTCTGTTTATAGTCTGTCTCCACGCTGGGTTGTGAGCTCCAAAATGGACTAGCTCTTATTTATCTATACATTACAAACACCTAACACTATGTCCTGCACAATATAGTTGTTCATGTTGATGAACCATTGTCCAAGGTTTGATTGAATGAGTTTGGGTGAACGTTATTTCCAGGCTTGTGAATTAATTACTTCAGAAACTCTTTTTGTTGTCAGTATTACTTTGTCATGATATATTAAGTATGGCTTATGTTGACATTCAAATAGGACACACATCCAACTGAAGTTGTCACTACAGGAAAACTAATGAGTTTAACTCTCAAAGGGTAATTTGATTTATCAAGTCTTGTGGAGGGCCATGTTGAGGGAGATGGCTAAGTTCCCCATGCTTTCACCTTGTAAGAGACAAGTAATTTAGCAGCCACTCTGGATTGTCCTTTAGTTTGGTCTATAGTTCAATATTCTCTGAGAGTATCTTCCTCAAATCTTCCCCAAAGGCTCTGCTGATCTTCATAGACATTATCAAACAAAAATGTCTGAAATGACTTATGGACCCCTAACCCTCTGTATCAACTTTCCAGCCACGTTACCACCAGCATGCTCCTGTCTTAGATACAGACTGGGAGCCCCAGAGATAATCTTTGCCAATCTCAACACCTTAAGTTCACTTGAGGATATCTCTGTTCAGCTACATATTAAAGGATGTCACTCAGTGTTTAAGTCTCAAGGAGTCTTACATCCTGATTCTTTGAGTATAAAAATGAGTCTTTCCAATTCTGAATCCTCTGGCTTTTGCCCTGATAATTTTATTACAGCCTCAATCTCCTCTAATTCTGAGTGGTTAAAGGAAACTTTCCCTGGCCATGTTTCAGGAGAATGAGCCCAAGTTAGGGCGGGGCATGGAGAGCTTAATGAGAAGACATATGTAAGCACAAAGAAAACCAAACCAACATTTAGGAAAAAGACTTAACTGATGAAGCATTAAGCCCTCTGCAGACCAGCATAGTCTGATAATGGGATATGGAACCCGTGACCATTTGCCTAGGTGTTTCTGGGAATCATTTCTGGATGACAGGATTGCTAAACTAGTTTTCTTCTGCAAAGAATACTGGTTGGCGAAGGGAAGGGAGTTGGCTTATGGTACTGGTTGCTTCACTTTGTGAGCGTCCTTTCTATGGAGCCTCACCAGCAGCATTCTGAAGCCCAAATCTGGCACTGTCACAGGGTTAAACAAAGTAGTTCCAGAAACCTAGTTTGGAAGCCATGTGGAAGGTTTTCCTGGGTCTTTGGGGATTGCACAGAACATTACATGGCAAGGCATCCCATGCTCCTACTTGGGGGTAGAAAGTGTCATACAAAGATCTGCAAGTCTACAAACTGAGTAGAATGTGATCCTGACACTCTAGAGAGATGGCTTATATATCCGTGTTCACTTTGCCTTGGCCTCAGCCCATCGAGTGATCCTGGGAATGGCCGGGGCACTCACCTGAGCCCCTACTACTCTTGGCAACCCCCCACAGACAACTCCCTGATTGACTGGAGCCCCTTTTGTGGCTGGACCAGCCCTTGTGGTTCTTACTATGATTGCAAGGTGCACCTCAGAAACAACCATCAGGGAACTTTGAAAAAACAAGGTTTTTTCACGGGTCCGGAGAGTACATGGCATTCCCAGAGCCACACAATGAGGTCACAAGAGACATGGACAGAGCCCTGATCTGGGGCTCTACCTTGCTGGGGCTGCGGGTGGGGTACCTAGGGTTTCTCGGGTTCACTCAATATTGGTGAATTTAAAACTTAAGGGCAGGAATTAGAGCATGGGAAAAGCAGGGTCACTCCAGTGGGCTTTTCTTAAACAGGGAACTTCATGGGCAGGGTGGACTTTATTTGGTTGTGTAACTGGTGATATGTTTGGAGATGGATGTCTTTGAAAAACAGCAATCAAAAACTTACTGTTGGGCACCTATATTACAATTTTTAAAAAGCTAATTTGTAGGCACTTAACAGTATAGTGTCATGCTTGGGATCTTTCTGGATGAAACCCAATGAGAACTGATTCCTTCTATACTATAAGCCTTCTTAGGGCAAGGAACATGACTTATCACTAGCATTCTCAGCATTTTGCCCAAGTAAATAAGTATATAAACAAAAAGCCGGCTCTAATTAACTAACTTATATTAATGAATAGTGCAAACTCTGAATGGGACTGCCTGAGTGTGACCTTGCCCAAGATTGATGACCTCTGTAATTTTTCTCTTACCTACGATATGGACATAATCATAATAATATTGCTGGCATGCAATAAGCACTTGATAAAGGTTTCTTGTTTTGTAGTTAAATCTGCAAGATGTTTTAGGAGAATGAGAAGGAGCTCCTACTGAAAGATACATCTTACCAATGAACTGACCTTTGGAGGGGTAAAGTCGGTTGCTCCAGATAGTTTTGCCAACATTCGAGAAGCTGGGACTGGAAGTGAGCCTTACCTTTACCAGCTGGGTTTACAGGAAAAATGGATCTTAGAAAGTAAGTGTAGACTGGTTCCAGGGTTTGCAGGGACTCCGTGGTGCCCACTAAATCTGTCTCCTTCTCTTCCTGGGCAATCACCTAGACTGTGTATCTCCCAGCTTCTCTTGCAGGTAGGTGTGGTCATTGGAATTCAAACTACGAAATCGGGAGGAAGTCATGTAACTAGTCCCAGGCCTGATTTATTTCCCAAGTTCAAGTTTCTACTCTTTCTCCATCTGCTACCTGAACGGAGAGGTACCAAACGTATGTGTTGCAGATAGCAGAGCCTAAAAGGAGCCCGGTTCCCAGGATCACTGCTAGGAAGAGAGCAACTTAACCGGGAAGCCCAGGTCGGATTGCAAGATGAGTGGGAAATTAACAATAACGTGTTACTATTTGAGGGTTTATCTGTTACATCATCCAGAGACAACTTAGGAGGGGCTTTCCCTGCCCATGGGCGGAGGAAGGATGTGCAGTGTGGCAGAAAGGGGAAACACTGCAAATCCTCTTCACGGAGTCCAGAAACTTCTCCTAGAATGAGAACTGCAGGAGGGTTGACCTGGCCGTCCTCAGCAGTCCCCACTGTCCGCTTCAACTTCACTGGGTGAAAATACCAAAAAGGATTCAAAACCTCTTTGGCTTTCTGTGCCTCTGCAGGGCCCGCAATAAAGTCTAATAAAAGCAGAAAGTGTGAGTAGGAAGCATCTGAAGTGGGAAATGGCGTTAGGCTCGCCCATAAAAGATGAGTGCTATGAGCAGTAAAATGAGCTAAGAAGGAAAACATGATGAATGTTTTCTCGGCCTTAAACAGCAAGATCCCCTTTCACGGTCCCACGTGGCACTGCACGCCTGGCTGCAGAAGCAAGGGGCCCTGTGCCGAGCTTGACTCAGGGACCGTGGCAGTGAGCCTGTGCCTGGGGGCGCCGGTGGGTTTGAGGGGACGGAGCTCGACTCCTGCATCACCTCCCTGGCCTTTCCAGGATGAAGGCTCCCACTGACACACTGGAGGAAATCCTGAATCGCCCAAGTTACAGAGCTAGGACATTTCACGTAAGAAAAGGAAATAAATCCAGAGTCATGGTACCAGGAGCAGCAGGGAGAACATTCGACTTAAGAGATTTGAGATTTGACTTAAGAAAGTGAACACTCTCTCCCCACTGCCCACGGCCATAACTCATTGTCCCATAGAGAAAATACTTGTCTTTACCGTGCTGCTTCCCACACTCACACCCAGACACCTCTTTCTTCAGTGTATGCGTGGTTTCCAGGTCTTCAAACAACAATTCAAATTCGACCCCCTCCATGAACACTTCTCTCTTTATTATAGTCCCTTTGAATCTCATTTTTAGAAAAACGTAATAGTGGAAAGACCTGGGCTGGAGCCCTGTCTTTGTTACTTATGAGCTCTGTGATTTTGTGCATATTGCTAATCTCTATGACTTTCTACTTCCCCATCTATAAAGTAGGGATTAAAATACAAATTCTGTAGGGTAGTTGCAGGATTAAAGGATAAACTTGCATAATGTGTAACATGCAATAAAAACTCAATAAAAATGTGTTTCCTTCTAACATTTTACAGAATATATGGTCATTACCACAAATGTAATACTTTTACTGTTCACTGTTTCATATGCACATATCTTGACTTCTCAACCAAGCTGAAATCTTTTTTCTTTTATATAAGATTTTATTTATTTGACAGAGAGAGAGAGCACAAGCAGTAGGAGCAGCAGACAGAGGGAGAGGGAGAAGCACGCTCCCCGCTGAACAGGGAGCCCAATGCAGGACTCAGTCCCAGGACTCTGGGATCACGACCCCAGCTGACGGCAGACGCTTAACTGACTGAGTCACCCAGGAGCCCCTAAGCTGAAATCTTGACAGTAGGAAATTTTCTACATCTCTGTATTACATAGAATAGTTCTGAGAAAATTATAGAATACCAAGACATATTTAGTACTTTTCTTATTAATTGTTGTTCATAATTTATCTGATTGCTATTAATTGATAGTTTGAATTTTTTAAAGATTTTTTTTAAAGATTTTATTTATTTATTTGACAGAGAGAGAGAGATCACAAGTAGGCAGAGAGGCAGGCAGAAAAAGAGGGGGAAACAGGCTCCCTGCTGAGCAGAGAGCCCGATGCAGGGCTCGATCCCAGGACCCTGAGATCATGACCTGAGCCGAAGGCAGAAGCTTTAACCCACTGAGCCACCCAGGCGCCCCTGATCATTAGTGCTAACCTTTTAACGAAGTCAGGTAGAAGGGATGGATGACTCTCATCCTTGACCAAGGAAGTCATGAAAATAAGACTTTATTGGAGGCACAGAGAAGACAGATTCAGAATTAAGGAATCTCTAAATGGCCCCAATCCCAGAAGGCCAGCAGCCAGGTTTCAGCAAATAAGGATCAATGCTACTAAGTCCTTGGAAGAACAAAAATCCCCGGCCTCAGCCGATGGAAGACCAGCAGAGCACATCCTCCGATGAGGAAATAGCTGCCTTCGGTATAAGTTGCAGTAAGGAAATTCTAAGATGACGTCCGCATGTGTACTTGCTCAAATGTCCTCTCCTTAGAGCAGGCCTCTTAGAAAACCTTATTTAAATGATTCCTCATCCTCATTCCCCAATTACTCTTTATCATTCTATTGTTTGTAATTCCCTCGTGGTGACTCTTGCAATCTGAAAATATATTATTCATTTCCTAGGGTATCCCGTAGCAGTCTCTCACCAGACCATGAACTCCTCAGAAGCAGGAATGTGTCTAATTCCACCTCTACGCCCTCACACCAAGGGCCGTGCTTGACACAGACTAGGCGTGAAATACATGTTTATTGACATTGAACCAGATGAATGAATGAAGCTGGTCACAGGTATGGCCCTCTCTGGAAATCAGATCTCCAATGCTTTGTGAAAATTTATCTTTGTGGCTGGGTTTCCTTAGAAGGACAACTCTCCTTTGGTTTATTGAATGCAAATTAGTACAGCAGAGCTTCTCTGAAATCCTCCAAGTACTAAGCAATGAATCAAACATTTAGCATCAGCCAAGCAGCTCTGCCCTTCCATGTCTACCCTCTAAGTGCTCACTAATGATAAACTGTTTCACAGAAGAGGGTATTAGTCTACAGGCTACAAGAAGGTTCTGAACTCTTGTTTTATTAAATTATTAGGTTTGAATCGAGATGCTATCATTTTCCTCCAAAACTTAGTTATTGATTGACTTTTGTTATTTCATTATTTTTTTATTTTTTTTTAAAGATTTTATTTATTTATTTGACAGGGAGAGAGAGATTACAAGTAGGCAGAGAGGCAGGCAGAGAGAGGGGAAAGCAGACTCCCTGCTGAGCAGAGAGCGCGATGCGGGGCTCGATCCCAGGACCCTGAGATCATGACCTGAGCCGAAGGCAGAGGCTTTAACCCACTGAGCCACCCAGGCGCCCCTTGTTATTTCATTCTTAACCCACCATTCCTTCTATAAAAATTCTGAGCATGATTCAAACTCCATCAGGTTCTACCCCCCAGTGAAAACAGTTCCAACCTCACCTTCTTACACTGAGCATCTCCTCTGAATTTTCACTCTTTTATATCATTTGCCCCATAGGCACAAGGCTGCCTGAAAAGTAAACCTTTCAAGAAAGAAACTATCACATGCATTTTTTTTTACCCCTCCATTATCTATTAGTGGCTCCTGGCAAGCTAGTATGTAAATTAAATTTACATTAATCTGCCACAGAATGCCATAGAAGGGGTAATCTTTGTTCATTTGGGCCCATTAATTTGGAGTGAATGATAATTCAGTCATGCAATCATTTTGCACTATCCTTGAAAATGGGCTTGGCTGACAAATTCAGCAATAAGAATGACTATATATTGAGATTCTGTACTAGACCACAAACTTTCCAAGGCTGCAAAGAGGAACAAGACAGACTTTCATCTGGAAACATGAGTAAGGGCAGAATAGCTTTCTAATAGCTCTTTGTATGTAACCGATGTGCCAATCACAAAGAATTTTCACCATTCCATTAAAGAGAATTGGGTAGAGCATATTCTTGAAAAGCTTTTATCCAGTTTGTTAAAATAAATATTTTTATTACTTTCCCATTTATAGATAAAGACACATGCCATAATTGAGATGTAATTGACTTGGACTGCTCTAATTAATCCAAATTACAGAAATTTTCTGTACTTAACACTCATAAATGATTACTGAAATTCTTACTCTGTTCAATGGAAATACGGAAATTTCTATGTAAAGTTTGCTCCTTGGCATATGATGATTCTCTGTCACCTGAAACCTCAAACTATCAGGCCAGCGCATATTTGCTATGCTGCTAAATCAGAAAGAAATAGCTGTAAGCTTTATATGTAGCTGTTTTCAGTCTGCTGTTATGAAGCCAAAGGTTGACTGCAAGATTTCCACATAGTGCCTTTTTATTTAAGTCTGGAGACATGTCACACCTACAATCCATGGGGATTCTCATCAGCCATCGCTCCAGCTCTTTCAGCAACCATGTAATAGCTAATGGAATCGTCCAGCCTTTCAGTCTTTGAAGTTATCTATAAAACCAATGCCATGATTAAAGGGTTTGCTCCCCCAAACCAAGCTCCATTTCCAGTGAATGAGTGTGGTAGTGGACAACTTGACCCCTCCCCCAAATCAAGCCCAGGTGAAATGGGTCATCGGGCTCCCAGAGTCACTGTCTACCGAGAAACGGTCCAGCCACTCGTCTCCCATCTGCCAAACAATACTTCCTACCCTGTCCATCCCCCAGTGGTTACTGTGAGGCTTAAATGAGCCTGGCGGTGGGTATTGAGGAGGGTATGTATTGCATGGAACACTGCGTGTGGTATATGAACAATGAATCTTGGAACACTGAAAAAATAAAATTGGGGGGGAAAAATGAGAGGATATGGGGGGGAAAAAGAATATGAGAAAGTGCTTCTAAGTGGAACAGCCCGAGGCACTTTATTGGTCTCTTCTAAGTTGTCATTTGGTACACAGCAATTCAAAATCCCTCCTCCCTGGCTGTGGAGGCGCATTTAAAGGGGAGGGTGTAAGTGTATAATCAAACAGCCTCAGAGGCGCGCTCACCTCACTCCCTTAGGACGCAACTTCTTTCTTGATTGTCCAAGTGCCTCACGGGACCTCGCGGGTGCAGAGTGGGGGGATAGGGAGCCTCCGGCAGCTGGACCAGGCGCAAACGGCACAGACCCGGAGCTCCAAAGGCCCACTCAATCACTTGCTACCCGAGGGTCTGCATCCCGTACTTACTTTTTTTTTTTTTAAAGCTTGTTTCCAGATCTCTGAAATGATCAAAATAACAGCTATCTCACAGAATTATGGCGGGCCGAGCTGAGATATGCAGATAAAGAATGGTATCACGCGCGGGGCACGGGGCCGGGATGAGGATTGCTGTTGGACTGGCTGGATTCTGCAGCTGGCACGAAAGCGAACAGACCCCTAGAGTCAGACCTGGTTTCAAGTCCTCGTTCCCTCTCTGATGGGCTCTTTGATCCTGGAGAATCCACCCAACCTCTCTGGAGCTCAGTTACTAGTCAAAATGAGGATGGAGAAAGCTGCTTGAGGAGGTCTACATAAAGATCACGCCAAGCAGCATAGACGAGAGCGCCGCATACACTGCTGTTTACATTTTCCCGCACAAACACGCCATAAGACAATTGCAAAGATTTTATTTAGCGGCTTTCTGTGCTTGGCACTTAGAAACAGAGTTCCGTGCATAAGGGCAAATTTTTTATACATCTTTACTTCATACATATTTTACATACCCTTTTTATTGCCCCCTTTTTTAATATTCATAATATTGGATTCCCCACTAGGCACATAAATACATTTATCTACAACACCTCAAAACCAAAAATCTTAATAATATCTGTATTATTTTACTTGGTATTATTTGCATTTCCACACCACTTAAAAAGTTTAGCTTGCACCAAACTTCACTTGTTTTCTTAACATTAAAGGATCTGAAGGGGAAGGGAAAGATGAAGGAAAAAAACCCAAAACTTCAAAATGCAATAAACTATTTGATAAAAATGGAGATCTAAGAGCAGGTGGAAGGATGGAGAAGGCCCATCTGCAATTCCCTGGGACGTGCTGGGATTTCTCCTGCCGCTGGGGCTACGGGGCAGGCGATCCAGGTCAGGTGTCTGGATCCAGCATGTGGAAGGCCTGGCTTCTATTTGTCGCCTCTGGTCTTGGTATCATCTGTCGGGCTTATAACACCCTTCCTTCTTCATATTCCTTCCGGTCCCCCTCCCCTGCCAGGCTGCAGGCTCTGGAATCAGCACTGCCCACGTGCGGCAACCCCCTTCTGGAGCACGGTGGTCAGAGCTGCGAGATCAAAGTGCATTCCTTGCCCTGGTCCCTGTCACCAGTGCCCCAACTCTGCATGATGTCCCAGAGAGGTTTACTCCTCGGTGATGCCACGATTCTTTCTAGAACCTGTAGGGGGGAAGGGGGGGGAACCAAACCAAAACCAATTTCCTCCGTACGTTATAACTCTCACCATTGCTCACACTTCCTCTCTCAGTCTTGCTCTCCGCCTCTCTCTCTTGCTCACTACTCCTTCTCTTCCTTCTCCTTTGGCTGCTCTTACTCCCTTTTCACAGGCACCCCGGGAACGTCAGCGATAGCACACCAAGTGAGGAGAGCCAAAGTTCAAAAGCAATTGTTTTCAGGAAGCCAAGTCCGGTTGTAGTGCTGACGTCTGTCTACCCTCATGGACCAGAAGGGGCTCCAGGATACACGGTTCGTTTCAGAAACAGGGTGGGCTGCGGGGCAGAAAGGTTGACCACCACGGCTGGCCCAGTCCATCTAATGTTGTACAGAGACCGATTCTTGGTGAAAGCCCCCACCTGGGCCCCCCTCCACAGAGTTCACCCCCTTCCAAGTCATCGTGTGTGTGTGTTGGTGTAAGGGTTTGTGTGTGAATACATATGTGTGTGTATGCGTGCATGCACGTATGTATGTATGTATGTATGTATAGGTAGGTCTGTATTCGTGTGGGGGTAATTTCCATGGCTGCTACATGCTAGCATCTCCCTTAACATTATTATAAAATGATTATTCAGTTTCTTCAAAGGCCACTCTGGAGTAGACAATGCTTTATAAAACTAAGGGGTTTGGGAAGGCAGGAGAATGGCCACTGAGTTGGAGATGATTCCACCGCAAGTATTTCCTTCAGTGGCTTAAATGTCTTTTGTTGTTCTTGGGTATGTGCTTTCTTCCTCCAGAAAAAAAAAAAAAAAAGATACACAGTTCCCGTTTTTCAAAGGCTTGGGCTCCCAGAAAGGAGGATCTGCCCATGGAGACGCTGGGGCCCGGGCTGCAGTGGGCTCCCCGGTGTTCGGACTGGCCATTAAACCATGTGCACGGACATCTGGGAGGAGGAGCCTGGGACCGCCCCGTACTGCCGGCCGTCACAGGTGTTGGTCGCCTGCTGGTTATTGGGCGAAGGGCTGATCATGTGCATGCTGTGCTCCATCCCCGTGGGCAGGTACTGCCTCTCGCCAAAGGCCCCATTGGAAGGAGAAGAACAGAGTAAAGTGCTTTGAGAGGCGCTCAGTTTTTCTGGGCTTGCAGCGAGCCTGGGAGAAGTGGGGAAATTGTATCCATAGAGATTGTAAGGGTTGTGGAGAGAGAAGGCGTTGTAGGAGCTCTGCTGCATGTGGCTGCCCCCAAACATATGTGGTGACGAGGAGCTGGAGGCCGCATTGCCCGCCTGCATGACATACTGGAACTGGGAAGTGGGGAAGGACCCCAGCTGGCCGCCGTAGGCTTCCATCTTGCTGTTGCTAGGCAACGAGGGAGGAGTCGGTATTCCTGAGATCAGGGATGGAGTCCTCTGAGGCATGAAGGTTTCGGAGGGCTGAGTGGCTGAAGCCGTGCCACTCTGGAGCCTGTTGTAGCCACTGTCACTCAGCCCCGGGTAGCTCTGCAAGGCCGCCATGTTGCTTCGGGCACATGGTGGATAATCAGAGAGGTTTAGATTGCACAGCTGGCTCTCTCGACAGCCCACATTGAAAGTGTTGGGGGCCAGATGAAATGTTGGAGGAGAACAGGATGGAGATAAAAGGTGAGAAGAAGCTGAAGGGGATGGTGTCCCAGTGCTGGAGGTGGTTGGGGAAGTGCCTGTGCTGCCCCCTGAAAAATAAAAGGTGAATACCATTGAGCGAGGCCTTTTTTTTTTTTTTTT
>CM052900.1:75995087-76020344 GCA_028534135.1 Potos flavus | reverse complement strand
TGTGTGTGTGTGTGTGTGTATACCACATCTTCTTTATCCATTCATCCTTTGATGGACATCTAGGTTCTTTCCATACTTTGGCTACTGTGGACATTGCTGCTATAAACAGGGTGCACGTGCCCCTTCGGATCACTACATTTGCATCTTTACGGTAAATACCCAGTAGTGAGATTGCTGGGTCGTAGGGTGGCTCTATTTTCAACTTTTTGAAGAACCTTCATACTGTTTTCCAGAGTGAGTTTTCCAGAGGCCTTTTAAGAGGAGTCTGTGCAGACCAGATGCAAACCAGGCAGCAGGTGCCCTCAAATGTCCAAGATGGGCTGATTTTTATGGAACCATCGCTTTCTCTTAACTCAGCAGACTTAGGTCAAGTGATTCTACCTATGCACACTTATACAGGCACATACACACACATACACACACTCCAAAAGAGAAGACAAAGGGGGACACAAAAGAACACTAACCTCTTGTGTCTGTGTGTGTCCTCGAAGTCTTGTTTAAAAAGAAAAAACAAGCCCTCCAGTATTCGCTTTGCCATTTCTCACCATCAGATTCACCCTCCAGTAAGACCTCTGATAATCAGCTTTAAAATCCACCAGCTCAACTTCCCCACATTGTCCGTGGAAATGTATTAATTACGTGTTGTTACGTCGGACTATTGCCGACCTTGCCATATTTAGTCCTCCAGCTAAAAATACAGCATACCAAATCTCAGGCCCTCCCCCGGAGAGGAAATGGGGTACTGGGGCAAGGTGCCAAGTCAAGGTTGAGGCCTGGGAAGGCTGAGCAGGGGGGCCCAGGTAGCAGGAGGAGGTGAGGTGTGGGACCGAAGTTCTGTCAGATGGAAGATATTATGAGCACAAGCAGAAGAGCTAGGTTAGCATAAAGCAAAGCTAACTGGTAACTAAATCATTATAATTCAGAGGCTCTGCTAATCTCCCTCTAGAAAAGCCTGTCCTCAGAGATTGGAACCAAGACAGTAAATGTAGTCTGTAGATTTGGGATAGTTGTGAGGGCAAGAGTCCAGACAGGTCACAAAGTCAGGAACCCTCCTTTCTCCCAGCTCTGCCACCCACACCCCCCATGTGACCCTGGGCACTTCCCTTATCTTCTCTGGGTTTGTTTCTTTATCCAGAAGATAAGAAATTGAACTGGATCCAGTAGTTCTCAAGCGAGGAGAAGCTGCAAGCTTTAAGTTCCAGGATCCCACCTCAGACCAACTAAATGAGAATCAAAGGATTCTAATGTACAGCCAGGGTTGAAAACCAGTGACACCACCCAAATTCCTTATTTCAAAGCACCCAGCAGAGTGATCCTTAAGCTTTAAGGTGCATGAGAATCACGTGGAGAGCTTGTTAAGACAGATCGCCAACTCTACCCCCAGGGTTTCTGATTCTATAGGCCTGGGGCAGGGCCCGAGAATCTGCATTTCGGAGACTGCTGGCTGGTCTGGAGACCACACTTGGGGTGAGGGGCCCTCCAGGTCCCTTTCATCTCCTCAAGTTCCTGAAACTGTATTTGACAGAGTTGCTCCTCTGACGTGCGGATGTTGGGACTGGATCGGGGGCTGAAGCACCAACAGAGGAAGGGCCAGTTCAACTCGACCTACTTCACACGTGTTCTCAGATAGTTTCAGAAGGCAAAAAGGACCCCTCCAAGCCTCTCCTTTCCCAGGGCTACGAAGCAGCTCGGCAACAGCCCTCCTGGCCTCACGCACTGGCAGTTAGAGGCAGTGGTGAACGCTGGGGCTGCCCGACCTTTCATTCGAATTCCAGAATGGGAGGCTGCTCTGTCTTCCATGGGGACTCTCCCATGATGGAATTCCTCCTTTGAGGCAAGGTTGGGAGCTTCCTAGAGTTGTGAGAGCCCTGATTCCCCCAAGGAACAGGGTACCCTTAGCTCATCCACAACCCTTGTGTGAGGATTCTTAGGACCTGAGCTGCTATAAAAGGGCAAAGAACATTTTAAGTGGAAAGGAGTAGGAATAAGGTTTTTATCAGTGAGAGAAATGTGAAAACCAGCAAGCTTCCGGAGATATTGGCATCCAGAGGAACCATCCACAGCGTGTCAGGGAGGAGAGTCCAGATGTGCAAAATGAGGGGCAGATACCTCAAAGAGAAACCCAAAGTGTATTTTTAGCCTCAGCCTACATCCACAAATATGGTAGTGGTATTGACTGTGGAAGTTCAAATTGAGCTCATTAATAGTTTCTTCAGAGTTAAATTTTTACAAAACCCAACCAATATCATCTCTTCCTTGGTCCAAGAATTTCCCCCATATGAACTTCCAAAACAGAACAATAAACAATTGCTGATTTTAGAGTCGTTTCAGGAAATTCTCCTTCCTCTTTCTTCTTCATGCCTTAAATTCGTTTAAGAGAGGTAAAGAGGTTTTTATTCCACAAATTGAGATAAGGCAATATCGTATATACCAAGGCCAGAAGTAAGCCAGACTAATTCTGGGTCCACTGGCCTCCATCCAGCTCATGAGCACAGGCAACATGGGCTGCCTCTTCATTCTCCTCATCTGTGAAAGAGGGTCTCAAACTGACAGGCTTCTGTTTCTGTCCTTCTCAGAATCCTATTGGCATCTGAGGATTAAATTTATGCTAAAATGTGAATGACCAATAGCAAAGACTATATAAAGGAGGAGCTCGGAAAGGGGATAGCTGAGAAGCATGAGGAAGAACATCTCCTACTTATTGTTTTTGGGCCCCCTGAGTGGCCTGACTCCAGGGCCTTATGGAAAATTCAGAGATTCCTGCTCTCTGCAAGTGGCACTCTACACATTTTCCTCTTCTACCCTAAATGCTGTGAGCTTCAGGGAAATAAGTGCAATGGCACAAACGGAGAAACTCGACTCCAGCTGTAAAGAGATTTGTGTTTTATGGGACGTGTTTCTGGTCTCCTCTCTTTGAAAGTCCGTCCTTGCTCTCCCCCAGACCTGGTATTTATGTGGTCCCCGAAGAGACCCCCCATTCAGCACACAGCACTGTCCTGCTCTAGGGACGCTCCATCGGCCCTGGCCCCGGCCTCGCAGCAGGAAGGGCAAGATGGAGCAGATGACTTTTTACAACTCTAAATGGTTTTCTCAGATGGCCCAAGATGGAACGAATGGTACTGATTTAAGGCCGCAATTGGTTTCACTACAAAAAAATAAGAAGGGAACTATTAACAAGTTACAGGGATTTCTGCTGAGCAGATGAGAGAGGTACATGCTAAAAAGTGTGTCGTCAGCTTGCTTTGGCTTTTAAATGACACTCCCTGGAAATGAGACTTGGTGGCCTGCTGCGTTTCAGGGGGTGGGAGCCCCCACATGAACTGGCGTTTGAAGAAATGCTACTATGCACTGAGAGTACTCGGCACAAATACTAGCTCTTCCTCAAAGTCCACATAGAAAGAGAAGACTATGGTACACATTGCGCAGCGAAGCAAGCCGAGATCCTGAGAAGTCGTTACTCTCTTATCTCACAGATTGGCGGCCATTAAACTAGACGGGGCGCGCCAGCCAAGGGCTAAGTAAGCATTAGGAGGCAGGCTGCCCTCCCCGTGCATCTCAGCACCGGGCTGCCTTGAGGCCTCGCATCACAGAAGAGCTGGGGTGGAGTGGGGGGCCCGGCCACACTGCTACAGAGGGGTCAGGGCTGCCTCTCACAGGAAAAGCCTACCTCCCTTTCTTGTGTAACATTCTCGCCTCATCCCCTCCTGAACTGCTCTAAAGGTCTGGACTTAAACCTTATTTAATAGAGGAGCACGGACTACGGAGTTTGGGATTGCCCGGCCCTCTTACTGAGTATGGGATCTTGCGAGTGAGCCTCTCTATGTAAGTGGAATTTTGAGTGTCTCCCTTTGTAGGGATATTTCGAGAAACAGATGAAATAACATATAATACAAAGCGCACACAGGCATTAAGTATCTGCCAAGGTTCAGTACATTGTAAATATTGTTTCCTCTTCTCTGCCCTTCTGTAAGTGAAGAAGGAGGGAGGGAAGGAGAAAGGAATCCTAGGGCATTCGGGTTCCAACTCTCAAGTGTTGGCTCCTGTCCATGGAGCTGAGCTTCTTGGCCTCCCCGCACACTGGTGAGCCTATGTCTCAGCTAGGTGCCCGGATGTAACAGGCTGGAGGAGTCTCCATGGCTGTGAATGATGGAGCACTGGGCCCTTGACCACTACGGGCCGGTTAAGCCCATCTTTCCAAAAGCTAAACCACCTCTGTTTCCTCTCTGGACTATCTTTCCCTCTCCCCTCACCCCCGCCCAGAATGGAAATTCGATGCCCCATGTCTGTCTCTTCTCAGACCAAGCAAGTGGAATTGAACACAAATAGGTAGGCTGGTGTCTTTCCCGCTGTCCGCGGAGGTCTTAATCCACTTCTGAGAGGTGACGAAAATGTAATGCCTAAGTAGCTGAAAACTCTCTGGTATTCCAGTACCAATCCCCCGCCCGCCCCTCCTCCCTGCGTCCTTGGCTCCCACGGACCGAAGCGAGGAGGTACTCATCGAAATTCATCCTCAACATTAGCCTGTTCCAATATTCAAGGCTCACGGCCAAGCTAACCAAAAAGAATACATGTTTAGCAGTGCTTCCATACGAGGACAATAACCTAGAATATACTCGTATACCATGAAGACAAGTTAAATGTGACCATGAAAATCCTGAATACCAAACCTGCTGACTTTTGCATCTTTAAATCGATCACTTCCAGATTGTAACATGGAGGCTTTCACATACAGTTTCCTTTTGGGTTTATTTTGTTGTGCTTTATTCCCCGCCCCCCGCCAACAACCCCAAATTGAAAAACAGTAAAAACAATACCCCATCTGGGCTAGTAAAGAATAAATTTCCATGTAATTACTTGGTTCCACCAGCCAGACTCTTCTCTCATATAACTTGGTGGCACATGTCCCTGAAGAATGTGGAATCACTGTGGCCCTGAGCAGCCTTCTTTGAGGCTTGCAAACAGGTAAAAGGTAAAATGTCAGCACCCTATGGACTCATCCCAGGGAATAAACCCAGAGGCCATGAAGTTAATGGTCATGATCCCAGCCCTGTCCATCCCTACTAAGGAATTACCCTTATTTGAAATGAGTACCCTTCTTAAAATGCAGATGCATAACATTACAGTGCTAATGAGAATTGTGTGGTTTGGATCTTAGAAAGACTCCCAATGCATCCTTCTCCATAAAGTTTAAAGACGTACGTGGATCCGAACCTCTTTCGGATTTTAAAATAGCTTTTAATATATTCACCCAATTCTTTCACATAGGTCCTCTGGGTTCTGAGTCTCTGTGCTTCCCGGATGGCCCTGTCTCACACCTGCCACACTGCGCCAGGTGGGCTGGCCCCATCTTTTCCCCTTCCATTAACTGGGTTGTTTTCTCTGCTACTTGTTTTACTGTCTTCCCCACCGTCATGTACACATCGGTTGTGATTGCCATTTAGAGCTGATCTGCCTCTCTCCTGGCCCACACTATCCAGCATCCCACTGAGAAACCCCCTCCCCATTCTCAGCCCTTCACCCCTACCTCCGAGGAAGGCAGGTGACTAAGGGCTGGATGGTCCAAGCATCATATTCCCCAGCCCCCGCCACGGTAATTGGTTCAGAGGTGACACAGTTAGAGTCAGTGAGACTTGGTGAGATTTTGCTAGAAACCTTAAGAGGGACATGTGACCTTTCCCATCAGGTTTAAACTTAAGAAGATGGAGGTCTAGGGCTGCTGGCAGCTATGTTATCACAATGGCGGGGGTGGGGGGGAGGGGGAGCTGAGAATGAAGGCAAGCGGGAGCCTGGAGCAGGGTGGTGGCAAGGGAGATTAGAGGTGTGGATGGATTCCAGAACTTGGCCGACGTTGGCTATGGTGGGTAGGGAGGAAAGGAAACACCCGGGATGGTGAGTGGATAGCCGGTGTCCTTCCCCCAGGAGAGGGCGCCAAGTCTGTGAGGTAAATCAGACTCAATTTTGGACACACTGAGCCTAAGTGTGGAATTTGTGACAACAGAGGATAAGTCACCAATAACTGTTTGTTTTAGTGGACTCAACTGAGATGCCCTCAATCCCTGTCATGAGCTGCTCACGGCCATCATTCCTGATCTCAGTGATAAATGAGATCTGCGTGAGCAGCGATCTCTGAATTGTTTGAGCGATCCACAGGAGTTCAAAGTCACACTGTCCACTGAACTGTCCTCCTTTCTCTACCTTTTACTGGTATGAATTTCTCAGCATCTAATCCCTTTCAAGGACCAACCTCGTAATTGTAATTTGTAATTATTACAAATCAAACTGATGAAACGCCCAACATCGACAGAAACGCTCATCATCCTTTTAACTGTCTGACAGACGTAAGAAAGCCCCAATGGTGTTGAAATCCCTCAAGTTTTGTCTGCTACCGGTTAAGGAGAAGGGAGGGTTTCCGTTAATGACAGGTCCCCTTACTTTCAAGGATGAAGATGTTCTGCTGGCTCTGGTGTCACTGGTCCAGGATGGTTCCTTATAAACAACAGTTATCAGACCCCACGGAGATGGATGGCGCTCACAGAGGCTCCCTCAGTTTGGGGCAACAAATGGCTCCACAGTACATGGACTGCCCTTGGTCATAACTGGCCTGGGCTTTCATTCTTTTTTCTTCTCTATCTGTGTTGCCTCAGTCAATGTCCCCCAAGTACCACTTACGCGGATAGTTCATTTTGTCCCCACCACTAGCCGTGTTCAGGCAGAAGCCGCTCCAGAAACGTAATCCCTAACTTCAGACTCTCCAAACGTATAAACTCCCTGGCAGATTCTCAGTGAAGATGTCTGAAGGTTAAGACCAGACATATGGCTTGATGAAAACAAAATATTGACCTCTTTAGAGTTAATGCTCAAGTTGTTGGCAAGAAAATATCAAGTGAAAAAGTAAACTAAAAAAAAAAAAAAAAAATGGGTTGTGGCTAATTAAAGCTCTAGTGAGTAAGAATGAAGAAAGGAAAATGGTGGAAAGGCAAGGGCCCCATCGAGATGGAGAGCCACCTGGGAATCCTCAACTCACTTCTGCTACCGCTTAGCGGCAGACATGTGAGTAGACTGCTCTGTGCCTTGGTTTCTTTTTGAGTAAGAGGCTGAGGAGGATGAATCCCATGCATTCTTCTCCATAGGAGAAAACAACTATACAGAATACCCATTCGGTATCTTTTTGAAAATAGAAAGACCTGGGGTTTTGCAAAACAGCTAATTCAATTAAGGGGCTTTCCTTGAAATTTATCAACAAATGGGTCTTCATGAAAGAGACATAAAAATGACAGCAAGGGCGGGATGAAAAAAGCAGCCTCCTAACCTCACTCAGACAGAAGAGTGGGTCCAGCCTCCAGCAGCAGCAGCAGCAGAAGTACAAAACTGCCCCAGGGCCGTGGATTTGACATGCCAGATACTCATGTGTTGGAAGCGATGAGGTTATATGGACACTGGGTGAGTCAATCATCATATGGAACTTAAGTTTGGTGCCCATGCTGCCAATACTCGCTTCACCAAAAGGGAATTGCTACAAAGCTCAGTCTGCCACTGCAGTTTCCACTAGAAGTTGAACACTCTTTACTTCTTCTAAGACACAAAACAGTTCAACACAGATGACTCTGTCTCTTTTCTTCATTTTATGAGTGATACTGTCCAGAGTTACTGGAACTCTTAGTTCTTAAGGGAAGAGAGAGTGGATGTTGTTTCTTTTACGTCCTTTACTAACGTCAAGAAACCAAGCCACATAGTTTTTAATAATGAGAATCTGGATTGAGTTCAGTGCATAGTTGAAAAATGTATTCCAATTAAACAATTTAATAGAATTTTGGCTTCTCCTCTAGCCCCATCCCACTACCATATGTATCCAATAATTCCAAGTACATCCCCACCACCACTAATAAAAAATGGAGTCACTAAAAAAGTATGACATTTTGCTTCGAAAGTTCAGTTTCCTCCAATCAACAAGACTAAAAGGCAGCCTATGGAATGGGAGAAGATACTTGCGAATGACATATCTGATAAAGGGTTAGTATCCAAAATCCACAAAGAACTTACCAAACTCAACACCCAAAAAATAAATAATCCAGTTAAGAAATGGGCAGAAGACATGAATAGACACCTTTCCGAAGAAGACATCCAGATAGCTAACAGACACATGAAAAGATACTCAACATCATTCATCCATCAGGGAAATAACAAGTCAAAACCATGATGAGAAACCCCCTCACATCTGTCAGAATGGCTAAAATCAATGACACAAGAAACAACAGGTGTTGGCGAGGATGCGGAGAAAGGGGAACCCTCCTGCACTGTTGGTGGGAATGCAAACTGGTGCAGCCACTCTGGAAAACAGTATGGAAGTTCTCAAAAAGTTAAAAATAGAACCATCCTATGACCCAACAATTGCGCTACTAGGCATTTACCCAAAGGATACAAAAATACAGATTTGAAGATGTACATGCTCCCCAAAGTTTATAGCAGCATTATCAACTATAGCCAAACTATGGAGAGAGCCCAAATGTCTATCGACTGATGAATTGATAAAGAAGGTAATGGTGTATATATATATACGATGGACTATTAGTCAACCATCAAAAAAATTAAATCTTGCCATTTGCAGTGATGTGGATGGAGCTAGAGAGTATTATACTAAGTGAAATAACTCAGTCAGAGAAAGACAAATATCATATGATCTTGCTTATATGTGGAATTTAAGAAAGAAAACAGATGAACACATGGAAAGGAGGAAAAGGAAAGAAGGAGCGAGAGAAACAAACCATAAGAGACTCTTCCCAGCAGAAAATAAACTGAGGGTTGATGGAGGGAGGTGGGTGGGGGATGGGCTAGGTGGGTGATGGGCATTAAGGAGAGCATTTGTTGTGATGAGCACTGGGTGTTGTATGTAAGTGGTGAATCACTGAATCCTACTCCAGAAACCAATATTGCACTGCATGCTCCCTAACTAAAATTTAAATTAAAAAAAATAAAAAATGGGGATGCCTGGGTGGCTCAGTCAGTTAAGCATCTGCCTTCAGCTCAGGTCATGATCCCAGGGTCCTGGGATCGAGCCCCTCGTTGGGCTCCTCTCTCAACAGGGAGTCTGCTTCTCCCTCTCCCTCTCTCTCTGCCCCTCCCCTGCTCATGCTCTCTAAATAAATAAATAAAATCTTTAAAAAATTTAAAAGTAAAAATTAAAAAATCATTTAAAAAATACAAGAAAAGAAATAAAAAATCTTAAAAAGAAAGTTCAGTTTCTCTTAAACCACTGTTTTCCAAGGGTCAACACCTGCCCAACCACCCCACATGCCAGTGAAACGCAGGTTGTCAACCCCAATCATCACTCCACATCCTTATCCACACACATACCAAGTGGTTGTGCTCCAGGCCAACCCTGCCTACCTGAGCCTCAGTGCCACCAAGTGACTTCCTTTCATTAGGTCCTTCCTGGCTGCCAGGCCCTGTGACAGTTCTCGAGAGCACAGCAGTGAATGTAATGGCACCACCAATGCCTGCTCTCAGGAACTGGCCATATCCCTCCCAACCTTCTCAGACCGGCCTCCATGATTCGAACTCTCACTTAGCCAGAGTTTGGACAGTCAGTGAGTAAAGCGAGGGCAGAGAAACAAGAAGCCACCTCAGAAATAAACCGGATGGAGTAAGTGTCGTTGCATGGAAACGACCCATTTTCATTTACGAAGCATGTTTATATAAATGACTCACGAAAAGTCACCCTTCTTTGGTAGGTGAGGAAACAGACTCGCTAGAAGTAACTTGCCCAAGGTTATAGAGGGAGTTAGCGGCCATCAAAGATGAAGGCCCAGATCTCCCAATTGTCATAACACCTCTGCCTCTCAGGAGCCATGAGGGCCTCAGAGCAAGAGCAGCACCCTGACTAGGTACTGACCCTGCTTCTCTCACAGAATTATGAGGAGAAATTTGCTTCATGCAGAGAGCTTCCATTTCTCCTCCATTAAAAAAAAAAAAAGGATGGAAATTCTGCATTACTTGTCTCATCAGATCCCTATGAAGATGAATGGTCTAATCATGCTCTAAATAGTTAATCATCAGAAAGGCAGTATGTTTTGTCCCTGAGGCATCTTCCTCTCAGGTATCCATGTACGGGGACATGAGGGGGTAGTGAGGATGAGGATGGCGATGATGACGATTGCTAGCATGTAGTGAGGGCCTACTCCGTTTTAAATGTACCGTCTCATTTAATCCTCACAAGAATTCCATTATATTTTCCATTCTGCAGATGAGAAAACTAAGTGTCAGAAAGGATAGGGGACTTGGCCAAGGTCAGAAAGCTAGGAAGGAGCGGTGATTAGAGCCTCACCCAAGGGGTCTGCCCCCAGCCCCTATCCTTTCAATCACCTTCTTCATCTTAAAACCTGAGAGACTTCAGTAATTTAGGTTACAAAACCTAATTTGGTGTGCAAACTGCTGGAAGCTCCTCTGGGAGAGGAATGTAATATAATGTATTATCAAGTCCTAGAAAGGTTTCCCATACGACAGAGCCACAATTTCAAAACTGTGAAATTTTAGGGTTTCACTTAGGGTTCCATTAGTGGCAGCCATGTGACAGAACAGAGTAAGCTCTGTAATTGTGACTGGTGTCACTTTGGGGCGGGAGGAGGTTAGAGAGAGACACTCATAAAGTGTCTGACACTCTGGGAAGCTTCCTGAGGTGAAGGGGTCCTGCCCTGGGAAGAGCTACTGACTGAGGAAAAGAGTTGAAGTCAGCTCATGAGCCATCTGTGCTAAAACCACAGGCTTCCCAACCTGAGCTACCAGAGAAGAGAGAAATTGGAAGAAAAGCACAAAGCAGCGCAAGGAAAAAGTTCACCCAGCCCATCAACTTGAGACACGTGTTGTGCCTGTCCCAGTGTTCGGCAAAATGGAGGGAGCATAAGTTGCAAGATTCAGATGGGCTGGAAAGAGAAAAAAGAAAAGAAAAGAAAAGAAAAAAGAAAAGGAAAGGAAAGGAAAGGAAAGGAAAGGAAAGGAAAGGAAAGAAAAGAAAGGAAAAAAAGAAAAAAATCTGTGCTTTTCCTCAAATTAAAAAAAAAAAAAAGATTCAGATGGGCTTGCAGCAGTCCCCTCCTCACTGTCAGATCTAAGCAGTTCGTTCCCATTGTTCGGACTGAGTTTTTTCTCCTCTACAAAACCAGAATAAGAAAACTGATAAGGCTGCCATGAGGAATATATGAAATTATCATGAAGTATCTCTTCGAATACCAAGGGCTACATGAATGCTTAGGCATAGAAATAATAACTTCATCTCTATCATAATCAGGAACATAACCTTGCTTTTCAGAAGGGGGAGAGAACCCTGCGTCTCGAGCTGGCTTGTTTGCACAAGTGGTTATGCTTTGGTTATTTACTCTTCATTTGAGAAGAACTGGTGTAACCCATGGCTTGGCTTGGGGCCAGATGTGCTGCATTCAGTTCCACTCCCACTCTCTGCCCAGCACTACCACTAAGAAGAGGCCGTGGCCCAGGAGGTTACCCTGCTGCTTTTGCATGGTGGTGAAATCCTCAAAGGTGAGCGTGCGCACGGGGGGTCTCCAGAACGCGTAAGTCTCCATGATGGCTTCCAGTCCAGTTCTGAGGAGAGAAAAGCCAACAAAGGAAGTTGTAAATCATGCCACGAAATGCACCGACTTTTTAAAGATCCTGCAGTGGTTTGTCTGACAGGTGGTATGTACGTAGGCAGTGAGAGACATCACCCCCCAGGGAAATTAGTCTAGAAAAGCACAAGGAACAGATGACACTGAAATGTATAAGGAAGAAGAAATTAACCCAATTTAGATTATGTGCAAGCAAGTCAGAACTATGATGGAATTTTGCTCTGAGCTGTCTTCAAAGGAGGTCTGGTCTGTGTGAAAAAAAAAAAAAAACCAAACTATTACTCGTTAAAGGTCAAGTTCACTAATATCATCATGACCAGAGTTGAGCCAAAAGAGGCACTGACGGTTTCTCAAGCACAGGACGATGTCACCATCATTACCGTAGTGCACGGACACAGCCTGCCCCCAACTCAACCCCACCAGTGGGTATGTGGAGTCCATGGAACTTTCAAATCACTTAAATCAGCAGAGACAAGCAGGGCAATAGAAACAAAAGGAGAAGTAAGCAAACAAATACACTTGAGTTTCTGCCCCAATGAAAAATTCCCACCTGAAGGCAAAGAAAGGGTTTGGTCCCAGAAATTATACCTCAGGGAAAAGGGCCAATATATTTCTGTAAATACTGATCTGTGTTCTATAAAATCTAACAATCAAGCTGGTCTTTGAGGGTCACATACTTGAGACCATCAGACCTCAGAAAACATCCAGTATTTTCCAAATAATTAAGGTTTCTGTTTCATTGATACTGGAGGTTCCGTTAAATAAAATATGCACACACTGCCTACTTTACCCTTCAATAAATTCTCTATCATATATATGAGGTACTGATGGACATCACTTCAACATAACTATCCAAGTTATCTTAGTCATATATTTGCTGATATTCCATATCCTCAAAACAGAGTATTAGTTGGGGCTTCGTTTAAAGCTTTGAACTTTTAATTTCATTAAAACTTCTGATTATTGACTTTTCTTTAAAACTAACTGCTTCACTTCTATCTTAGTGGAGGGAGCAGAAGTACAGGCACAATGGACAAGGAAGGTGGAAAAGAGTAGGTGGCATTGTGCTTTCATTGTGAAGTTACTAGAAGGTAACATGGCGTCCCTTCCTGCAAAAGACAAACATTCCCTCTTGAGATGAAACTTATGCTGTCTTCCTCCCTAGGCAATACATTTCCAGAGTTCTCTTCAGTCCTGCAGACTAAGAATAAAGTGAGAAGTTTTATTTTTAAGTGAGAACAAATATCCTTTCCTTATAAATCACTAGAAGATCCCTTGAGGTTCTTCTCAGATGAGCTGCTGATACACTGATTGGCTCTTCGTGTTAGAAAATTTCCTCCCCGAACAGGCTTTACTTGCACAGTTAACTTTCTAAAGTCTTCCCTGGAATCTTGGAGGCTTTAAATACACCAATGTTGGCAAATCAAACTCTGTATTTTTAGAAGAGGTTGAGAAGAGAGGGTGTTGCATGGTGTTTATTAGCTGTTAATCTGTTAAAAGTAGGAATAGAAGACATGTCCACAGAGTCACCTACATTAGTGCTGAATACAGTACATGGAACTATTTGTGGAGAGAAAGAGTCCAAGCAATTAGGGAGTTCAGAATAATAAGAGGATAGGCAGATAAAGCCATGCCGAGCTTTGATGATTATAAGAAAGAGACAGGCCAGGCATGGATCTCACTGCCTTGTTCTGGAATGTTGGCCGTCCACCAGAACATCTTAGGATTCCCTTTAATGGCATGGGAGGCTCACTGCAGATGGTAAGGTCTTTGTTGTTCCACCTCCTATTCCATTCTTCCCAGCAGCATTTATTTACCAACGAGGGACAAAATATTAGCTCAAGGACAAAGAACAGTCCCTTCTCATTTCACAATAAAGTGACAGATGACTGTGAAGTAAGTTACACACTGATATATCTCCTGTATCATATTTATTCAAGAAATAGAAAAAACTTTGATTTCATTTTCATAACAGGTCAAAAGCCTGTGGCAAAGGTATTCATAATTTTATTTAGGCCATCAACACTATATAGGATAGTGACCGTTTACCCATCTGTACGAATATAAAAATCCAACTGAAAGACTGAGTTATAGAATTATAGATTTGAAAATTGGGAGAGTTCAAACCATGAGAGACTGTGAACTCTGAGCAACAGACTGAGGGTTTTGGAGGGGTGGGGGTGGGGGGTTGGGTGAGCCTGGTGGTGGGTATTGAGGAGGCCACGTATTGCATGGAGCACTGGGTGTGGTGCATGAATAATGAATCTTATAACACTGAAAAAATAAAATAAAAGTATTTGGGGGGAAAAAAAAAACAAAGCCAAAAAAAAGAAAAATTGGGAAAGTTCTTGGGTATCACCTCCTTCCAGCTCCTGGGATGCCATCTTGGATGGTTATCCAGCCTCTGCTGGGGATATTTCCCAAGGGAAACATTCAGTTTTCTAATAGATGTTACAAAGTTCTTTCTGATCTTGGGCTGAAATCTCTGGCGAAACTTGTACTCTCTGCTTCCATTACCAGTGAGTAAATGGTGACAGTGACAGACACTTTCCACAGCCTCATCAGGAAGACTTTCCTTAGCTGTTAAGAACGTAATGTACAAGGTGCCACATATGGACACAGCTACGCTCCCTCCAGTCCAGGGGTCTGTCAGAAGGTTCATTTTGGTGGCGGAGTTGTGGGGGAGGGGCCGTGACTATTGCAAAATAATGACTGAGACCACACATTCCCCACTGCACTTTGCTGTGGATCCATCTCTCATAGATTTATCCCAGATACTTCTCGAATCGATTTACATATTCAAAGCATATCTCTTTTTACAAAAATTAATCCCTTTGTTCACTCTATGCCACATCTCATTTGTCCTCAAACTCCATTAGGCTTCATCGGATAGATCTAATTGTTAGAAAGTACAAGTGCTAGATAGGATTTGGTGACATGTGGTGGCAAGAGAAGAATTAGATAATCCAGCTCTCTTCACCGCTAGCGTGTCTACTTTGGATCCCATGTTTCTCTATGTCCCAGTGCTTAGGGTGATGCCTGTTGCACGGTCGGATCTCAATTTGTATGCAATGAATGAATAAGTTAAGGAGTAAATTTTCGCCCTGTGTTTTACTAATGCACCATTATCTCATGAATTTTAGCCAGCCTAAAACTGAGAAAAACAACTTGATGTAAAATCAAGACCCTTCAGACAAAAGGAATCCTTTAGTACTGGAGACTTGGGAATTGTTTCTATAGCTGCTTGTGCCTTTCTTGACTCAGGTCTCAGAGGAGTTGCAGTTTCTCTTTGGTTTCTTCTGTTCCAGTCACAGAATTTCTGACCTACAACAGTCTGAGTCCCCCTCTCAGGGGCCCGTCATTTCTACCCTCATCTTCTCTTACAAGAGTCTCTGCCAACTACTCATTAATATCTTCAGCCACTTGGATGTCTATTCAAAGTTTATCGTGAGCAATACATTGCTTACTTATCCATCATCATTCTACCCTAGCTTTGTAAAATTTTATCACGAGGTTCTTAAAAGTGAATTCATTGTCTAAAACAGATTTTTAAAAAGCAGCCTTAGGTAACCTCACATCATTAACGTGTTCCACATGGTGGGCCTACCCGGGTCTGTTGCACACCAGAGACCCGATGTCTGAGGTTTCCAATCAGAGATGATCATATTGGCAAGTGTCTCCCCTCTTGCTTACTTTTCCCTGTTTGCTCCAGTGACAACGGAGGCCATATCCAAACCCTCTTTGTTCAGTCTTTTGGCTGGAATCACCTCTCTGATTTCCAAGCCTCTTCTCTTTAGACTTTTCAATCTGCTCACAGGCCAAACCAACAGAATGTGCTGAGAGGAGGGAGACAAGGAAGGAGAGGAAGCAAGCCAAAGATCTCTTTTGCAAATTGATGATGCCTCAAGATCAACTGATTTGGAAAATAGCCAGACTATAAAGAATTGTTCCTCCAAACTTCTCATTTAAAAAAAAAAAAATGTAGGACTATCTCCTTTGAAGTTCAGCAAATATTTGATAACAGTAACAACAATTATGACTATCTTCATGAACCTATTAGATAGCACACTGTTGCATACTTTCTGTGCTTTATTTGTGTTGAGAGGGTTGCTTTTTCTGTTTCTTCCATTTATTTTCTCTGTAGTTCTGACTTTTAACTCTTCCCCAAGCTATTGGCCGGTGATTCTGGTAACAAAAGGAACATACGCTATGGACTGATGAGGCCATTGGTCATCTGTCAACAGAAGACAGTCAAGGGCTACAGAGATGGGGTTTTGAAATCATAAAGAAGTTTTTCAGGCAGTAAATGTGCTAGGTCCAGGAAATATAGAGACAAAAAAGGACACAGGGTCTTTACCTTAATTTAGGAATGTCTTGTTCAACAAAAAGAGAACAGCACGTAAATGACTAATCACACAACAGTGTGATGAATGTTACACCGAAGACACATAGAAGAGGCCACGGAGCACTGAGCAAGAAGCACTTCCTCCACCTGGAAAGTTCCAGGAACACTCCATAAAAGACCCGTTATTTCAGCTGAGTATTAAAGGGTACTCGGCAGTTTTCCACACAGACAAGAGGCAGAAAGAACTTTCCCAGGAGAGTTCACAGTACACACAAAGACATATGGGTATGGAAAAGAAGGCACGTTCTAGGAACTGAAAATAGTTCAGGGCGGCGGAGCTCCAGGTGCAAGACGAGACGGTGGGGTGGATACCAGAGATATTTATTCCGTGTCAGGGGGTTGGATTTTATCCCATGGGCGGTCCTGTACCTCTGCTCTTCTTTCCTTTCTCTTCCTGTTCCAGCACTTGAAAAGACACAGAACCAGAATATACTGTTCTTTCAGATCTAATTACTATATCTCAACTTCCTAATCCTTTTTCTTAGACTGTCCTTCATCCACTGAGGTGAGGTCAACCCTTCCACATCCTTCTCCTTCCCTGGATCTGAAATTGGCTCCTACAGATTGGTTGTCTGGGAATATTCTAAAAGACCTCCCAACAGAGGTCTGCACATTGGCAAAAAAAAAAAAAAAAAAAAGCCATCATTCGAAATTTGGCTTTAGATGGTACAATAAGTATATCTACATGACAAACTGGCTGCCACTGACATGCCTTACAGTGGTTTGGAAGAACAGGTGTCCAATGGACAGATGCTTGGAGCTGAGTCAAAATTGTTCATCACCCAGTAATTCCCAACTTGGGAACCCTGTCCCCACATGGAGTCTGAACAGGTAGCAATGGCAGTCCCTAAGGAGTTTTCGTTAAAAAAGGAGTTTCGAAAGATCGCTGACAACACAATGCAGACGAACTAAGAGATTAAGTTTCTTCGCATTTGACTGGAGTGGTCGGACTTGAATCAGGAAACACGAAATCGCACGAGGAGCAGATGAGCCTAGTGGTGAAGAAGATGGGGAGCTCCGGAGCCGACTGCCTGGGTTCACAGCGCGATCCTGCTGTCCCCTCTGTGCCATCTCGGCCAGGCTGTATCGCCATCTCCCGCCCAAGTCTCCCTGCCTATAAAATGGAGATAACACTCTTCCCTCTAATTGTTATAAAAAAAAGCAGATTGATTAAAGATAAAATAAATCAAAGAGGGAAAAAAACATAATGAAAGCTCGAGGACTACTGGTCTACCCCAAGCAAAAGAAATGCCACCTCCGGCTGCTCAGGCTATGACCTGTAACAGGAGAAAACATTTCTTACTTCCCGGGAATCCAAGCCTGGGTCAGCCCTCTGGCTGAATGTGGAGGGACCCACATGTTACCCAATTCCGTGTCTCATTCTCTCCTCAAAGAACGAAAAACGTGTCCCTCCGGCCCCAGTAGGCCTCATTATCTTGCAGATATTTCAGGCTCCAATATGTTAGCCATTAAAAAGACGTCACTCTGTTAGATGACACCATCCCTGGGCAAGGGCCATAGATAATAAAACAACTGCCAACTTTTCCCTGGCAAACCCACACAGCCAAGAGGACAATGGTGGAAAAGGTTCATGACAGAGGAGGGAGAAGAAATAACAAGGCAGAGAAAAATGTCAAGTAGCAGCTAGAAGACCATAAGCCAGGGGACGTGATAAACAGCCACAGCCTGGAAAGAGAGGGGGAATCTGGCAGGAAGGCTGTCACCAGAGTCTAGGATGGGACCAGCTACCTTGAGCTGTAGATGCCACAGTTTCTGAGAGGGAGCCCAGCACCAATGACTTACTTTTGCTCTGCTCAACGGCCCCGGTGCCAGGGATAACACGAGAGTAGACAAAACCTACAGGGGCTAGTGGGATTTCTGGGAGCGAGCAGGATGAGATTGGCTGGAAAAATACAGGCAATGGCTCGAGGGAGAACAAATAAAAATATAAAAATTGAAAGTGAGGGAGACCCTTGGAGGTCATGCTGATTTGAAAGAAGGCAAGAGGTCTACTCCCTGGCTCCCAGCTTGCTACATGAGCCTTCAGGAGCAACGGGGACCCGGACAGTGGTGAGGGCAGGGCTGTCTGCTGAGTGGCAAGCCGTGCCTCGCTGAGGGAGAGGGACATCACCCTCTGGATGCTGCCCTTAGCTGGATTGGCAAATTCTGAAAGCTAGTATCTCACCCTACTTAGTTTTACCATCCATAAAATGGGAAACACTCTAACAATACCAATCAGTTCGGAAACAAAAAAGGGACAACTTGGGTCGCAGATACCGTGTGAAATGCTTATTACGATTATTATTGTACACTTAGGATTTCAATTCCTAGAAAAAAATATACAAGGTTGAATTGTATGAAATTGCTGATATTTCACCTCTTGGATCCACAAATTTCATATGTAATTTCATATATTCATGTAGTAATTTCATATGTTCAGTTTCATATGTTCAGCTTAGTAGCAGGTAAGGGGGTGGACAAGACTTGAGACACTTGGTTATAACAGAGAACCCTTCTAACAGATTTTAACTGAGACCCACACTGCACAGTTCTTCCCCAGCTCACCAAGAAAAATGGTTTCTTTCAGATCTAAGCGCAGATGACCTGACCCTGGTGCTGGGGTCTAGCTCACTCTTCCTCTTCCTTCCTTCTCACTTCCATTAACTGGAGGCACTCTGATTCCACGCGGGGTTTTGAGAGAAGGAGCTGGGCCTCTACAGGGTTTCCCGTCATGTCCAAGGAAATGGGTCTTCACTCTATGAGCATGGCCTTGGCACAGCAGCTGCTTAAGAGAGGTCCCAGGAAAATCCTCTCCTCCCAAAGATTTTCCTCCCCATCAGTGGAGATGCCTTCCTTTGGATTAAGTACCAGCCTCATTCAGCATCCTCCTCCAGCAAGCAAATATATCTATTCCCGTAATGCAGTTAATGGCTCCATTTTTAGATCCCTTTCCCCCGCAACATGTAAAGGGACACTAGGTACCGAGGACGACTGCCGCCAGCCACGTTCCCAGCAAACAGCAATGCTGGCGGAGAATTAGCTCGGACTCACATTGCCTCGTACACCTCATCCTGCAGGCCCTCTTGTTCTCTCAGTGACGGGCAACCTATTAAAGCTAGTTACCCATGTGAACCAACCACCCCACGATACAGGGCCTGACACCGGCTCCTGCTGTCAGCTCCGAAGTGGTGGGATTAGAGTGTCATGGCTAAGCCTCCGAGGGTGGCCTCCATAGAGAAAAAGATCCCCTTCTAGAAAGCTGTACCAGTTCTCTGAACTGCAGAAGAGCCACTCTACCAGGGGCCTGTCGTGGAACCAACAGCAGTGGCTTCTGGGGCACAATGCCAGCTAGAAGTATCTGAAGGAAACCATGTCACATGGGACAATCCCCCTTGCAGTTGCCTTAGATGCAATGGAGGCCAGCAGGAAGGGTAAGCCCAAGGTCAAAGACAGGATGAAGGGTGCAGAGACAGCCCGGAGTCATGCACTCCATGGCACTCTTTTAAAACAAGTTCATAGAACCTTTACTCCCCAGATAGATCATAGTTTTAATCCTCTCCTTTTTATGTATGTGTTTGCTTTGGAGAAGTCCCCAGGAATTATATAAAATTTCCCGAGCCGACTTGACTCTTCTGTAAAATCTTGGCAGCCACTCCCAACAGAGACAAGGCTTTCACATTAGATGCGGACTGAGAGACCCACAGCGTCCTCTTTCCTTCTGCTCCTCTGGCTATCCCTTTACAGTGCAAGGTCTTTGCAGTTGTAATGCTCCCTCTAGCTGAGCACAGTGTGGTCGCCAGGCATGCGGACAGGGACCTCCTGAGGCTGCTTCTTGACCATGGGACTCAATGCAAACACTCTTGCTTCTCTTCAGTTCCATGACCTTTGTCTTCTCTTTGGAAAGTGCTGCCCACTGGGGTGTCCACCCATAAAGATATAATTTTACCTCTCCATTCACCACGGAGTGACCTTTCTCAACTAGACCTCACTCTGCTGGGGCTCAGCCTCTGGGATGCCTTCTTTCCTAGGCTCACGGACTCTGAAACTTGCTGGGAGTCCTCCTTTTCTCCAGGTAGCATAAATATGTCCCCACCGTTCAGAGATAGCTCTGCTGGCCTAAAGGGGGTGCATGTCTAATATAGGACAAGGCTAATTCAGTGTCCACAGCATCAGCCCCTCCTAAATTTGAATCAAAATTGCCCTTAGTCTTCAAACTAAGCCTATTTATAGAGTCGCTCTTTCTTCCCTTCTTAGTTGGTGTCTAAAACGAGCTCCCTGCTATTGCTACACCTGATTGGCCGTTGGTTGGGGTAAAGTTTTCTCGCTCCAGAGCTCCTGGTTTTTAATTTCTCTGTCACTCATCAACTCTGCTGTTTTGTAACTAAGTAAACAATTATTATTTTACTCTATGTGCCTGGCACTATAGAAAATAATCTAAGACTAGAAGCCTGAAAAAGGTACAGTCCCAGTCTTCAAGGAACATACATTCTAGCAGCGGGCAGAGCCCTGGAACACAGATCCCAAGACATCAATTCATCAAGCTGAGGGGATCGATCGGGTTTCCCTAGGAATAGGAAGGTGCTACTGTCTCCTCCAGGAAACAGAAATCTCCCAGAGGTCACTCTGGATATAGTGCCCTGGGGCTAGGCCTGCTGAAAAGTAAACAGGCATGGGTCTACCCAAAGCCAGATTGGGCCACATAATTTCTGAGAAATCTAGAAGGAGGGCCAATTTAGAAGTAAACACAATTGCCCTTCCACTGCAGAGACGACGTCCGGAAGCAAACTCTGACAGTGTCTCCATCCAAAAGGACCAGCTCTCTACCACTCCTCCCCTCAACACGCACACACACTTCTGGTGGAGACTTCCAATCAGAGACACGATTACGTGGGAAGGCAAAGTAACCGCTCCCCAAGTACAGTTTGAAGAGTGGTGACCTTCTCACATTGAAGCGTGTGAATGGCACTTCCTAAGGAAGCAGGGAGACCGTGACAAGCTCTGGGGACAGGGACACCACAGGGCTGACACTGTGGACTCACTGGGGCTTCTGTGGGGGTTCTGAAAGGCCCAATGAATGTCACCTCCTGTCCTCATTTGAACTCAGAATAAAGTCTGAGAAAGACATAGGAGCCCGAAGCCACGGAGACCGAAATACCAGTTTTGTTTTAATCAAGGTGTGTGGATACTATGGCACAGGTGTGGAAGCTGAATGAGTGGGTCAGGACGCCCCTGAAACAAGCCCGCCCCAAAGAATGGCAGGCCACCCCTGCTCAGACTTGCCACACAGTGCTAAGCGCCCAGAATGTGCGCTGTGTGCAGGCAAGCAGGACCCCCAAGAGTTCCTCCTCCCAGAATCAGCAATCAGACGGGTCACTCTGGTGCCCAGTGAGGGGACGGAGAAAGCGAGAGGGCTAGAAGCCAGGAGTATTCTCCATGGATATCTCTTTACATAGAAATAAGTATCCTCAGCCCAGCCCCCTCGAGTTCTTCTCTTTGCCCAGGACACTGCTGTCGCCTGGCTGGCCCCTCAGAGGACACCACAGTGAGAGGCTGGCAGGGCGGCAGAGACTCAGGAGAGGCATGGGAAGAGAGTGCAGTGGGTGCTGTGTCCTCCCCATCTTCCCTCCACACCCCTCCCTTCCTGAGCCTTTGGATCGTACTGGGATAGATTGAGATCGACAAACCTAAACGTGTTTTGGTTTGAGGTTTGGCAAATTCTGTAACTCCAAAGTATTCCACAAATGTTTTGTGTTCTGCAAAACCAAAAAACATTGGCCAAGCACTCTCCCTCCCCCCTAATTTTTAAGCCCATGTGTTTTTAAAGGAAATGTAATCCATATGTTTTGGGTACATTTATATGCAACTCATCAAACCATGCTCGTTGTATGAGTCATTTGATGTCTAAAACGCACGGGGATGATCACAGATTTATAAGAACTCTGTTAACACAAGAAGGGCAATAGGTGAGGTACTGGTTGGAAGGTAAGGAACTGGATTCTGGTGTTGGCACAGAACCACCAGATCCCAGATTTACAAATAATCCCCTATATCCTCATCCATCAATCTTTTCCATTTGCAAAATGACATTAATGATTCTTGACCTCATCGGGCCCTGCAGGCAGGGAGTGAGATTTCAAGTCTGATTATCAGGTCATTTTGAGATTTTTTAAAGACAAAATACAAGGGCCCCCATGGGTCTCTATTAATCGAGCTTCCCAGAGTGCTGGAGGACAAAAATGGCTTCTATATTCAATGATTCATCTTTGCCCTCTCATGAGACAAGGGACTTCGAGGCCATTATGTCACGATTTCACCTGCTAGGGAAGTTTAGCCTGACTTCCTGTCCTCTACCAGGGAATCTCTTGTTTACAGGGGGTATAGCAAGTAGATAATAAAGCCATGAGGAAGGCTGCAAAGGCAGGTGGAAAATATACAGATTGTTTTATTTAGAAAAGAGAAGGTTCTGGGTATTTGAGTAGTATCTTTAAGTAAATGAAGGGTTTTCAGAGGAAGAGTTCTATTCTCCATATCCGTTGGAGATAAAATAAGTTGAGTTGAAACTGTTAGCTTGATAGAACACAAAGTTCACGGGCTTTGAAGTCGGGGGAACCTGGAAGTTACTCCGCGCTCCGGCTTTTCTGTGTGACCCTAGGGAAGCTGCTTAAGCTCTCTGAGCCTCAGTTTCTTCATTTGTAAGATAGGTCATTTTAAAAATTAGGAAAAAAAAAAAACCTATGTGAAAGGTCTGGAACACAGTAAGTGTTCGATCACAGATAATTTCGATAATTACTAATGTTACTTAAAGTAGCCTGCAGCTTTTAGTGGGGCATACATCACAAAGAATCAACATGCTACCAGAAAAAATAGATAAGGCACTGAAATGGGCTAATGAGGATCCAGAGTTCTGCTTTCATAGATTCAAAGAAGAGTAGCCCACCCGGTAGGACAAATAACTGTCCTGAGCAGGAAGACATTCACCAGCCCCAAAGCAGACCCTAGCTGGGGCCAAATGATGTGTCAAGGTCCCTTCTAGCCCAGAGAGGGGACAGGAGGACCCCAGGACTTTCACCAAGATGTCATCACAACTTCCTAACCAGAGGCAAATGCTTCAAGCTACATGGTCTTATTCCCCAGATTAAAGCGTGGCTCCAGAGGCGCCTGGGCGGCTCAGTGGGTTAAAGCCTCTGGTCATGATCTCAGGGTCCTGGGATCGAGCCCCGCATCGGGCTCTCTGCTCAGCAGGGAGCCTGCTTCCCCCTCTCTCTCTGCCTGCCTCTCTGCCTACTTGTGATCTCCTCTCTGTCAAATAAATAAATAAAATCTTAAAATAAAATAAAGCGTGGCTCCAGTTCTCAGAGCAGAGCTCCGATGCTGGTCAGTACAACCCAACTATTCCAATTTTCTGTTCTAGGTCACACCTCTGAAAAACAAGGACTCCAGTGGAAGAAAAAAGCAAAGAAAAAAAATCAAAACAATCTTTGGAGTTCCAAAAAGAAAATAAACAAATACTAAATGTCACTGGAGATATAGGAGGAAAGAAAAAGAAAGTAGTTGAATAACTAAAGTCATTAGGGTTGACCCCCTCATGGTGTGTAGGACAGAAATTCTTAACCCTTGGTCATGGAAATTTTTGAAAACCTAGAGAAGCTACAGAACTCTCCCCAGAAAAATGCACAACTGCTCATCCACACTCAATCTTCCTTATAATATCCGGGAACTCACAGAACCCTGGAAATCCATCCATGGACTTCCGAGCTAACGATCTTAAATACCCTAGCAGCTTCTTTAGCAAAGGCCAGCTCCTATTCTGAGCACATCATCACTAGCAAGGTCCTCCGTAAGCCCAGAATGCAGAGCCCCGAAAAGGAAGCAACAGGAAACTGTTCACAGGCAAGTTCTACGACCTGAACAAGGAATATAAGCTAACTGGCAGGAAGAGGACTGTCTTAAATGGAAGGAATAAGGATGCATTCCTCATTGGCTACATTTGGAAGACAAAGGTCTTCGCTGAACAGGAAAGCCTGTGGCCTCGAGTTTTCAAACTAGAAGTTTAAGTGAATTTTACTTTACTCAATAGATATAACCTTAAGAAATTCTGACAGAAATAAAATTGTATAGCAATGTAAATGTATTGTTTTAAGCTTTAAAAGGCATAATGTTTTTTTTAATTTAATTTAATTTTTTCAGTGTTCCTGGAAGTAAATGTATTTTAAATATACAATAAGAGTTTCATAAAGAAGTGCTTCCACAGGGGGTGAAAGGTACACTTACTGTGATGAGCACTGAGTAATATATAGAATTGCTGAATCACAATATTGTACACCTGAAACTAATATAACACTGTATGCTAACTATAGTGGAATTTAAAAAACAAATAAATAAATTTTTTTAAAAAGCTGTCCCATGGGGGACCCTGGGGGGGTGCAGTCAGTTAAGCACCTGACCCTTGCTTTCGGCTCAGGTCATGATCTCAGAGTGGTGAGACTGAGCCCCCCATCGGGCTCTGAGCTCAGTGAGGAATCTGCTAAAGTTTCTCCCTCTCCCTCTGCCCCTCTCTGTCTTTACTCTCTCTTCCTCTATCTCAAATAAATAAATAAATCTTAAAAAAAAAAAAGTGCTTCCATAAATAATTTTGTAAAGGAAATGATCACTACAGATGATTTTTAGCATAAATCTGGGTTCTAATAGACTGTGCTATATCATTCATGAAGTGATCCTAAATATAATACTAGATAGCTTATCTGAAAACTCTCACAGAGAAGATAGCAAAGGTAACTCCTGACAGTCTGCATCATTCAGATGTAAAGAAATGCCCCCAAATGAGGGAAATGTCTGAACACTAACGTAAATAGTTACTGCAGACCCTACACACTTTACAAGACACATGTGTCCCATTTGTGGGTTCTGTATGGTTTATATGAAGTTAGCTTTTCTGACTGAATAACCTTCGACAGATCTGTGTTCCCTCGCAACTTCCATTCTCCCCCAGCTCCCTGGATAACAGATTTTAATTTTATATAGAAACGGCGGGAAAGAAAGGATTTAGTGAGAAGCAGAATTGACCAGAAAAATGCCACAGCCGCTAAGACCACTGACAACAAGAGTGAACAGTCCCGCAAACGTCAGCAGCTCTTAAGAGTTTCCCTCCATGACAGCCTAATCCTAATGATGATGCTGGAGCATCAGGAAAGGTCGTGTTCTAGAAACTGTCTTTACTAAGGCGGGCGGCATCTAATA
>CM052900.1:75830548-75994587 GCA_028534135.1 Potos flavus | reverse complement strand
CCGGGATTTGGATAATGTCACAAAGAAAAGAAATGTTGGTGAGTCTCTTTCCCAATTATTCTTACCTGTTTCTTCCAGAATCTCTGAATCCTTTAGCAAAAGGGTTTCGATCAATTTTTAATCTGGTGATCTGGAAACAAAGAACATAAATTATATTTATATTAACCGATTTCTTTTTTGGTTGCTCCCGGAAAATTAACAGAAATCACTCTGTTGGTAACAGCTATTGTTTTTATTTAGTTTCGTTTAAGTCGTTTTGTTTCGTTTCGTTTAAGAGATTTGAATGGAAGCTGATATAGGACTTGGGCCTGGCACCCAGATGTCTGACCCACCTGACTCACTTCTCCCTAAAAACTGAGGTCTTCCCAGTATGTGACTGTAAACTCTCTTCTGCTCACCTTTCTTGCCCCAGAAAAGGTGATTAATCGCTTGCCTAGACACACAAAGGCATGGAAATAGAAAACTGGGCAGTGGTCAAGTTCGTGGTACATGACACAGAGGAAGAACTTGAAAAGCGCTTGTTGAGTGAATGAGCGAGTGAGCAAGTGAGTGAATGATGAATGAATGGAACCAGTCAATCCAATCCAATGGAATCGGGACCCCCAGACAACCCGCCTCAGCCTGAGAGAACCATATAATTGACCGTACTTACCATCTCACTTTAGTTGTCCCTCCCCTGCCCCTCGAGATGGTTCATCTAATGACCTAAAATGGTCTTGTAAAAGACACCAAAAGTAGCTACACTTTTCTCAAGGTTGCACTCAAAGGAAAATCTACAAACGAGGGACTCAGTGGGGCAGGCTATATCCAGTCTCCAAGGCTCACAAGCAAATCAGAAGACACGAACGACTGTGTGACCCAGGCTGGATGGGTCCTCAGGAGCCACCCGGTTCAACCTCCACTCAGACCATAAGCCCCTCTCTATCACATCTTATCTTAGTCCCCTCAAACTCAGCGAGGTTGTCCACCCTGTGCCCCCAGACTAGACCAAGCCTGACCAACAAATTCCACATGTGTTCTTACGTTTCCACTTTCAGCCTTGGTCATGGGAGGCGTTTCTGATATTTCTGTGTCTAAACCAGATATTAATGACTCACTATCTTCAAGCAACAGACTTCGGGGTGGGGGCGAGGGAGCTCAGGAAAGGAGGCAAGGCGCTTTCAATGGGAGGTGACTATAGGAAGAAGGGAATCTCATTATTGAGGACCACCTTCCCATTTCTGGTCATTGTAGAACTTATCACTAGGACGGCTAAAGTTATTTCTTACACTGCAAATCTTTTCCAAGTCCCTCTTCCATCTCACGTCGTCAGAGTGGAATTTCCCAAAGCTGCAATCTTTAAAGGTCTTTAAAAGGCAATGTGAGATTCTGACCAACAGACTCTGACTTGAAAGTACCAAAGTTAATTTTTTTTCCCCTAAAACATTCCTTGCTTCTAGAATGGCACACTAATAATGCAGTACTAATAACGTAGCAAAAGCAGTTTTACATCTATTTTATAGACCAGAGCAGGAGGCTGAAGCTTGGCTCTCTTAAAGTCTAGTGTCTGCCCTGTGAATATTGTATTGAGTTTAAAGACTGTCACTGCTTTTCTGCTTTTGACTTAAAATCCGTTCTTTCTTCCTCCATAATCCACAGCAATAAACTGCACACCATATTTTCTTTTCAAGTTGGGGTTATAATATTTTATTTTCTCTTTCAAGTTGGCTTATCCTGTCCGGCTCATTTATGATAGGGGTTTCTGATAGATGATTGTGCTGCCATGTTTTGGGGGCCTCCACAGACCCTTGTAAATAAAATGACATTCTATTTCATGGGCCTGAGAGAAAAGGTTGAAAACCTGCTTCCCACAGCTCATTCTGTCTCAGGCCAAGAGGTCTGCGTGGAGATTTAATAGAAAAGTGCCACCAAATGTCAGGAAAAACAGCACCTCTATACTTATTTCAAAGCTTTTAACGTGAGATTTAGAGAGCTTTGTGTAGTGTGGTTGCGTACCCATTATTTATTTGTCAAGTACCTTTGTGTACAAAGGAAGGTGACAGGAGGCAGAGGTGACAGTGATGCAGTCCATATATGGCTGTGTATTGTCTGGTGCCCCCCGCCCCAGAAGCTTATAATTTAGAAGAAAAAAGCAGAGGTATACACTAACACATAGACACTAACACAAGACGGGAACTGGTAAGGTTTGCAATGAAGGCAAATGAGAGCTTCAGAGGGAGTGGCGAGAGTCCCAAGTTGAAGGGCTCTGGGAAGTTTCACCTCAGAGACAGCACATGAGCCAGGCCTCAAAGGAGGTGTAGGACTTTAATGAAAAGTGCAAAAAGGGGAGAAAGGAACAAGGGAAGCATTTCGTAAGACACGGCCTACGGGAGCCAGAGCACTGAAGCAGAGAAGCATGATGGAATGAAGGGCACACAAGAGGCACGAGAAGTCCAATTTGGCCAGAGCACAGGGAATGGGAAGAGAGGCAGCGAGAGAGGGCAGGACAGGCTGCCTGAGGCCGTATCACAGAAAGCCTATCTTGCCCTGATTAGGCGTCTATACACCCGACAGGCAGAAGAGAGCAATTTTAGCAATATAAACCGAACTATGACCCCAGCTGATGCTCGCACTGACCGCTTTGGCGATGTCTACCAATCCTCTGGGTAACATGGACAATAATTTGGAGGAATAAACCAACATATTCTCAACCTCAATAATCCACAGTCCCATAGTTCCCGTACGAAGAGCCAGCCTGGTAGCATCCGCTCTTAACGAGTATCTCGTATAGCATAGAAAGGGAATGCAAATGACAGCTGGGCGACAAAGCCTGCTGTCCTGTGGAAGACAAGGATGTGACATAAGGTGGATTCTTATCAAGAGGAAAAAGAAGTAAGGGATCTTCCCCTTCCGCCTCAGCAGAGTATGAAAAAAGAGGAAACAGACGAAAGAGAAGCAAGCAGATAGACACGCACGCGCCTTAGCTCCCTACTCAAACCAAAATCCAGGGGTGCGGGTGGGGAGCTTCAGAGGAAAACTGGCAGGGCACCCCCCACACACATGCAGGGCCAGCTGCATCAAAGTAAAAATGGTCTGAAGAAGCAGGAAGAGGAGGAGTTAGCCTCTCCAGGCCTCCGACCGCCCTCTCCGACTTAGAGGTTCTCACATGCCATGACAGGGAAGGCAGGTGGACCTAACACAGAGACGCTACGGCCTGGGCAGAAGCCCAGCAGACGACCGAGCTGAGCCCCGAGGTGAGGCTGAGCCAGCCAGGCAGGCCCAGGAGGTCCAACTGAGGCAAAACCACGACAGCACAAGCTCAGCAGGCTTCTATCAATAGAGCACGTCCACACAAGTGACCCAAGGCCCAGACCAGAGATGACGGTCACCAGCAGAGGCCAGTGAGGCCCACAGCAAGGGACCCACAAGCCACTGCGTGAGGACTCATAACTCCTGCGGCCTCTGCTCGGCGCACACACCACACATCTAGAGGCCATCCAGAGTAGTGTGGGAGACGCATCTGAATAGTTAATTTTCAACTCTACTCCACAGTTATGTTTATCAATTAGACCCAAATATGGCTGTCAGTCTCCATCTCTCCGCCTTCAACCAGAACACAGTCCTCTCTTCACCAAACTACTCTATATAACCTTAGGACTAATCTCTCTTCTTCCAGCCTTGTCCCTGTCCGGTCTACACAGCAACCCAAGTGACCTTTGTCAATACGTACGTGGACCATGTCATTCTCGTCAGTGGCTACCACTCTACTCAAAACTCTACCCAGACTCCTTGGCTGGCCTTGCAGGGCCCCTGCCTTGTTCTCCACTCCACCCATGCTCCCCTAGGCCTGGGCCACAGGCTCCCACCAAACGTGGCTGCTCTCAGTGCCGGAGTGCGTCAAGCTCAGGCCCCTCACACTCACTCTACTTCCAGTTGAAAAAAAATGTTCTTTTCTGTGCTTTTCACAGAGCTGATGCCTCGTCCTAGCCTCTGGCTAAATGTTACCTCCTGAGAGAGATTGTCCTTGATCATCCCTCCAAAAGAGGATGCTTTCAGGTAAGAACCAGGCCTATTTCCTACACCCGACACCATTTTACTAAGAACCTAACATGACATGCTCTTTGGGCTCAATGAATATTTGTTCTGTGAGTGAATGAGGGAGTGAGTGCATGACTGAATAATGTGGGAAAGAGGGATTACCAGCCCCAAAGCCATACAAGCCTTAGAGAATACGGACCAGACAACTCCCTCGATCCTATCTGCTTTCACTGCAGCACCAGACAGACGTCTCAAATGTCCTCTCAGGCACAACAAGGTCTATTAGTTACTGTCCGTGCAGCTAAAACTATTCCGCTGCGGTCATGTTCAAAACCTGCTCCAATGACAAGGAGGAGACATGAAAAGTACAGAAGTTGGGGAAGCATTTTTCTTCCCTGATTTGATTTCCATTATCCTGATTTGTACAGTCTGCATCATCGAAGACTGTAACACACCAAGATGTGGTTGCTGGCTTGCCACCTTTGGTTTTAATCATTTTCACTGACTTTTTGCCTGGAAACGTCCAGGCAGTTAATAAATGAGGTACACCTCACAGTGCACAGCACAGACATAAATCGCACAACCTACAAAGAAAATGAAACTTCAATATCCTGAGTATGATTTTACAATACCAAGGCTGAAAAGGCCTTCCCTTATTAACACTCTCTTAGTTATTCTTTTTTTTTTTTTAACCATATTGCTTTGAAAGGTGTTCATCAGAGAAGGGAAAAAAAAACTCAGCCCATATGAAAAATAAAAAATAAAAAACCTCTGCACTGATTTGATTGGAAAGTTAGAGCACAACTGGCTCGATAGTTTAGGACATAATGAGTGGCTCAGAACTCCTATTGGATTTGCTTACACAAACCTGGCTGTGGTTTCAGACTTCCTATCTGGTTCGTGTAGCCAATTCTCATCAAGAAATAAGACTGTGTTACCTGAGGAGAACAGGGCTGTGTCTTTTTGAAATCTAGTTTCCTGTTTGGGGGGGGAAAAAAAAATCAAGGTTCAGTAGTCCTTTTCCCCTTAGAGAAGACAAAGACTCTGTAATGGAAATTTCCTGCTAATTCCATGAGGACATGTTGGCGTCAGCTTCTTCCAAGAAAAAACATAGTGTAGAGTCACCTTTATTCCCACCTCTGCCACTTTATTCTCCACGATGAGATTCTGGGCATGGTGTACCTTCCTCTCTGCCTTAAGCCTGCCAAGTTGGCACTCCGAGAGCAAATAATAGTAATAATAACTTCAGTATGCTAGCAGCCTTGGGACTCTATGGGTCAGTCAGCAAGGGTGGGAGGAAGGAATGGGAAGGGGGGGAAAGAAAAGCATAAAATATTTCATGAAAATAGAAACTCTTTCTTCACATTTCACGACTACTTATATCCAAAGAAGCAGGACCACAGCTATGTAAGGAAACTGGTAGTGGAGGTGTGTTGGCTAATTATTCATTCAGTCCTTTTCCAAGCACACATTCAGTGCTCAGCACCATGGGAGATATAAATGCCTTAGAATTACGCAGATGGAAGGGTCCTTCTTCTTAATTAGTGGTTTCTGGGCTTCAGGACGATTCCAATTCCCTCCCTCCAACATTTGAGGGATCAACATTGATATTCCGGGTCTTTAGTCTAGCAAACAAAAAGAATTACATCTATCTACGATCTCCTGCCATCATTATTTCATAAAATAAATGACAATGTTAGTATCAAAAAGGTTAAAAGGACAAAATAAGATACAGTCTATTTAAATGAACGCTTACAGGTATAAACCACCCCTATCCTGCCTTTATCTTTTCCATCTTTTGGTGGACTATAAAAAATTTCTCCATAGACTGGTAGCTGAGAAGCAAGCCACCGATTTGCAAACGAGGATTCGGAGGTGGAGCGATTTGTCAAAGGCAGTAGAGTCTGTCGGCCGCAGAGTTGGGTCTAGAACCTGAGTCTCCTGACTCCCAATTTGCTATTTTCTACCATATCGCACCGGGTTTTGAGAGGCACAGCATTTGGTTCTCAAAATGCTCAAAATATTGAGAGGAAGATTGGTCATGCACATAGCTTAGAAGGGGACAGGGTCACAAGAGAGGTATGGCGCACTAACAATTCGATGAGGGAAAGCTCATTTGCAGCTAAAAAATGTAAGGAACATTGTAGGGGAAAATGTCAGGAAGGCTCGTGTTTGTACTGAACTTGAAGAAGAGAAGGAAGCTAGACAGATGAAGATGAACAGAAAGGTCATTCCTGGAAAGACAATGGCACGGGCAAAAGCAAAGCTGCTATGAAGTGCAAACAACAGTAAACCTCTAACTGGATTGCTGAACTCTTGTGGATGCATGATGACGACTAGCGGGAAATGAGCCTAGAAATGTAGCTGGTAACTAGCTACAGAGGACCTAAATGGAAAGACTTGAGATCTTGGACTACACTCCCTTTGGCACTGAGGAGTTGACAATTTTCGACAAGAGAAATGATGCGATCAGAGCTGTGCTCTAGGAAGACCCATCCCTCAGTGATGGCTCATGAGACGTTAACCACGCAGTCCAGGTGACCCGGCTGGAAGCTGTCACAACAGCCTGAAGTGGAGGGAGGGCAGGTCCAGAACAAGGGCAGAAGCAATTAGATGAGAAAGAAGCAAATATTCCATCAGCAAAAGCAACACAGTTCAGTGGCAGACTGGATGTGTGGAGGGTCAGGTTGCCCAGCCAGCCTCAGTGGCAAGATGGAAGCCAACAGGAAAGACGGGTTTTAACACTGGAGAGGACAAGCAGGGCTAACAAAGGAACAATATAGCTTGGAATATTTTGTTTACAAGCCACAGAACACCAAGTTCCCACCTTTCAAGTGTGGACTTGCGATGACTCTACTGGTCTCAGCTACCCTGGGGGTTAAAAAAGGGTTGACACATAAGAACATTCGGATAGGGGCACCTGGGTGGCTCAGTGGGTTAAAGCCTCTGCCTTCGGCTCAGGTCATGATCTCAGGGTCCTGGGATCGAGCCCCGCATCAGGTGCTCTGCTCAGCAGGGAACCTGCTTCCTCCTCTCTCTGCCTGCCTCTCTGCCTACTTGTGATCTCTCTCTCTCTGTCAAATAAATAAATAAATCTTTTAAAAAATTTAAAAAAAAGAACATTCGAATAATTTTCAATACTTGTGTGTGTTGACTGCCTCTGCTTGAAAACAATAAATTGTTCCCCACCCTCAATTAGTAACATGCAGGCAAAAAAAGAGGGAGACATTATGATTTCAGAGCTTAACAGAGAACTTAGAAAACAGGCCAACTTGTCATTTTCTTGAAGAAGAAATCAAAACCCAGGAAGAAAATACCTTGCTCAGAGTGACATAGGTAGCTGGTGGTTCGTTTAGGATGAAAACCCAGGTCTCCAAATGGCTAGCCCACTGCCTCTCCTTAGAAAGACTGGATAACATTTCAATTCCATTCCTTGCACTGTCCTTCCTTCATCATGTTCCTGAGAACAACGAGGATCCCCCCCTCCATTGACTTCTCCTCTTTACTTTCTCAAGCCTCCTAACCGTTCCCTTAAAAAGAAATAAATAATTTTGCCATAAAATAGTAATCGTTCTCATTCAAGACAGTTGAGGGAAATAAAAATACAGTAGTAGGTGATCTAGCTCACAGAAGAGAATGGTTTATGCTACCCGGCATCTCCGTGACAAGTCTGAAAATGATTGCTAGGTAACAGGATGCAGACCTCCAGACTCCTGGGGGAAAGACCTGAGGTTAGTTTGCTTTACTAGAAGACACTGTGTTATATGAAATCATATCTACATAGCCAAAGGGAATGTTAAATAATCATGCTCGTTGATGTATCTAGGTACTGAAGACTTGTTTAACAGGCAAAGGCTGTTATCTTGATTTCAAACAGGACAGAAGTGAGTGTGCATGACTCATCTATTTTGGATGTCAGCATATCATGAATTCACCAACACGACATGAGAACAGAAAGATCAAACCGGTTCCCTATTGATTATAATACCTTCAAGAGACAATGCAGGTCCTCCAATTCCCAATGATCCACTTTCTCCTTAATAAGCAATTTATTCTGTAAAATTGCCTCCACTCCCCACTCCTCTTCATGCCTGTGCAGACTCAGCCATTGACCAATGCAGGCTGACTACTAATAATCAGATGCTGGGTTTGTGCCAGTGACTATGCTTGTTCCTTCCTCTAGTCCCCGTCACTCTCTCAATGAGGCCAGGACATTTTCAGGCCAGGAAACACTGATGAAGGGAGTTAAGACACTTGCTCAGGGTCATACAATTTGTCAGTGGAAAGGTCAGAAATCAAACCAAGGTATAGTTGCTACCAAATCCCATGAATTTAATCATGGTGTCCCCTCCCTCAACTAACCACCACTGCCCCTACCCCAGTCCAGACGAAGACAAAATATTTATACGAATAGAATGTCCTCAGACACGGGAACGCTGTGTAAGAAGACAGAAGTGAAAGAGATTTCAGGCAGCCATGTTTGTTCTTCTTTCACTGACATTGTCATGGTGAGTTGTGGCTTTTCAATTTCAGCTTGGGTGACAGTGCTGACCCTCGTGGCCTCTACAACTGATCTGGGTGAGGCAGCAGAATGTTCATTCACCAGTGTTCTAGTTTGCCCTACAAACTAGATTCTAAAGTTACAATATGTGTTGTCACATCTCTGCCTTTACGAGAAACTGATGATTAAAATGGTGGCTGAGTGTCTTGGGAAAAAGTCCCATCAGTTATACAAAGAACTCAGACTTGTGCTCCCCCTCTCCCAAACTACAGTTAATCCCAAGGTTCCAGTCACTCCAAAGGGCATGTCTATGTTGCTGCACTATCTTGTTTCAGAGCTTGAAAAATCCTGATTATTAAAGATTCCTGTAAGGACCCTCCATGGCCTCTGCTATTTTACTACCTAAGGAGTCTGAGGGGGTTCGAGAGTTTTTTAAAAGGACCCAAAGCAAACTAAAACTCTTCCTCTACTTTAGATCAAATGTGGCAACCACAAGGAAAATCTGAAGTTGGGAATTCTTTACAGCTGCTGAGAGAGCCCAACAAGAATAGTATAGCACTTGTCTACCAGACTAAAGGGTTGTTGCACATCAAAGTCCTCTGGAGGCAAAGAATATCTAAGGAGTCTTATGCAAGTGCACTATGAAAGACCAAAATACTCTTTCTATATGAACCAAAGATTTTTATCACTCGCCTTCACTTGCCTGGAACATAGTAAGCACTCAATAAATACTTAGTACATAAATATTTTTCCTCTATTTCTTTCTTTGTCAGAGCACTAAGCATAGTATCCAACACAAAAGGTATTGAGTATTGTGGTAGAAGTTCATTTTGCTCCAAGCAGGCCCCAAATAAAAGTACACAGACTTTCAAGCAAAATACATAAGCAAAAACTCTTATTTTCAAAAAAGGATTCACTTCAGGATCCTACTGTCAAAAGATGAAATACAGTCTAATTTGCAAAAAATGAGACTCATATGCAACTTTCAGGGAACTGCATAAAGTGAGATCACTTATAAATCCATCTACTCATCCTCCTCAAAAAAAGAACATTGTCTAGAATGCCCACAACAATTCCAGACTTGGTGTCTCTCTCCTTCTCTCCATATCCCATCTCCACATCTTCCCCCATTAGTCTGGCCAATTCTTTTTTTTTTTTTAAAGACTTTATTTTTTGAGAGAGAGCACACAAGCACACAAGCACACAAGCAGGGGGAAGAGGAGGGGAAAGGGCAGAGGGAGCAGCAAACTCCCCACTGAGCAGGGGGCCCAATATGGAGCTCAATCCCAGGACCCCAAGATCACGACCCAAGCCGAAGGCAGACGCTTAACCGACTGAGCTCCCCAGGCACCCCAATCTGGCCAATTCTTATGTGTGTCTCGTCATCAGAGAAAGCATCAGCTCTTCCAGGAAAACTTCCCTCGTTCCTCAAACGTAAGAACACCCGGTCCACGTCTCTGGCACTAAATTATTCCACTGTTTTATCATTATGTATTTACATGTCTTTCACTCACTTAAAACTCTTCTTGCTTATGGAGAAATAAGTCCTAATCTGCTCAATTTCTCTACTGAACTTGGACTATTGCAAGTTCTCAAACATTTATGGAATGAACGAACATATTGCTGACATAAAAACACAGATGTTAGGGTGTGGCTGGTGATCACACAGAGGTAAATTTAGTCTGATAGTGTAAATGGAAGCAGTAGGTCTTCAACGGAGTTTGAGAGGCTTGATGACTTTGATGTAGCCGCTGCGGGGATACCCAGCAAACTGCAGAGAAGGGGGAAGGAATGAATCAAATCTCGGTACCTGCAAAGGAATTGCAAATGATGAGGAACATTTGCCAGGATGCAGGACAGACCATGAACGCGGGTGCAAGTTCAGAGAGACCTGAAAACGACTTAGGAGATTCGGTCCTCCTGGTCAAAGATTTTGTCTTTGATCTAAATCTAGACTATGCCAGCTGCTACCAGGCATCACGGCCTTGTCATCACCAACGTGATGTCTGCCCGGCAAGCCTGGCCTCTCATTCCAGTTCTTCAGTGTCATGTAGAAGGACCAAGGATTTCTTACCAAAGGCATGAATAAGCTCCTTTAAAAAAGCAGATACAGCAGGAGACTCTCAAAGGCAGCCTCTTACCTGCTGGTTCTGGTAGGCTGTGACTGTGGTAAACACGGTCTCTGGGAAGTTGAATGTTTTCACTCCATCCCCAACAGGGACGGGTTTGGTGGGTGAAAGGTCACTGCTGAAATCCTTGCGGATCACGTGAACTCGAGGCTGGTATTTGTGCATTGAGTGCAGAATGATCTGAAATGAGAAGGGGCCACATGACGCCAAGGTGGCTCGAAGGTCCCCACACCTCTCCAAGCCCTCATGCAAATACAACCACAGGATAGAAGCATTATAGGAAGAACGCAGATTGGGGTTGGGTGGGAGGAGATGTATGAGAAACTGGAAGCCAGCGCCTTTGCCTTGACTGGACAATACTGAACAACTGTCCCAATACCAGAAGACAATACTCCACTAAAAGGTCCCAGAACCTCTGCTATGGGACAGTGGCTCCTTCCTGCTTCAAAGTTTCATCACGGGCTCATGCTGCCTTTAAATTCTATAAGCTGTTACTTGCACTTTGTTACCAAATTTGTGACCACTCACTGTGAGAGTAAATGGTATATGTGCGTTCTCCCTTCCTTTGAAAAACGTCATTTCCTTAAAGATAAGAGCCTTGGCTTTAGTGTTTCAATCTTCCTGTGGCACCCAGTCTGGACCCTGGCATTCAGCAAAAGTTCTATGTATGCCTTGCCACTAAAGATAAATTAATAATATCAAGTGCTCTAATTATACCTGGGAAGTCTTAAGACTTGTTCTTCGCTTAAAAATGCATAAATTTCTTGACAAATCTGCCCAAACTGTCACTTAATTGTTTCTCGGAGTTTATCGCCCTGTGAGTTATTCCACTGACTGTTGAGATTTCTTTCACCATTTTTAAGCTTGTCCTGTGTTTCTGTCTTGAAACTCTACCCTAACTAAACTGTGGGTTCCCGGAACATGAGAACTCTGGTCTTATAAACACAACCTGATGTCCAGCAGACGTTTGCTCAATTTTAGATTTGTAATAAATGAAATTTCACCAGAGGAAAAAAAAAAGAACTCATAGGCCTACTTACTTAAAAGGACTCCAAGTGGCATAGAGCTTCTTATTTTACCTCTTTGAAAAAGCCTAGGGCTAGTTAGTTCTAGAGCCAAAAGGGAGGAAGAGGGAGATGGATGGGATTCTTTGACTCACATGTCCTTGATCATCCAACTCGTTGTTGGTCAGCTTGAGTTTGTCGAAACTGACCACCTGTCTCATCCAAGTGTCTCCAGAAGCTAGAGAATCAGGGTGTATATAAACTCTTGGGGGCACAGGGGAGTCCGCATTGCCAGCCACCATCCATTTGGAGCTGTGGTACACGTATCTGAGGCAGAGAGAGACAGGAGAGATCAGAGACAGATACAGACAGGGAACGGGGGCCCAGAAGCCAGTAGAGACAGGAGATGGGACAGACAGAGAGATGACAAGATGGAAAACAGTAGGGATTAAGCAGAGAATACAAGAGAGAAAAGGAGTAGGGTAAAGGACCAGGGACAATCAGATAGAGACGAAAAAAATGGAGAAAGAGGTGGGGTGGGGGAGGGCAGCAAAGGGTTGTGGTTAATGATCAAAGCTACAGCACTCACAAGGAAAACATTCTCACAGTCCTTTTTCTTTCTTCTCCCTCTTCTTGCTTTGCACCCCTGTGTGCGCACAGGCATCCTGAGCCCACGTGTCTAGCTATGGAAAAGGTATTTTACTGCAACCTTTCACCTCTCAAATGCAAACCATATAATCCGTGGGCCACTTGTTCAGGATTTGGTTCCTTATTAAAAACATCTTCCATATTGTCCTATAAAACACAGCCATGTGCAGAGACCCTCCAAGCTTCTCACTTATTAACCATTTCCTTGCTGAGAATCTGAATCTTGAGGCATTTCTATGAAAACGGAGGGTCTCTGCCTCAGTGCAACCATTCCCAGAAACACCACTAAGTCTTCCCAAGTTAGTGTTTTAGTATTTCTTTGATGAACCCAGTTTCGAATATCATCATCATCATCATCATGATTTTCCCACAAAGCCCCTGGAAGTGAGATGTTGTTAGTAGCAAAGGAGGTCAGTTTTCCAGAGTTTGCCGATCGCCCTGTAGTTCTGAAGAGAGCGCTCTATGGATTTGGTACCTCCCTGCTTCTCACTTACAAAGGACCACACAGGACCTGGACGCTAGAGAACAGAGGCACACAGTCCAAATCACAAGATCCTCTAAAACAGATTGGAAGCATCTCCTGTCCTAAGTCGTGCATCCAGATCACTTCTCTCTTGGCCAGCTCTCTCCCTCTACCCTACTAGTCCTCATCTTTCCCATTCATTCATCTCCCCTCCGCCAACTTCATAAGTTTAGGGTCAAGTTCTCAAACATTTCAAAAACGAGCCATGATTCACTGATCTGATTGACACCTCAAGAGACAGATCAAGCCACAATTTGTTTCAGAGAAGAACTATGTGCAAGCCATCCAAGGGACTTAGACATTGTGTTGGACTGTAATGACTTCGAAGGAAAGTTACTTAAAGTCACTCACAACCCATATTGATAAACAATAATTCTCCTTTTCTAAATGTTCTTCTTGAAATCTTACCCAATTCTCCTCCTTTTCCCCTCCATCATCCATATGATCCATCCCCTCCATGATCCATATAATTCATCAGATATATTACTGAATATACTACCCTGGTCCACTTCTCCTCTTCCTCTCCAAAATAAATCATCTCAACTCATTCAGCAATTTCACAAGCCAAATCATTCAATATGTTAATCACTTTCAATGTTAACTGAATTAATTTTAGACCTAATATCCATTTGATTTTTACAACCCTGACAGACGCTATACAGTCCCACTCTCTCCAGAGACGTAGGGAGGATTCCAGACAAAACCATTACTAAGTCCTGATTTCCAACCACAAGTGACTACTTCCTGCACGGTACTTTGCTGCAGGCTATTGGCATATCCTCCCTCCTTGTTCCCTGTATAGTGCATTTTGAAAATGCTTCATCTAATGAGTTTAAAGAACTATCTGGGAATGCTGGTGATGTCCACAATTCCAAACCCCAGAGTCATCATTACCTGTATCTTTTATTGTCCACAGGCACAATGTCCATTGCTATGTAATACTGCTGGTGTGGGTCCAGGCCAGTGATTTTCACTCTCATGGCAGGAAACATCCTCCTATGGAGGGGAATAGGCAGTAAGTTCAAGAATCGGGGGGGGAAGTCACAGGAATAAAACCTTAGAGAGTCTCTTCTTATCAAGAATGCTAAGCACACCAAAGTCCAATTCCTCAATTCCCAAGTTGGCTGCTTTCTTTACACTTTGGAAATTATTACTATAAAATATGCTGACGGCTCATTGCTGAAATAGCACCACTTCTTAACTTAAATTGACCTATTTGATGATTCATACACTCCAAGAGCTCATACCATACCCTGATTTATATTTTTAGTTAATCTTTAATGTGATTAGATAGGCAGATAGATAATGTATGTGTATCCACACGTACATTTCCTATCAGACTATAACTTCTTGAAAATACTTACACTCTCACACTCCACATACTTGAACAACTTATGTTTTTCTTAGTCACGCAGCTTATCACAGTTGATTGCAGGTGATGATGAAATGTTTTTTGATTGACTGAGTCTATGTAAAAGTAATCTCTCAAGAAAAGAAGAAAAAAGGAAGAGGCTACCAATCCCCAAACAAAGGACCAACAAAGTTGAGGGTTTTTTACTGCATAAAACTGTAGAAAAATTTCTGTAAGTTCTCAGGCTGTCAACATGTGTGTCAGAAGAAGGACTCTGTGGAATAGGGAGCAAATACCAAATGAATTCTAGTGGCCTCTGGGCAGTACCTTGTTTCTACCACAATGGCTTGTTAAACTTGCCAAAGCAAGCAAGGTCAGGATATGGCACTTTACAACTACTCTCATAATTGAAGAGGAGGAGAGAGAGAGCAACCCAGAAGAGTATTGAGTTTCAAGGGTCTAGAATAAAATCCTCCATTCTTCTTTAACCATAAGAAAGAAGAAAAACATCAAACTGTTTTGTATGTCATTCATTTAGGAATCAGACATAAAAAGTGCTCAGTTCAAAAAATGTGGATTGCCTGAATGTGCTCTAGGGTACTTGTACACAAAATGCTGCATTAAGTTTAACCATCTGGGGCCAGTTAGTTGAGCTGGGCAGAGCACGGTGCTAATGAGGTCAAGGTCACAGGCTTGATCCACATACAGCCTAATTGGCTTTGCCCCATTTCACGGCCATAGACCATACCTTGACCCCAGGCAGCCATCTTGCATATGTGCCCTAGTTGTTTACATGAGGGGCTTTCTGTGCTAGTCACACACTGCACTGCTCACCAGGAGCAACTCAAAATGCAAGTGTCCTGTGGTAGTAGGTCAGTGGCATCATAATCCTATTTGGGGGAAGGCACAAGAGGGACCACAGACCTTTATAGGAATGATGGCTAGTTCTTAAGTATTTACAAAGAATAATATACAACCATTCCTTTCTTCCTACTTTATAACTTTTCAGAAGCCTCTTTTGGTATATCATTCTGGATTTTCTACCTCTAGCTTCACAAGTTTAATTAGAAAGCCTTATATTTTAGTCTTACGGTGAGCTAATGAAATCCAATGGTGGACTTCTCATAATGACTAAATCTAGCATTCACTACAGATTAAGCACTTTGATCTATGTTAATTCTCTCCAAAAATTTGGGAATCTTGATGTATATACATTTATATTTAAACCAGTAATTCCCTTTTTTTTTTTTAAAGATTTTATTTATTTATTTGGCAGAGAGAGAGAGATCACAAGTAGGCAGAGAGGCAGGCAGAGAGACAGGGGAAGCAGGCTCCCTGCCGAGCAGAGAGCCCGATGAGGGGCTTGATCCCAGGACCCTGAGATCATGACCTGAGCCGAAGGCAGAGGCTTTAACCCACTGAGCCACCCAGGCGCCCCCAGTAATTCCCTTCTTAAAAACAATGACTTTGATTGCCTTGTACTTATAAATGGTTGGAGAGGACCTTGCCAGGGATGGAAAGAAAGTCTTCTCACTTGCTGTCTGAGGTAAGAAAATGTGTTTCCTCTCAGACATCTACAGAGGCTGTGTTACATTGCAAGAGATGAATGTCTTTTCTTCATAACTCCAAGAAAAAGGGTTAGGTGTTTCTAAATTCAATACCTGTTTTGTCTGGAACACCCACATGACCTTGAATGGAAAAGCTACCAGTTTCTTACCAAAACCCAAGTTCTAAATGAATGAGAAGTGTGACTTTGGAAAAGTTACTTAACCTTATCACCTATGAAACACAGAAAAGGGACTATATAATCTCTAAGGTGCCCTCTTGCTTTAAAATTCTATGACTACATTTGAATTCTCTTCTTAAAAACTTACCAAAATTTGTGTTTTCTTTTTGCCAGTATTTTAGCCCAGAATATCAAGTGAAGTCATAACACCCTAGGGAAAAATTAATCTTTCATATTCACAAAATGAGATGTTTGGTTTTAATTTTATGGTTAAATTTAGGCCAATTCTTGTGTCTTCCAAACCCATTAATCCCTACAAGCACCTCTGTCCATGGTGCTGATTCTACAGATCACGTTGGTACAAAGATTGAGGGCTCTGTAGCCTGCAGTAGTTCTGAATCAACAGAATGACAGTTTGGGGAGTGAGAAGAAGTAGACAGCGACTAAAATATGAGCAGGGAAAAAAAAAACAGAGAGCCATACAAAACTAATGTAACTAAGAAAATGGAAATTGAGATTAAAATTGGAAAGGACACTACAAAGGAAGGAAAATGAAGTGAAAAGGAAGAAACAGACTTGAGGAATCAGGAGGAGGTGGAAAAAAGTCAGAGAAGAGAAATCTTTCTTTGTATGTTTTTGAGTTGTTCCAGAATTTCTTGAGCAGAGTTACATGGAACAACAGCAAAGGCTGAGGCAATCCAATAAAGGAGAAATGAATAATATATCTAAACCTAAACAATGGGATATGACTAAAGAACAACCCCTATATGTTTGTACTAGGAATATCTGGGTATATCCCGGTATCAACTGAATTTGTGAAGTTAGAGATGTGGAAATGAAAACACTGCAGAACAAATCATGACATGAGGTCACAGGAGAGCTGTGAAAAATGTGTTTGGGGGAATTGAATTCACTGAAGTGCAGGGAACAAGGGAATGATATCAGAGATGAAAATGACTGGAATACACAAAATCCATAGTAGGGAGTGAGAACCCAAAATAAAAAACTGGAAAGTCTTATAGGTAAAAAAAGTAATATTTTCCCTTCTCTCCAAATGAACCCCCTTGCCAAAAACCAAAAAGAATAAAAACTTTTCCCTTGAGTTGCTGTTTCCTTCTAAGTCATAACATCTCAAAATGTGGAACAGAAGTAGACTGAAACCCAAGCAACAAAAAAGAGATGGTATTGGAAATAATTCCCCTTCAGAGTTGCTCCTCCTAAGAAGCCTTTTAATGATTTTATTCATTACCAAAACTTAGAGAAGGAAGTAGTTTCCAAAGGAGAAATAAAATGAACAAGATTTCAGGTTCGTTTTGGACTTCATGTTTTTGTGATGTCTTATTATATTGGGAGCTTTTCTACATGCATTCAAATGCTCTTTTACTTTAAATGTCCATGTTCATGAAGACAGCTTATGACCAGTTGGGTGGGTCTTTTTGGTCCCCATGACATGAGACTATGTAGATTGGCTTTGAAAATATGAAAGCAGCATAACTCTTTAACCTTTAATTAACTATTCCTACATACTCAAAAGCTTAGTCCAAATTTATTTTTATTTTAATCATTTTCAGTTTTAATCTAAGGGGGCAAAAACTACAACCATTTCATAATAGTGCAGAATTATAAATAGTTAAGACCATTGTTTTAGAGCCAGACAGATTTGTGTGGAATTCTGGAGCTGCCCTTTACTATCTATGTGACTTTAGTTAATTAGTTAATTTAGTTAATTTACCTCTTTCAGCCTTTGCATCCTCATCCATGTATGGGATTATTATATCCTATCTCAGAGGATTCCTGTGATGTCTAAATGACATAATATAGTTTGAGTATCCAGCACAAAACAGATGCCTAACTATGGAAAACTGAAAGATGCCAGTGAAGGAATGGCTTAATTAGAAGTGTTTATTTCAAGAGAAACTGTATTTTAAAAACTTTTATCATCCTACATAGTTATGTAACAGTTTCCACTGGGATGCCATTAAAGTTTTGTAATAATTTCAAGCCAACAATAAAACACATGGATCGGTAAGAAGGGCTCAGATGTGTACCACGCCTTATTCTTACAAGAAAAAAAAAAATTCTTACAAAAACATCTGGCTGCTTTTAATGCCTTAGGAGATGCAAGCTGTTGTTTGGGGAGCAAACTTTTTCTCTCGAAAAACACTGGATGGTGAAGTAGCACTTGCTTTGGAAATCTACCATGTGGTCCTTATGTACCACCGGTCTCCCATATGGGCTGAAATACATTTGTAGGCAGAAAATGTCTGTGAGTGTAGAGGTGATTTAGAGGTTGGAATGGCCCTTGGAGGAAAATAGTGAAATCATAGTAAACTCAAGATCACTTTACCAAGATGTCTGCATGCAGAAAAGTGAGCACAAGTAGCTTTGGCATCACCAAGACTACCTACCACAAGTAAAAGAAAAGAAAAATGTAACGGCTCCTACTGTTTGGTCTCCATTCTTGGAATCTGGCCATTCAAAGGAACTTGTCCTTACCTGCCTGCTTTGGTGATGATCATCTCAGTTCCAATGTCATGGAACCTCTTCCAGAGGTCAGCGCATTGCAGCTCCACCTGAATCTCTTCCATGGAAGACATGGCAGCAGGCACAGGGCCTGCAGCACCAGGGCCCAAGTCAGGGTGAGTGTCAAAGGAGCAGGAAGTCCGCTCGGTGAGCACCTCAGAGTCTGAACCAGTGCTTTGCTCGGAATCTGCAAAATAAACAATTAAGTCTTAGGTGAGAAACTGCTGAGCCTCTCCCACCCCCCCTCCCCCACTGCCCTGCTTTGGTGACTTAAAGCTGGGAAGCTCCAGAGCACAGCACTGAGGGTATTTTATTATTTTTTTATGGTTTGTTTTTGTGATTTACGACCATCTTTTAGGTTTTGCGTTTCCAACATGACATCTGGCATTTTAGCAACAGCTGAACAAAACCGGTCCACAACAGGCAACATAAAGAGTGATAATGTCACCACGGTGAAGGGAAGAAGCCAAACAGGGACAATAAAATAAATGCCAAATTTAAAAATAATAATAATAATAATTATAGACCACAGCTCCAAATCTAGACAATTTCACTGGGGGCTGGGGTGGGGGTGGGGTTCGATGCTAAATAATATATTCTTTAATGTCCTACACTCAGAATCATTGCCCATCCGCCAGTAATTTTTAAACAAAGCAATTTTTTTTCTCTATTTATATATCCTGGTCATCAAAAGTAATGAAAAGTTGTTTGGGATCTTTAGAAGCACTTTGTCATGTATTTGAATAAATGGCTTTTCCTAAGAGTCCAATCAGGCCATTTTGGATGAAAAAAGAAAAAAAAAAATGTCTGTTGTAAGGCATATGGAAAAAGTTACCCAAGAAGGCAGTTGAAACAAAGGGAATAAATGAGTTCAGGAGACACCTTGATTGGTTTCTGAAGTATGAGCAGAGGGGAGGGGCGATCCAAACAGGAAGGTAGGATTGAGAGCAACCAAATAAAAAGCTGGCATGCTGTGCCAGATGGTCCTTTCTTCCTGTGTCTTCTGTACTCATGAAGGGGTTGGGCGGGGGGGGCACGTAGTGTGATAGAGAAGGCTGGAGTCAAATTTACCAGGGAATTTACTGTAATTTTTAAAGCGCTTTACTCTTAGAGGCCCAATGCCAAGAAGCTTATCTCCTAAGATTTCCCAAACTCAGATTAGCTGATACAATCTTCTTAGGTCAAATGATACTGCAAGCTAAGCCTGAGAACCTATTTCTCCAACCCTCCCTTAACATCTAGGATTCTGATTGCTTCCCCAGTCAATAAATACATTCACAAATAGAGGCTGGAAACAGCAGGGTCTCATGCTGACGACCTACTGTTCGGTACTGCCAAAGGTCAGAGCCTCTTGGGCATCTGTCCTTGACAATAGTAGATGAAGAAGGAGGGCGCCTGGGTGGCTCAGTGGGTTAAAGCCTCTGCCTTCGACTCAGGTCATGATCTCAGGGTCCTGGGATCGAGCCCCGCATCGGGCTCTCTGCTCAGCGGGGAGCCTGCTTCCCCCTCTCTCTCTGCCTGCCTCTCTGCCTACTTGTGATCTCTCTCTCTCTCTGCCAAATAAATAAATAAAATCTTAAAAAAAAAATAGTAGATGAAGAAGGATGGGACGGAAAGTCAGACCATCTTGCTGCCATCCTCACTTACCTGCAGCAGGTTTATAGGCCTGTGAAATCCCCTCCCATAAGACCTTCCCTTTTCCTTCCTTCTAAGCCCTGATGTCTTCCTCTCTCAGACCCAGGCAGCATCACTGGCAAGTTCTCCAAATGCTGCCAGTGCTCACGGGGAGCAAAGGGACATTTCTCTCCATCCTCCCCAGTTCCCCACCTTTTACTTCTGAAGACATTCAGGGTACTGCAGAACTGAACCAAGCTCCGAAATGACAGGAAAGTCTCTGCCCCAAATCTAGTTCATCCACACTCACTAGCCCATTCACACACACAATATATATATTCACACACACAAATATATATACATACGTATATATGTGTATATATATAGGTTTTACATGTCCAAGCATATAATCTTATACTTGGCGCTAAACAGGGGCTAACTTTGGTCTCCTTCATGCACAGCAAATTGGAGCTGCTTATCTAAGATGAAAGTTGCTGCTGCTGAGTGATGAATCTCCATCCTAGCCTGATTCTACATGCCCTTCCGCTGTAGAGCCATTGTATAGACATGACACACTCGGCCAAACACAGGAATTCTGATCCCCTGAGACATGGATTCCCAAATCCCATTGTTACTGTGACATGCCAAGAGCTCCTCACTTATCACAAGTATTGTGAACTTTTCGAAAACTTCTCAGAGCTAGAGTTTTAAAAAATAGTCTTGTCCTACCTTTGGGAGCAAAGTGGTATGAAATCCGCTTACCATAATGTGCTACAATTATGAAAAAGCTGGAAATTTTGGACATATGATTTCTCCAATGAGTGTTTAGGAAGAGGGAGGGAAGGGAAAGGTATCGCTATGCTAAGTGATAACTTTTTAATGGTGGCCAAACGGGATCGAATGGGGACTATGGCTGGAGAATTAGGAAACCAAAGACTTTACTCTTAACTCACCATGTCATCTGAAATAAAGGCGGAGCTCAAAGTGTAACATTAATGGACTAAAAGTCCATTTAATAATGAATTACCTGGACAAATCACTTAACTATAATGGACCTATTTCCTTATCATGCATTTAGAAAGATTGAGCTGAAAACTTTTATAATCTCGATGCATACTTTCTAATGCAACTTTCAGGGATAACCCAGGCAACCTCAATTAGAAGCATCAGATTAAAACTGCTTGGGCAAGACAAGTTAAATGAGGAGAACGTCTGGGGGCTCAGATTCACATTATCATAGAAGTTAAAGAAATCAGTGGGCATTCTGTTTATAGTTTCAATCAAATCAATCAATAAGCACCTATCAGCATGTGGCCCTATATGAGGTACCAGGTAGATAATTTGAAACAGAATCCCAGACCTTGAGAAGTTCCCCAGTTAGTGTTCATTAATTACGTGTTTATTGGGTGCTTACTATGTGCCCAGCACTGTGCTAGATCCTGAGAAATACCGAAGTACAGAATGAGGCTCCAACTAAGAGTATTTACAGTACAAATGGAAACTGAGCGTATTCACAAATAGAGACCAAGACAAGTACTACCACATAGTTCTCCACACCACTGCATATTGCCTTGTATGTCTCACAGGAATCCAGCAAAGAGAGGGATCTGACGACAGGAACAGTCCTGGGGAACTCAGGCTTACTAGAAAATAAGTGGACAAGATGTGGAGGCATAGGCAGTATTTGCCCAGGAAGAGGATTTCCAGACACAGTTATTTGTTTCACTGGGAAGTACTCTGTGCTCCTAGGTTCTCTCTCCCTCACAAAATAGAGCCTAAGTGACTTTTATATACAGAATACAGGCACCAGCCCACGTTTTCAATAACATAAATTAAGCTACCCTATAATACCCTTAAAATAGGGTTAAGATCAACACCTTAGGTAAAAATAAAATTTAATCCTTTGTAAGATGTGCTTCTAAATCATAGTTATATAAAATATTTAGGCTAACCAGATCATTTATTTCAGCTATTAATAAGAACATATAATCAAGTTAACTAAGTCATGAATATAAGAAATGCGGGTTATTTCAATCAAATAGGGCCATCCATTCAGTGCCTTGAATATCAGAATACATCTCTGTGTTTTCAAGCTTTTTTATTCTCGGCAATTTGTGACTTCCTGCCTTCAAAAAAATAACCATTAGGAACTCATCTGAATGACCCAGAAAGACTTCTTGGCTGTCAGATGTCTCCTGTGGATAGCATTTGAACAAGGGAAGTTTTAGCAAATCAGGAACATAAATGATAAAGTTATATATAACTAAGGAAGTTAAAGGAGGCTTGAGAGCTTGCATAGATCCATGTTACAAGTCACTGGAGAACATCGTGTGACTCATACAGTCAAACCACCATATCTATTACCATCCAAAAAAATCCCTTAACAAGAGATTCTAACCATCAGCTCATAGTGTCACTGGTTTTCTATCTCTGACCTATTTCATGTTGATAATATGGACACAGTAATGCTAAGTTCCCATAGGAAGTTGGGTTTAGCTTACAGTAAGTTCAAGTCTCAATTCATGCAAAATAACAGCAATAAGAAAATAGTTTCTTCATTTACATTTACATTTTACACATTATTTAATATATCCTTCCACTTGATGAGGTAGAAATGGCGTATTTTTATGTCCATTATATAGATGAGGTAAGTGAGACTAAGAAAATTAAAAACAACAACGTGGCCTAGAAGATAGGTTTTCTGCCTCCTGATCCAATGATCAGACCTCTCCCAAGATCATATTAGGTTCAACCCCAGCCAAAAGAGCCAGCAATTCTTTAATAACCCTCAACTATCGTAACCATCCTTACAAATGAAATGGCTTAATATGTTTGATCCTGGCCAAGTCACATAACTATTCTGGCCCTCATTTTCCTTAATTGTTTTAACACAGCACATGCACATTTAATTAGAGGTACTATAAAGTCCCTTTTAAGTCTAATGTTTACTGGATGGATTAGTAGTGCAGCTTAAAGACCACCAAGTCTAACAACAGCAACTCAACCATGATAAGTTGAGTTGGTTGGCATGCATAGAAGATGCCTAATTTATGTGTATTTTGATTTAATATCAAAACCAGACACTGTTAAAACGGATTTCACAATCTTCCAGGCAATTTTCATCTCCACTTAACTAATAATTTTGAGGAATAATTCATTACTACAGTGAATGGAACACATTTATGCCTGGGGACCCGCTGCTCACCATGAGTAGGGTATTGAAGAGTCACTTCATTTCACAGAGCCTCAGTTTCGGTATCATTACTATTTCCTTATCTTATCTATTACTATTTCCTTATCTTTACTATTAGGGACTGGGGGAAGATATCTTCTTGCTTAGAAAATTATATTTATAGCTTTATGATAAAATAGAAATTAATGATTCTGTTGATAACAATGCTAGTGACTTAGGACTGTGAGATGAATATAAGCCCACAAGAACTATCCCAACCAAAGGGCTAATGGTCAACATCTATTAAACATTTGCTAAGTATCTGATGCTCTGCTAAGACTTTATATACATAACATTATTTAATAAAACAAATCTAAGCATTATTATTATCTCCATTTTATATATTATTGTCACCAAAATCCAGATTACATCAGCTCCACCTCCTGGGGACTGCAGGCACATGAGACTATATTTAATTCCACTTCTATTTTGCCAAACATTTCTGCTTTGTATAGATCAGGTTATATAGTAATAGACCAAGAGAGATAAAATAGGTTCTTGCTCCAAAGGAGCTCACAATCCAATTTCATAGGAAAGGACACACAAACCGTTAAAGAAGACTGGCTATGATAGGTGTTCCAATAGATATGGGAGCAAGGTATTAAGGAGCTTTGAAGAGCAAGGAAGTCAATTATTTGGGATCAAGAAGACTTCACAAGGTGACGTTTGAGGATGGACTTGCAATAGAAGTTCAATATGAGCACACAAAGAATTTATGGGGATGGAATTTAAGGTAGTGGGAATAACATCAGTAAGGACTTGCCATTTTTAGAGAATTACAAACACACCAATATGGCCAGAGCTTAAAATACATAATGGAAGGGGGGAGGTGAGATAAGAGATAAAAGGTGGAAAGTCAGGTTCAACTCAAACTCAACTAAATGACTACTTATTTAACATTTACTATGTGCCAGCCACTCTTCTAGATCCTTGAGACATCAGGGGTGAAAAAAAGTCTCTGGCCACATGGAGTTTATATTCCAGGAGGAACTTGGGTGTCATAATATGGAGTTTAGACTTTGGTTTCTTTAACCAAAGTCTTTCTTAAGTGGAGGTGATGATAGTTCTGTCTTCCCTTCTAAACTGTGAATTCCACAAGCTGAATTTAATGCTTTGTCATATCTTCTATATGCATGATGTACAATAGCCCAGTTTCAGTGTGGGAGATGGGTCATAGAAGACTACTGTAGTCAGATAAGAGATGCAGAATTTTCTGATATTAGATACACAGTGCCACTTCCATAGGCCTAGACTTCAGCTACTCCAAGGAAGAAAACAGTTTGAAATAAAGGAGAAAGATACAACCCAGATGATAATCAATCATTTTTTTTCTACCGATAATCGGAACATGACTATATTCAGTGGTCCTTCCTATCTGATATGGGTGAGGCAGCCACTCCTTGGTCTATTTCCTAAGTCCTGAAGTCTCCAAAACCAAGACTCCCACAGCCATCCCAGGGCTCCCAGTCACACCAGAGCAGACATCAGAAGCTTATAACCCAGGCAGCTCTCTCTGTAGCAGGCTCAAGTAAACTCCTATTTCTGGAGGATCTCTGCAGTGGAAATTGGTTCTGGGATGTCAGATTTTATCAGGTAGCTTAGCAAAATCTGGTGATGAAACTTTTCATAGAGTAATTCTAAACATGGCAGAAGCAGAGCATTTGGCACTGACCCGAGTACGGACTGAGCCCAAATTTGATACCCAGTCCAGAGCTTCAAGGGAATGAACTATAACCCAGGTTGGATTAAAGTAAAATTATGATGATAGCAAACACTCAAACAAGCCTGTTAGATGACTTTAGTGATGGAATGAAGTCTCTGAACTCTCCATGCCCTCCAAGTTCTATTTGGGAAAAGGGGGCAGGTAACCCGAAGCCTGCAATTCCCATGCCAATAAGCCAATTAAGGAGACCAAAAGTACATATCTCTCAGCTGCCTAAAGCACTCTCCACCTGACAACCAGCATCTCTCTCAGTGATACACAGAACCAGAGGCAAGGACCCAAAGTCATCCCTGAGAACTCAGACTTTTAAAGAGGCTTTGCAAAGAAGTGGCAGCACTAACTTTTATATCTACTCCTTGTTGATCAGACAAAGGCTCAATGTCATGAAAGGTTCAGCCTCTTATGCTCCAGCATACTTTGAAAGTGGAAGCAAAAAAGGAAGAGAAGTTATGAGCACTACACTAGATATTCCGTATACATTATCTCGTGCAATTTTCATAGAAAACCCTACGAAGTAAGCACTACTGTTGCCATTTTATAAAGGAGGAACCTGGGGCTTGGTGAGACTGAGAGGCTTTCTCACATTATATAACTAGTCATAGTGGGATTTGAGTCCTCCTGACACAAGAGTTGATGCTTTTTCCACTATATACTCTTTCCCCATTTTCAGAACGAGTCCTACAGAGCTGGGTGCTTCTCATACTGAGCTTGGAAATGCAGAGCTAACGTTCAGGCAGTTCAGTGAGAAGACAGATCCATGGGAACAAAGACATGGTCAGTTCTTTGGGGAGAGGAGAAAATTCAAGCCAGTCAGACGAATTTTGCTCTCAGTAGCCGGGCAGTTGTATTCAGGAATATTTGAGATATGTTCACCAACTTAATATTATTTAATAAGTAAGCACAAGTACAAAAAAACCACCTTTTGTTGTATTTTACTTCCTGTCCCCAGTCCCCCTTGGGTAAAACATCCAAAGGTGACAGGTTACTGAAGATCAATGTCAATGTCAAGCCACTCTTTCACTCTAGCCTAGACCATAAGCAAAACATTAGAAGGTACTCAGAAAATGTTTGGGCTTTGAGAAATGTGTAATGACTGCATTGAAAGATAAGAAAAGGCAGCTGACTTAGTTCCTACTTATGCCGAATTTGGTTTATTTAGGCTTAGCTCAGGTCACAGTTCATGGTGCAAGAGTTTCTGATAGTCCCAAATAGATATCTATATTTGAGGAGGATTCATCTGATAACAATGCATGTGAAAGCATTTATAAACAGTAAAGTATCAAATTCACATATAAGATTACATGCCAATGATGAAGTTAATCAGGAAGACCAAGAAAAAATTAAGACAAATATGGGTCTTGTGTTTCCTAAAACAATCCTAATTCCAAGTATTTTATTTCATTCTTCCTACAAAATTAAAATTTTTGAGATTGACTTTTGGTTCAGAAAATATTCCTGATGGAAATCACAGAAAATGCATAAATAGAATAATAAAACATTGGTCACAAGCCACATGGCAATATTCTATCTAAATACCTTTTACACTAGAGGTCCTCCCAAAGTTGATCCTAATTGACTGGGTGGTCTTCAAGATTTACCAGTCAATTTTGAGCCAGCAGCTGTCAACACAGGCCCCTCCTTGAGGCTCTTGGCATATTTTCTGAGTGAAGTGACACATTAGTTCATCTCCAAGCAAGTGCTTGTTTGCTCTTTGCAACCACAACTACTTCTAATGCCCCAGCACCACCCTGACCACTGCCATAGCACCATCAGTCATCTGCCATAGTGGTCTTTAATTTCCATGAAGTGAGAGAAGGAGCCCTTCCGCCATAGGCCCTAGAAGAACTTGCCTTATACCTTATTAGGATATTCTCATTGAGCACCAATAAATAAACAAGTATGTGCTAATACACTAAAGGGGAAGAAGTAAACAGCCAACAGTAAGTATAATTTAACTTGCAAAGACAGTGCCCTTGGAGATGGTGATCTCAAACATGTAAACAGAATAGACATTTAAGTACAACCAGCAACATGAAATTCTCTTCAAATTATACGCAAGAGACCACCAGCTACACTAAGTTTAAAACCCAACGTATCATGCCCAACATAGAGAGCCGTCCTGTTTAAGGACTATAAGAGAGCTACATGGCTGGTAACTATGTAACAACCTCCCCAATAATCTTCTAAATCCATCCGTTTGATAAATCATTTATTTATTCAGCAAATAATTGTTAATTAACTCACTTAGACCTAGTAATGTGCTAGGTACTATGAGGGGCACAACACTGAATAAGATATGATCTTTGTTCTCAGGAACTTACAAAATCACTTAGGAGACAGACTAGGTCAATAAATAATCTAATAAAAATAGAATAGTCAAAAAAAAATAGAATAGTCAAAAATCCAACATGGCACATAGCACACTAGAGTTTAGAATTTGGAATTCAAAAGACCAAGTTCTAAAGTTCACCTCTTCCTTTCCAACTGTCCAATCTTGAACAAGTCACTTAACCTCTTGAATTCTAAGTTTTATCATTTGTAAAATGAGCATATCATTAGTACCTACTGTGTGAATCACTAACACAGCATGTATGTATGTTTACGTGAATACCTTACCAATAGTAGAACAGTAAAAGGGATAGATAAATGAGAATTTTCATGTTCATCTAAAAGAAACATCAACAAAATGCTATGGAAGTTTAGAGATGAGAAGACTCTCTTCCAGCCCAGTGGTCTTTTCTGGGCCTAATGAAGAGATGTCTGCAATAAAAAGGCAGAAATGGGGGAAAGGGGGAGAAGGATCTTCCAGGAAAGGGGAACTTTATGACAGAGGTATGGCAGTCAAGTCTACCAGACAGGTTTAGAGAACAGCAAGTAATTCAGAACACATCTCCATTACTCCTCTTATATCCTCAGCACCTGGGACAGTGCCTGGCACCTACTATGCACTCAATAGAATGTTGGTTTTGTTGAATAAATGAATGAATGAAATGTTGTATGTTTAGCAAGGCAAGAGAAGAGATGTGACCAAAGAGCTGGGAAGTGTAGACTGAAGCCAGATGAAGAAACTTGCATGCTATTCATCTTCTGATCTTCTTCCAGAGACCAACATACCTCTGATAATGAGGTATCTTCATTGAATGCCATGTTCCTAATGAAATCTCAACAGGGTCACCTCCACATATAACCTAAATTATTGGCATCCTACCCTCATTTCCTTCCATGACGGTGAGTTGCGTTAAGCTGATTGGCAAGATCTGACCCAAAGTTTTTCATAGGCTTCAGATGAGTTCAGTGAATTCAGTCACTTCTGTGAGTAGCACTCACAGCCAAGCATCTGGAAAATTCTCAGATACTAACTCTCCTCCACCGCAACCCAAGAAGAGAAGGTTCCAGGGGTCATGGGGATAAAAATGGGGAAAAGAGTGAGACCTTCAAGTGCTAGAACTAGTGATGCTGAGGGAGAAGTAGGGTGGCACACAGCCCTCTCCTTCAGAAACAGAGTGACTCCTGCCCCCTCCCCACCCCCATTCAGCTAGGGTCTGTGCTGTCTGCAGTAAACGTCTCTCACGTTTGCTGAGATGCATCCAGGAAGGGGATAAAGCACAGCCCTTCTTTAGAATCACACAGACCCAGAAGTATGACTTTGAGCAAGCAACTTAACCTTTCTAGGCCAATTTCCTCATCTAAAATAGAGATGCCTATAACTCTCAGTAAAGCCCTTGGCACACAGCAGGACTATACTTCCATCGTTTGAAAGGGGAGTGACCACAAGGAATAGATCTTTTCCCAATCACTTCCCTGTCCATATCTGAGAGAGAGAAAGAAGGTTTGTTATTTCAAATAGAGAAAAGGAAATCCTAATAAGGAAAATGTAAAGTGTAGATCACATGGTGAGACAGTAATTCAGGGCCTGGAGCAGAAACCATCAAAACTGAACAGTGTTAGAAGAAACGGTGGAAAGGCAAAAAGAAGGAAAGCAAAGAAATACTGAAAATGTCAGCTAAGAAATCCTCCTTTTGTGTGGGTCTGCCTACGTGATGCTCCCCTGGTAGACAATGGCTCCCACACTATTGAGAACAAAAATAACTAGAATGTAAAAGAAGAGACAACAGGGAATACCACTGGGCAAAGATGTCTGTTGGACCTTCAGTAAGGAAATGCGGCTGGGGAAGCAAAGTGGAACCTTGATTTTGGTCAACCTTGGCTAGAGAAGAAGTCCAAGGGGACTGTTTCATGAGAAAGAGGGACACATGAAAGAGCCAGGAGGCCGCGGCGTCCCCTGACTCCAAATCGACAGCCTTGTCAAGAGCACTCACCCTCTGGCTCAGGCTAAGGAAAATACACACTGAGGAGGCAGGAAAGATCTAGAGCTTAAGGGAGTCTCCCAGGGAGCACAGGGATGAGATGTGAGGGCTGTGTACTATAACCCTATCACTGAGACTTAGCCAAGGTGACCTGCCCAGTGCTACCCACCCAGAAGTACCAGAGAGAAGCAAAGGACCCGGATCTTGCTCCAAAGCCTGAACCCATCCACTGTGCCACACTTCCTTCGGAAATCCTAAAGCCAAATGCTTTGACAAGGGAAAAGAATCCAGTTTGGGGGTATAGGGCAAGCACTGAAGAGTGAAACGCACACCCTGGATTCATCATATTCATGGCAGTGTCTTTATATTTACAATTCACCGACCCCCGGATGGAGACGCTTACCAAACTGGGAATCCATCCTCACATCCCAAGTCCCCAGAACCCTCCAGGAAAAGCCCCCCTCCTGTCTTCTCTGGTCTTTTTCTTCCTTCTCAAGCCCTCCTCAGAAGAGAATGAGTCATCAAAGGATGCTCACCGCAGGGCAGATGTTTGGTGATGGCCAAGAAGAGGGTGGGGCAAGGTAAGGGCTCGCCTAACACGGTCCTCTACGTAAAGGCCGACTTGGGAATCCCAAAGTCAACACGTTATTCCTAACTCCATTCCTGCCTCCCTGAGTAATCCTGCCCAGATCACTTAACTCCACTCCTTCCTCCACCAACACCTGGGTGCCAGCATGCCTGTTTTCCCCCAGGCCTACCTACCTTGGTCAGAACGACTCTTAAAGAGACAGCGTCCTCCAAGTGTGTCAGCAATTCAGACACGGACAGCTTCTAAAATAGATGGTGGGCGTCTGCTGCTCTCCGAAGGAGCCGTGTTGTCACCGAGGTAGCAGGATTTCCTTGCCAAAGCTCCTTCCACCCTCCTCCCCATAAGGCTCTGCACTCCCTCTCCCTGTCCCGGCCCAGGAAGACTTGGAGCCCAGGGGCCGTGGCATTTAAGCACTGTCACAGCTCCCACTTCAATCCCCGTCATGGTGCCAGCTTGGCATCTGTCATGATGACCCAGCCTGAACTGTGTTTAGAAGCCTCGGACATGGCACCATGTCCCGGCCCATCTCAGAGTGACAGGAGATTTCCTGAGCACCTGGGCGTGGATTCCCTCCAGAGGATGGGGGTCAAAAGGACTTTCGAATGGTCTGTTTCCTTCTCAGGAGGGTCCCCACCTGCTGGAGGCCTTCCTCAGAGACTCAATCTCCGTCAATGTTATCATTGCGCCCTTTTGCAAAATCCAGACTTTTTATAAAGCTTATGAGATGTGTTAGAGGAAAGAGAGAATCATGGGAAAATCTATCAGAAAATGGGTTTAGTGGTCTGTCCATGGACTATTCTTACAAACATACTTCCCTAGAATTATATCCTGGGGGTGCACAGAATCTACCAGACATTGCCAGTCAACAGGGAGAGACTACCTAGGACTCTGAACTTCTTGGGGGACAGTACATAATAATTCGCGTCATCTTGGCAGCCTCTATGCCCATCTTGAAAGTAGCCTACTAGAGTCCAAAAAAAAAAAAAAAACAAAACTGTAAGTTATTCCTGATTACCAGTTAAAAAAAAAAACCAAAAAACAAAAACACTAAAAAAAGTTTTTATTTACACTTTAATGTAATCTCCACCCAGACAGGCAGACTGATAATTGGGTAACACTAATTGGGTGGGCTGTCAGTTTCGAGGGTTACTGCACATGGAGTGGGTCTAGTCCTCGACTCTGCTAGAGTATCGGAGAAAGAAAGGCTTTTTCCTTATTGACCCTCAACCCTCTGCACCAGTGTCCCTCACCAGAGTCCCATGAAGATACCCTGTCATTTAAAAAGCATCAGTGTTTGGCCTCTCCCCATTTCTGGGCAAGGACCCAACACTCAGAGAATGTGGTTTTGGGATCATGGCATCTAATCCATTCAAGGATTATTTTCCCCCCTACTGCTCAGATGCGTGTGTTAATCATCACCTCCCTTTGTTCTGTAATAAATTCAGCCCTGGCTAATTCCGAGCCTCTATGCATCACTGGAGTTTAAAGATGGCAGTTTTTGACAGGTCAGATAGTTAGAATCAGTAGACCACCAACCAGTCAAAATCTTAAGTAGTTTTAGGAACATGTGGAAGCAATTTTTTCCCAGAATTCACAAGTCTGAAGGATGAGATCTTATTGATGGCGTGTGGGCTGTTGTATATATTAAAATATTACTTTATATACCATACTCTATGTGTAATCAAAACTGATTTAACAGTGAAGGCAGATTTTCCTTATTATATCAAATATCACATGTTTTATCAGGTAAAAATTACAATGGAATACACACTACATAGCATCTTTAAAAGAACCAAGAAAAAAGTAAGATAAAATTACAAGTGAATGTGAGGGCACCTGGCTGGCTCAGTCGGTGGAGCATGTGACTCTTGATCTCAGGGTCATGAGTTCGAGCCCCACACTGAGCAGAGCTTACTTTAAAAAAATATATATATATGTATATATAAATATATAATAATAAAATATATAAATATATACATACATTTTTAAGTAAGCTCTATGCTTCATATATATATATATATATAAATATATATATATATATATATATATATATGAAAATGTGCAAGAACTATAGATGTAAAATACAAATGTTATAGGCTATGGAACTTCACAAAAATCAGAGTATTTTGTGTGACACTAGCTGTATACCTACATTTCAATTATAACCATCTCAAATGCATGCAGTGAATCTTTTTATAAAGGAAATAGTTTTGTAAAATATTAATTTCTAATTTTTTCAATGAAAAGGCTATTAACTTAATGTCAGTGGAAGGGCTTTGGGGCTTTATATGACCTAAAGTCATAGGTTAAATTTGTAAGAGCTTGCATTTCTCTGGGAAGAGAATGTATGGTATTTATGGGATTCTCAAAGCAATCCATGACTTTAAAAGGATGAGGACCACTGGTTTGAGAGGCTTTCTCCAAGTGGGGAAAATGTCTAATTTCTAAGTTCGTCTGCTGTAATGTAAAGCATTTCCCCTTAGCCAGATATTTCCAACAGGAGAAATATTCAAAATGCAACACAGAATACTAGCAGGGCATCTTCACAAAAACATGTTCTTTGTCTCCCTTACAAAGACAAAGTGGTTGTTTCTCTGCAAGTGTTAAACTTTCTCTGTATGGTTCCTTATTTCTCATTTATCTGTATTTTAACCACATATACATGTATGTATAAATGGGTTTTTTTAAATCATTTGGGGAGGTAGGAGGAATTAAAAATTATCTTTAAGTGAATGAAAATGGGGCTTTTTCTTCAGCCTTGCTGCTTTGACTCATTCATACTCCCTCACTCTCCTTCCCACCCCACCCCACCCCACCCCACCCCACCCCACCCCCACGGCCCCGGCTCTCAGAAAATCCCCAGTTGGCAAAGGAGGCCCAGGCTCACCAGGCCGTTTCTCCTCCTGTGTGCTAAAACCACAGTAAGTTTGCTACTGTGGGACACACAGTCTGGTCCCCTCACCAGGGATGGGCCCCAGATCAGTGGTTCCCATGCCTCAGAAGAAACCCTCCTCCCAGCCCCCGCCCCCAACCCCACCCCCCACCCCGGGCCTGTGTCCTCTAGGGCAGTCCCTGCAAGAGGCAGCTCCTCAGGGAAGGCTGGGCACAGCGAGTAGGTGACATTGCCTGCTGCAGGCCTGCCAAGGCTTTCCTAAAGGCCACGGCAACCGAGCCTGCCCACGAGAACATTTTGGTGAGCTCTGTTTGTTTGCTACTGAGAACCTCCTTGCCCTCAGAGTCTATTTTTACCATGCTGTGACAGCAGAGTCTTCCGCGTGAAAGTGAATGATATTTATCAAAAGTGAATGATAAATAGAGTAAACTCTCCATTATCTATCATTCTGTGGTGAAAGGAACCCCGGATTCAGAACCAGAAGGCGGGAATTAGAGCCCTGGTTCTGACCTTGATATGACCTTAAGGAAGCCACTGTGTCCTGCTGAGTGTCAGCAGAGGCATCTGTAGAAAGTGGATAAGGAATCCCACTGCTTACCCCACTCAATGAGTCCTCAGCAGGATGAAATCATGCAGATGAAAGCACTGTATCAACTACAATGTGCCTTCGAAATAGAAGTCATCAGCACCACATTTCATCATTTAACCCACAGAGATTTCTCCCTGTGCTCGAAACTAAACCCAAACTGATGTGTCCATGCCCATTAAAGATGGGAAACTGAGGCTTCGAAGCAAAGCGATGACGTGAGAAGGTCTGCTGGCTGGGAGCCTGCACTCTCTCCTCTCACTTCCCCACGCCTCCCCCACGTTGTGCACTTGACTTACTCTTGCTGAGCAACTACTGCCTCGCTTGAAAATGGACTTGATAAGAATCCCTAGCTTCCTGAGGCAGAGATCTAGACAAAATGCTCTCCCCAGCATCTCATCCCATGACCTATGAGTCTGCTAGATCTGAGCAAGGTCTCTGGGTCCCTAATGGCAGGGTAGGGACTAGTGCCCAGGTCTGCTGACCAATGGATCCCATCATATAGTCACTGCCATCGCCCCCGTGATGACCTTGCGGCATGACAAGATCCTGAACTATCAATGAGAAATCACGGTAGAGTTAGAGGCTCTCCATGCTATGTGTGCATTTTACTATGTTCTGATTCTCTGTTAATCAAAGTATGTAGCGTCTCTTCACTGATCAAGAAAAACAGCCCATCCCCTAACACGGGCAGACAGGTAGTTGTCTTTAAATGATCAGATTACATTATACACTCCAGGAGATCTGCTCCATCACAAACCCCTTATATGGAGATCACTAGGCTGTAGACCGTTATTATAGCCAAACTGCTTTGTCTTTATCAGTGACAGGAGGCTTTGTTCATTTCAATGGCAAAATGTTTTGTGGCTAGGCCCGTGGGATTCCCAGACCTGCAGCAGAACTGGCCTTCTGCTCCCTTAGTGTGAAATGAGTCCCGGTGAAACTGCAAGTTTTCTGTAAAGTTACTCAGCTTCTCCAGGGTCTTACATTCCTGTCTCTCTTCTCTCTGGACTTCAGTGTAGCTCTTCTCTCAAAGCATACCTCACTTCTTTGCCCCACCAACTCACTATTGTGGCGGGATTTGACAATGTTTACAAACTCTATGAGGAAATGCCTAACGAAGGATGCTGCTGTTGATTCTCATTCCTCAAAAGAATGAGGGTTTTGGAGGGCTGGGGGTGGGGGACTGGGCGAGCCTGGTGGTGGGTATTGAGGAGGGCATGTATTGCATGGAGCACTGGGTGTGGTGCATGAACAATGAATCTTGTAACACTGAAAAAATAAAATAAAAGTATTTGGGGAGGGGCGCCTGGGTGGCTCAGTGGGTTAAAGCCTCTGCCTTCGGCTCGGGTCATGATCTCAGGGTCCTGGGATCAACCCAGATCAGGGTCCTGATCTCTGCTCAGCAGGGAGCCTGCTTCTCCCTCTCTCTGCCTGCCTCTCTGCCTACTTGTGATCTCTTTCTCTGTGTCAGATAAATAAATAAAATCTTAAAAAAAAAAAATAAAGTATTTGGGAAAAAAAAAAAAAAGAACTTTTTGGAGCCTGTTGCTTGTTGCCAGAGAGGAAGTGACATCTCTTCCCTCCGGAAAGATCCTACTGTGATCGGAGTTGGGATTACGCATCTGGCTTCAGTTCTCACAAAACTATTTGTGGAGCTGAGTGTTCTGCTAACTCAGCCTTTAGAAGAAAGCATGTGACGTGTTTCTTGTCATGCTCTTAAACTAAACTACCCGTGAAAGACTTCCTTCTTGTCGTTGTTTATAATTTAATTATGAACCACTGTGGTCCGTGAAAAAAATACACCCCCTTAAGCAAGGAGGGAAAATGGGTTTTAACACATATGTCAACTGTGGTCATTTGATGGTAGCAGTCAGGAGCACAAAACTGAGGAGTGTGAGGCCCGATCCAGGCTCAAAGGGAAGAGCGCCAGATTGATTAGCGATGTCTGCCAAGGGCACAGAAGTAGGGGGCAGCAGCCTATGTGTGACATATTCACTACTATATCCATTCCAAGGCTTCTACTAATACGTTGTCACGCACGAATCAGCACGCTGTCCCTCTTACCTGCTTTAGGGGAATAAAGGCTATCGTGCTATTGTTCATATTTTCTGCCATTCTTTCCAAGTGGACCAGGTTTTCTGGAGGCAGCAGATAGGCCACTAATCTCTCTCCTCTAGCAATAAGGTCATCATGTTAGCAAAGTTCCTCTGCTCTGACACAGTTGTGGTTTTAATGGAGAACTAATGTCTTCATCAGTATCTGTGCTATTTCACACTTCATTTCCTTCCCCAGCTCTTGGATGAAAACCATCCGGTCCTGGTGATTTACTTTGTGGGAGTTTCTTTCAAGTTAGTTTCCTTCTCTAGGGATGCCATGCAAGCATTTTCAGGGCTCCAGCTGGGGAGCACCCAGCCTTGAAACATCAGTGTGTGATCAAGTCATTCAAGAAAGCTAAAGGCCTTGGCAGGCACCTAGCAGTGAGGTCCTTAGCCTCGGTCTTTGAGGCTGAGGGTAACAGAAGCAGCTGCTACATTTTCTGCCTCTGGGGCAGCACTGCTTCAATGGGGCAAGGTGGTCTAGATTGCCAGGACCCTGAGCACAAGGAGCACACAGAAGGAAAACACAGGTGTTTTGAAACTGAAACAATCCAGGCCTCTCCCTATCTCTCAGTGAGTTTCACCAAATCTGCAAACAACCTCAAGGCAAAAATGACCTTGAACTTCTTTTCTACGACCTATGGTTGCAGCAACCCTCCAGCCCAGATTCTCTAAGGCAGTCCTAATTTCCAATATTCCATTCTGTGGCTCTTGAAGTACATTTGCATTTAAAATATACAGATAGGAGATAACATCCTTGTAGCTGGCTTGAAAAACCATCCCTTAGCGCAAGTACACAATAAAATTCTTAAACTTTTAATTTGGCACCTTGTAGCCAAATGGCACAACCGACAGGAGTGGGTAGGGAGGCTGCAGGAAAAAGTGGCACAACTTCAAAAACACAAAAAAACTTTAAAGGCCTGCTCTCCCAGGACGGAAACACAAAGTACCGCAGGGCTGTCAGTCACGCGGCCTTGGGGGCGGGGCATACGCAGCTGGCGAAGGACAGATTCCCCTGCAGCTTCCGCGGGCAAGGCCACACCTGACTTGTTCTCCACCGGGAGGCGACAAAGAAGAATTGAGGATGAAGGACTCTGAGCCTGCCCTTCACCCTCCGAGAGGTAAGCTTTAATCAGAATACCACACAGAGTTCACTGGTACCAAGAAGAGTAAGAACGAACAGCCTCAATTTCTCAGCGCTTGCTGGTATGAGAGCACGGTGTGCTCCCTATTTCTCACTGGAGGATCAGGCGGGTCATTCTCAACCTCAGCATTTGTGACCTTGGGTCTTTGCCAAACGAGGCAGTCAAAACGGGAAAGCCCAGTGCGTCACAGGGGCACTCTGAATGAGTGCTAGCATTTATGGCACCCAAAAAAGGAGCAACTGTGAGCCATGTTCACACTACAGCCGATGTAAATTTTTAAGAACAGATAAAATCATTACACTGTTTGGATGTCATCTAGCTGTATACAATAAGGGTGGAATATTCCAGAAAACAAATGACTGGGGCGGGGGGACTACATCCCTAATGTCATAAAACACCGAGTTTGGAATAAATTTCCTTGACAGTAGAGAAATGAATCTCCTTGCCCAAAAGGCTAGAAATGTCCAAATTCCAGCTGTCAAGAGGATAACAAAATCATGGAGAGGGAGTTTATGTCTCCACGGTAGGAGTTACTGTCCCGGCTTGACCTGGTGTTCTTCGTTCTTTGTAGAGCCCTAACATTGACTTTAGTGGAGTCCCACACACTGCTCACATGCAGTCCCCCAGAATAAGAATCAGGGAGGTCTCTCTGCTAAGGAATAGGAGTCACCTGGGCCACTCCTCCTTCTCCCAGCTGGAGAAAGGCCACTGGAAGGGTTCTGAGTAACGATAATACCAATCATTGGCTCCGAGCCTGGGGCAGGAGATCTGTGGAATCCCAGGCCTGGTCCTCCCCCTTTGGCTGGCAGGGTCTCCAAATGGCCCTTGAGCCCTCCTTGGCGGTCATTAAAGTTCACCTGCTGCAACTACAGGGGCCATTCTCTGCTCCGCCTCATGGCCTTGGTTGCAACACCCCATTGTTCCTGATCCCAGGGGGGAGGCTGAAGGTCATCACTCGTCTGGGCCAAAACTGCTTCCTGCTCCAATCCCTGCCAGTTTGCACCACACACTCCAAAGGTTACCAGCTTGACGCCAAAGCTTCCTATCCCTCTGTGGGCCTTGCTGCTTCTCCAGACCTATAGCCCCTATGGGGTTCTCTCTTCTGTGCCGTCCCTGCTGCACGTGGGAGAGGGCCCTGTCCCCAGCAGTGTCCAAAATCTGAATAGGACTCTCGAGCAGTGCCTTCAGATGATGTAAGTGTACTACAAGGAGCACAGTTTCTCTGTGCTTAAAACTAACCAGGTCTTCAGGCTGAAACCAAGACTCTCAGGTCTCAGATGGGCCCTTGCCGAAAGGCAACCTTGTTCGGCACTCTCTTTTTATAAGCCTTGTTACAATCCTGGAGCCAACCAGTGGTGCCAGATGCTGAACCCTCTGTCTCCCTGGCAGCCTAGCCTAACACAGCCCTGAACGCCTACAAATGTCCAGACTGGGTGCCCACGTGAAGAATGGCTGAACTTCCCAGCTGGGTGAGCCATAGGAGGCTCCACAGACAGAATCAGAGTTACTGTTTGGCTCTGAGAAGGCTGACAAAGACTTTTTTCTTGCCCTAGAGCCCACCAAAAAAAAAAAAAAACAAAAAAAAACAGAAATCAAGGACTTCTTTTACCTGAAATTCTTTGTCTCAGAACACCAAGTACAGGACACCACCAGGAAAACACTCTTAGCACTTTAAGGAATGGTACCTTCCCTGGCTATTTCGAGCCACCCTCAGCTCAAGCATCTAAGAGCAGTAGAGAAACAGAGAAAGCAGCCCCAAAAGGAGGTTGGAAGAAAGGGAGGCATTCCTTTTTTTTTTTTTTTTTTTTAAGTATATAGGCCCAGTCCTGACATTTTCCCACATTGCTAGCAACTGGCTTCCGGCCTGTTCTCTTTAAGACTGAGAGTGTTCTCTTGAACACTTGATTTTGTGACAAAATTCATCGAGCCCACTGCTTCCAATTATAAAACACATTTTAAAATGCAGTTTCATTATTTCACAGTTCACACAATAAGACTTCAGATGGTAACGGAAGAGGCATGAGAAAAGCCGTGTGCCCATAATATGTATGATGTTACACATATGGGAATTGTCTGAAACTCGTGTCTTCCTAACTCAGCACTAATACTTTACGCACAGGGCTTTTCCAAGTTTTTCTTTCTTTTTTTCTTTCCAGTTTATTGGCCTTCGTGCTCAAGTAAGTCAACAATTCCCTCCATGAAATTTTTTCAATAAAAATTGGGGTCTATTTTCCTGTCCCCTAGAAAGGTAGACATTATTTCAGCAAATTTGAATTCACTCTATGTAAACACACTAAAACTAAAAAGGCCAAGGACTGGTCTGTGTTTGGAGTGGGAGTAGCCCTAACATGAACACTGTGGGCTGCCTATAACGGCTTTGCCTACCTTCCCCAGTCTCATAACCAGGAAGCCCAAACAAAGCCTAGTGTCCTATCCCTCATGTCACATGACAGCCAGGTGATGACTGGGGGGGAATACTAATCTTCATGTGGACACTTGGAAAAGCCTCAATCTGAACAGCTACTTTCTAGCAGATGGTCGAAGCCTTCTTTTGCTTCAACCTGCCACCAAATCAAACTGTAATTTGAAGACTAAATGTCACAAATGGACAAAATCAGATGAACCTTTGGGGACCAAGAAGTTCCCCTACTTGGCTTGCCAAAGCCAGGATCAAAGGAAGCTTGGAGTGGGTGCAATATCACAGCCCTGGAACAGAGGTCAGCTATTTGGCCTTTTCCCGGCTTCCAACGATATTGAATACAACAGATAAATTAAGATCAAGGCACACGGCAGTTCTAAAAGCACCAGCCTGTCCCCAGGAGATCCCGAGGGAGAGCCATCATCCACTGCAGGCCAGCTCTTGTCACTTGGAGGAATGCCTGTTAACATGGGGATGGATTACAGACAACAATGTCTAATCAAAAGCCCTACAACTTGATCACAGAAGGGGGCAAACTCATCAAGAGCACTCACTTGGCCAAGGAAGGGTCCCTAATGCAGCCCAGGACAAAGTCGACAAAACTCCCTATGCTCGGGCTCCTGATTAAGCATATGTGTGCGGAGAGCTGATTACCCAAAATAGCAAGAGAGCTCAAGTGCTTACGGGAAAACCTGACCCTTTAACTTAAGGCAAGCATGGCCTACCAGCAAATCTCAAAGACAGGAAATATTTCTGGGCTTAATAACTCAAGCCGATATTCATTTCAGGTTGGGAGATTTGCTTAATCCAACTGCTGGTGTCCGAAGTTGATGTACACGGGCATCCCAGCTGTGAGGGCTGCATGAGTTGATCGTTCTTTATTCAGTAGAGCCTTGGAGTTCTACCAGAACCTACCCCTACCATTTAGAGGGCAGAATCCCAAGCATCTCCTTGGCTGGAAGAATTATAAGATACCAAGCTTCACTGGGCCCAAGAATAAGGCCCAAGAAAGGAGCATAAAGAATGTAAACCATCTCTCCAAGAGCCATCTTCATAGGCAGCAGAGAAGACACCTACATGTTTTCATCTTAGGATTGCCAGGAAGCCTCTCTTGCTTTAAGTTTGCCTATAGTTCAACATTGAACATCATCTAGGTCATAGTTCTATTTTTATTTAAAAGAGACTTTTCAATATAGAGGAACCCCTTTCTTTTAAAAGGCCACCTGCTTTTTAAATAAGGAACAGTGTGGTAAAAAAAAAAATTTAGGAAAAGTGAGGTCTGGATCTGCTATAGTGATTTTGCTTCTACAAGGGAAAGTCTAGAGCCACTCCAGGGCCACCAGGTTAAGCTAACACACACAAAAAAAGCTTTAAATTTGCACAACTCAACAAATCTCATCACTGTATTTCCCATGTCACACACCCCAAAGCGGTTGTAGTTGTTTCAGAAAAACAATCATCTAATAACTCCTACGCACATACAATGGGAGAGGCCAATGCGTATAATGCAGGGCCCCGCCCCGAAGGCATTTACAACCTTGAGTGTAGACAGTATGGAGATATAAAATTATTGGGCCAGAAAAAAACCTTAGCATGCCTTTCTGCTAGGTACTATCCTTTCTGCAAGAGTCTGGCAACATCACTCAGAGGCGCTCAGAGCTCCCTACTCTAGGACAATCGGGAGTGAATAAAGGCAGAGAATGTCATAAGGTCATGCTCTCCTACTTTAACTCCATTACCCTGCTCGAGGCTCCAAGGAATGCTTCTGCGTGGAAATTCAGCGAGACCCAGGACTTAGTTACAGCAGCCCACTCTTCCCTACGTGCATCCCATTGAGATTTATAGGCCCAAGTTTAAAAGGTCATCTATGAAACAGTTCATCGTAGGTCTGCAAAGACTTCCTGTCCTAATGGTTATGAGCTGTGGGGTCTTGCTGCCTTCTCCATTTTCATCCATAAGAGTTGGCTTACATTGGCACCCATATAATGCAGTGACGATTTACATGCTTTAGTGTGGCATGTGCCATGGCTTAATGTAGGCTCTTCTTGCCTTCCCTACTAGAATATAAACTACTTGGGAGCAGGGACCATATTTTACGCTCTAGAGAATCAACGAGGACTAAGCACAGAACCGACCATCACTAGATATATTGAGTTAATGGGGGGGGGGGTTTAATTGCAGTTCTTAACAAACACACCCAAATAAAGTAATTACCTAAATCAAAATGATACTTCAATGCACCTGCACAAATTATACCCAGACGTGGAATGCTAAACCAAAGCAGAACAATGGAGTCAAAGAAGAAGACTAACAGATGACAAGATGACACCTTTTCACTGGAAATGCTGATGACGTCACATATAGAATATAGTGTGTAGTACAATGAACATAACAAATAACATGGAATCCAAATTCTATCTTCAGCTAGAATAACCTCTCCAAAAAAGAAAGTAATTAATGTATTAAAATTTAATTATGTTGTTCTAGGACTGGAGCAGGAAAAGTGCAAGATAAGCCTGCAACATCATGTTGCATCAGAAAGTAAGAAAGTAGGGGCTCCTGGGTGGCTCAGTGGGTTAAAGCCTCTGCCTTTGGCTCAGGTCATGATGTCAGGGTCCTGGGATCGAGCCCCGCATCGGGCTCTCTGCTCAGCAGGGAGCCTGCTTCCCTCTCTCTCTCTACCTACTTGTGATCTCTCTCTCTCTGTCAAAGAAATAAAATAAAATAAAATAAAATAAACTTTAAAAAATAAAAAGAAAGTAAGAAAGTATTCAAAGAAAAATGGGAACATGTCAAAGCATACAAGAGCTAATTGGAAAAGACCTCCACTGGCCAAGTCAGGGGTGATCTGAGTATCAAAATAAATAAGAACAAATTATAATCCTTTAAATGATATAGGAACCTATGAGTCCATGCGTCTATTTAAATAAATAAATGCATGAATACATAAATATTTTACTTAATTCACTAATAAAAAAGAAAAGCTCTTCCTTGCACTAGAAGGCCAACTAATAAATGCAGAAGGAATGATGGAGATAAAAATATCATCATCAATGGACTTCCGGTTTCCAGGCCAGCATGTAAGGAGCTTAGAAGTCATCACTCCATCTTAACAACAACTAAAAAACTGAACAGACTGAAAAGTCACACCTCTCCTTGGATGTGTCAGAGAAATGAGGTCACAGGGCAAACCACTCTCCCCCACCCCCAGAACTGAACAGACAGACAGGCAGATACTGAGACTCATAACTTACTGGAACAGAAACCCATGAGCACAAACCCCTGCAGGAATGGTGTCAGGGTCAGAAAACCTGATTATAATTGACAAATTGCTAGAGGCTCAACCTGGACAAGTATGAGAGTTAGAAACTCCAGGGGGACTTGGTCCTAGGGGGCTCCCACACTTGGGTGACTTTTACCTCCAGGAGCTCTACGAGGAGCTCTTCACGGCAACTTGCAGAGAAAAATCCCCTCTGTTTCCAGTCTGGGGAGAAAACAAGGAACCATTCTGAAATATGCCACAACATTCTCTTCTCAGCAAGGACTGCCCTCAGAAGAAACTATTTTCCAGAGCCTAACCTACCTGGGGAAGGGAATTACCCAATTCTGGCCCCCCTCCAGCCATCCTGTCCCAACCACAGTGGAGGGAGGAGGAACCCGAGAAGATCTGGTGAAGTTCATGGTCCAGGAGCACAGGCTCACCTGTGCCCCAATGACAGGACACTACACAATACTCCCCTCCCCCCACAATGTCTGCTCGAACACCACAATGGAACTAAACTAAAAATCAATAACCAAAAGAGAGCTGGAAAATCCCCAAATCCTTGGAAAGTAAACAACACACTTCCAAACAACATATGAATCAAAGAAGAAATCTCAAGAGAATTTTTCTTAATACTCTGAACTAAATGAAAATGGAAAACAATCATCAGTGGATGCTAAAACAAGTGGGTGAAAGTTTGATTAGGAACAAAACGCACAGTCTCAAAATAACTCTCTATAAATTATTTATTAATTTCAAAGGAGAATAAACTAACTTTACGGTGGAGAGAACTGTCTGGCACTACCTTAACCAAGTGGCCAAAGGGAAGATCACCAAGATGACACAACCAACCCTATTGTGGCAATTATTCCGCAATATAGTCATATATCAAATTATCACACTGTACCAAAATTTACGCAATGTTAATGAAATCTCAATACAAGTGGGGAGGAAAAAAAGCAGCTGGGTGATGTCTTCTCAAAAAAAAAAAAAAAAAAAAAGAAGAAGAAGTCAACATCGCCAAAACTGGGATAAACCACTATCATGGGCTTTCGGCATGGTAAACTGAGGATACATCACTCTGTGGTATTCCTGCCAAAGATGCATAACCTGAATTTAAACATGAGAAAACATCAGACAAACCAAACTTAGGAACAGGACTTTGCCCTTCAAAACTAACAAAGTTAAGAAAGACAAGGAAAGGCTGAGGAACTGTTCCAGATTAGAGATTAAAGGCATTTGACAACCAAATATGATGCATGATGTTGGATTAGATTTTGGATCCAGGAAAAAGGAACAGTTGTAATGAACATTAGGACAAATGGTGAAAATTGAATATGGACTGTGGGTTGTATAACAGATTGTATCAGTGAATGAGGTCTTCAATTTACTAACAAATGTTTCAGAAAACATTTATATACTTATATGTATATATATATATACACGCATATGTACATGTATGTGTATGCGTGTGCTTGTATTATATGTGCTCATATATAAATGCCTGTGTTCATATGTATGTGTGTTTATACGTGTGTATGCATGTATATACAAAGAGAAAGAGAAAACAAATGAGGCAAAATATAAATGAGTGAAACTGAGTAAAGGGTATATGGACAGTAATCCCTTGTACAGTTCCTATAACATTCCTGTAAATTTGATATCATATCAAAATCAAAAGTTAAAAAAATATTTAATTTGGGGAAACTATCAAAAAGATTTTGGAAAAAATCACATTATCTGAGAGCTAAAAAGACACTTATAATCTTTAAAATTAGATCAACTCTGCAGACACACCAAAATTACGGAAGTTACAACAGAAGTTTGCCTAATAAAGCTGAAGATTCAAGAATGGGTTCTATGATTCCTGACTACCTCCATTCATATGAGAAATTTTTAAAATTAGATTTGACTGGGGCCCCTGGGTGGCTCAGTTGGCTAAGCCTCTGCCTTTGGCTCAGGTCGTGCTCTGGGGGTCCTGGGATCTAGCTTGCATTGGGCTCCCTTCTCATTGAGGAATCTGCTTCTCCCTCTCCCTCTGCACCCTCCACTCGAGCTCTGTCTCTGTCTTTCTCTCAAATAAATAAATAAAATCTTTAAAAAATTAGCTTCAATTATGGAACATTATATTTAACTCATTATTGCAGTATTGGATGAAATGCAAAGTCCTGTGGAACAAAAGAAATAATTAAGTGTTGAAACTGTAACCCTACCCTTGACAGTAATCAAGGAAGAAAAAGGAAATGAAGAATTTGGTCAGCACTGGACCAATCCACAACGAGTGATCAACCTTTAGCTCAGGGTGACACCTTGACTCAGTGCCCCTTCCCCACATCCAGGTGTTGGAGTTTCCCTAGAGCAGGGCCAGGACAAGGATGACGTGAGTAAGGCAACATTGAAGGCAGCACCAAAAACTTCAATGATCAAAATACACGATATTTTAATGCAATATTTTTAAAAATAAAATTACAAATATCAGTGATGAACAAAATATTAAATAAAGACAGTGTTACGGACTGAATGTTTGTGTCCCCCTACAATTTGTACGCTAAAGCTTTAACCCCCAATGTGATGGTATTTGGAAATGGGGTCTTGGAGAAATAGAGCTAGAGGAGGTTATAAGGATGGGGCCCCCATAATGGGATTAGTGCCCTTTTAGGAAGGAACACCAGAGTGTGCTTTCTCCCTGGTGTGCGCCCTCTCTGTCTCTGTCTCTCTCCCTCTCTTTCTACCATATACAGACACAGGGAAAGGGCGGCCATCTGCAAGCCAGGAAGAGAGCTCTCACCAGAAACTGACTGATCTCGGACTTCAGCCTCCCGAACTGAGGGAAATAAATGTCCATTGTTTAAGCCTCCCAGTCTGCACTTTATCGTAGCGGCCCGAGTTCACTAGGACAGACAAGATCCGTATTACTGACACTTCAAGATTTTGATATTTAGCTCACCATGGATTTTTTTGACGTTAAACTTCATTAATTTAATCTTGCACTAAAACATTACTCACCTTGATAGCGAGGTAAGCGTTGCCTCACCCGAGCACTGGCCCCGCCCTGGGAAACACAGTCTAGGGCTCAACCCTGCTCCCCCCACAATATCCTCACCCTTCGCCAGCAGCCCGCCCTCCCGCAGCAAAGTAGCCAAATCCCCGCGGTTCCTGGCCGGTGTTCTACCAATGTCTTGCCTTGTTAGGCAATATTGAGGTGCTCACCAACTCCCTGCCAATTCCACCTGGCCAGCCCTGCCTCATCTGCTTTCCAATGGCCTGGTTCCAAAGAAGGAAAATATTAAACAGATGTCTCGCCCCGGGGCGGGGGGCTGGGGCAGGATAGAGGTTGGAGCAGTAAGTGAAATGGAAAGTTGACAAAGGTTGAGGGGGGAGGGAGTTGGAGACAGGGCTTGGTGGCCCGGTATTACTCCTACTACTTAAGAGGGAGGCTCACTCAGAGAAGAGACATCCTACCCAACAGTAGAACGTCTTCCCTTATACATATACACATAATGGGAAAGTAAACGCTAGGTCCTGGTAACTTCCCTGGAGGGGGAAAGGTAGGAATGAAGAAGAGAGGGGAGGTGGGACGGAGGAAGGAAGGCTCCGCACCAGGAGCGGGGCTAGGGGCTTCCCATATTTACCTCACTGAGTCCTCCCGCCTCGGAGTGCTGGCTGGGAAGGAGTCCCTCTGCCCGGCTGCCAGAAAGCTTTCAGGTGCCTAAGAGCGTGTATTTATAGACATCTGCGTGAGAGACCATCAGCTCTCCCTGCTGGAAGGCAGAAAGCTGTGGTCTGCCAGGTGCGCTCCTGCATCCGAACATGAAATGTACGAGGTGTCTCGGGCTGGTGCCTGAGAGATGATGGTCCTTGATATTTCCAGAACCTGACCTCTGTCAGCACCGCAGGGCTCCAGTTTCTGTAGCTGGAAAACACACGCCGTGGCTGCCAAGCTGGGCTGAGCCCTCCCAGGAGTTACTGCGGCGGCCGCACCTGTTTGATTGCTGCGTGTTTTACCCATCTCCTAAAATCGCCCCGCCACCCTGAGCACGAGCAAAAGGCAGAGCTCTGCTCTGCAGAACCTCGTCAGCCCTCCGCCACGCTCCTAATTCATCACCCTCAAATAGAGAATGAGCTCGGTTCAGGGTACGTATGACGAGAGCTACCTCCAGCCCAAGTGGGAAAGAGATGAACTCTGACTTCAAAACAAGAATAAGCGCATGCATCTGCAACAAATTCAACATTTCCAAAACCACTCTGATTAAGACTCAAGTTAGGAGCCAATTTCTCCTCCTCGTAGGAGAAACACCTGGAACATATTGCCTCGGGGTGGAACAGAGAGGCATGTTTCCTGTGGCTTCCCAGAGAGGGGAAATCTGTGGAGGAGACCAGCTTTCTCTGCCTCTCTCCTGCACTCCAAAAAAGAGACCCAGCAACTCCAAGATCATCAAGCCAACTGCAGCCCTGCAGGCCAGCTGAGGAGTCCCTGGAGCAAAACAAAACTTGGAGAGAGAAAGAAAAACAAAGAAGAGAAAGCGGGAAAGCAGAGCAAGGGAGGGGAGCGTCTGGCAGGAGCTGGTGGGTCTGACTGAGGCGGGATGGGGGGACCCCTCCGCTATTTCTGCCTCTGCTTTTGGCGGCCTCTCCATCTTGCTGTTTACGGGCCTGACGTGACTTTCCGCCCAAGTACACCCCATAGGCCTGCACTGGAAAACTTGCCACCTTCCACACAGTCCCGGTTCCAACTGATTCACACCACAGGAAGCTCTGGTTTCAGCAGCCCCGGGCATTCTTGCAACTGGATGGAAGCAAGGATGCTAATCAGAGGACGAGAACCTCTGTAGCTTCTCACCGCACTTGCCACCAGCCAGCTCCCCCATCTAACCTTCGAGGTGACTGACTTAGGTGACCAGATTCAATGACGGAGATCCTCCAGGCTTTGGTGTCAGAAGCTACCAGCTTCCTGGGGCCCCCAAGACCCCGAAAAGAGGGAGCCGGTTCCAAAAAGCACCAAAGTTTCACAAAAGCACAGGGTGACCAGGAGCCCAAAGTGGAGAATGAAGGGAAGGACCGCAGGAATGCAGGCCAGGGCAGGAAGCGCAGGGTTGTAATTTACGGACCATGACACAGCCCCCCAAGCAGGCTAGCGCGTGAGCCGGCAGTTTCCCTCAGGATCAGGCCTTCGTGTTCCAAAGCTGAGCAGGCATGAGGAAACAGGGACCAGTGGCCACTGTGACTCAATCAAATGTTTGCTACTCATCGCTCTGAAGCGGGGAGGGCCGGCTGGAACTGAGGTCTGGTCCACACAGCGGTGGCTCGCAGTGCAATTTAATCATCCTGGGCTTGGTCCAACCTATCCTGTCAGTGTGAGGGAGGAACAATTTGTTACCGCTGCTGTCATGGGCACTGGGCAGCCTTAGCCAGAGACCTGCGGGCAGCAGGCCCAGCAGAGGCGAGAGCAGAAGAAGGGGGGTGGCAGTGATATCGGCTGTGGGGGCAGCAGGAGAAGGGTGACTCCAACAAGCACAAGGAATTCACACAAGATCCGCCTTCACCCAGGCTCTGCTTCTGGGACACCTGGAGGGAATCGAGAAACTACGAATGACCTCTCGGCTCCCTCCCAGCCCAGGCGGGGTCAGGTGCCCCTGCTCTGTGCTCCCACAGACTCAGCACACACTCCGTGGGAGTGCTCATCACCTGGGTTCCATTTCTGTTGACGCATCTGTCTTCTTGAGAGCAGGGACTGTGTTTATCTGTCTTTCCGCCTCCCAGCACCCAGTAGCCTGTCTGCGAGGTTCACACTTGAGTGAATGAACTACCGTTAAGACAAGAGTGTGGATTCGTCCCCTCTGCTGACCCTGGCGGGTGCCGCTGTGCTGTAGTGCACTCTGGACGTTTTCACGAGTTGGGACGAGGCAGCCATCTTTGCTAGGACAAAGGAGCGTGACTCAGGGTTTGTCTGTCCCTACCGTGCAGATTGACCTGTCCTGACTCAATTCTGATCTCCCCAGCCTTCTCTTTCCCCATCCCACGCTTTATCATCTGATTTGCTACTGTCACACGAATCTTCCTAAGTCACAGTCCTGATGACCTGCTAACGTTAACTGATCACTAACTACGGACGACTTTATGTAATTCTTAAAACAAACCTTTACAGGTAAGGAAATTGAAGTAAGGAGAAGTTAAGCCACCTGCCCGGAGTTTTCAGAGCCAATAAAGGACAGACACAGTCACAACTGAAACCCAGTCTAAGCTCATCACTATTGTCCTCAAAATCGTACGGGAATTTCAAATACCTAGTCATTTATTCTTTGTGCCTACAATTTATTCTTTTATTTATTTTTTTAAGATTTTATTTATTTATTTGACAGAGAGAAAGAGATCACAAGTAGGCAGAGAGGCAGGCAGGGAGAGAGGGGGAAGCAGGCTCCCTGCTGAGCAGAGAGCCCGATGTGGGGCTCGATCCCAGGACCCTGAGATCATGACCCGAGCCGAAGGCAGAGGCTTTAACCCACTGAGCCACCCAGGCGCCCCTGTGCCTACATTTTGAAGACCTTGGGTCAGGGACTGTTCCTTACTCATCTGCACGCTGTAAGTGTTCAATAAATACTTGTTGAATTTAGTTGGATGAACTATTTGTCTTAGGGCTCTTGTAAAAACCACCCGAAGAGCTCGTGCATGGGTCAAAGAAAGCATAGCACAGGGATCGAATAAGCACCATGCATCATGACCGCTCACAGTCATTCTTTGGGCAGAGGGGGATAGTCCTGTAGGAATTTTATCCTGGGTCCCCCTCCAGGCTTTTCCAGGGGTCCCAATTCTTTCCTACTACAGGAAGGGATAAACACCCTTCCTGTATTTCCTCTCACTCCCAACTGCAAGGAAAACAGTAACACTAATTAGTTGTAACAGGGTGTTCATTTCACACAGTTCTCAGCAGGCTGCCCTGCTGTTCTTTGAAATGGTCTGGAAACAGCCTTGATTTTAAACATCTGAAGATAATTGAACCAAAGTTGCACCCAGAAACCCTGAGTGACATGCCTTTTATTCTCTCCTTCACTAACAAGAAATGTTTGCTGCCATTTCTTATTTACTCAACACCTTGAAAGCCTCCGGCACTGACGACTTGCACCCCAGGATCCTAAAAGAATAAGTTAAAGTAATGATCGGTAGTAAATGGAGGAGCAGGGAAGCCTGAGAGATTAAACAAAACCCTATACCTGTTTAAAGGGAAGAAGGAATTGCCCTATAGCCCTATAAACTTAAGCTCTGTACCTGGAAAAAATTGGGAAGTTGGGGGTGGGGGGAGCTGAAGAGAATTTATGACAAGATCAATTTGAAAACATTTTTCAAAGACAAGGATATTAGTTAGTGAAGATGGAAACATTTTCTAATATGTTGTTGCAAGTGGGTGGGAAAACAGGCTCTCATAAGCTGTGGGTGGAAGTGTAAATTGCACCTTTTGGGGAGGGCAATTTTGGAACACCTATCAAAATGTTAAAAGCTGTAGCTTCAAGTATACAACTCTACTTTTAGGATTTATTCTATAAATACTATCACAAGGGTAATCCAAAATAACGATGGAGCTATATTTATAGAAGCAAATGACCGAAAACAACCTAAACGTGCACTAACTTAGGTTTGATTTAAACCTATGATAGCCCCACAAAATGGAATACTATGTGTCCTTTAAAACAGCAGGGAGGGGAACTCCTAAGTATGTCCATTTAATGCTCGCTAGTATAACAATTCAAAGCTAAAGTCATAAAGTCCCAAGTTATGTGCGTTATGCCACACTTAGTGTTTTAATTTTAAAGGTTTGCATATTTGCGTATGTATGTACTTACATATATATATACCATACATACCATTCATACAATGACTCATATACCTTCTTTATCTATCTGATATGAGGCAAAAGACACGTAATGGTGACAGATTCTGGGATCATAAACTAGAGGAGCAGGGATGGCAGATTACTTTTCACTTTATGCTTTTCAGTAATTACTTTTTGTGCTGTTAGTACTGTTTAATATAGGTACGGATTATCTGAGCTTTTTTTTTTTTTAATTTATAAGGAAAAGAGGAGGGTGAGTAACAACTGTCGCAGCCTATTCGAGAATAGAATCTTACAGGTCAGCATGATCGGACACAGATACTAGTACTTTAAGGCGAAAAGAAGAATGAACCTATCCTGTGATTTTTGAGGCTTTGATTCCAGTCTTCGGTGGGGGGACCTACAAACACGCTTGCCAGGCTGACAGCGACTCAACAGGTACAGAGGTAATAACTCAACAAAGGCCCATCCCCAGAAGGAGGGACCTGACGATCTCTGTCCTTCAGCAGGGATTTAACAAATAGTGCAGAGCTGGCGCTCGTGGGTCTACTGGGCAGCAGCTGAGGAAACATACAGGTAGATATTTGGGGCCAGAAACACTGGCTCAAAAAGAGTGAAGGAAACCCTCCACTTCACTACCGCCTGCTGAAGACGCAGCCCTCAGCCAGACCCCTGTAGAACCTGAGGAAATCCCACTGCACACTCAGAGGCCCTCACAGCTTACAACAGTATTCTGCCTGCTTCCAGAATAATCTCTCACCTCCCGCCCCACTGCCAGCATAAGGAAGCACAGTGGACTGAGGCTGGTGGGGGACGATGTTCACGAGAAATCCACAGGCCTCTCCCGGAGCTCTACTCATCCTTAGCTATGATTTGGGGCGACTTGTCTTCATCTGCTTTCCCACCCCTAAAATAAGATGACTGGTGGCTCCATTCTCTGGTGGTTTTGAGAGAATCAAAAGAGACTAACATGAATTTTCAGACTAGGATGGACAATGCTTTGAGAAAATAAACTTCTATACAAATGTAAAATATTAGCAGTATCCCACAAGTGATCTTTCTGGTGACAAGCCGGCAATTTGACTACCTTGTGCGGTCTGTTGGTTCAGTCAAAACAGTCAATCACACTCACAAAACCCAAAGTTATGATTCATTCATTAACTGCCCCACACATAAATTAAGGCCTTATTGCCAGGCGGGGGTGGTGTGAGGACTGGACCTACAGAGATAGAGAAGCCAGACTCCTGACTTCCAGAAAATGCCAAGTCTAGTCAAGGAAATACGTGAACAAATGATTGCACCCCCATATCATCACCATGACATTTTATTAAAGATACAAGCACAGTGCGACCGGAGAAAAACAAAAGGGTTGACCCTGTGATACAGTATCAACCTTCAAATACAGACAAAACCAAATACCAAGATATATGGACTAAATGACAATTGCTCACTGAACTGCACACATATCTGGTAAGGAACCTGACAGAGATTAGCAATAATTTTTGTAACAGAATATTAACATATTTCTTTAGTATCGTTCTGATTTAGTCAAGGCTCTCATCAAATAATCACAAAACTAAAATATCAAAAATGACCCTATCACAGGTGGTCACTCCATATTTCAGTCATAGGAACACTGGGTAAAAATTTCAAAAATGGGGGCACCTGGGTGGCTCAGTCTGTTAAGTGTCTTCCTTCGGCACAGGTCATGATCTCAGGGTCCTAGGATCAAACTCCACGACAGGCTCCCTGCTCAGAAGGGAGTCTGCTTCTGCCTCTCCCTCTGCCCCTCCCCCTTCTCGTGCTCTTGTGTGCGCACACGCGCGCTCTCTCTCTCTGAAATAAATAAATAAAATCTTTTTTAAAAAATAAAGAAATGACCTGCAAGGAGCAGCATTACTAGGCAATATTTTAATCAAGATAACTTCAAATAATATGCTCACCACCACGTTCAGGTCTTATGTTCTCCACGTGCCTGAAAAACATGGCCGTATTCCTCCCACTAACTGTGGATCCCATGCATCATTTAAGAGGAAGAGACTGCGAAGTAGAAGATAAAACACACCAAGCAGTTGTCTAGAGCCATGTAGACAAAAGTAGAGGTTAATCAAATATTTCACTTTTAAACTTACGTTTTATTCAACCTGGTGTTCCATTCGGGACTAAATATCATTCTCAGAGTTGCAATGTTGGGCTGAGCTCCCTGAATTAACCTGCATAAAATTCAATTTAATTCTAATTTAATTCCCTTACAGAATGGTATTCTATTGCCAATTTGAAAACCCTGAAGGAGTTCCGTTTTCCATGACCTCTATAAAACAACAAGTTGTATTTGCCACAACCAGAAAAACATCCTGAACCTTATTTGCCTAGGGTGCCTGTAATCAGATATTACTTACAGGCCCACATTATTTCAGTGGCTACTCGCTATTCCTATTAAAACAAAAGGTAATTTTCTGATGTTGTTACAATAACAAATATTCTCAGATATGACATTTATTTGGGTGCTGGTAGAACAATAGTCTTAAAAATACAAGTCCTAGAGAATTCTTGTCATATGCCAAACGTGCGCTGACCAGTCCCTTCCTGGGCATTCCAAAGGAAATCACAGTGATAGAGAGCAGTGGTTTCCAAACCTGGTTGCTCATCAAAATCATCTTCTCCAAAACACAGACTTCTCCACCTCCTCCTGGTTCAGACCACCTAAAAGAAATCAACCACGTTGGGGCCCCAGAATCTGTCCTAGAAACATACCCTTCGGAAATACCAGGCAGAGTCAGCCTAGTACAGACCTTTGTTTGGTGTGTGGCATTCTTTTTTTTTTTTTTAAACTTTATTTATTCATTTGAGAGAGAGAAAGAGCACAAGCAGGGGGAGAGGCAGAGGGAGAAGGAGAAGCAGACTCCCCACTGAGCAGGGAGCCGGACACAGGGCTCCACCCCAGGACCCTGAGATCATGACCTGAGCCAAAGGCAGATGCTTAACCGACTGAGCCACCCAGGCACCCCTGGCATTCTCTAAAACAACAACAACAACAACAACAACAACAAAACAGGTGGGCAAAAAGAAAAGAAAAGTTGGCCCTGAGGGCTTAACAGTTTTTGAACAAAGCGGAAATTTGAGTGTGGATTGACTAAGATGATATCAAGGCATAGATATTGATCATGTTACGTGTAATGATGTCATTGTATCTAGGTCAGCAGATGACCCTCTTTGGAGATCTATTCAAGTACTAAAGTACTTAGCGGCAAAATGCCAGAAAGCCTGATGTCTGCCTTAAAAATGTTTCCCTTCCCACCCAACGAAGCCTGGGTGGCTCAGTTGGTTAAGCACCTGCCTTCGGCTCAGGTCACGGGGTCCTGGTCCTGGTCCTGCTCAGCAGGAAGCCTGCTTCTCCCTCTCCCTCTGCCCTCCCCCTTGTCTGCGCACACACGCGTTAGCGCTGTCTCTCTCTCAAATAAATAAAATCTTTTTAAAAATAATAATATAAATAAATAAATTTTTAAAATGCTCCAGCAAAATAGAAAAGAGATGGTAGGCAAGTTCAGCAAGAACAGTGATGACACTGAAAGGTGAAGAGAGGGCTCAGGAGGGCTCCTAGTACTTCCATGTTGAGAAAGTTTCCTAATAAAATGTTTAGTTGTCTGAAAGAGAACAATAATAGTAGTCAGAGCCTGTTTCTGCCAGACACGGCTGTTTTCCACTACCTCTGAAAGACGGCTGGGTGCCATGCCGCCTTCTCCCCCATTTGCATGGAGAAGTAAGGGTGCAGAGAGGCCAGATGATTTACCTGGACGGCCAGTTACCTGGAGGTGGCTGACGTTTTTCCCTTGTAAGAAGACTTTCCAAATCTGAGGGTTGCTGGGGGGGAGGGGAGCAGGTGATGGGATCACTGGGTGATGGGTATTAAGGAGGGCTCTATGTGTCGGCTAACTGAATTTAAATTAAACAAAAAAGACTTTTCAGTCAGTATTCTATCCCAAAAATGGAATTAGGGCCCTTTCCCTAACCATAACATAAGCAATGTTTTTGAAGTTGACCCTTGTAAAATATTTTGAATTTTTCTTTGAGAAATTCCCTGAAACAGGATGCTTTCATTTTCAAGCAATAATCATGGAATCTGCAAGCTTGGCCAATGCAGGAGGTGAAATTCAAGTCATCAAATATACAAAACGGGTCCATTTTCCAGCCCTAACAAAAATACAAAATCTGTTACAGGAAGATATGACTTACTTTTAGCAAATTTGATATATGAAAACCTGGCATTACTGACGTGATAGGAATTTGCCTTCACTTAATCAATGGATTTTTTTTTTTTTTTTTGCCCTGTATAGCATTTCACTCTAGAATACCTAAAAATAGCAAACAACCTTTGTACATCGAAAAGTAAGTTTATCATCCAGAAATTCTATTACCCATTTGGCAAAAATCCACATACTCCAGAGTAAGGTACAGCAGCACTTAATTATAAATCCCACTGGTTAAAGTTAAGTAGAAATTTATTTACAGGGTTTACTCAGGTATCAGAAGAGTGGGTACTGATATTATTTTGCACTCATAGGTAAACTGTTTTGGTAATGCTGCTACATGAGAAAGGAAAAACCCAGAAGCTCTAAGGATGGAAACTAGTCTGAGGGGCTGATGGCTCCGGTTTGGTCTTCTGAAAAAGGGTGTTGGTGCCACATTTCCCATCTAAAGAGAACATGTGACGTGGACGCTGGATTCAGGTTTGCAATGAACATAGCCCCTGAGCCAGGCTCAGGGAGCATCTCTGTTTGTCCAGAGCCCCCTCTAGACAAATATACTGGGCCTCAAACTCAACCTTGAGTACCAGGCACTTCAGGGTTTGGGTTTTTTTTTTTTTTTTAAGTATAAAGACAGAATTTCCCTAAGACAGAATAGCCCAGTTATGACCTACCAGGGACAATTAACAAGAGCTGGGTTAAAGAGAAGCTTTGCAAGTCATGAAAGGCAACTGGCACAAAGGTCAGAGCATCTCTTTACCCAAAGTATCGGCGCCAAGTTCTTTAGCATCCTGGACAAAGGTGCTTACTCCCTCTCAAAGGGGACGCCTTTCCCCTCATCCTACAGCTCAAGATTCTATCATCCTCTCCTCCACCCCACATCTTTGTGAAATAGAAAAGAAAGGAGCTCAGTCTATGTGATTATCGCAAGGGCCACAAGGCAGTGACCTTCTGGAATTACTATCTGTGGTTATTGCTCCTAACCTTCTAGACCATGAGAGACCTTAAGGGAAGCCTAGTTAAGAATCAGGATGCCACTGAGGAGGGCATGTGATGTGATGAGCACTGGGGGTTATATGCAACTAATGTACCATTGAAAGTTATATCAAAAACTAATGATGTACTCATATGTTGGCTAATTGAATTTAAAAAAAAGAATCAGGATGCCAGTGCATGAATAATGAATTTTTTTTTAATTCATTTGACACAGAGAGAGAGAGACAGCACAAGCAGGGGGAGCAGCAGGCAGAGGGAGAGGCAGACTCTCCACTGAGCAAAGAGCTGGATACGGGACTCGATCCCAGGACCCTGGGATCATACCCTGAGCCAAAGGCGGATGCCCAACCAACTGAGCTACCCAGGCGGCCCGTGAATAATGAACTTTTAAACCTCTTATAGACAATATAGGATACACTACAGAATCTAAAGAGCCCTGTGGTCCTTCAGAGGTGTGTCAATACGGCCCTTCACGACCTACAACTGGATCTTAGTGCGTGGCCATGTGCCTCATCCCCAAGTTTGAGTTTCTGAAACACATTCTCTTTCTAAAGAGGATCTAGAATAAGCACTATGTAGGAATGGTGGACTCCCAGAACACACCTGGACATTGAACAATTCCTAGAGTCTTTTGGCAATTAACATTTAGGGGCCCACAGGCTCATCTTGAAGAAGTATCCTCATAATTTAGGATCAAAGATATTCAACCAGAGAAAGACGGACTCAAATGATCCTACCTGTTTACATATAAAGCACAGAGAAGCTCTCTTTTCCCCCAACTTGGAGCTTCAGGTCTGTTGACCTCCAAGGAAGTTTGCCTCCACTTTGCTGTATTCAGAACGTAATAATGGCTTGGAAGGCACGAGCCCTGGGAAACGCATAATGACATCAGGTTGGTCCCAGTGATCGGCCGCCACTGTAGGCACAGTAGCTGGGAGCCCAAACAAGACAAGTCTGGAGAGCCTTTTCCTCTAAAGCAGGTTCCAGCTACTCACAGCTGTAAGGCACATCATGAGGCATAAAGGATGAAAGGAAATGGCAAACTGAGACCGCTTTTCCCCTTGATGATCTGAGTCAGAGCTGGGATTGTACTAAGACCTCTATGTAATTGACAGGTCCCAAAAAGTACTTGGCACTTCGTACGTCTCGGTCCCTGTCTCTTGGTTATGACTGTGCTGGTTCTGAAATGCATCCTCACAGGACTCCCTTATACTCCTCAGGTCCCCGCCCTGCTCAAAACTTACCTTATGGCTCAGGATTTTCTCCTTTCTCCTCCTGACAATTTGCCTTTGCCCACATCTCGGGGCTGAGCCCTGAGCTGGGACCTCCTGTCAGTTCACTCACATATTCCGACTGCTCAGGGGAAGGAACCACCAGAAAAATTTCTGCCATTCTGCTTCAGCTCAACGGAACTCTGCTTTCATGGGCAAACTCATGCAATCTGTCTTTCATTTGGAGATATTTTTGCACTTCGGTTTAGCACTGGGGATTTTCAGATTGCTTTTTATTCTATTTCTTTTTCTCCCATGCTGGGCAGAAAACAGAGGCTGCCATGGACGTAAGGCCCGAAAAAAAACAGGGTGGGATGGGGCCGAGGTATGCCCACAAACTAACTGTGCTTCTAAATTGCTAATACCTCATCAGGAGAGAGCTTCCAAAATAGAGTCCATACAGAAAGCATTCAGCAATCAGCTACAAAAATGCCTTGTTAATAGTGCAATTAGATAGCCTCTCCTTCTTACTAAAATCCAGTGGTCTTATCTCCGGTAGAGATAGAGAGACTCCAGAATATAGAGACATCAATTGACACGTCCAAGATCACACCTACAGGCAACTGGCAGACACCTCGTGCTGGGCGTCTAGGGCCATCTTGAAGCCAAATCATCTGCAAAGTGGCTGTAACGGTTACAAAATCCATCACTAAAGTTTGACAACTACCGATTCCATTTTACAAATGCTCAGAGCTAACGGCGACTCAGAGATGAGTAAGACACAGTGGTCCCCAGGGTTTTCCACTCTAGTCCATTTCTAAAACAAATATGCTCTCCAAAAAGTTATCCTTCAAGGCAAAATGTGTTAAGTGTCATAAGAAAAGTACAAAGCATTAAGTTTTATAGGCTTCTACTTTATCCCTTCTTCAGTGACCAGTTTTAAAATGTAGAAAAGCACATTGGAAAGCACTGTGTGTGTGTGTGTGTGTGTGTGTGCACGCATTTGTGCAAAGACAGCCACAGAATAAAGAGAGGTGGCTAGGCACTGTCTCCTGGCTATAAGCATCAGTTGCTCAAGAATTGAAAAGCACATGTCCATCTAACAGGACAATAAGAAAATAAGAGGCATATATCCTGCCAAAGAAAGAAACACTAAAGTCTAATTATTGGCCTGTTGGTAAGCCTGCAGGCTTCCATTTTATGAAGCCAGAAGCACGACAGAAGCCTTGCTCAGAAATGGTCTAATCAGGGGCGCCTGAGTGGCTCAGTGATTTAAGCCTCTGCCTTCGGCTCAGGTCATGATGTCAGGGTCCTGGGATAGAGCCCCGCATCGGGCTCTCTGCTCAGCGGGGAGCCTGCTTCGCCCTCTCTCTCTGCTTACTTGTGATCTCTCTCTCTCTCTCTGTCAAATAAATAAATAAAATCTTTAAAAAAAAATGGTCTAATCAGATTACTTGAAGACCTCCTCTCAAGAGGAGCTTGCTGATGATGGAAACCAACGAGGACCCCGGTATGTTTACCATCTCGGCTACTCCTTTGAGAGCCGAATGTCATCTAGCTGAGACTCCTCTGTGACTATAAAATGACAGAAGGGCACTGGCACCATTATGAGAGGAAGCCATAAAGAGACCCCTGAAAGAGAAGCTCTCTAGAGCCGAATCCAAGTGAAACTAAAGCTGGTGGCGTTCCAGAACTTTCTTCCATTAGCACAATACTCAAATCGTATGTGAGCTCTGTATGTTTGAATCTGTGCATCTTGTCAATTCCCGTTTGTATCGAATTGCCCTTTTTCATCTGGGAAGATTTCTGTCATACTTAGTGCTCAGGATGGGTCTTGAAAGCAGGATAAGCTCTCTTCAGAAGGAAATTTTGGGAGAGGAGAAGGGAGATAGTGTTCCAAGCAGAAGGAGGAGCAGGAGCAACTGCATGGAAGATGACTGGAAAGACTGTGTACAAAGGAAATGAAAGCAGGAACTCAAAAAAGATACTGTTCACAATAGCTAAGATATAAAAACAAGTGTCCATCAACAGGTAAATAAATAAAGAAGATGTTAGATAGACAGAGAGAGAGAGTGGAATATTACTCAGAGAAAGAAGGAAATCCTCCCATTCGCCATAGTATGAATGGACATTGAACGCATTATGCTGAGTGAAGTAAGTCAGAGAAAGAAATCCTGCATGATCTCACTTCTATGTGGAATCTCAAAAAGCTGAACTCATAGAAACAGAGTAGAATGGTGGTTACCAGGGGCTGGGGGGGGGGGGGGGGGAGGGGTGGAAGCAGGGAGATGTCAGTCAAAGAAAACAAAACTTACAGTGAGAAGATAAATATTAAGATCTAATGCAAAGCATTGCGCTTATAGTTGACAACACTGTATTATATACTTTAAAGTTGCTAAGAGAATACATCCTAAATTTCTGCACCACAAAAGGTAGTAATCATATTGCAATGCATAGATGTATCAAGCCAACACACTGTACACCTTAAACTTATACAGTGTAGATGTCAATTATGTGTCCACTTAAAAAATTAGTCAGCCTGTGTGAAGGGGCGTGCTATGAATGGGGCAGCAGTGGAAATCAGCTAAGAAGAGTAGTTTGGGACGATCTTGTGTCTGGCACTCATCCAAAAGTTTCTCATAAGAAAACTGAAGAGCTTCTGAGTTTTCTCAATTTACTAAAAGTATAAGTACGATCAAGCAAGACAAACAATACTGGGTTTGAGCCTGGCACTGTGCCAAGTGCCTCGACTTTGCTATCTCACTGACTTCTCACAGCAACCCTGTAGCAGGCCATTGTCCCCTCGGCGTCCATGTACTCAACTGAGGCAGAGTGAAGTCACTTGCCCAAAGCCACAAGGCCAGAACTATGCGTCCTAACTGCCCCACACCCCGTGCTCTCGGCTGTGTTCTGCTGCCTCCCTGGCCTCCATCTGTTTTCTTCGTCTCCCACACCAGCCAGTTCCTTCTGCTTCTGGGATATAAAGGACTGTCTGCTTCCCAAAATATTTCATAATTGATCCTCAATAGAGGTCATCCAATGCAATACAGGATTGGTACCAAGCTGACAAGATGATGCCCCCTCCCCAAAAAACCCTCAAAATTTATGAAAGATGCTGGATAAAAACCTCTCAAAAGTTTACCTATACACATGCCCCAAAATTGCCCTTGCAATAAAGCCAGATCTGTCATTCTCAACACTCACCAGCAATGAGCCACACAGCTGTGGAAGCCTAACAGCTTGGGCAGAAAAACAGACAGGCAAAGAAAAAGAAGAATGTAGTCAAGCCCCAAGGAAAAAATGTTAACATCCGGAACCAATTCACCCACGCAGGCTAGGGGGACGGTTCCTCCCAGCTCTCCTTAACACCCCTCAGCACCCCTGCCAGCCCTCCCCTACACACTCACTCACATACACACACACACACACACACACACACACACACACACACACTCCAGGGCTTCGTTCACTATTTGCTCATTCCTACACCCGTCAATTTGTCCCGTGTCTGTAGGGAATGCCTCATGCAGTACCTACCACCCAGTCCGAATATCACAGAGATGCCTTAAATCTCTGTGATGTCACAGTCTAATCTGGGTAATGCATAGTTGCACCACATGGGATCTAACGTTCCCAGGATTAATATTAGCCATGCAGCCGGGGCTCTGAATGCCGGAGGAAAAATGAAATGGCCAAAGCCTGGCTCGTTTCACATCTTGCAGAATCTACCTTTCTAATTGAACAGATCTCTTGAGTGAGCTCCAGCGAACCATCCAAGATTGCAGCATTCATCTCCTCCTCTGCCACACTCTATATTTCAAGAGTCTGGCTCCACATGGGTTCCTTGGGAAAGGAAATGGGCCCAGAGATTCATATGCTTCTGTTGATGCAAGAGCATATTGAATCCCATCAATCGCTGCCTGCACAAAGTGGGGTGGGCAGTTGGGAAAAGCAAAGCTTTAAAACAGAGACGGACTTTACGTCTTTCTCTTTTTAATTTCTAAAAGCCGCCTTTCTAACCCTGGGCACAACAAACAGGAATTTGATAGACCTTACAGTGACACGGCCAAGAAACACATTAATGTACAGTCCACACACTGAAATGGGGGGTGTAGTTTTTCTCCAAATCCCTGCTAGAGACATCAGACTTCCTAAGAGAGGAAGGTTACTTGGAGTGGGAGGGAAAGTGGTGGAAAGACAGTGAACAGGTGGACCAGAAACCCTGGAGCCCATTACTAAGCTCCCTGAAACTCACCGCTGGGGGCACATCCATGTGGAACATGCTAGAAGAGTGAAGGAGCACAGGATGGAAGTGTGTCTAGGGATGAGAGATCTCTGCAAATAACTGATCCCATACCAAACAAGGCTGCTCTGAATAGAGCTGTTACAAAATAAATGAATCAGAGCAGTCACTCAGAGGTTAAAGTTAAAGCCGGGACTCTGAGAGCGGGTGTACTTGCTGTGGGTCCTCAAGGCGGTTACCTAATCCTCGGGCATTAAAAAGAAGCCACTGTGGAAATCAGAATCTCTTCCTTTGTAAATTCAATCCATGGCAAAGGGATTTCAGCTGTGATTGCTGAGTTTGAAAAAATCAACAGTACTTAGAAATGCACAAATTGCTCCTCACTGCAACTGATATGTTTCTAAGCTGTTCCATTTTGAATCAATTACCAATAAGATTCCATCCATCCCGTTGTGAATGGAGAAGGGAATGGGTAAAACAGGGCAGTTAAAGTTTTCCCTAAATTTCACTGCATGAGGGGATTTAGGTTGAGGAGGTTTTAGATCAAATTCAATATGTTGCCACCACATTTCAGACGCTGAGATTTCTGTGCATCAAAGTCAAAGAAAAGCAAGTCGGCTTGGCACGGGTGCACGCCACCATTCCAAAGATCATAGCTCCGAAACTCCACCTTATATCACTGTCACACAGAGACTTCCTCCAGCCTGTATGGACAAGGCACCTTAAGACAGAGACCCCGAAACTATAAATGAGCTCTCTCTCATTTATGATTTAATAATTTCTGTTTGGGAGAACAGCACAGGCAGCAAGCATAGATTTCCATCTACAAAAGCTCAAAGTTCTCTCTAGGGCACTGAAGAGCCATTGTGTAGTGGCTAAGGATACTGGCAAGTTATTGCAACTCTTTGGTCCTCAATTTCTTCACCAATAAAATGGAGAAACAATCACCTCCCTTCCAGGACTATGGGGTGAATGCAAGGAGACAATGTGAATGAAACCATGAGTACAGTGCCTGGTACAGAGTGTGCCCTCAATCCGTAAGAGTTCTCATTGGTCAGCACTGCGGGCACTCTGAGAGAAGAGGATCTTTGTAAGATTGGGGAAGTAAAGAAACAGCTGTCTTGGAGATAAAATGTGGTGCACAGATCTGTTTGGAAGACTGAAAGCTGAATTCCAGCCAGGGTAGAGCAGCTCCCCCCTTCTGGATAGCCAGGCAGGGCCTGAGTGCTACTGCTGAAGGGTGCTGGGCTCCACGAAGGAGGCCTTGGGAGAGATATTCTCAGTTCCTCTTCCCCTGGGAATGCATTTTCCCCCTCTGCTACCAGGAATCAATATAAACAAAGTCTGTGGTGTAACTAGTTTTGGAAAAAAAAAAAAAAAGATAGTAAATGATCAAATCCAGGCTTCTGTTTGCTGGAAGGAAGAAAACTGCAAAATCATGCAGCCAGATGTAAGTTCTAACACAACGGCTGGGGCTTCTGCTGTTTTCCCTAAAAAAAGACTTCCCAGTCTCCTTTACCGACAGTCAACTTCATTATATGTTTTCCGTAAACTTAGTCCCTTTACTCTTTTTTTTTTCTTTTTTAAACTCAACTAAGCAACACCTACAAATCCTTTACTGGGGTTTCAATTAATGCAACTGGTTCATTCTGCCCAACGTTGGGGGCCATCGGAACACAGGCTTTACCAAACGAAAGTTCCTTATTGCCCATAGGATAAAACCTGACCATTTGGGGATTTCTGGGCTCCAGGTAGAAATATCAGAAACTAACCAGAAAAACATGCTTGTGTTCTTCCATTTCCCACATTGAGAAAGGCCCCTCTGTCCTCTGCTAGAGCCTAGTTCCTGGGGAGCTGGTAAAGCTGAGGCTCCCTGCCCCACCCTCCCCCTACCCTCTCTTCTTACTGCATGCCAGACAGCTGGTCCTCACCCTTGAAGCCCTCTCTCTCTCCCTCATATGCTTACTCGGAGGCTGGCTTTCTGCCTCAGCAGAACCCTGAATAGCAACAGCCTGCAAAGTTCTATTTGACTTCCTTAGCCAGCCATTCCTGCTCAGCTTCACTACTCTGTTTCTAACCATAGGCTATACACCAAGTACCGATGGCCTTCCAAGTCCCAAACATCCCATTTAAAGCAAAAGACCAGGGAGAGCAGTGGTGCCTGCTAGATTTATAATTTGCAACAATTTCTTATCAAGCTGGTCGCCGAAGTGAATAATCACTGTCAATTCCATTGACAGGAATCACAGACACTGCCAAATCCTTTGTTCCTCTATGGGCACTAATTTAATCCTCACAACCACTTTTTGATGAATATGTTTATTATTACAATTTCCTAGGTGCAGAAACTGGGTTTGGAAGAGATTAAGGAACTTGCCCAAGGTCTCGCAAGTGTTGGGACCAGAGCTCAGAAACAAGCAGTCTAAGCTCAAAACCTGAGCTTTTGGGACGCCTGGGTGGCTCAGTGGGTTAAAGCCTCTGCCTTAGACTCAGGTCATGATCTCAGGGTCCTGGGATTGAGCCCCGCATCGGGCTCTCCGCTCAGCAGGGAGCCTGCTTCCTCCTCTCTCTGCCTGCCTCTCTGCCTACTTGTGATCTCTCTCTCTCCCTGCCAAATAAATAAATAAAATCTTAAAAAAAAAAACCCTGAGCTTTTAACCACTATATTATATCACTGATTCATTCATTGCACCAAACAGAAATAAGATAATAGTAAGACTATTACTGTCTCATACCAGTGCTTTGGAATGTGTGTATGTGTATATACTATGTATATTCTATATACACACACATACGCACACATATACATTCTATATATATAGTTGTGTATTACTTGGAATATACATGACTATCATACTGTGATTTAGAATACATATATATTATATAATAATATAACATTACTATACTATACATTTTAATATGTATTACATACAACTATATATTATATCATATTATATTATATTATGTCACTGTAATATAAAATACACAACTTAGCACAGTGGCTGGTACATAGTGTTTAACAAATGCTATTTATTGTCATTATATAGTAAATGTTGCTCTGTGCCAGCCACTTGTACTAGGCTCTGGAGATACAAAATCTATGAAGGCAAGGGCCCTGCCTTATTCCAGTTTATGGGGTGGAAGTGAAAGAGGATGACAGTAAATCCATAAAGTCCCTGATAACACAAGTCTACACAGGAGCTGGGCCTGTAGAGAATGGGGGCATCAAATACAAGTAGGGAGCTGTCACTGGCCCAGCTGTATAAGTCGATAAGAAGAGACGGTCCCACAGATAGAAACATGAGAACTCCTCCTAGGTGTGTGCTGGGCCCAGTTTTTGGTCTGACCCTGCCCTCAAGTTCAGCAGCTATGAATAGAGGTCTTGAATGCTAAGCTGTCTTCTGATCTATCTTGTTGACAAGCGTTTTGCCTGTTACTAAGTCATCCTTTTAGCATTCTCACATCTCTGCCAGATCAAGACCTCGGCTTAGCAGACTAGACATGGAAAATAGTTACTAGTGCTTTCCATCGGGCTCAGAGAGTAATGAGGGGCAACTGATCATCTTGGGGGGAAGGGAGGTCTCATCAATTCAATTTACTAGTGATGAAGCTGTTTTTCTCAGTCTTCATTTTTCAAATGCATAGTTTTTCCAGCTATTTCTGAGAATGGCATAGAAAATGTCCAAAGCATAGATAATTTGTATTTCCTTTAAATTCACGAATGCCATAGAATTCTCCCAGGAGGAGGGTCCTGGGCAGTCACACAAGCAACAATAGCTTACATCAAACAGAAAGGACTAGATCCAGAACTTCTGAACATGTGATATTAATCTAAAAACTTTTCAAAAGCTTTATGGAAGCTCTTAATTCTAGCAGTAAAAAATCTTTTTTTTGCTTTTTGACCTTGAATTGCTATTACTGTTACTTTCTACAATTGCAGTAAAACATCCCTTGTTCCAACAAAGGGATGAGTCAAGTGATGGCTAAGATACCTTAGGAGAAAATGTTAGTATTAAAAAAAAAAATTAACAAGATCACAGAATCCTATAGCTAAAGGGGCCTCAGGTGTCATTTTGAATCTCTCTCCCTCATTTCACAAACCAAGAACTGAGGCTATGAAACAACTTTAAAACATTTTTTTAACATTTATATGTCTGCCTTTAGAACAAATATCTCTGGTTCCAAAATTAATGATAAAGCTAGCGCTAGACTCTAAGTCTAGTTTAAGCTACTCAAGCCCTCTTCCTACCATAATATAGGGATACAATCTACAATATGGGGGCCTGTGTTGAAAGCTTTGTTGTACAGTGAAGACTCATAGATGTCCATATAAGCAATTAAGTTTCCTGAAATGTTTTTATGCAAGCTTGCTCATAGGATTAATTAATTTTCTCATAAGCCCCTTTTTTCCCTAAATAGTGCATCGGTACATAACCTCTCCCCCAGCTTTGCTACAAATAAAAAATAAATAAAAGTATAAGGCTACTAAATGGAGGAAGCTTTCTCAAACCCAGAGAAAGCACTTCTGTGCTCACAATCACTTACTTACTGGCACCAATGCCTGCCCCTCCTTACGGTGAAAATCAACTATATATTTCTCAGGAGCAAGAACAGGAGCCCTGCACAACCCAAGTTCCCTAAGCCCTAGGTTAAAATTCTGGGCCCTGGGGCCTGGTGTGATTGACATTTTGGAGCCTTCCAGGGAAGACTCCCCTCTCAGCTAAAGTGGAGCTGTAGCCGGGAAGCCATTCCCGCCCGTTTCTTACAGAACCTAGAGTCAATGACTAGTAGGCATTTCTATGAGTAGTTTCTTTTTTCTTTTTTAAAGGATAATTAGTTCACTGTTTTCATCTTCAAGAATAGCGTGAAGGGCAATTGTTTGCTGTCCCTTTGTCTCGGTTGAGCACTTCGGGGATTCTGGGAGCCAAGGGGCATCTCTACCATCATGGACCCTCTGAGGCACCCGGGGATCCTCTGCTTCTCGAAGAACCAACAGAATGACTTTCCTTTTTAACAGACTGGCTATGATATTTACTGACCCTAGACCATTTGGAAATGGTTAGGGATTAAAAGTTCCTCAGGCCGAAGGATTCTTGGTTTCTAATTGCTAATGTTTTGAAGTCAGTTTGATTCCTTGGATATTTGTTCAGCCTGATGAAAGCAAAAGCTCAGACTCCCCTCGGGGCGCGAGGTGTAAGATCCTTGGGTTCCGTTTGGGGGTTTGGGGGTTTTTTTTGTTTGTTTCGGTTTGGTTTGGGGGGGTGGTTGTTGTTGTTTTGGTTTGTTTGGATTTTTTTTCCTTGATTTTTTTGCTGGGAGAAGGGGGGGTTCTTTTACCAAGGCCTTCCCGACTACCCCTGACTGCCCGCATTGCTCCAGGCTGTAAAGGGAGCTGGGAAGGGCACCGACCATCCCTCGGGACTGCGCACTCCCTGGTTTCCAGCGGCGGCGCGGGCCCGCTGGCGGGGACCGAGCCCCGAGCGCCAGAGCAGGAGCCGGGGCCGCGCACACCGCGGCCCAGCCCGGACGCTCCTGACCCGGCCGCCGCTCCGGCCCCAGGGCGCCACCCAAGTCTGGGCGAGGGGCCGGAGGAGGGCAGACGCGGCTGCGGCCCAATTCTCTAACTTGGGAAGGTCACTCGAACCGCCCTATTTTCCCAGGGATAGTTTCACGGGAAGAGATGCAATCCCAAGTCCTTCCCCGGTGAAACTTTATCTGATTTTTTTTTTTAAGAGAGGAAAAATATGGGCGTTTCACCGTGCGTGTAGGAAGTGGGGGGAGGGGAACAGGATGTGGGGGGAGGGGATGTGAGGGGTGAAGGGAAGTGGGGGGAGCGTAAGGAGGGTTTACTGCTTTCCGAGCCCCCATCGGGGGCTTCGACGAGACTTTCGGGGTTGTGGGACAGCAGAGAAGGCAGCGGGTGTTGGGAGTAAGAATTTCGGTTCACCCCGCAGAGACCTAGGCGCTAAAACTCCCAAGGCTCCCAGCTAGGTACATAATAATGACCTCCAATGATCCTTTTCAAGGGAACTCTACTGTTATCTGTAGTATTCCGGTTTTTAAAAGGCGGCTATATTAGGATATTACGTGTGCAATCCAGACTTGGGGGGGGGCGGTTGTTGTTAATCTTCTAAAGTGTGTGGCGATTTGGAAACACCTCATTTAGCCTCCGCAGCTATACCGAAGAAAATACAAGAGGACAAATAGGGAGAATATTTTTGCACATATTTCTATGTTGTTAAATTATTATCCCCAAGTCACAGTTTTTCTCATTATTTCTATTAACAGATTTCCCTTAGTGATCCCGTTAACTCTCTGCATGGAAGAACGTGAAATTATACTTCAGTACAAGCCAGCATTCTGCCCATCCAAAATGAAGGTGGCATTATTCACAAAAGTAAATGCCAAATTTAGTTAGAAAAAATTCCACTCTTCCTGCTTTTTTTTTTTTTTAAGATTTTACTTATTTGACAGAGAGAGAGAGAGATCACAAGTAGGCAGAGAGAGGGGGGGAAGCAGGCTCCCCGCGGAGCAGACAGCCCGACATGGGGCTCAATCTCAGGACCCTGAGATCATGACCTGAGCTGCAGGCAGAGGCTTTAACCCACTGAGCCACCTAGGTGCCCCTCTTCCTGCTCTTTTAAATTGCATCTGTACAGTCTCCTTTTCTGGTGTTCTCTCTTGGACTTTGGTCAAAATCTTCAATTAATTTGACAGTTAAGTGAAAATGCCAATACCGAAGTTTCAAATCTGGAATTCTCTTGGAATTGTCAAGTGATACCTAGAGATGACAAAATTTCTGACCCCCCAAATTTTACGTGTTCCCCATTTGTTAACTGGCTCCACAAATAAGGGGTGCAGTTTATTTTCTCTATTATTTTTCTCATATTTTCTGAGATATTATCTATATCTCATTCAGAGCGGTAGAGTTCACACATAAATTTGTGTGTAAACACATACAGTTGGTTATATACTCTCTAATACATTTTAGAACGCTTATATCCAAAGGGCATAGCTGAACACTGGCTGGTAAAAAGAGTATAGAATAGAGTATCAAATGCAAGGCCTATTTTCACTTCTGATATCAAAAGCTCATCATCAGTTTGTAGTCAGCAGAATGTCCTGCCTCAAAGTGAAGCCATTAATGGCACTGCATAAATGTTGATTTGTCGTCACGAGTTGCTTAATTCCCCTACCTCTTCCCGTTTCACCTCCTGTCCTCCCTACTGGGTCTCATTTTCCACCCTGACACTTAGAGCAAGGGCCTCACTTAAATTAAGTAATGATTATCCATGCCCAAAGATGTGTAAACAGGCCCTAACTTATAAATTTGCTAATTGTTGTTCCCAGTGCAGACCCCTGTATCGCAGTCATGCACATATAAAATTCAGGGCTCACTGGACGCCAGAAAACGCAAGGCAAAAATAAATCACATAAATGAGAGAAAGAAGGGGAAAAGATTCCACATTCCACCAGTTCCCTACTTTACCCTGTGGGAAAATATCCCAAAAGGTCAAAACTAGAAAACCACTTAAATATTCTCTCTTGCTGAACTACTTTGTCTTTGTCTTTTGGGAGTAAGAAAGCAATAACCAGCTACACCCCCCCCATAATAATCATTAGATGGATTTCTGTATTTCCAGAAAGAAAAGTGAAATGCCAATCTACTCTCTGCTCTTTATCCCTGTGGAATCTGCTCAGTTCAGTCTTGTTTTTGTTTTTAACTCTACAACCATCTAGAAAAGGAACTGACAGATTTAAGAAGTAATCATTTTACTCCTGGGTGTGAGAAATAAACTTCTGAGTCCCTAATCGGGATCTCAAAAAAGCCCCCTCATCTTATTAATATTATATTTTTGGCAATACAGAGAATGACTGTGACGGACCTGGAGTATTTCACTCTTTAATAGTAAGCAGTGCCCTGGAGAAACTTGGATGAACAAAATGTTTCAGGTCATCTGAGCCAAAACGTATTTGTCCCTCTCCCTTTGTGGCCCAACATGAACGATTAATGATGAGGGACTTGCTTCCATTAAACTCATGTCCGCACAAACAAAGGAAATTATACAAATAAATGGGGGAACGCAACCAACCAATACCCCAATCATCGTAGGTTTGGCTTCCAGGTTAGGCACTTCACATCATTCTTTAGTCGCTCCTGGTGCTGGGAGTATTAATTAGATTTTAAACTAATCTGCTTTAAAATTTAAAAGATAGCCATGATGCCACTTGAAGTAATGGGGGGGGGCGCAGGAAACCGGCAGCGGGTATATGTCCATATAATTTCAGTACGAATTCCACTATTAAAAATTTAATTCCCCCTTCCCCCTGCAAGAAAGTCACCCCGAGAACTTTTGTTTCTGGGAGTTTAACCTATAAAATCAGGAACCCGAAAGTGGCTAGCTCTGAACCCAAATAAAGTGTTCAATAAGAAATGGCGTTGGGTGGGGCATGGAAGACGCGAATTCAGAAGCGCTGAGCGCCTAGGCTGTCAGCGCATCTGTTCAGGGAAGGCTTCTCCGGCGCGTCAGACCGGTCTCGGAGGGGCAGAGGCGGATGGCGGAGCCGGGCGAGAGGCCTTGCACCGCCCAGCCGCGAAGGGAGAGACCACTACCCCGCAGGCTCGCCTGTTACCCCTGCGCCTTCTGCATCCCTCACAAGGACCTGTGAAGTGCGCGGGGGACTGGGTGCAGAACACAGCACACTCCGGCTCCCTTTCATCACATTCCAAACTCTGGGCATTAGGGTTTTCCCACTTCCCTGTCCTCCCCACTGCCCTCCATCAGTTTGCTCCATCTACGGGATGGAGGGGGTGAGAATTGTTTCCTTCTTCCTGGTGGCTTCTATTGTGCCACCGCGCCAGGGCCAGTGTTTTACACAGAACATCTTCATTACCCTGCCCACCTCCCGGGAGCCACTGCGGTGCGCTCTCCCAGCCCCGCGCATCCAGAGGGCGTCTGACAGCCACCGCCCGACCTGAGCGACGAAAGGGCGTTTGGCAGTCATTCCTGAGCACAGCCATCCTCACCAGCCTATGAAGAATTCAGATCTAGCCTATCCCTTCAGTCCCCTTCACACAAGGTCACTCACCAAAGACGCGGCCACCGCGGAAGGCCGTTTTGACTTGGCAGGCGAGAGCGTTGCGCATGTCCAGCAGGCACCACACTTGGCTCATCCTCGGGGTCCAGGCCTGGCACCTTTGAGGCCTGCACTGGCTTTAGGGGCGCACGTACCACTGAGGAGCCGGTGTTCCTCGCCTGGGGCTCTACCTCAGGCTTACACTTTGGCTTCTCGCCCAGCGCGCCCCACACCCTTGCCGCTCCGGCCTGCGCCCTGGCTAGTTCTTGCCCCGCGCAAGCACGTTCTCCCCACTGGCTTCAAACTCATCTCTTTTTCTCCACTACTTAAACGTCAGTGAAGAGTCACTTCTTCCATTTTGACCTTGTGTTTCCCTATTGGGGATTGGGGGTGGGTGGAGGGGTGATGTCAGGATTAAAATCTTGGGAGTCTTACTCTGAGCAAACAAGCCATAAACGGGCAGATTAATTCGCGTGAACTGTTGATCTCGGTAATTCGAAAGAAGAAAGTGCCCTGGGGCGCTGCACGGGCGTTTCCTGTCTAATTTCACTAGGGATTGCGCGGATAGGCGTACGGGACGCGCGAGCCTGACGTACGTGCACGTGTGCGCGGAGTGCGGGACCTGCCCTCACGTTCTTGATTGTGCCTGCTTTGTGTGCCCACCCGCGTACGCCGCCACCTTCTTAGGCCTCTGGAGCGCCGCGGCTGCAAGGCTCAGGGCCGTAGGCCCTGGAGGGGGAAATCCTTTCGCAGAAGGTTTGAATTATTTCGCTCCGCGGGAGACCGGACCTCGGCCGCACTCGGCTGTGGATTTGGGCGGGAAAGGCCCAAACTCCAAACTCGAGCTGGGGAAGCCGGGTGGAGCCGGGGCTGGGGTCTGAGCGCAGATGGCGCCGCCGCGTGCCTGAAATGTACTTCCAAGGCCACAGCCGGAGCAGCTGTTCCGGGGGATCCTGGCTCAAAAGTGTTCCCTGTTGCTGCGGGGCGAGAGGCGGGAGCAAGCAGGCCCGGGAGTCAGGCTCCTCGGAGACCCTCCCGAGCCCGCGGCGGCTGCGTCCTGGCGGCTTCTCCAAAAGACGCCAAGTTCTGGCAATAATGAGGGCACCTCACAGGCCCTTCTCCAAGGCCCTTTGGGCCTCAGGGTTTTTCGGGACCAGCAGGCTCGGTGGAAAATTTTGAAATACATACTGTGTGTCCTCTGATGTGTGAGTTCCTACAGCGCGCAGGCTGGGCTGGTCCCCCGCTGCTGCAGGTTGGCGCCCCAGGCTGCGGGCGCTCGGCGCCAACTAAAGCCAGCTCTGTCCGGACGCGGAAAGAAAAACGGGCTGTGAAAAAGGGAAAGGCCATGTCTTTGAATAAAAGTTAAACATTAAAATCTAACCTTTGGTTTGTCGCCGGATCCTGGGATTTTAAGGCACGGACAGGGAGGGCTGGAAACGGAGGTACCAGTCAGAGGGAGGGAATGGTGAAAATGATAAACACAGTTGCCTTAGGCGGGTGTCCTGTGTCTGTATGCGTGTTTGTTTAATCCTTCCCAAGCTCCGTAGCAATTTTGTTTCTGTTGTCGTTTCCCCCCCATTCCTGACTTATCATCGGCCTAGCGTAGGCGAGCCACGCGGTGGGTCCAGCCTGCTCGCGGTCCTAATTCGGGAAGTGAGTTTAAACAATTTGAGGCCAAGGACGGCAGGGACACGGCCCCGGGCACAATGGAGTCGCCTGTGCCCCTCTACGACCTCCATCACCATACACACAGCTTTAAAGGTAATGTATGTGTGTTCGTTAGGGCGCCGACTTAGAGGAAAAAGAAAGGCCTACGGGGACCCCAAGCCCTGGACTCGCCTTCTGCCGCCACCATCCGGGCCCCAGAGCCTGCAGCTCCGCCTCCTCCACTCTGGGGACTGCAGGGGCTCCACGCCATCACGCAGTTTTTCTGAAAGATCTTTTCACTTTCTATGTCCGGTTCCTAAGAAAGCTTTGGCCACTGAGGGGGCTCCAACTTGGAGATCCCCTCGGTGCACGACGCGGCCAGGCGGGATTGGTAGCCCGGCCCCGCAGAAGGCCCGCGAGTGCTCTCGGCTTTCAGCTTCTTCCTCCTCCCGGGCCTCAACCCCACAAACATTATTTCGTTTTCTGTAATCCAAACTCCCATCTTAAAAAAAAAATGATGAAATGGGAACGGGTCAACTCAACTCTGTGTGACATAAAGTCCTATGTTAGGGCCTCACTCCCTTCCCCCATACTGTGGGAGCGAGAAAACAGCATTCTGGACAACAGGTTTTCGCATTTATGTCTCCGGAATGGTTTCTCCTAGCCCCAACCATTACTCTCCTCACTAAGGTTGAGGAAAACGGGGGAAAGAGAAAACTGCGAGCTGAGTCTCTGATTATGATCGCAGGTATTGGTCCTTTTGAACAAGCGACCCTAGACCAGCTGCGGCGGACCTGAACCCCTCCCTAGAGAAAAGTACCCACGGACAGGGTGCCATGCACAGTTAAGTAACTTCTGTCTTTTCCACCGTCGGGAAAGTAAAGCAAACTAACCTCCCAAACCATGAGTTGTCAGGAGGCCTGAAAGAACTCCCACTAAACTGTGTGAAGACGCAAGTGAGATTTTGACAACATATAAATGCGGTGAGGAAACAGGGTCTGGCCAGAGATGGGAAACACACATTAGCCACGCGTTCCTTTCTGGATTGCCCACACAGGGGTCCGCGTGGACAGACACCCGCATCCAAATACAGAGAAAGATTTGAGCGGACGAAATAAATCTCCTTTTAATTTTCTTTTCATCGACTAATAAAAATAATTCCCCAGCACTAAACTCAAATACCGTAACGGGGCACAAGAACACGGAGAATTCATAAAACTCTGTCTCTGCAAGTCACCCGCTAATCGCGTTATTATTAGCCTCAGGAGCATGGAAATTGAACTGTCATTGCCGAAGGAGAAAATGTAAGCGACAGCTGTCCCTCCTTGGGTCGGCCAGTTTTCCAGCCCCCAAGCCCCTGGGCCCCAAGCTCCGTCCCCAAGCTCTTCGGGCCGGTGGCCGCCCCCATCCCTCTGTGGGCCGCCGCCCCCACCCTGGCTTTCCGCTTTTCGCTTTCCGGCACGCTGACCCAGGTTTACTCCCCAATGTTAAATGGTCAGCAGGAGCACCTCCAGAATGGCAGCAGAAGTCCTGGCTGGAAAGTTTCTGAAACCGCTAAACCAAGCTGCGCCCGTGTATGTGTGTGTGGACGCGCGCGCCCGCGTCCGCGCGGGCGCGCGCGCAAGATTCTTCCGACAACAGCTGTTCTCCCGGGCTGTTTTGCACAGTTGAAATCTTGGCACTTAATACAAAACGTTAAGTTGTTCCCCCCCAACCAACTACCCGCCCAGGTTTCTGCTAAAATACAGACACCAACATCCGCTCTGTGTTTTACGTGTTTGTGCATATAATGTGCATAGATAGATCCGAAACACAAATTAATCGCTCCGCTTCCCCCAATACACAGAGATGTGGGCCCTGAAGAGTGACCCAGGGCGCAGGGTAAAGGGTCTAACATACATCCTTTTTCCATAAACGCCAACGAAGTAGAAATATCATTATGCTCCGTCGTCCCCGGAGTAGGGGAAACACAAGAACTTAAGTCCCAGGAAGGTTGGTGGGGGAAGGGCGACGACCGGGTCGAAGGCTAAATGGGACAAACTGGGCATTTCCCGAGACTGGGTATCCAGCCCGAGAACTCCGCGCCAGTCCTCTGGAGCTCTCAGAAGCGAATCCCAGCCCCTCTCCGCTCCCGCGGTCGCCTTCGATCTGCGCCCCTCCTTATCCCTGGGGGCTTGCGGCCGCTCAGCTATAGACACCAGAACAGTGCGCTCCGTTCCCAGAAGAGAAAGGGATGTGAGCGAGGCCTCCTTGCCGGAGGTTGGCGACGAAAATGTAAGGCGCGGTTCCCCCCAAATTGTTTGCAGCGAATTTGCGGAAGGCTCAAGACGTTTGCGCAAAGAAAAGGAAACCGGCGTCGGAGCAAGGCAAGGCGTCAGCGAGCAGGGCCTCTTTCCACGCCACTCCGCCCGCAGGCTGACCGCCCAGCGTCCCCTCTCCGCCCGCCTCCCTTGGTCTGGTCCTGCGCACTCACCCGGGTGAGGCTCCAGGCCGTGTGCGGCCGCGTCCTCCGTTTCTCCGAGTGGGCCCGCGGGGCTCAGCGCCTCCATGGACAGGTCCAACCCCTTCTCCTCCCAGTCTCGCAGTTTTCGCTTTTTATTTGAGCCGATCAAGGCTTCAACGGAGAAGGCATGTGCTCGAGAGCTCAGGGCGACTGCAGATCTTCTCCTTTCACTCATCTTAGCCGCCCGCACCCCGGCCTCTGCTCGCCCCCGCTACTGAGGGAGCAGCCCGCGCCCTCACGCTCGGAGCGCCCGCCGGGCCGGGCCCGGGAGAGGCGGCGGCGCAGCGGCCGAGACAGAGGCGGCGGCCCTGCGGGTCCTCTGCACCCTCCCCCTGCGTCCTCCCCCGCCCTCCGCCGCCGGCTCCGACCGGCGCCCCTAGCTGCCCCAGCCGCTAGGAACGAGCGCCCGGAGCGCCGCCCGCTCGCTGCATGAGCGCCCGAGTCCTGCTTCCCACCCACCCGGGCAGGCGCTCACAGGCTGTGTAGACTGGACTTCATCTTTTTTTTATTCTCTCTCTCTCTCCTCCCTCTCCCTTTCTCTCCTCCCTCTCCCTCTTCCTCTCTTGGTCTTCCCGTCCTTCCTCTGATCCAAACTTCTGGGAAACTTTTTTTTTTCTAAATTCCTCCCTTCCCGAGGAGCTGGGGGCAGGCGGTGCGCTCCTGTCCTTGGGGTGAGGGAGAGGGAGGGGGAGGAAGAGAAAGACTGAGGGGAAAAAAAGCCAGCCCCCGACCAATGGCGAGGAGGGAACAGGAGAAACCCTAAGAGCGCGGGCCAATGAGAGGAGGGGAGAGACTGAGGCTCGGGCCAAGGCTCCGCGCGGGTAGTCCAGGGATGCTCCTGGGCCGACTTTAACCCCTGGCTTCCCGGTTCCCCACGGGTTATCCACGGGGGAGGGAGGAGGGCCGAACGTCGAGGTCTGATCTTCGCCTTTCCAAACTCCTGCCGGTCCCAAATCCGTACCTTTTCCTCCCAAATCTGCTAAGTCTCATAGATGTTGCAAGCCCAGAGTCATTTTAACTACCGATCTGGAATCTGGGGGCTCTCAACCTGTCCAAAAACGCCTGCAAACGACCACGATAATCTCCCTCCAGCCCCCAGCCGCTATTAGCTCTTTTGGGTCTGCCGGGATTTCGCCACACAGGTTACTTTCCTGTTGTACGATTTCTAAGCAACTCTGGCTAAGGCAAAACGAAAGAAATAAACAAAGACGCCTCGTTACTATCCAGGGTCTTGTAATTGTAAATCTAATGATCGCTTCCTCCTTCCAGTTCTACCTGGTGGAGAAGGAGACGTAGGCTCGGCTCCCTCAAAGCAAGAGGCCGGCGGTGCGGCGCCGGGCTTACCGGGCGCTCGGCAGACTTATCCCGGCTGGGCCCGCACGCAGCAAATGCTCGCCTTCTCTTCGGCGTGGATGCTGCTCTGAGCGTTGCCTGCCCGGGGCGCCTGTTCTGGAGAACCCACAGAGAAGGGATGGGCAAGGGCAGCTAGTAACTTCTACAGCGGTAGAGCTTTTTCAGAATTCCCTTCAACACTGATCACCTCGGGAACCGGCTCTCCCCGCTCGCTGATCCTCCCTCCACCCTTTAAAAAAAAAGAAAGAAAAAGAAAGAAAAGAAAGGAAAGAAAGGAAAGGAAGAAAGGAAGAAAGGAAGAAAGAAAGAAAAACACTTTCAGGACAGAGCGGTCATCAGGGATTTCTCTGGAACTTACAATCCAGCACTCTGGCCATTCTCATTTCCCACCCCCCCTTCTGGGTCACGCTACTGGTCGCGGGCCGCATGAGACCCCGAGCGCAGCCCCACGCACAGCCAGTTCAGAGGGGCCGAGAAGCTGATCCTGCGAAGCGAAAAAAAGGTCTCGGATTTCACGGACGGCGGCCTAACCACAGCCTGATCTTCCCATCCCAACGCCCTGGTCGACACTCTTCTACCCCCGTGCGAAGAGGCAGGAAAAAGCCAACTCCCCGGGCGCGAGCGACAGACCACACCGAGCAGCTCAGCAGACCAGCCTAGCCGACAGCCAGGCCCCAACAGGGTCAGCAAGCCTAGGGCAGAGGGACCCACGGCTGTCACAGGCCCCCAAGAACAAGCGCCCATCTGCCCTTCCACCTTGGGGCGAGAAGGGAGGGCCCTGTCGGGCCTCTGAAACGCCACATTCGCCTCCTGATCGCAGGGTAAATCTAGTCCTTGATACTATAGTTGGAATGGCTCTGGTGCTGGAGGCCACGGCTGAGTGTCACGAATCTACCTTGGGCCTCTTCGGAAGAAAGCAAAAAAGAACACTTTGGGAGCCCCCTCACACTGGGCGTCAGCCAGACTAGAGGAAGCCCGTGGCGCAGCAAATGCAGAAAGAATGATGGAAGCCACCGGTTGAGGGCGACTCAGCCAGGCTTGGCCTCCGGTGACTTCCAGGAGCTCTCTCAGGCTTGGGGATCCCCGAGCAGCACTCCAAGCACCCTGGGATCTAGAAGCCCGGCACAAAACCCCTCCGCGTCTCCTGCCGCGCTGCGCGGCAAACTCCAGGAGCCTGGGTGGCAAGACGCAAGGTTTCCCACCTCAGTCACCACTCCGCGTTGCTTCCAGGAGCCGTGGCAGAAAGCGACAGCGCAGTCACCACGACGGGGCCTCAGCAAAAGAATTGGAGGCAAGGGCAGGCCAGGCCAGGAACACGCAGTTAGTTACCTTCTCATGCGGCTCTCCTCTCTTTTGGCTCCTGATTCTGGTGTTACTGTCCCGGGCCGCCAAGGCCTGTTAGGACTAGGCCCAGTGGGATCGCGGCGATGGGGCCAGACTCTCTTCCTTTCCCGCATTTTCCTCCTCCCCACTGCCTGTATCGCCCATCTCCCTCTGGCAGCCTGTCGCCTTGGCCTTCCCTCGCAGACCTACTTTGGATTCCGAACTAGATGCACCATTGGACATACACCTTCCCTGGGGCTGTGAACGTTTCTCAAAAAGAGAACTTTTGGTTTACCCATGTACCAAGATGCAGGTCCAGAAAGCTTGCACAATGGAGGTGACCATACACACATGTCGGAGACATGCACAGAAAAGAGAGTCCTGCCTTCAACAGCGCGCAGCTGCACCTCATCCCCAAACATTCACTCTGCACAGAGCTCTCAGAGGCGCTCCTATGCCCTTCCTTCAGGTCACACATACGTGGCCCCCACCTCCATCCCATGTATACACATATCTTAGAATTGTGGGTTAGGCCATTAAATCAGAGAGTCATGAAGCCAGGTTGCTTTGGATCAGTCATGAAAATAGGAGTGTTCCTCCAGGTAAATGGGAGGGGCAGGAATATTTTCTTTTTGTGACTGTAGGGATCAATTTAACTCTCCCCCACCCCCCACTCCACCGATGGTCCTGCATTCCTTGGTTCTTGACCCTATACTGATGGGGAGGGAGGTCTAGAGAAAGATTAAACAGGTTGGTTTAATGTCTGTGACTTAAGTGTATAATTTTATGTGATTGGGAGAAGAAGAAAAAGAGCACTGGGGGATTAAATGTAGAAATCTGGGAGTGTGCTATGCGGTTTCCTTCAGTCATTATATCAAAGAGTTTTCAAAATCTCATGACCCATTTTCTCTCTCATTTAAGGTTTAGGAATAAAAGTGGGATGCCCAATGCATGAGGCTAATTCCTGAGGCAACCACCAGATTTCCCAGCACCCGACCTTAGGTCTTGCGTGGAGTCTACAGGTCTATTTCAGGCCTGACGCTCAAGGAAAAGGAACAAGCTGGCGCTCCCCTCCCCCCACCCCATGCCTTGCAGGGTCCCAAAGAGGAAGAGGTAATTAAGCACCTGACCAGTCAGAGGGGATCAAGGGGAAAGTGGAAGAGGGGACCCCACTGACTACCTGTAGGGACCTATGGGAAATGGATGGCCAGTGCTAGCCTTGACAGGAGGAATGCCCAGAAGGAAAGAGCAGCATAATGACTGCTCACTTAACACTGACCATGTCCAGATATTTTGATTTTTCCAAGGAACAGAGTTCTGCAGCGTAAGGACGGAAGTCCTGGAAACATAGCCCCTATGTCCCCCACATACGAGTCCTCCTTCTGTTTCTCCACACTGAATACCACCACTGCTAATGCCTCAACACAAGGTGATCTACCAGGCACTGGGACTTTGCAGTTTTGAGTAATTGAAAACAAAGTTAAAAATAGTTGCCAGCAGGACACGTTAGTCCGCCCTTAAACACGTGGGCAGGACACCCGGTGGGGGTGAGGCAATTACAATGAATTCAGCCTTTCTAGGCACTAGATATAAAACATTATGAGGCGACTATGGGGTGGGAGGTAACCCTCCGGACTCCAAGGCAGGTGAAGCCCAGCGAAGAGGTCCCCTTCAGCTCTTAACTGTGTGACCTTAGGCAAGTCAATGCGTGGCCTGTGCCTCAGTCTCCCCTCCGGCAGAGTGAAGGAGCCCTAAATACTTTACAACTAAGCAAAGCAGGCAAGATAATGGGTCGGAGGCGGAACAGACCTGAGGTTTTATTGTTCCTGTGATCGAATCTTCGGGGAATATGAGGCCAGCGTACCCACTTTTCACTTCTTCCAAATTGGCGCCCAGTTACGGAGTGGCAAAACTGGCCTGGAGCCCTCGGGTGGGCGTGGGAGGGAGCCGATTTCTGGAAACGCCCGCCCCCCGCCCGATGGTAGCCCCGGGGAGACTGCGCAGGCCCAGTCCCGAAGCCCGCATCTCGAGTCTCCGGGTTGGTTCAGGTTGCCGGGCGCCTCGGGACCCGCGTGCGTCGTTGACTGTTCAGCCACCCCCTCACACTTTTTAAAATAAATGTCCGTGGGGGCGAAAGGGTCTTTAATGATGTTTTTTTGTTTTCGCGAAATAAAATCTTTTGTTTTTATTTTAAACCAGCAGCGTGCCCACCTCTTGGTCCTTCCAGATGTTTGCAATAAAATCGCAGGTTTTGCCTTTGGGACTGGAAATAAAATTTAACGGCCTTCACCCTGTAATTATTCTCTTAGCTCGCCCTTCATAAATTTATCTGCTTTCTATCGGCGTTGGGGTAGGGGGCGAGCGAAAGGGGAGAAAGCCCCAATTTTATATTTGTGACTATAAAAAAGCGCCACCCGGTTTCCTCGCCTTCGGCGGCCGTGGTGTAACCGGGAGAGCCTGGCCCGGCGGGCGGCAACATTGCGCTATTGTTCGCTGCCCTCGGTCTGCGCAGAAGCTGGGCCCCTCCATAAAGGGGGCCTTGTGCGGCCATGCCCAGAGCGGCCGCGCCCAGGAGGCGAGGAAATCCTGTTCCCCCAGGCCCAGCGCCTCTTTTCCCCTGGGCGTATGGTGCAACCCGGCAGCCGACAGCCGGCAGCCGGACCTTCGCCTTCAGTTTGCGCCAGCCGAGTACGACGCCAGCTCCTGCCCTGCCAGCCTTCGCAGGAAGCGAAACCCCGAGCCTGCGCTGAGCCCACTGAGGGTGAGGGAGGAGCCTGCCTCTGCATACCCAGGAGCTAGGAAAGGCGGGCACGCGGCGGCCGGGAGGCTAGGGGGCTTTTTGGAAGGCCTTCCAGCCCCTTTCCTTCACCTTGCTTGGCCTGGGCTGGAAGGTCACATTCCAGCACCTTCCTGAGCTCAGGGTTGGTGGGCAACCCTAGGCAACCCAAACCAAAGTCAGATTTGGAGGACACCAGCGTGCACCCACAAATAAACGTGGGTACATCCATAACTACTATATACTCGTATAGGAAGCTTGTAAGTACAAGGTTCATGCATCTATTTTGCATGACTATACAAAGCCATGGTTGTATCTGTCTGGCGGTATACAGATACACAGTAGTATGTATGCAAGGAAAGTATGCCTTTCTAGAATCAAACATGCATGTAGAAACAACCCAGCGTTGGGTACAAAGCATCAGGCACAGCCATATGGGGAAACATTCTGGCCACACACTCAGCTAGCCCCAAAGTCTGCAGAAATCTACCGGAATTCCACCGGTTGCATCTCTCCCCCAACTCGACAGGTCTCTTGGGCTCTCCGTGGCCTCCAGAAGCTTAATCCGTGTGGCTGTCCCATGACCTCCTCTTTCATCTGCATGGATCTTCATCTGTGGGCACAGTCTCTTAGATGGCAAGAGAAGGGGGGAAAATGAGGAGCACCAACTCTTGAGGCCTCGCGACTTGGGAGAGCTACCCAGTGTCTGGGTGAGACCAGGGCATTCTACAAAGCCCTGGAGACCCAGCGGGACCAAGAGACTGGGCAGTGAGAAATGACACCAAGCAGGAGCAGCAGGAGTTTATCTTGTTTAGTTTTTAATCATATGCAGTCCCTTCCACCCTCCAGCCAGCTTTCCCTGGGTCAGAATGCCAAACTCCAGGAGCCACACAGAGCAGAGCATTCTTTTGAATTCTTTCTGACACGTGGACTCCCAGCTCTTCCAGGTTTGCCCCTAAATGTGACTCCATCTCTCTTTTCCTGCTGGTTTTTGCAGGTGCTTGGCTAAACAAGGTTAAGAGTTCCCTTTGGTTTTTCCACTGAGAGGAAGGATTATCTAAAGCTTATGGGGGTGAAGAGGGGGAGAAGTCCCAGGCCCCACAGTCTAATACAGTGGGCCAAAGTCCTGGGACCTAAAGAAGATACTCAGGGGTTCCTGGGGCTGGGATGGGGGACTGAGGCTGGCAGCTGTGAGGCTGGGGAGAAGGGCACCTAGGGCAGGGAAATGGGGCTACTCACAAAGACCAGCAGCTAAAGGCAAATGATTTGACACATTAGGGCCTTGATGTGATGGGTTTTTTGCCAGAAGTGTTTGGATCTCACTTGTCACTAATAAAAATCGGCCACCCAGGAGCAAAATGTCCTCGGTAGAACTAGTTGAGCTGGCTGGGCCTGAGCCGGCAGTGGCAAAAGCCAGCAAGTAGATATTTACAGCCTCCTTATGGATCAATCTCTCCCTCTTCAGGAGTGAAGTACGAATTGTCCGTTATACAAAGAGAGTACAAAAACAGCTCTCTGACTGCACGGCTCCAAGGAGGGGCTGGGGAATTAAAGCCTCGGGTGTGCGGAGGTTGGGGTAGCTAGGGGGGCCATAACTCTGCTTGCTTCTGCCCTCTGCCTGGGGAAGGAGGAGCTGGGAAGAGGCTTGCGAGCTAGGTTCCAGGAGACTTTTTGCCAGTGTTGGTCCATAATTCATAAGCTACTTCTTCCACCTTTCTTGAGTGAAACCAAATCAGTAGCGGTGTAAAAATACCCAGAACTCCTGGGTGATAGCCATCACATCCCTGGTGACTAGGAAATTAGCTGGCATAGGGATATTACCAACACAGGGACCCTTGCCGTCCTGGCAAATGAGCCCTCGAAATATTTATATATAAAAAACATTATTATAAATATAAAACATACACCTATAATATAAAACCAATTACATATATATGCATATCTGTAGTCGTTTTCCAACTCCAATGGTCTTTCAGAACAAAGACACACGCGGTGGGTGTCCGTGGAGAGGCTGACATTGCCAGATTGCCAGAGTTAAGGGCTTGCCGCTGGGAATGGGGGCGGCTGTCCCACAGTGGTGGGGCTAAAACAGCAGGAGGGGGGGTCGGGGCATCGCACTCTAGCCCACAGCCAAGTACCCCAGGAAGCCAGGGGCAAAGAAAGCTATCTATCTCTAAGCCGTAAAAGTGTTCACTTAACTTTACGTATGTTCCAGAGACTTCATAGGACCGTCAACCAATCCAGGCAAATGAAGGCATTCCCAGGGCAGAACAATCAGTGTGTCCACATTCTCCCAACCCTCAGTGGTGTCTGCAGCCCCAGGATGTTTGAGAACTCTGCTGGCCAAGAGCAATGGCACCAGGGTGGGCCACTGTGCCGCCAACACCTGCCCCCAATATTGCTCTCCCTGACTGCTTTCATGGGAAATGAGCACTTCTGACCCAGCTCGAAAAACAGCAGAGGCATTACCATCCAGAGGCCTCTGCTTCCAGGAAAACCAGAGAGAAAAGTTCAGAAGTATGTATTTCCACAGCCTCCCTCTCATGCTGCCGAGTCTCATTCTGGATCTCCTCTCTTTCTAGTCTGCACCACTTGTGAAGAGCTAATATTCATTGAGCCTTTTACTCTGTGCCAGGCCCTGTACTAAGTGCTTTACATAAACTGACTCTTTCTGCCCGCTTCAAGTTCTGTGAACCAAGAACCAGTGCTACCAGCCCCATTTTACAGAGGAGAACACTGAGGTACAAAGGGGTTATGCAACTTGGCAAGGGTCTCACAGCTTTCAGTGCAGGTATTAAAGCTCTACAGCCAGAATTCTCTGCATGCAAATACAACCTCTTTGCATGCAAATGCACTAACATGCAATTTATATACCTAGGTTGTGTCTCCTTTAAGTAACTTCAGCAAAGAGGACGGGCTGGGGAGGAACTGATGGAATTTTCCGAAAGAATTTTCTCAGGCAGGCTGAAAAAAGCCCACCCCATCTGAAATACACCCCGAAGGCCTTCCCCACGTGGGGGAGGAGATAAAAGGACAGGAGCTCCATCTCATCTTTCCTTAGGGTGAAACCCCACAGGGGTTGAACAGAATAGATACAATGGCACCAGCCACAGGGGAAGGGAACTGGTGGGGGGAGGGAAGGGCTGCCGTCTCTGGTGGGGCTCAGTCAACTGAAATCAAGCTGCCAAGCTCTGGTCGGCTCCCTTCCGTGGCTCTTCCGTGGTACCGGCCTCAAGCTGGCCTCTACCCTCAGACTTGCCAGCCCCGGACCTTCCCTAGGGTTTGGATCCTTTATTGATTCAACCCTTAAACCACCAATTTCCTGAAAGGGTTTGGGCTGCACATCACCCATCCCCTCCCCCAGGCACAGATCTTCCCCAAAACACTTGCAGGCTGGTAACTGAGCAATTAGGAGGCAACTGAGCCCCACCCCACCCCAACTCAGTTCCAAGCACCTGTCGGTCCCCAGTGGTATTTGTCCACCCCGTGGTGGACGGTAGCCAGTGCCATGCAGACGACCACCACCTCTGCCCTCAGACTGGGAGTTTTCTGAGAACAGAGCGTGTTATTCTGGCATAGGCGCCATAACTCCAAGGTCACTAGGAAGATGCTGTTCCCTATGGTGGACCCTCATATGTTTTCAAAGTGAGTTCTCCTCCCACCTCCTTCCCCCTCCGAACTGTACACAAATTCACAGGGCTCAAGTTTGAGGTTCATAGTATATTTTAGTCCTCATTTCTCCAGCAGAGATCTGTTTGAAATGCAAATAAGGCACAGGTCTTGTGGCCCTAGCACTGATTGGTATCAGCAGTTAATTCCTCAAAATAGCTGAGGCCCCAGACAGCAGATTTGTCTGCCGCATAAAAGGGAACAGAGAGGGAAAACTCCTAGGGCCTTGTGGCCCAGCATAAAAGGGAGAACTTTGGAGTTTGGAAGAAGTACCTTGGCTTGGGAGGAATAGCTTTTTGGCTTAATTTGTTGGGAAAGGAAAGAAAAGCAGAGGTCCCTGGTTCCCAAAGAGGGTTCACCGTGGAGCCACAAACCAGCCAGGCTTAGGTGAAAGACAGACTCAGCACCAGAGTCCTTACCCCTGAAAGGGTGCACCTCAGCGGGGATGCCCCAAAGTCCCAGGAAACCTTCAGGCTCTGTGGGACTCAAACAGAGTCCAGTCATGTTTCCGTGCCCTGGGGACTGCAGCTTCCTCCCTTCACCCAAGTCTCAGGCCTAGCTCTTTCCTCCTACAACTAGCGAAGGCAAGCACACCTGGGGGGTTGGGGCTGTGGGTGCGAAGGGAGCTTTTTAGATGGAGAACAGTCCCATGGCCCCAGTCACTGGCCCCAGCCAGCCGCTTCCTGCAGGATCCAGAAAGAGGGAAGAGGATGAAACTCAGGCAGACCATCCCTTCTCCTTTTTCTCTTTTCCTGATTTTGGTTTCTTGGTGGAATGTTGGCAGCCTCTCTTCTTGGGCTATTTTTTCTCTCCTTCTGATGGCAAATCCAGTCTCCCTGGCCGACTTGCTCTGAGCAAACACCACATGAAAACTCCTGTCGAGGCAATGTAGTGATGTGCTGGAGTCCTTGGTGTGGCCATTTCCCTAGGCGAGAGCTTCATGCTGCTCTCCAGCCTCCCCTCTGCTCTCACTGGTAATGGCCGCCCCTGTCTCTCTGGCCAGGGAGCTTTCCTCAGGGCCACAGATGCATTTTTCCACCCAACCAGCTGACCCAGTTCATTTTCTACCTGCCTGGGACTCCCACTTGTCTCCTTTCCATCTATTTTTCCTGAATTTTTACACGGTAACTAGAAGCGGAGCTCATATGCGTCCTGTGGGGTGGAGAGGGAGGTGCGTGAGTGGGGGTGTTAGGGCAAAGGAGCAGAAACGAATGTGCAGGGGGAGCCAGTCCCTGTCGCCCGCTTTCACCTCAGGCCTTGGGAGGCCCTTACCACTCTAAGACTGTCAGCTTCTGTTTTGCTCCTGGTTCCCCAGGCGTCCAGCAGGCTCTATCCCAGATCTAGCAGTGCCAGTGGGCAATTTGACAGTGGCCTCCTCAGAGCCTGAGAAACAGGACTGGGACTTTTAGGCCTGAGAGGGTACAGAAAATAAAAGCCTGAGAAACATAAGAGAAAGGAAGGATAGAAGGACAAGACAAAACTTTAGGAAGAAAGAAAGAAAAGAAAGGGAAAATAACAAAAGGAAAGAAGAGGAAAAAAGAAAAAGGGAGAAACATAAAGGAAAGAGGACAGGACTGCTTCATCTCCTAAAATCCTAACCCTGGCCTGGGCATAAAAATCAGGATCCTCCACTCTGATCCATCTTCCCAAAGTAGGATTTAGGGTGAGTCAGGACAGAGGATTAAGGAGGAGGCTTGGAATGGGTCTTCTTCAGGCAGAGCAGAGCCCCTGTAGCCAACCGCCTAGCGGAGGGTTCTTAGTACAAGCCAGACTCCTCCAAAGACCCCAGTGGCCTAGTAAGACCCGCCTGCAGACCGAAGATGGGTAAGCCTTCAGCATGTCTCCTCCTCAATCTGGGACTTGCTGGATACACAGTCCCCAGGTCTCAGAGAGAGGAAAGAGAAGGTATTTGAATTAGAGAATAGAAAGTAATGGGGCGAAAACACTGGCCGGCTGAGGACCCCATAGAATCCGAGACTCCAAGCAGGCCCTAGAACTCCTAGACCTGAGAGTTCGGCCCGGTCGGCCTCCGAAGAAAAGGGAGGACCTCTCTGCTGGGTGTGCGAGTGGGAGGAGTCGGCGTTTGACTGGCGCTGTACGGAGTTCAATATTCTCAAGAATCTAATCCAATTTGAGGTTATTAGGCAAAGTGCCAGAAAAGGTTGCACGTCGGTTTTATTTCATTAAATCCCTGTGGCGGGAAAGACTGATAGAACGGGTTGATACTGGCCCTCCACCCACCGAGTCTGCAGCTGCCCCTTTCCCCAGCGAAGAATACGGTGGCGGGTACTGACTTCTTCGCAGGAAGACAGGAGGTGTTTTTACTTTCTGAGCTCCTCCTCCCCTCTCTTCCAATTCAATTCACAAAACGTGAAGCCTGAGTCATTGCCATTCCTACAGCACCCCCCACCCCCGCCCCCGGGCCCCTGCACTGGCCAACCTTTCCGCACCTCTCCTAGCATCTCTAGGTCAAAGACAAATAAAACCCAGCTTCCTGTCTGGGGTGAATCACGCGGACCAGTCCGCCGGGAGAGAGGAAGAAAAAACCCTGGCGAGGAGGAATGCGCTACAAACCGGGCGGAACAGATGTGCCCGGCCCAAAAGCCGCTCCTCAGCCCCGCATCCGTGGAATTGCATTATGTTCTCCCCGGTCCAATCATCTTTGTACAGAAAAAAAATTTTTTTTAAAGAAATATAAATTACTGCGTTGCAAGATCAAAGTGCCGCTTTCTGGTGCATCTGGCTGAGCAGGGAGAAGGGGGAGATGCGGGAAGAAGTGGGGCAGAGTGCCGCAGTCCTTGTTACCCCACTTCAAAGTGTTCTCTTTTTTTTTTTTTAAGATTTTATTTATTTATTTGACACAGAGAGAGAGATCACAAGTAGGCAGAGAGGCAGGCAGAGAGAGGGGGGAAGCAGGCTCCCTGCTAAGCAGAGAGCCCGATGCGGGGCTCGATCCCATGACCCTGAGATCATGACCTGAGCCGAAGGCAGAGGCTTTAACCCACTGAGCCACCCAGGCGCCCCCAAAGTGTTCTTAACAATGAATTTTGGCCAGTGTATTTTAAATTTTCTTCCTCCTCCAGCTTCGCCGGGTGCGCAGCGGGGAAGCGCGTAACTGCGCTGGTTCAGGGCGCGTGGGGGAACTTTGCCTTCACCAACTCCACTCGCACTAGATTCAGAGCCCCGAAGCTCCAGCCAAAACACTAACTCGGAGACTGCGCAGGGGCGTGGTGAGCGGGAGGGCGAGGGTGGTTAATCACGGACGATGGGGGTCACCAAATACCCAAATAAACCGCGAAGACGCTACCAAAACGCCAAGTTCCTACCAGGTAGCTGCCACAGAGGCTCCTTGTCAGCCTCCTCTGCGCTCCGGCAGGCAAGTCATTTCTGCTCTGCCGGGAGAACTAGGTTAGGATTCGAATTATTCGGGGGGGACGCGAGCCAGTCCCAGGCTTTCCCGACAGAAGGTAGCGAAGATCTTGATTGTGGACTTGTTTCTACATGACAGGTCAACTGGGCGACTATTCAGGCCTGGTCAATTAGGCCAGAGCTCCCCAGAGCCCCCTCGCGCTTTCCTTAAGTGAAGCGCGGGGCTTGACAATCGCCACGCCAAAATCTCGCAAGGGTGGTGGGGGCGCCAGCGGCGGAAGCCTCGAGAGGTGCGCGGCGAGTGTGCAGGGCTTGGGAATTTTTGCGGCCAAAGAAGCTGAATCCAGGTTGGGTTGAATCCCGGGGAGGGGCCGGCCGCCTCTTGGCGTTGGCCGCCAGGTTATCGCGGAGCCAGGCGGCAGAGATGAGGGGTTTTTCTCGCGCGTCTGCTGAGCCCACCTCCCGAGCAAGGCGCGTAGGAGGACCGCCACGTCCCCACTCGGCTCCCCGCGCCCTTCGGGGCCCGCCCGGGGGCAAGCCGGAAGACTCGACTGCTCCCAAACCGCGGCGGTCTTTCTTTTCCTGGAAAGACCAAGTGCGCAGTGTCACCTCGATTGTACTTGACCAGCGTTATCCCTGCGTGGCCATTTCTGATGTTTTAAATTTCAGATTTTCCTGCCAAAACAGGATGGGTTAAAACCACGGAGAGCGCGCCTGCTTTTTTCCTGCCCTGGGTTCCGCTTCTCCCCAGCCGCCTTGGGGACCGCATTTCCGACCAGAGAGCTGTCACTCCCCCGGGGCGTGGGGACAACATGATGTTATTCTCAATTCTAGATAAGAAAACCAAGGTCCCTAAAACTTCGTTGACTGATCCTAAGTTACTGTGAGGCAAAAATACGTAGGACCTTTTACCCACGTCGCCTAAAAATTCTTATTCTTCCCACTCCCTGAGGGGTGATTCTCCCCCCCCTCCACACACACACACTCCCTTCTCCCGCCCGTCACTCGAGGACGTCGCCGCGGCCGCTCCGGCAGCTGGGCGCGGGCCTGCGCGCACCGCCCTCAACGCATCTCACCTCAGCCAGGCAGGTGCAGAGGGGGCGGGCGCGGCAGCTTTGCGTCGTCCGGCCGAAGGGCAGGAGAAGGCTGGCCGCCTCCTTCCGCTGCCCGGTGGCTGAGGGGGCAGGGCGGGGGGTGGGGGGGAACAGGGCTGGGGAAACCGCCTTCAGCGGGTCCCGGCCCCGCCTCCCGAACACAACATCCAGGAAACCTCGGAACTTTCCATTGTCTTAGGAGATTCACCAAACATATTGTCTCTATAGCTTTGGAGCTACTGAGAAGGGCGTCTAACTGAGGCATCGAGTTGAAAAGCGGGCCTGGGCAGACCCTGGAGGAGCCCAGTGCCCTGAGCCCGCCCGCCGGGGAAGTGTGACCACCGGAATCCCTACGCCGCGGGGGCACCGCGAGGAGGGAAGAGCGCAGCGCCTGTGCTTCCCCGCGCCTCAATCTGGGAGTTGCGCCGCCGGCGTCTAGGCCCCAGGAGGAGACGGTGTCCAGGCCCGGACTCCTGGGCTCCGGATGGGCAAAGGTCTGGCTACTGGGAGAATCTTATTCCTCGGAAGACCTGGTGCCAGACTACCGAGCCCAAGCGCTAGGTTTCCCGGATATTGAATTTGTAGCGATCCCCACCGTAGATGGTGGTGCGTGGTGAAGCTTCCCCTTCCTCATCTGCACAGAAGGGACACCACACCACCCCCAGACACTTGCTTTCCTGTCTCTGCAAGGCTCGAGCGTCCCACTTTTCCAGGAAAAGCGCCTTCCTGCTACGTTCACTACCCTTAACCCCACCCCGCCCTCAGAGGTGGATTCCCAGGAGCCCCAGGGACTCATTGAACGCGAATCTCCGGTTCTTCTCACCGCATTGGGTAAAAAAAGGGGCTGCTTTTTCTTGGGAGGCAGATGCGTGTGGGCGTGGACCCGACTCACTGGGCCACCGAGTCGCGAACTAACCTTACACAAGTCTCTTGATCACCAAGTTCACATTTATTTGTAACATCAGGGCGATTAGAGCAGCAGAACGGGCTTTACGGTTCCTGGGGACGGTCAGCTGTGGCGCAGATTGCAAGCACATCGGACACGTGTGCACAACTACATTGGAATCCCTCCACCTGAGACCCTCAAACACCAGCGCACAGACCTACACTGTCTTTCTGTCCCTCAAGCCACTTTTCCTGCTCGCTGGGCTGGTTTCTGCTGGGTGATTAACGACTCCAGATAGTGTAAGGAATTCGGCTTCTCAGGCTCAGCATTTTCAATTCTTTAATTTGTCCCTAGGTGACCATTAGCGATCGGAGCTGTAGATCACATGGGGGCGGGTCAGGTAGAGTGAGCAGCTGATTCAACACTGTTGAGTTGGGTTTGATTTCGCCTTTTTAAAGGCGACTCAGAAAGCAGCCCCTGGAGAACTTCAAGAAAGCAGCAGGCGGCAGGCTGCCCAGGTCCCTGAGCTAGACTAGCCTTTGGGTTGTCACCGCTCTCATTCTTTATAAACTGTAAAGCGCCAGCAAATCGCAAAGCCCCTCTGGGCCTTAGCCTCTGATGTGGCTGGGGCAGACAGGTGAGGAAACAGAGGATCACAAGTGTCCTGACCCAAAGCAAAGCCTCACTGGGGGAACTATGCTCTGGGTCAGGCCTGTTCCTGGAACCTGCTCAGCACAGGGCAGCTCTAGAGGCAACCACAGTCTGGCATTTTTCTAGCTAGTCTGGTTAGAAAGAAGTTGGACTCCCCTCCACCTTCAGCAGTCTGTTTGCATGGCCCCTTTCCCTCAATCCCGGAGTCCTGATCACTGTTCATCTCATCTAAAGAGGAGATACCTATCCTTCCTGTGGGGCTGGCGGAGTGGTCTGAAACATTCTAGGTTGTCCTCCAAAGAGCTGCCACTGGGTTGGTTGGTTTGTTTTTGTGGGTTTTTGTTTTTTTTTTTTTTCTTTCAGTTTGGCTGTAGTGGAGTTTTAAAATACTCCTTTCTTGCCCCTGCCCCCACTCTCCTTCCCGATGAAGCAGGCAGTAGCCTTGGAGGCAAAGCCTTTAGAGACAGCCCTGCTCCTGGACCTCCAAATGCTAGGGGGACTGTGAGGGAAGAGATGAGGGATGAGGAAAAGGAGAGCAGAGGGGAAAGGGAAGAGTCTTTGTCCTTGTTTTGTCTCTCAGGCTCAGGCAGACTCTGTTCCGAGAGAACAGAAGGTAGCAGGGCTCCTGCCCTGTGGTGACTAGGGCACTGGTTTGGCTGCTCCTTCCAGATTGCTCCTCTTCAGAAAGGGCATGGGGGAAACAGGAGGAGAACGTATCCTCATCCTCTAGGTGGCAGCAGGCTGGCTGGGGCATAGAAGAGGGTCCTCCAGCTTCCTCAGAGGGATGACGACTTGGGGTCTACTGGATAGCAGCAGTGAGACCCAGTGAGCTCAGAGGTCCTGGCACTGGACTCTCTTCTCTGAGGCACTAGGTTTGTAATTTCTAAGTCACACAGAATTGCGATTACACACACATCTTTGTAATACAAACCTAGAGCATGAGACTAGTCTCAGCCGGATTGGAAACAGTGGCTTCTATCCTTCCCGGAACTGGCAATCCTTTCCCATATTAAGACCCAAAGCTTTCCTGGGAACTTTGGCCACTCTGTGAAAATGCTGATTGAGGCTGGGTCTGTTAACAGAGGCGACCTGCCTGTTTCCAGGCCTGTGAAACCCAAGCACTATACCACCTATAGAGAATATAAAGGAATGTGGGGGTGTGCAGGATGAAATTAGCCGAAGAACCTTTATAGAAACATGAATGTGATCTGTGAGGGAAGTAAGGACGTGACCAAAGCAATGCATTTGCTTTTACTGGCTGACTGACAGGCTTTGGTGGGGGACGGATAAGTTTACCAACTAGTTGCAGAGACCTGCGCCTCAGGCAGGGATTTGGGGGGGGGGGTTGCTTGGGGAAAAGTGGAAAGCAAAAAGGGACAGACAAAAATTCCTCTGTATTCTGGCACACAATTCTTTGTTACATATATGTTACATATGCATATACAAGCTTATTTAGTTTAAAAATTGCCTCGGAAAGAATAAATATACATGAGTTCATTCATTCACTCAACAAATAATCATTGAATGTCTACCACGTGTAGGGCATTTTACTAAGCTCTCCTTTGTAAAAAATGTGTGTGTGTGTGTGTGTGTGTGTGTATGTCTGAGTACAAATTCATCCAGCAAACTCTGATTTGGCTTCATGGCAGGTTTGTGAGACTTTCAGCTCTGAACAATCAGAGCGATGGGGCTCAGACTTCAAGATACACACACACTTTGGGTCATTGCCAGAGGTGGTAACGAGTCCGTTGGCGCCCTAGGAGTTCACACTTTTCCTCCTGTGTGGCTGTGGAAGTGGGGGAGGGACAGCCTTGAGCTCCAACTTCCAGTCCTACTATCTTTGGGGGAAATGCTGAGAAGCAGAGTGTGCTAAATCCCTTTTAAATAATGCTTTCCATTCCTAAAGCCTGTTCCCCTTCCAGGAGCAGTCTAAGGAGGTTGGGAATCATAAAGTCTGCAACGAAAGAATTTCTTTTCAATGCATATGCCAGAGAGAAGGAGACACTGGTTTAGGGCAATTTCCATAGGTGCACACTTCAATATCACTCTCTCTCACACAAACACATGTGCACACAAATACACACATTGTAACATTACTACACAATGTCATTTCCACACAGTGTAATCACACCTACAGAAAAAGCAGAAGGGAAGAAGAGTTTTTCCTACTTTCCAAATTCAGAAATTCTGCAAGTAAGCTCAGAATACCACTTAGTTTTTTTGCAATCATTTTCATGCATCTTTACTAACTTATCTGTTTTATCAGTGTGTGACCTATCCTGGATGTGAAACAGTAAATGAGCCAATGGCCTGTGGCTTCCTGCCATAGTCGGTTAAAATCCGATCTGCACTCCCTGGTATTGAATGCTCAGACCCTCTAAGACATATCAGAGCCAGTGAGCAAGGCTTGCCCTAGGCATTTGCATGTACAAGCATATTCCTGGGCAGTGACTTCGAATTCTACAATCTAGGCCAAGCAAAGAGGTACTAATATGGGCATTCGGTCTGGAAGTGCCCCCTCCTTTGTTTTTGGTCAACTAGGGTAGGGTGTGATTGAAGAGTAGGGAGGAAAGATAGAAAAGCCGACCACAAAATGCCATGGAAAATAATGCCGCTGGAGGGACGGGGGGCAAAGGCAGGGGTGGGGGGGGGGGTTGGAAGTCACCCGAACTCGTCCAGACACGGCTGCGTTCAAGCACACCCTACGCCAACGGCCGAGGCGGGTACAATTCTCTCAACGTGAAGGCAGTGACGAGAGGGCACTGCGAACCTGCGCCTTTCCTCGTACGGATTCAGAGGAAGTGTAAACTGCACGCGACCTCCCTAATTGCCCATTCGCTGTAGCTGTATCTAGTGAAGCAGACAACAAAGAAAATCATCCAGCTATATCAAGCTGCAAACATTTTCACTTTCACCTTAAACAAGTGAAGCAAACGGCTTTTCCTTTTCTGAACATCGTTCTTATTTCTGCAACTAGTTTTTGGAAATGTAGCCTCGGACTTAAACGCGCGCGATCACTTTCACTGCACCTGTACAGGTGAGAGACGATCACACCCCTGCGTCGTTGGATCGCTAAATTACAAAGCAGGCGGCTACCACCCAGGGGTGGCCGCGAGCTTCCTTCCCCGCCCGGATTCAGTAGCAGCGCCCAAAGTGGTGCGGGCCAGTGGGAGAGGCAGCGAGGCTGCTTGAGGACCCCAGCCGCCCACCGGCGCTGCAGCTTGTCTGGAAAAGGGAGTCCGGCCTCCGGCCGCCCTAGCGCAGGAAGCGGGCGGTGCCAAACGCACCCTTCGCAGCTCTGCGCTTTCCACTCGTCGCGGAGGAGAGTAGAGGCTTGTAGGTCAGGCTCGGTCCCCACCCTGCGAAGCGCAGGAGCTCTTTGGGCGACTAGGACACGTCCGCGATATTCAGACCGAGACCAGGATGCTACGCCTGCCTTTGTCCCAGGCGGGAAGCGCCGTGCGGAACTGGGGTGGGGCTGCAAGAGGCAAAACAGGAAAAAGCTGGGGGAGCCGGGAGCCTCGCGGCCCAGCGCCTGGCCAGGGCCCTCTAGGAAGCCAGCTCTGCCTCCAAATACACCTCTCGGACCCAGGCTTCCGCGGATTTCACACCCAGAGGGACACGGAAGAGCCTTCCACCCGGGCTCCCCGGCGCCCCGTACCCCCTCGCGTGGTTTCCGAGCGGGGGCTCATTCCCACGCGACCCACCGCGCCAATTCCCCCACGTGGGCGGGCCGCTAGGGCAGCCGGCGAGGGGGCAAAAAGGCGACCCAGCCTTATTTTTAGGGGCTCCAGATGAAGGAATGAGGCGCCTTGTTCATCCTAACCCAGATATGCCTCTTCCACGTCTTCTGGAGGGGGAAAAAAAAAGCTGTCTTGAGTTTTCATGTATTTATTTTTTATTTTTTTAAGATTTTGGAAGAGCTACGGCCTCGCCCTCCTTTGCACTAAGGGCCTGCCCCTCTGGGCACAACTTCCGGAGAGATGGGTTGGCGCCGCGAGTTTCGGAGAGCCTGCGGGCGGTGCCCCAGGGCTCGGATCGCCCACCTCGGGCGCTGCAAACGGGCGAGTGGTCCTGGGCCCGAGGAGGCCTCCAGAGCCGGCTCCAGGTTAAAGCCAAGTCCCCCGGGAAGCTTCCCGTCTTCCTGACTTTTGCGGGTGCCCCTTCTTCTGCCTGCACGCTGGGCCTGAGGGGGGGGGGGCGGGTAAAGCCTTGAGGAAGTCCTCCCTCATAAACCCAGGCTCCCACCGCTGTTTTGTGGAGCGAGGCTCTGGCTTTGTTTCGGGTTCGGGGCTCTTGGGTTTGGCTCTACATTCTCACGGCTCGCACGCCCGACTGCACTGGCGCTCAGCCGCTTCCCGAGCTACACCAACACACGCACGCCGAGGGACAGAACCGTCTAAGCCCCGCGGTCCCCCCGGCCGCCAGGCGGAGGCTGAGGCCCGCTTCCCTTGCCCCGACTTAGCCTCTGGCGCAGGAAGGTCTTAGGAGCTCTTAATGCTAAGACACAATCTCTGTCGGAAACAGCACGCGGGACTCGGACAGTCTCGAGCCCCGACTGCCACGGGTGCGACCAGTGAGCCTCCATCCCGCCTCGCTGCAACGCGTGTCCCCGGCCGACCGTGGGTGGAGGCGCGCGGCCCCGGCCAGCTCTGCGCCCTGGGAGTGGGCTGTGGATGCCCCGGCTCGGGCCGGGAAGCTTCTCCGGAGCGGACCAGGGAGCTCGCTAGCTTGTGAGCGAGGGCTCGTAACGCTTGGAGCGGCAGCTAGATAGGGGCAGACCTGGCTGCTGCCGCCGCCAGAGTGTCCACGTTGATCAGTGAGCGCCCGGCGGGGTTCATGCCCCCCTCCTCCCTTTACTAACTAGTCCCCGCGCGGTCGTGGGCTGGAGCCAGGGCGTCTCGGAACCCGCGGGGCAGGCCCGGCGCGGTGGGGTAGGGAGGCGGGGACACGTGTGTGTGTACATGTGTGTGTGTGTGTGTGCGCGCGCGCGCGTGCTCGGGTCGGGGTTGGGGGTCTCGGTAAATTCCCGGAATCTCGGGAATCCCGGGCTTCTGGCTCTTGCCATCCGCGCCGAGGTCGTTAGTATCCCAGGACCTGCTGTCTGCGGCCCCCACCCTGCCGCCTCCTAGGCTTCCGAGGCTTTCCATTTCAAAGACCCAAAGGAAACTCTTTGTGACTATTCACAGCCTCCTGCACAGTCTCGTGCTATCGCCTCCCGCCTGATCAAGAAGGGCGTGAGGCTTAGTTCCTGAGCGTCCTTCTCCTTTGCCCCTTTTTCCCTCACTCCTCAACCTCAGATAAAGAAACTGAGCCCATCGAGAAAAAAAGAAAAAAAGTAGTGCAATCCGTGCGAGAATGAGGCCGAGGAAATTTAAGAGTCACAAGACTGCCCCCAGGTGATAGTTTACAGCAATAACTTTTCTGGGTAACTTCAGGTCGCTTTATCCCTCTTTCGAGCTAATGTCTTCTGTGGTAGAAAAGTTATTGAATCTAAACGTTTACGTTAATCCCCCAAGAAAAGGAGAAATGGCCCTGAGAAACCTCCTTTCCACGGACGCTGAGAAATTGTTCAATTTGTCTTTCTAGCCTCACTACATGAACATTTGATAACTGCACCTTCAAAATCAAACTCTCCCCTCCCCAAGGGGCAGACCTGCTCCCACCCATCCCCTTTTCTCCCTCCCTTTCTTCGTTGTTTCCTCCTTCTGAAACAATAGCACGGGCTGCTGGAGTCAGTCTGATGATATAATCCTTAAGGCATTCACGGGCAGACCGAGGGCCAAGCTATCAAAGGGTTCAGCTTCTTCTTCTTTTTTTAAGCTGTTTACTATTCAGGAAATTTGGTAATTATTTTTTTTCTCCATGTAGTGGTATTACCGTCTTCCTTTTGATATTAGATCCTCTATGGGCCCCTAGCTTCATGCTGTAGAGAAAGGAGAAAGATGAAGGGGCTGAATTCTGCATCAGAATGTAATTTTCCTTTATGTCATCATTGCTGCTAAAGACCAGCTGAGGGCTTCCAAAGAACAGGAACCCCCAGAGCAGGCAAAGTCCTCATGTTTCTAAGAGCAGAAGGAAGTGCCAATTTCATTTATTCTTTTATACCGCAAACGGGTTTTTTTTTTCGTACTTCACTCCACCAAAGTATTTTCAGTACTTTTTTTTTTCCTTCCCCCCTATTTTCAGTACTTTTATAGTAGGATTGAAAGGGCATATCAGGAGGGGCAAGGGAAGATAATAACCAAATTGTATTTATCTTTTTAAATATTTTTTATTTCTTTATGAGAGAGAGAACCCGCACGGCTAGCGACAGCACAAGCAGGGGGAGCTGCAGAGGCAGAGGGAGAAGCAGGCTCTCTGCTGAGCAGGGAGCCAAAAGCAGGGGCTCCATCCCCGAACCCACCCCCATCACAACCTGAGCCAAAAGCAGACGTTTAGCCAACTGAGCCACCCAAACACCCCAATAATCACATTTAAAAAAATCATTTGTTTAGAATGCTTCACAATGAATCATTTTTAGGGGGTTTTATTGATCAGGATTAATATCCTTGATACGTTATCATATTTACCAAGGTTTTCTCCGTGCCCGGCATAGTGCCTTGCTCATAACAGGAGGCATTCAACAAATATTTGTTGAGTGAGTGGACAAATTGAGAAGTATAAAACAAAAGTACACAAAATGGGTTAGATATTTAACTACATTCAGTTAAAACCTCCTCCAAGACACATTTCTTGAGTGAGTGTGTCATACAAAGCAAAACTAGTTTTGCTAGATTGTGAGGGACTGACCATGTTTCATGGGTTTACTTTTTTTTTTTCCTTTTTTTTTGTGGTCTGCCAGACTGTAACATACTGAGATGAGAGACTCAAAGTTAATACTTCGATTATATACAACATCTTACACGTTGCTGGGTAGATTGATCAATTTTTTTTAAGATTTTATTTATTTATTTATTTGATAGAGAGACAGACAGTGAGAGAGGGAGCACAAGTAGGGGGAGTGGGAGAGGGAGATGCAGGCTTCCCGCTGAGCAGGGAGCCCGATGCAGGGCTCGATCTCAGGACCCTGGGATCATGACCCGAGCCGAAGGCAGACGCCCAACGACTGAGCCACCTAGGCGCCCTAGATTGATCAATTATTTTAGAGTAAGGTGAAGGAGGAAGACTCAAATATTTAAGATGGAAAATGCTAGTAGAAACTTAATGTCCAGACATCCCTTTGGGCAGTGCCAGATATCCTGAGGGACAGTATCTCAATATACAGTAGTCCAGGGGTATTGAAGTTTCTGTTTGGATTTCTCCTTCAGTCAGGTCAGATCTCCTCCTGCCCGAATTCTCTCCAGAACCAGCACCCTCTCCTCCCTTATCTTCCCACATTAGGTTATGAAACATAGAGAAGGGGATAAGTTAAGCTGAAGATGACTCTTCCCTGTTATTTCCCCCACTCCCCCAGCCATAGTTTTTTTTTTTTTTTTTTTTTTTTTTACCTGCTCCATTGTAAGCTGTGATGACTGGTTAACTCAGTGGGGTTGTGTGGGTACTGATGAGGTCCTCCGAAAGGTTCCATCCACTTGTGCATTAGTTGATTTGGATTCCAAGTACGTCCTTGATAACCTTTTCTGTAAATGTGTGCTGTTTGGAAAAAGGGAACTGGGAAAGAGCCATGCTTAATATATCCTCAAGGGAGGTTCTATTTTTGGAAAAGTGCCAATCAATTGGATTTTCTCAAGGGAGCCAACATCACACAGGCTTGTGTGCTGCGTCAGACTATGTAATCAAAAAAGACATAAAAAACCTACTTTCATGGAGCTTTCTGTTTTCCACCTCTTTTTGTATTTTTTATTTAAAATTTCCCCATGGCAGGATGCCTGGATGCCTCAGTCGGTGAAGCGTCTGTCTTAGGCTCAGATTGTGACCCCAAGATCCTGGGATCAAGTCCCTCATGGGGCTCCTTGCTCAGTGGGGAGCCTGCTTCTCCCTCTGGCTGCTGCTCCTTTGCTAATGTTCTCTCTCTCTCTCTGTCAAATAAATAAATAAAATCTTAAAAAAAAAAAAAATTTCCCCATGGCAAACGTAAACACTCAAGGTCAAGTCGTTGGTCATTCCTTGTGGCTTTCCAAACAGAAAGACTTCCTGCTTTCTTAAGGAGTCTCTCATTAATACCCTGTACCTAGATGTAGAGCATAAGGCACAGACATTTAAATGCTGGCCTTCCTAATAAGGAATAGCTCCTCCTTTGACTCCTCACTATGTATCTGCCTTAGCATGTTCAAAAGTCTCAAATATTTGAATTGGATGTCGGCTAAATTACAAAGCGAACAGTGTTGAGTTTGAGCCTAACTCCACCAAATCAGAAGTATTTTCTATCTCAGACACATATCCTGCCTGTTACAATGGTGAATAGCAAATGTCACTAAGGCAGGGCTCTTTCCTTTGATCAGTTCAATTTTTTTTTTTTAAAGGGATTAAAGGATGGAAAGCTGACCAGAAAGCAATGGGGCTGATATATACATTTTTAAACGCCGGAATTTGTTTATTCAAATTGGAGCCGTCCTTCAAAGAAGATATACTGGGATTCTCTATCTTATTCAAATGATTGTTCAAAACATTCTTGGAATGCCTCTTCTGGAAACGTCTTTAAGAATAGCTTACCGGCCACATGAAAGACGGCACCATCACCTACTCCAGTACTCTTTTCCTCTTAGCCAGCTAATATGGGTACACTTCTAGAAAGCAAAGCTGCTCATACCGAGGAAGTAACTAAAAACTAGGAGGGTCAGGTGCAAAGCAACATCTTTGCCCAGAGAAAGTATGTCACCTCGATGGTGTTGGTGTCCCTGTGACGGAACACAAAGCAACCAACGCAGTGCCCCAGAGCAACTGTGGCTCTGTCCCACCCCCACCAAGGAGCTCCAGAACAAAGCAGCCTCGGAAAATCAGAGCAGAGTCCTAGGGAGGGTGTCCCTGCCTGGAGAGTCCCAGATATTTAGCTGCCAGGCCTCTTACCTTCCCAACCCCTCTAAACAAAATAAACAAAACAATAAAAACAAGTGCTTTGGACTAAGAATCAGACTAGCAGGCCAAACAGTGAAATTATAAAAGTTTGCCAATGGCTTAACTTATGGATCATCTATAGGTTAAGAAATAACCCAACGGCCAGCCACATGTTTCTCAGCGCCCTCCCCACCCTGTAATCTTCCGAAGGGCAGACCAACTACCTTGCTCACTACCCGTGGTCGCTACCCAGCCCAAGCCTGCTACCAGGGGGTGCTGGAAACGTGGGGGACCTTGTGCTCCAGCCTATACATAAGACTGGCAGCTGGAGGTGAAGGACGTGTCCCCTTTGCTCCTCATAGTTATTTCCAGATTCCTCCTTCCTCCCTAAAACTTCTGGCTTGGGAACTTGGGTCATCAGCCTACAGCCTCCCAAGACCACTCCCCTTCATTTCTTGAAGATTTTATTCCTGGCCCTCTTCACTGTCTCCAGTGCCTCTCCGGGCAACATCTTTGTGGTTGCACACTGAAGTAAATGATCTTTATAATACCTTAGCTTCTCTGACCTTCTCTTTCCTGAGATCATCCTTTCTTTCTTTCTTTCTTTTTTTAATTTTTAAAAAAGATTTTATTTATTTATTTGACAGAGAGAGAGATCACAAGTAGGCAGAGAGGCAGGCAGAGAGAGAGGGGGAAGCAGGCTCCCCACTGAGCAGAGAGCCCGATGCGGGGCTCGATCCCAGGACCCTGAGATCATGACCTGAGCCGAAGGCAGAGGCTTTAACCCACTGAGCCACCCAGGTGCCCCTGAGATCATCCTGTCTACCCCATATATATAATCATTCCTCAGGCCATCCCTCACGCTGTATTATCAGTACCAAGAATACTTGCCCATGAGCTTGAATTCTCAGACTGACATCTCCTTCAATTCTTGGGCACCCCTGGGACCTTCGATCCACTGATCTTGCTATCTTTTTACTGTTTCCACACCCCTCGCAGCCTCACTTCCCCCCTCACCTGGTTTGGATGCCATGGCCCATTGCTAAACCCACTTTGACCTTTGGTTGCAGTAACCAAGCAAAGCCCAGGTCTAGGTTAAATCTGACTCTTAACTATAGGGAGCAAACTGAGGGTTGCTGGAAGGGAGGTAGGTGGGGGCACAGGGGGACAGACATTAAGGAGGGCATTTGAAGTGATGAGCACTGAGTGTTGTGTGCAACTGATGAATCACTGAATTTCACCTCTGAAACTAATAATACAGTATATTCATTAATTTGCATTTAAATAAAAAATTTTAAAAAGAAAATCCAACTTTTCCTGTACATTGCCTACACTCACACAGTGCAACGTGGCCGGAACAAAATAATCAGCTGCTTTGATTGCCCTCATAAAGTCATGTTCCCTAGCCTCAGTGCTGTCTGCCGCTTCTATTTCATTTCCCTGGTACATTCCCTTTCCTTTTCCCCACGACTCTCCTCTCCTCCCCAAACCTCCAACGTGTCCTTCCTTGCTTTAATTCTCTGCTGTGGACCTTGATTTCTATTTCACTAGGAAAATTAAGGCAACGAAGAGACTTTGGACCACCGGCTTTTCTACCACACATAAAAATGCATCTGCATCTCTGTCCCTCGATTTTTCCTCCTCTTCTGTGCTCTCCCATCTAACTCCAGCCTGTTCATAGGTGCTGTGGATCCCATCCCTTCTCACTCAAGGACGTTCCTTCAGCAATTGTCCTCTCTCTCTCCTGCATCCCTGCATTTTCTTTCTCTACAGGATCATTCTCATTCGCATACAAACGTGCAATTATCCGCCCCCCCCCCCCATTCCATATCACTATCCTCCTGTCCCATTTCTCTGCTTCTCTTTCCAGCATTACCCTGCAAGGGTTGTCAAGGTCACTGTCTCTCATTTCCCTCTTTCCATTTCCTCTTAAACGTATTCAACTTTTGACCCCTCCATCCACCCAAACTGCTTTGATCAAGGTCACCCCCACGTTGCTAAATCCAATGGTTCTTTTCAGCTTTCACTTTACTTGACATAGATTAGTCCTTTTCTGGAAAACAGCTTTTTCATTTGTCTTCCAGGGTAAAGCTCTCTTCTGGTTCTTCTTCTATCATATTGGCCTTTCTTTCTCAGGCTCTTTGCTGCATATTTTCTCATTTCCTTCTACCTTGAAATAGGATCAGTCCTTGGACCTCCTCTTTTCTCCGTCCACACTCATACATGCAGAGATTTCTTCAAGACTCCTGGCTTTAAGTGCTGTCTCTATCTTGATGACTCCCAAATTAATATCTCTAGCCTGGACCTCTCCCTGACCTCTAATTTTAAATATCCAACTGCCCACTAAACATCTCCACATGTCAAAACCAAACTCCTGATCTTTCCAAATTTACTTCCCCTACAGTCTTTCCCATTTCAGTAAACAGCTACTCCATGCTTCTAACTTCTCAGGTCAGAAACCTTGAAGATATCCTTGACTCCTTTTTTTTTCCTCTCAAATATCACAACCAATCTATCGGCAAACCCTGCTAGCTCTCCTTTCACAAACGTATCCCAAATTTGAACACGTCTTACCACTTCCATCACTATGATCCTACTCCAACGTTTCCCTCTTATATGGATGATTACAATAATCCCCTAACTAGTCTTCCCACATCCACATATGACCCCTATAATCTATTTCCCCACATAATAGTCAGGATGAACCTACAATGGCCTTCCAGTTCCATTGCCCTAAAATAAAAGCCAATATCCTACAATGGTCTCAAAGGCCTTGGCTGCACCAGAGTTCCCATCCTCATCTACCACTCCCCTTTTCATTCATCCGTCTCTACCTACAATGGTTTCCTTGCTTCTCTTTCAACAAGTCAAGCACACTCCTGCTTTTGCATTTGATGCCTTCTCTGGACTGTGGTCTCACCCCACATGTTACCTTGCCGTCTTCCTCACCTCATTCAGTTTTCTGCTTAAATTTAACCTCAGCAAAACCATCCTTTATAAGCCTCTTGAAAACAAGCACTCCGTATGAGTTGGGAAGGGCTGTCATAACAAGACGCCACCGACTGCTGAACAATCCTAGAGCAAGATGTCAGCCTGTGTGGTTTCTTCTGAAGCCTCTCTCCTTGGCCTGCAGATGGCCACTTTCTTGTTAGGTCCTCGCATGGTCCTTTCCCTGTGCAAGAGCACCTCTGATGTCTTTCTAGGAGTCTTAATCTCTTTTTATCAAGACACCAGTCAGATTGCACTAGGACCCACTCTAGCAGCCTCATTTTAACTTAATTACCCTTTTAAAGGCCTGGTCTCCTAATAAAGGCACATTCCCAGGGTGCTGGGGGTTAGGACTTCAACATATGCATTTTTGGGGGTGGGGGGTCACAATTCAGTTCCACAGCACACTCTATTCCCATTTTCTTTATATTTCTACATCATTCATCACCTTACACCTAACCGTTTACTTTCCTTGCTCATATATTGTCTGTCTCTCTCCACTACAATATCAATTCAAAGAGGGCAGGGATTTTTGTCTGTTTTGTTCACCAATGTATCCTTGGTGTCTAGAGCAGTGCCTCACGCGTAATTAAGTGCTGAACAAATATTTGTGAAGTTATTTAATGAATTTACATAGTTATCTGTCTTGTGAAGCCACTCGAATCTGTAGTGCCCTCAAAGGCACTTACAAACAAGTACACATACAATAAATGACTAATAGTTTATAGTGCAAATTTCAAGTGCAATAAGTAGGTTAATTAGTGCTAAAGTACACAGGGAATACTTAAGTGTAAAATGGGAATAATGATTCCTATGCTCTGTACGGGTTCGTGAAGATGTAACGCAGTTATAGTTTGTCAAATATTTCTCCATGTGTTAAATTAGGAAAAGATTAGAAAGTCACAAGAAGAAAGACAGAGACTTCTGGGGGCCCCATGAGCTCTCTCATGGAAGGTTCTTGAAGATTGACAGGAGTTAACCTGCCTGCAACACCCAGGGGCCTGTTAGGCCTGGTCAGCCAACATAAGCAGATCACAATGATGTAATTCTTGTAACATGAATCCTTGCTGGGGTGCAATGGTGGGGCGTGCTGGAGCCTCACAGAGGGGTCCCTCTCTAGCTTGCCCGCACAGTTCAATTTGCTCCCAATAAAAATGCAATAAAAAGCTCACTTGCCTCCAGACTGTTGAATGCTTTTGATTCCAACTTATTTGGAATAGAAATCCTGACTGACAGTATTTTGGGGAAGAAGATGGATGAAACATCCTTAAAGGGAGAAGGAGGGAAAGAGAGAAATAAATTGATTGTATCTTACCAAACTGGATGGTAGTTTCAAGACCCTGCAAGATTTTAAAAACACGGAAGCCAGGGCTAAAGTGATTTCTAGCAGCAAATGACTTTGTTCCTAACAGTGGGTGGGGAAATTAAACTCTTCCTTCTAAAGATGCACAGAGCTTTCAGCAACACTAACTGCTACCTCTTTATTATCACAGAGTCTAGTATTCCTAAGTTCGGCAGTTTGGGGATGTACTAATATTTATTTTAATTTTTTTTAAAAAAAGATTTTATTTATTTGATATAGAGAGAGCATGAGTGAAAAGCAGAAGGAGAGGAAGAAGCAGACTCTAAGCTGAGCAGGGAGCCCAATGCAGGGCTCGATCCCAGGACCCTGGGATTATGACCCGAGCTGAAGGCAGACGCTTGACCCACTGAGCCACCAAGGCGCCCCTAACACTTATTTTACATGTTACTACCATCCAAAGTGTTTAGCATAAGAACGGTTTGCTTCGTTTAGTAACAATAGTTTGTGTAGCTTTTAGATTTTCTACATATTTCAATGATCTGAATCGTCTCTTCTCTTGTTAAGAAGAATAATGGCAAACTGATTTTAATCTGAAATAACAAATTATTTTACAAATTGCGTGCATCGTCTCCTTTATTTCCTCTACCTTTATCACCCATTAAATCTGAAGAGTGTACAGGTTTTATACAAAACACACTAAGTCCAGGACTCTATTCTCTGGCATTCTCCTTTCTAGCTCATCACCGATGCCACATTGGTCTAGTCCTGTCCAGCCTGGAATTCTGAACACTGAAGATCATGATGAAAAGGGTGGTGACAGAAGATAGTCCTTGCCTTTTATGATACCGATGTTAGATACTTTCAGAATAATTGGAACATTCCTTACTTGTGCTTAATGTAATTTTATGACTTTCTCACCCATGACCTTAATCCATGCTCAACTGTTTTTATTTCTAGACCATATAATCCTTTATAGGGTAATAAGTACTGTACTTTTACTACCCACAATATAAAATAACTCCCTCTGCTTATTTGTCTTTCTTGGCTTCAGGAGAGCCTCATCAATTCTAATCCTGACGATCTAATCTCTGTTTACCCTATTACAAATGTAGCTTTAGTTATTTTCCCCTTTCGGATTTGCATCGACCCGCATGACCTAAATTTTTAGGCTGTCTATAAACAATCACATTTGTAAACAAAAACAAACTAAGTTAAATTATTTTGAGTTAATCTGATGAAAAAAGAGGAGCAGACAGGAAACTAGCAGACCGTCAAGGCGATAGTTATGTTTTTAGGGCGGATTATCTATTTGCACCTTTTTATCTCAAATGTCAATTTCTTAACAGAAGCCGATTTTTATTTCTTTTTTGTCCCCCAGCACAGTGGTTCTCAAGGCTTAACAGGCATCTAGATCACTGGAATGGCTTGTTAAGATCAACTGCTGAGCCCCACCCCAGAGCTTCTCATTCAGTAGGTACCCTAACAAAGAGATCTCCAGATAAAGTGGCCTAAATACAGTAAAAGTTTATTTTTCACGTAACAGTCCAGAGTTAGGGAGGGCAATCCAGGGCAAAAGGACAGCCTGCTGGTGGGTATTGAGGAGGGCACGTATTGCATGGAGCACTGGGTGTGGTACATGAACAATGAATCTTGGAACAATGAAAAAATAAAATAAAAGTAATTGGGAAAAAAAAAAAGTCCAGGGACCCCAGCTGAGGGGTTGATTCCCTCCATCTTTCTCTTGTGGCTTCCATCCATGGGCCCAATGGGCTGTTCCAGGAAAGGTGTGTGCGTGTGGAAGCAACTTCCTTTAAAAGAGATGTGTCTTGGAAATTGCGCATATCCCTTTTGCCCAAATCCCATTGGCTAGAACAAATTCACAGAACCATCGCTTGGTGAAGGGCAGGCTAGCAAATGTGGTCCCTACCTGGCACTTTGTTCTCTGCTAAAACTAAGGGAGAGGATTCCATCACTAAAAAGGAAGGAGAGACGAGATACTGGGGCGTGGTGAGGAGCCTCTGCCACAACAACCCAATGGCAAATCCATGTATCAAGTGATGAAAATCTGACCCACACTAGACTGTGCAGTGTGAGCAAACAAAGAACTTTTGGGGAATAATGGCAGGAGCATTGAAGCAAGAAGCACAGGTAGGAAGAAGGGAGGGAGGGAGAAGTGAGGGCTAAGGTCACGGCACACACACAGGAGAGGCTCACAATCTAGACTGGTCAAGAAGGGGCAGACCGGGCACCTGGGTGGCTCAGTGGGTTAAAGCCTCTGCCTTCAGCTCAGGTCATGATCTCAGGGTCCTGGGATCGAGCTCCGCATCAGGCTCTCTGCTCAACGGGGAGCCTGCTTCCCCCTTCTCTCTCTCTGCGTGCCTCTGCCTACTTGTGATCTCTCTCTCTCTGTTAAATAAATAAAATCTTTAAAAAAAAAAAAAAAAAGAAGGGGCAGACCATTCCCTTGGGCACACTAGTTAAGGAGTATCAGTGGGTTCCTAACTCGAAGATAATAGAGAGTAATAATAACCAATGTGTGACTTTACAAAAGTGGCTGAATCTTTACTTACTTGAAAGAGCAGCACTAATCATTCCTATCTTACAGCCTGATAGAAATATGAAATGAGAGATTGCATATAAACACACAAAGTGCCTGGCCTAGAGCAAGTCCATAGCTCTTATTACTCAAGTATTGATTGGGGAACTCTATGGTCTGTCATTCTCAACTAATCTTTTCACTATCTTCATGAACTCTCCAGCTGTGAGTTCTCTCCCTGGAGAGTTCTGACCCATACTGTTTGACTTACTACAAGCAAAATCAGTTAGCTGAATGCCTTCACAAGGGAGCGTCCAACGGACATTTCTGTGATGATGGAAATATTCTCTAGCCACACTGTCCAACATGCTAGTCATTCGTCCCTGAGGCTAGTGAGCACATGTGGAGCACTCTCATGCCTCGGTCTCCTTCTTAGTAATATGGGACTGATACCAGGAGTGGGTTTTGAGAATTAAACGAGAATACATACAAAGCAGTGGCTCTCAGAGTTTGTTCTGATCAGGATCCCCTGGAAGGTTGTTAACACACAGATTGCTGGGTTCGTCCCCCGCATTTCTGATTCAGTAGGTCTGGGGGAGGGCCAGGGATTTTGCTGGTCATGCACATGCCACGGGGCAGGGAACCGCATGTGGGAAACACCACCGTTCTAAGACGTTTGGTAGGGTGCCTGATTCATGTGACGACTCAACAGTGTTATTTAGTGTTTGGGGGTCAGCAACTTCAAGATTTCTGAAAAACGAGCAACCCACACTTTAATAGAAACCTCTAGCCCATTTTTGGACACTATTTTGAGACATGTTTATGCGGTGCCTACATAGCACAAGACGCCCAAGTTCCAAGTGATGGCCTGTCAGAGCGGGTTTGAAATGGGGTTTGTCAGCCTGTAGAGCCACAGAACACCGAGTTACCTGGCCATGGTCACTGACATGTGAAATAGCTTTCACCATTTCAACTCTCCACAAAACATACGGAAAACGACCATTAAAATCAGCTTTTGAGGTTGGCCATGAGTTCGATGTCTCTCTGATTCCTCCTCTCAATGAAGAGACTGTGCTGAGGCCTGTAAACGGTAGGTGCAAAGGAGGGAAAAGATGTCTAGGTTCTCATCTTGGCTCATTTACCAACTTCCTGAGATCACTGGCACGTCTCTCAGTCACGGCTGTGGATTTCGGACCTGAGGAGCCCTCAGGTCACTTGCAAATAACCAGAGCAGGATGGTCACAAGCCCACCCTCACTTGTGAGGGCTTTGCTCCTTGGAAGTCATCACGAGTCCCCTAGTTTTTCTCCTCAGAGATTCTTTCCGTGGTACCTTTAGTTCTGTGGATGAAAGGTGTGGCAAGCGGATAAAAAAAAAAAAATACACAGACACAAACAATTGGTTTGATAGATCCATATTTAATTTTGTCATTTTCCAGTATTCACACTTTGGTTCCTTTTAAAGGGGGGGGGGGGGAGGAAGAGCCCTGGAGGAACTATGCCCAAAGAGGCTCTAGGACTACAAATACCACCTTCCAAGAAAAGATCCCAAAAAGGATTTGGATCTGGGGTGGATTCTGGGATGTAGCGTTTTGTGTACTTTTATCTGTTCTGATAAAAGGACTACTCTACTTCCTTCCCTTAAGGAACGTGAACAAAAATCCTTTGCGGGGCACCTGGGTGGCTCAGTCAGTTAAGCTTCGGACTCTTGATTTCAGCTCAGGTCATAATCTAAAGGTCATAGGATCGAGCCCTGCGTCAGGCTCTGCACTCAGAAGGGAACCTGCTTGGGATTCTCTCCTTCTCCATCTCCCTCTGACCCTCCCCATGCTCTCTCTCTCTCTTTAAAATACATACATACATACATATTTAAAAAAATTCTTTGCCCAACATTCTAGTCCCTTATGTATATAAGGTGATCATGGTACCCACTGACAAAAAAACTTATAAGCAATTTCCCTCACAAAACCAAGCTTGCTAACAAGTCCTGCTGTGGTAAGTCAGGATTGTCATTTCCATATTTAGAAAGTGCAGGGAAGCTGGGTTTTAGAGTGACTCGTTATTACTCAGAGGCTGAGGTAGAGGGGAAGTGAGAAGCTTCCACTCATTGGGAAAATCGGATGTGTCAGGCCTCACTACTATGGTGGTCTGGCAGTATATACTTTGAAGTGTCTCTGCCTTGAGAAGAATAGGAGACAGAACTTGGGACTTGCCTTGGGGATTCCGAGAAGCAAATGCGACCAAGGTTGGCTGAATCCAGATTTAAAGCAGGTGGCTATTGGTTGAATTACTGATATAAACAGTGTCCATAGTTTAGGTCTTATATTTTGAGTATTCACCTTCAAAATAAAAATGTTTGGAGTCCCATAGATCCTGCCCCTTATGGTTCTGTGCTGATGGGAAAAACACTACTCTTTAAGGAGTGAAGGGGTTTTTTTTTGTTTTTTTGTTAAGATCTTATTTATTTATTTGACAGAGAGAAACACAGTGAGAGAAGGAACACAAGCAGGGGGAGTGGAAGAGGGAGAAGCAGGCTTCCCACTGAGCAGGGAACCCGATGTGGGGCTCGATCCCAGGACCCTAGGATCATGACCTGAGCTGAAGGCAGATGCTTAATGACTGAGCCACCCAGGTGCCCCAGGAGTGAAGGTTTTAATCTTGGACTTGCTTCTTATGGAGTGATACTGCACAAGCCTTGCTTTCCTCGGGGGTAAAATGGCAATCCCCCTGGTACATTTCCCAGGGGGCTGGTGATGTTGAACAAGAAGCGAAGGCAAAGAAGTACTTAACTACAAACAGAATCCAGGAACCTGGGTTCAGTCAACCTGTAAATCAATCAAGCTGAAATCATGCAACCTTCTCAGAAGATTGTATCATGTATTTCTGAATTAAACAAAACAAAACTATACTTACTGGGACAGTCAGTGTGATTTCATTAGAGACAAGTTAAGCAACCTAAATACGTTTAGGCAGGTACTATCTCAGTGACAAATGAACTGTAATAATCAATTTATTTTTATAAGGTCTCAACACAAATGGGTCCAAATGGCATCCCAAGGATTATAAGTCTAAGAATCTATGTACTACTTTTTAAAAGAGTTGGGACAGAGGGGCACCTGGCTGGCTCAGTCAGTGGAGCATGTGACTCTTGATCTCTGGGTGGTGAGTTTGAGTCCCACGTCGGGTGTAGAGATTACTTCAAAACAAAACAGAACGAAAACATTTCAAAGGGCTGGGACACATAAAGTGAGCACCCCTAAAAGTAGGTACTCCAGAGAGAGAAACAAATGATACCCTCATTTGCCAAATTACTGCTCACCTCAAGCACATTCGTGTACCTGAATTCAGGGTAAGGCGTGCGCCTCAAATAATTCAGGATTCAGAGTTATGCCTTCTTTCTTTCTTTCTTGCCCACAGCATTTTGCTTCCCACTCTATTGGGAAGTTACAAATTCTTATTTATCAAATGAAGCCAATAATCCCATGTACCAGAACTAAATGTCCCCAAGCCATCGTTTTTCATTTGGGAGGAAAGCTGCCTTTATTAATTAGGAGTGCACAGGCCACAAGACATAACAGTCTTTCTGCCATGCGGGAAAGCTTCCTATAGAAACCCCACCAATTTCTTCACCTCCTGGCACACGGGATGGGCTAATTCTTTGGCTTTGGCCGACCCCACCTGTAAAACCTTCTCTAGGTGGCCCCGGTCCATCTTCAGTTTCTCAATCTCCCTCTTGATGGGAGCAAACCTCTGAATGACGGCGTCGGCCACCAGCAGCTTGTAGCGAGCCGTGTCCAGGCCCGTGCCCCGCTGGACCGCTTCCTCCACGGGGAGGCCGGCCACCGCCGCGTGAATGGCCACCAGGTTGGAGACCCCGGCTCGGCGGGCTGGCTCGTAGGTCACCTCCGACGTGAAGTCCGTCACAGCCTTGCGGAATTTCTGCACGATTTCCTCGGGGCTGTCTGTTATCCTGACCGTGGCCAGTTTATCAGGGTCCGATTTGGACATTTTGACGGAAGGATCACGGAGGGATTTTACCTTCTTCATGGGTGCTAGGGAACAACGCCAACAGACGCACACCGAAACCAAAGCCGGAAGACAAGAACAGGGTCAGAGAACATCACATCAGGAATGTCAGTGTCTAGATCTTAGAAAGCGCCAAGGGGACCAAATGGCTTTATTATTATTGTTGTTGTTGCTATAAACGAGTACGGCGGACACACCATGTCACTCCAATGTCAATGTACAACACAGTGATTTGACAAATTTATACATTATGCTATGCTCACCACACCTGTAGCTACCATCCGTCACCTACAACACTATTATCCTATCTGACTATATTCCTTACGCTTGTGCCTTTTATTTCCGTGACTTAGTCATTGGTAACTGGAAGCCTGTACTTTCCTCTCCCCTTCACCCATTTTGTCTACCCCCCCCACCCCCCCGCACCCATCTTCCCCTCTGGCAACTATCAGTTTACTCTCTGTATTTATAGGTCTGATTCTGCTTTTTGTTTGTTTATTCTTTTTTTTTTCTTTAAGATTCCATTCATGAATGAGATATATTTGTCTTTCTCAGTCTGACTCACCTCACTTAGCATGATACCCTCTAGGTCCACCCACCCTCAAACCCACCCACCCTCAAACAGCACAATCGCATCCTTTATTATGGTTGAGCATGTATGATTGAGCATGTGTATAAATACCACATCTTCCTTATCCATCATCTAATGGTGGACACTTACATTGCTTCCATATCTTGGCTATTGTAAATCATGCTGCAATAAACATAGGGGTGCCTATATCTTTTTGAGTTAGTGTTTTCGTTTTCTTTGGGTAAATACCCAGTAGAGGAATTACCCAATCATATGGTATTTCTATTTTTAATTTTTTGAGGACCCTTCGTACTGTTTTCCACAGTGGCTGCACCAGTCTGCATTCCTACCAACCGTGCATGAGGGTTCCTTTTTCTCCACATCCTCACCAAGACTTGTTATTTCTTGCCATATGACCTTATTATTTTTATCTGATTATAAAAACAGCAAATACCCATTGTGAAAAATTCAAGTCATCTATATAAGCATGAAAATAAAGATCACCTGAAATGTGTAATAAAACTGTTAACATTGGGTCAATCATATTTTCATGCATCTTTTAATGCATATATACACATAAAATGTATAATCTTAGACAAATGAAATTATATCAATCATTCTGCTTTAGCCGCGCATACCTTCCTAAAATGTCTGGTCTATTTCTTTCCTCTCCTTCTCTCTTTTCCTCTCTGTTCATCCCTGTTAGCTAATCACCCCCTGCCCATAACCACTGCCCTTCCTGCCCCCAACAAATTTTAACAATCTATGGTAATCCTTTCATTTCTTTACCACAGTTATACAAGTATATACCAACACACACACACACACACACACACACACACACACACACACACACACAGAGAAATGACTTGGTTATTGTTCTGATAGAATCAAGATGTTAAGCTGTGCTTTATAAACCAGTGTTATTAATAATTGCCTATTTTATGGCTATTGCAGAAACATATCAAGTTGAAATAGGTAAAATAATAATAGGCAAAAACAGTAAAATATTACTTATTGCTAAAAGATGCTTGATTTCAATGCATGGTAGGCCCATTTTTTTGTTTGTGTGAATTATTGGAATAGCTTAGAAATTTATACCTGCCTTATGCTTCTGAACTCATATATTGGGTCCATGTTATACTCCTATAAAATGCTGTCAGTTTAATAAAGACGGACAGAGCTGAGGCTCAGTGATCTCTGCCCCTGCCACAAATCTACATCCCTACCAAAATGTTGATAGGGAGGCATAGCTTCTTTCCTCAAGAAGATTCCAAACTAGCGTAGCCTCACAGCTGCTGGTGAGGTTTCAGATCCAGTGGGGTGATTATAGGTTCCGTCAGTGTCGTGCATTTAAGAAAGGAGGGTGTGAGAATGATCAATTCCCTCTTGGTTGTTTTTTTTTTTTTTTTTTAAGATTTTATTTGTTTATTTGACAGACAGAAAGAGATCACAAGTAGGCAGAGAAGTAGGCAGAGGGAGAGGGGGAAGCAGGCTCCCCGCAGAGCAGAGAGCCTGACACGGGGCTCGATCCCAGGACCCTGAAATCATGACCTGAGCCAAAGGCAGAGGCTTAACCCACTGAGCCACCCAGGCGCCCCCAATTCCCTCTTGTTTTATTGAGCTGGTGATTCAGCAGTTCTCCTTCTTATGGCTTTGCTTTCTTGTGACTAGGGAAGGCAAGGTCCAGTGGCTTTGGAATCAGAAGATCTTTGCCACTAACTTGATAATATGACTTGGATGGAAAATTAGCCTTGCCAAGCCTTAGTTTCCCCATCCATAAAATAGGGAAAGATATATGTATGTATTATATATAATTCATTATAAAGTATTAAATATATTACTATATTAATATATAATATAATATTACTGCATTAATTTATTAATATATATTCAATATAACGTATAATTTACTAAAGATATATAAATGGTAAATTATATAATGCTATATAATTAAAATGATTATTTTTCATTTTTAGTCTTTTCCATATATACTTTTCAATATAAAGTATTATATAATTTAACAAATATATACACACACATACACACACATATATATTGGTATTATATAATTTAATGAATTTTATTATTTTTCATTTTTAGACTTTCCATACTTTTCAAACTTTTTTTGGCTATTTTATTCAATAATCTAATGAGGTCTGCCAGTCCCACAGAATAGAGAAAGATGAGGATTCTAGTTCCAAATCCTGAAGCCTGTCCACAAGAAATCAAGTTTAGTCCCAAGGAAATTCCAAGCCCCAGTCCATTATCCAATCCTGTCTTGGAAACCCCGCCTGATTTAACAGTCCTGTGCTTGTTACTTACTCAGAATGGACCTGGGCACCGGGAAGAACTCGCCATACTTCTTGTTAAACTCTCGTGCTAGATCCTGCATGAGCTCCATGTGCTGGACTTGATCCTCCCCGACAGGAACGTGTGTGGACCTTTAATAAAAGACAGAAAAACTCAGCAAGGCTCCTGCTTATACTGAAATGATATTGCAAGCAGCTGCATTTCCTGTGCTTATTTCGCCGTTGGTGTTCAACAAATGTTCACCAACTACAGAGGGAATGTTGAGACCCAAGTCTTTATCTATGTATCACACAAATGCCAAAGAGACATTTGTCTACTCTAGTTCTGTTTCTTCCATAGCGGAAGAATACAGCCATCAACACCAGTGTGACAGGATCTTGCTAGGAGGGAGGAATGGTATCTTAAAGAGCATATGCTCGAAGCATAATTGTATTTTAAAACCACTCCTCGTTCCCTCACCCAGTCAGCACACATTATCCTAGCCTTGACCAGATGCTTTTTACTTCAGCGCTTGTGCTCACACTTGAAAGCCACTCCACCCGACCCTGCAAATCGAAGATGGCAGAAAGCTCTTCGGGCAAGAGTTCTTCCTCCCTGTCACACTGGGGAGTAACAAGATCTTTCTGGAATATGCTCCTTCGTTTTCCAGTAAATTGCAATCACAGCACAATTAATATGCCGCGAGGAACTTAAATGAACAAATCTATCAGTACAATGTAGACGGATCTCAAAAACAACGTTGAATGAAAAAAAATCAAGTTGTAGGAGACGTGTAGAGTACACTGACACATAAATCTTAAAAGCACGTATGAAAATATATTGTTTACAGCTGCATATATAAGTATAATAACATCTTGGAACTCCCACAAATCCATTATTGTAGCTGCCTCCAGAGAAGGAGAGAGGAGAATGGGTCTGGGAAAAAGAACAAAGGAGACCTGAATTTTATCCCGTAATATTTTATTAAAAAATAAAGATGCGAGGGGCGCCCGGGTGGCTCAGTGGGTTAAAGCCTCTGCCTTCGGCTCAGTTCATGGTCTCAGGGTCCTGGGATCGAGCCCCGCATCGGGCTCTCTGCTCAGCAGGGAGCCTGCTTCCCCCGCCCCCCGCCTCTGCCTGCCTCTCTGCCTACTTGTGATCTCTCTCTCTCTGTCAAAAAAAAAAAAAAAAAAAACCTTAAAAAAAATAAAGATGCGAGACAAAAATAACAGAATATAGGAGCTTTGTTTATAGTTATTTTAATCCCATATATAAAATCTGTGGAGTAGGATCACAATGAGGTACGTCAAACAAGGGAAGAACTAACAATTGCAGAGAAGTCTTGGTGGGGAAAACTTTCTCCTGAACTATTACTGGGAAAAGAGAGGAGATTTTAAGTCTTTAATGCTGGGCTGGGGAGTTTACACTTGATAATATGGAGAATAAACTGCTATCATTTCTTGATCAAAAGAGTTTAATGTTCCTCCTGTGAAAGCAGCTGCCTGGAAGTCAACTTGAATATTTACATGATAATGGTACATTTTGAATGGTACAATAACAGCTTTTCAAAACAGCTTCAGAAAAGGAAAATTATTCTCCATTGCTACGGAGAGGAAAACCTCTTATCCCCATGGTTAAGGAGTGGTTCTCAAAAAACTGGCAGAGATCTTCTTTTCCCTTGTGAATTATTGTCCACAGGCTACAGGTCCACTTAATAAAGCTGTCTAGCATACAGACTAGCTACTTTAATATAGTAAAACACTGGGAGAACATTTTGAAAAAATTTGAAAGATCCCTCATTATTTTGCAATCATTTTTCTTTTTGCAAATTGCGGTCCAGTCTTTGTTCTTGTCTATGTGGATGCATATTTTTACATAACTGTAGTATAATATGCATACTGTCTTTTATATTAACCTAATAGATATTTCCCATGTTTCTAGGTGGTCTTCATTAATAGAATTTTTTAATAGCTGCAAAAGAACATTCCTGTACTATAGTTACAGAACCATAAGGAATTTATATGATTTTGTAGCAGGTTCTTTTGAATATTCACACAGGGAGAAATTCTGATTCAAGTGAAAAAAATTATCTTTTATAATAACCCAGAAGTCCTTTAGAGACAAATCTGGTGAATGCATATTCAGTACTTTCCGGTCAAAAGCAAGTTATGATTGTTAGTTAATGAAACCAATATTTGTTTTTGTCATAAAATAGTTCTGTGTTATTTCCTAAGAAATGCTGATAAGTGTTTTGAAGTTTAGAGTAAGCAATAGGTTGAAAACAAATTTTTTTTTTTACAAATTTTTTTTTTTAAAGATTTTATTTATTTGACAGAGAGAAACACAGTAAGAGAGGGAACACAAGCAGAGGGAATGGGAGAGGGAGAAGCAGGCTTCCCACAGAGCAGGGAGCCCGACGCGGGGCTCAATCCCAGGACCCTGGGATTATGACCTGAGCCGAAGGCAGATGCCCAACGACTGAGCCACCCAGGCGCCCCTGAAAGCAAATCTTTGACACTTCTTTTGTGTGGAAGTAACACATTTTATTTATTAAAAAAAAAACCTCTGAACATTAGTTATGTTTTCATATAGCCCCTCAAATACTCATGTAGTTGGGCTGTTTGTGTGTGTGTGTGTGTGCATGTGAGAGAGAGAGAGAGAGAGAAAGAGAGATTCAGTATAGCACTCATTTAAGGGTGCAGGCTTTGGGGATAGGTCAGTTTCAAATCCTGACTCTGACACTCTCATTTTGTGTGACTTCAGGTAAATCATAGAATTTCTATCATAGGCAACTTTCTTACTGTAAAATTGGAATAATAATATTTACCCCATACTGTTGTTGTGGAGATGAACTGAGACAATGCATGTATAGTGCTCAGCACAGTGTCTAAAATCTTGTAAGCCTTCGAATCACGGTAGCTAGGTGGGGAAGAGAATTCTAAAATAATATAGTGTATTTCAGAAAGGTGTTCAAGGGGCATCTGGGTAGCTCAGTCAGTTAAGCCCACCCTCCTTTTTTAAAGATTTATGTATTTGAGAGAGAGAGGGCATGAGCATGGGGGTGGGGCAGAAGGAGAGAGTCTTCCAGCAGACTCCCCGCTGAACACAGAGCCCACAGCAGGGCTTGATCTCACAACCCAACCTCTGAGATCACAACCTAAGCTAAAACCAAGAGTGGAGGCCTAACCGACAGCCACCTAGGTGCCCCAAGCGTCCGACTCTTCATTTCAGCTCAGGTCTTGATCTCAGATTCGTGAGTTCAGGCCCTACTCCATGCACAGCATGGAGTCACTTAAAAATAAATAAATAAATAAAGAAGGGTGCTCAAGATGCATTGTCTATGCAGCTAGAGGTTCATTTCATTACGTGACACTGATTCCAACTTCTCTGGCCCAGAATAATTAACTCCATTAATGAGTGCCAACTCCCTGACTCTTTGTCTTTGCTTCGTCCAACTCAGGACCAACCAGGGAAAGTCAAATATACTCCCCAAACTAATCACATAAGAGTCCCCCTTCTAGTTGGCCAGCCTCCAGCCTCCGTATAGCAACAACTTCAAATCGGAGCATATCTGAATCTTCCTTTTTACCACCACAAAGCGTCTCCACTCCCCTGCCTGCCTTCAAGTCTCCGCGAAACACGAAACTCGAAACACGAAACACGAAATCTAAGGGATGGTGGACGTTTCCCTTGCTGCAGCAAGCTCTGAATAAGTAGCCTCTATTTGTTCTCAATGGATGGTCTTTGTCTGAAGACAAAGGTCGGTCTTTGTCCGAATCATTGGAATAGGTAAAGGGAAAGAATGCTCAGTCTATATAGCATGAGACAGACAACAAGGAATCAAGAAAAATGGTCAATATTTAATGATGTGGAGAAATAGAAGACAAAAACAGCAGGATATAAATGTGGGGGGAAATACGTATAACGGGCACTCGCGCCAAGGAGAAGGCACGGTGGTTAGAGTGGGGACTCGCGTCGGGCAGTTCTGGGGTCAGATTCCTGCCCTGCCACTGACCAGCTGCATGTGCCTGGACAAGTTACTTGACCTCCTCACACTTGTGTTTTCATTTTAAAACAACTGCCTACTCCTGGAGTTGTGTGAAGAGAGAATATAATGATGCATGCAAAACTCGTAGCCTAGAGCCTTGTTACTTGGAAGGCAAAGAAGAGACATTAGCTTAAAAAATTGATTTGAAGGAAATGCACTAAGATGTCCTTAAGATCAGAAATAGTAGCAGCGATTTTTAATTTTTTTCCCATTGAACATAGGAAAGAACATCTAAACTACATTAGAACATTGAAACAAACTATTGACTCTCCAGCTGTGAGACTATAAAGACAGTGAAATCATGTATCCTGGATAGCTTACAGGTCAGATATCTGAGGCAGGGAGTTGGGTCTGTTGGAGACACTGTTCCTCTAGTCTACTAGAATGTTCCTCCCATAGCTCCGGCACCCTGGCTCCTTTATTTCCGGTCTAAGCTTAAATATCACCTCCTCAGAGAAGCCTTTCCTAAGCATACTCTCCAAAGTTGGTTTCTCCCTCTTATTCTTTCCTTTTTTTTTTCCCCTAAGAAATCTCTCCCCTCAATGTGGGGCTTGAACTCACAACCCCAAGATCAAGAGTCACACGCTCTTCTGACTGAGCCAGCCAGGCACCCCTCCCTGTTATTCTTTTCCACATATCCTATTTCTTTTCTTTCTAGTATTACTCCCAATCTAATTATTTTATTTCATTTGTTTATTTAATTATAAATTGTGTTCTCTCCTGCTAAAAAATAAGTTTTTTGAGAGCTTGTCTGTTTTGTTCTTCAATCTATTTCTCATCCCTACTAGAGTTGGCCAGAGCTCAAGAAATGTTTGAGTAAATAATCATTTCTTGCCCTTTAGGCTAAGATTAAGTGTAAATATTTATTGAATAAGGGAATGATCTCAAGAAGAGGGAACTATGACCGAGATAGTTTTATAGCAAGAGAAAAATCATAATGAAATCAGTTCGTCATCGGTATAGAGGATCAGAGCCCGGACTCAGGAGTCGGACTATCTGAGTTTACACCCCAGCTCCACCAGCTACGGGCTGAGTCACTATAGCCCAGCTTCCTACTTTTCTGAGCCTCTCTGTCTGGAATTGGAGGGTCATAATGATGTTCACCTCATAGGACTATTTCAAGGATTAAATGAGATAACCAAACACAGTACTTGACAGGAGGGCTCGATAAACACTAGCTATTGATTAGAATATATATGCATTAATGTTTGACCTGATGAAGGACAAAATGGTGAAAGACTGATCCTATGAGGGACTCGGTGAGAGGCCCGTTGTGACTTTTTTTCAAACCAGGATCATTTTCCTTTTTTGATCGGTGATTTATACCACAAACATAAATACTAACATATAATCTCAGGGATAGTCACAGATCTGGGCAGTGATCCTGATATGGATAGAAAACATATTTGATGGCATACCTATCTGATTAGGCAATCCCCAAATATAAGTAGCATGTTATAGGGATTCTGAGAACCCCTTTAATTTAAGGAAAACAGAGACAGAATAATGAATGGAAAGGCAAAGCATAGGGGCACCTGGATGGGTCAGTCAGTTAAGCATCTGCCTTCAGCTCAGGTCATGATCTCAGGGTCCTGGGATCGAGCCCCGCATCGGGCTCCCTGCTCAGCCAGGAGTCTGCCTGTCCCTCTCTCCCTCTGCCCCTCCCTCTGCTTGCACTCATTCTCTCTCCCTCTCTCAAATAAATAAAATCTTAAAAAGAAAGAAAGAAGGAAGAAGGAAAGAAAGAAGGAAAGAAAGAAAGAAAGAAGGAAAGAAAGAAAGAAAGAAGGAAAGAAAGAAAGAAAGAAAGAAAGAAAGAAAGAAAGAAAGAAAGAAAGAAAGAAAGAAAGAAAGAAAGAAAGGCAAAGCATAGGGACCCTGACAATAGATCAGGAAGTGGTTTCTCTTCTACTAAGGTTGTACGTGAATTTAGGAAATTCAACATAATGATCGTTAGGGCTTTGTCCATTGCTCTCTCCCACACAGCCTGGACCAGAAGAAAGACCCTGGCTTCATCAGTGGTAAAACCAAAACCAAAAATGTCCCTTTTTATGTTTCCCTCAGTGCCCACAAGCCCGCACGCGCTCCCCTCTGAGGTACAGGCACGCAACCCCACCTTTCGAAGTCTCCCTTCTTTGACTGGACTCTGCTACTCCTGCCTTGTGATTCTAGTGAGGCTGACGTGCAGAGGTCACTTTGACTCCCCCAAACCAAATTAGCCAACAGGGCAGGTTAAAAAGCAATTACAGTAGCCCATAGGAAATCACAATGGACTGCAGCTAACACAGAAAAAACAATTACCATAATCAATACACTTTAGGCACATCAAAATGAATATTTCCACATGTCAAAATGGTTCCAGATCCACAAAGCAACCAAACTAAACAGAAAACACATTTCGTTTTCATAATGACTCTGCATGCGTCTTTGCTTTCTGTGATATCCTTGCCTCTTTTCTTACCATTCTGCGAGGTTTGGCCTTTTTTTAAAAAAAAAGAGATTAAAAAAATTTTAATTTTTTTCACCTGGTCTGATTGTTCCCCTTGGCTTTTTCATCTGATTTTAGTTTGTTTGTTTCTAGTCTTTCCTCCCTCTGCTCCTGCTGCTCTTTTCACCTCCTATAATTTATCTTGGCCCCTACTTCTCAGCCATTGAGTTTACACTTTACATAAATTCAGCCTGTCTTTGATTCTGCTCACTTATGGGGCTTATTCTCTTCACATTTTCAACCTCTCTCCTCATCGTCTTCCTTTCACTTCAAATAATTTAGAGCTGCTCTTTTAAAATTTATACCCTACATAATGATATCCATATTAATGCCTTCCTTCTCTTTTTTCCCCAGTTTTTTTCTTTTCTTTCCTTTTCCTTCCTTCCTTCCTTTCTTTCTTTTCTTTCTTCTTTTTCTTTTCTTATCTTCTTTCTTTTCTTTTCTTTCTTTTTTTTCCTTATCCTGACTGTGCTTCTTTCTTAGACTCAACGTAAAACAAAAGCCTTTCATAATTTTGATTGTTATAACTTCTGTCACATAATAATGCGTCTGATCTTCTTTGGTGACTAACTCCTTTTTTTCTTCTGCTTGTTTCCTTGCTGTATTCACGTTGACTTGGGATCCACTCCACCCTCTTGTGTCCGGACGAATAATCATTGCCTACATGTATCTGCTCACGGAGAGTGGGTCTCTTGTTTGTTTATTTATTTATTTATTTGTTTGTTTGTTTGTTTGTTTGTTTATTCCTATTTTGGCTGTGTTTGTGAGTTTTCAGTGCTGCTGCCTTTAACCAGCCTGGGTGGGGTGGAGTTTGGTGCAGTTTTTCCTTTCGTGATGGATGAACTCACCATCACCGGCTGCTTGTTAGATATGCCTTAATGACTCTCTAATTTAGGAATTATTTCCTGAACCCCTACGATGTGCATGGCCTGTGCTGGGTCCTGTGAGAGATACAGTGAAGGTTTTTACCCTCTAGGGAGGAGAGAAAACACCACACGAAGCTATAAATCCTTCTCACTAGTCCTTGTTCGGTGTTCCCGAACTCTCTGAATGGCAACAGCATCAATCCAACTGCTTAAGTCAGAAATGTGGGGTCACCTGAGACCTCCTTCTCATACCCATCCAATCCATCATGAAACTTGACCTCCCACATTTGCCTACTGCCGTCACCTTCACTGACACCATCATGGTCCAAACAGACTAGCGAAAGAGCCTCTGGATGGACGGCCCCAGGTGCTCTCGTCCCCCTGCAAGTCCTTCTCTGTATTTTAATCAGTTCAGTCTTAAACATATAAATCAGATCATCTCACTCTGTCCCAAAAATCACAAAGCTCTTCCTATTGCTTTCAGGATTGGATTATCCGCAGACATCTCAGCACCACCTTCTCCCTTCCATGCTATTCGTCTATTTCCAGGGGCCAGTGACCTGGAAACTACATTTCCATAGGCTTCCGGTTTACCGTAGGTACTTGCCTCAGAGCTGGAGAGTGAAGGAGAAAGCAAAGGCACTCCTGCTCGGCAGTTGTGGGTGAGTATGTGGAGGGTGGCAGACGGCTGGAATGAGGTTTGGCCACCAGCTTTCAGGATCTCACAAAAATTTGGGACAGACCGGCCTCACAGAGAAAGGGTGTAATTCAAGAACCAGAAGTCTCCCAAGCAGTTTTAGGAACAGATTATCTCGATTGTCCTCGATGGCATCCTCAGACATTATGGTCGACTCATCTCTTCTCTGAAATTAGCAAGTGTGAAGCTTGCAAACCAATCATCATCCTCTCTACGCTCTGTTTTTGGTTGGCTTTGATTCTGTTTATTCACAGCTCCTAAGGCCTCTGTTGGCTCATTTTCCTATGTCATGTCAGCTTTTGCTTTCACTATCTTCTTATCACCTTCCCATGGTTCTCCGTTTGTGTTCTCAAAAAAAGAGACACTGGTTAGCCCAGGCAATCGCTCTCATGTCTGTTTGAGCAGACTCAGGAGCATGTCTCTAAAACTTCATTTCTTTATCTGTAAAATGGGGGTGATATCACTTACCTGTCTTGCAGAGCTGCTCTGAGAATCTGATTAGGTAACGTGTGTGCAGCGCCTGACAACTATGCCCACCTACGTTAATTCCTTCCTTCCCTTCGCTCAAGTCCATGCAGAGAGCCTTTCTCTGGATTAGCAAAACTGCAGATACTTAACATGTATTTGCTGTATGTTAACAAAAACTGTGTGTGTGTGTGTGTGTGTGTGGAGAGAGAGAGAAGAAAGGAGAGAGAAGCATTTACTTAATATATAACCAGTTATTTGAAATTGCATACTCAGAAAAAGAATGCAGATGCAAAATAAAAACTTGGAGCAAATGCCATTGTTGACTATCTTGTCTCTTTTCAAATATCTGCTATTTTATTATACTCTCAAGCTTAAGGTGGTCTCAGCTTTCTATTCCTGAGTTTCATACCAAGTTCTACCAAAACAATAGAATTAATCTCTCACGTGCTTATCTGAATGCCCTTCCCTCATGTTATTATCTCACCCACCCTGTCCCACTTACTCCAGTGCTGGTATTGACAAAAGCAAACACGAAATCTACACACGCTTTGCATCAACATTTGGTGAAGAGGCCATATAGAGATTTGCCTGAGGGAGAAAATACAAATGTTTTTCGAATCCATCCATCTAACTTGTCTGTTTGTCTCTACCTATATTTACAATATAAATATTCATAGACATTCTGGCTATGACATGTTTCCAAATCCAGAACTATCTGAAACAAAACCAAACAAAAAATATCCTAAGTGCTTGAGCTGTGAAATAGGGAAAACAACAGCACAGGCTAAAAATCAGACCGGGGTTTGAGTCCTTCCTCTGCTACTTATTATGAAGCAGTTAGGCATTTCTAAGCCTGCTGGGCAAAGCATAATGAAACAGATGAGAAATGTACGTTAGCAGCATAAATGCTTCAGTAAACCAAAACTGATTTTATCGTACTTGTCTACATACTTTAGAGGGGTCCAAAGGACACACATGCCCAAGAAATGTGGGATATGTGTGTGTGGCAACAGCCCCCAGGCGACAGTCTGAAGGAGGAGGGCAGGAGAAAGGAGCCCAAAGGACCAGAGCCTACCAGCCAGAGGACGTGTGGCCAGTGGCAGGAGGTCCGGCCCGAGACCAGACAGGAGGCAAATTTAGGGCTGTTTCTCTTAAGAAAAGGAGCATCCCATTGTCTGTTCAATGCCCAGGATCTAATTATGGCATTGCAGGTAGACAGTTGCTAAGCTAAAGTAGGAGGCAGTCGTCTTGAACATAGGTGATCACCTGGTTTTAATACTTTAAATTTCTCTGCTTAACAAATTATACATACAACCTCAGAAACCTGATGGGGATACATAACGATCTGCTACCATAGCCCTCCTTTCAGAAAATAGGAAGAAGAAAGGTATTTCATGGCATTTTTAGTGTATATGCTAACCACCAAAGAGATCAGGAAGAGTTAAAGAAGGAATATGTATAGGATGGGAATTTCTTTGCTTCCCGGGAGTTGGCTGGGGGGTAACTGAGGGTGGAAGTTACCCTGGTGGTAACTTATCCTTGGAAGCATTAACTAACTGTGAGAACCTGCTGATGTCAGGGCAGAGTGAGGCAGGAAGCCACCGAAAGCTTGAGTTTACCAGCCACGTCCGAAATAATTACTGCTTTCTGTAAGGGAAGAAGACATTCACAACCTCAGGCTGGGCTTGAAAACAGGGATTGGGAGCTACTTTTGCCAGTTGTCAGCCTTTTAAAACATTGCTTGTACTCTTGAAACGTTTGTACTGAGCATATGCTAGGTGATACCAATTAATACCCCTTGAGTATGTTTTTTTTTCTTCTTAAATATTTTATTTATTTATTTGACACAGAGAGAGAGATCACAAGTAGGCAGAGAGGCAGGCAGAGAGAGAGGGGGAAGCAGGCTCCCTGCTGAGCAGAGAGCCCGATGCGGGGCTCGATCCCAGGACCCTGAGATCATGACCTGAGCCAAAGGCAGAGGCTTTAACCCACTGAGCCACCCAGGCGCCCCTTGAGTATGTTTAATAACCCCTTGAGCTATGTCCCATTAGCTCCTACTTTATAGATGAAAGGAATGGTAGGATTTTATCATTCTGCTAATTGTATTTTGGGCAATGGGCAAAAAATCAACTTATCCTCCCTTTAGTGTATATGATCTTGTATTGTCCTCGTTGCTTATGTGATGATCTTGCCCCCGAATATAACTACCGGTTCCTTAAGGAAGGTCAGCGCAGGCCTCAGGAGACCCTAACCAGGCCTGGATGCTCCACTGTCCACTGACTGGCTGTGCAGCTGTGGGTAAAACGCTTACCCTCCCTGGGCTGTGTTTGGAAAGCTAGGGAATTACAGGAGAGCCCCGGCAAAGTTCCTCCCCACTCTGTGCTCCACGGTATCACAAAGGGGACAATCACTCTTGCTCAAGTTTACTCTTTCATAGCCCTGAGCTTAGAGGACTCTCGGATGACAGCTCTTGAACGGTTAAGGAAATCAGCTGTGCTCATAGGCTTCCATCTCCTGGTGCTGACAAACCTCTGCCTTTGCTGAAGTCCCCCAGGGCACCTGGGTGGCTCAATCAGTTAAGCCTCCCATTCTTGATTTCGGCGCTTGTCATGATCTCAGGGTCATGAGATCGAGCACCGCATCAGGTTCCACACTGGGTGTGGAGCCTGCTTAAGATTCTCTCTCTTCCCCTTCCTCTGCCCCTGCCCCCACTCCCTCTCTCTCGCAAAAAAAAAAAAAAAAAAAAAAAAAAGCAGTCCCCCTTGGAAGTGAAATTTGACGTAAGAGGATGATCATTAAAGACAATCATCACCAGGCATGACCAAGTGACAGCTCCCAGTCACAGCGCTGCCTGGCCCGTATTTCATTTTAATCTTTGATTAATCCTGTGCAGGGATTATTAGTATTCCCATTTTACAGGTGAGAACACATGTTACTTTGCTGAGAAATGTATTAGACCTTTATTAGACTTTCGTTTGCTACTCCTGGAGAAAAGTGTTGTAGATTTCCCAGGATAAGTCAAAAGTTACTTACTAGAATGTAATACATGCTGTTAGGAATCCAGCATTCGAATTAATACAAGCAATACACGATCCTTATGTATATGTTTTAATCGGAGTTAAAGATAGCCTACGTGTATTTAAGGACGTTCCTGATTTGTGAAACTAAGCAGCTGTTCTTCCAGTTGCTTCCATCATAATGGCACAAGGGCTCTGGGGTCATACTACGAGGTATATATAATGTCATCTCCATGCCATTATCGTATTTACATGCAAAGAATTCTAGTTTTCCTAGGGAAGAATCACTTTCGCAGGGACAAGTCTTCAGGGAAAAACAGACTGACAAGAGTTTCTCCTTTTCCTCAGAAACAAGGCTTGGCTATGTGTCTATGCTGATTGGGAAGCTTTATCTCTAGAAGGCCAACTGGGGGGCCAGGGAGGTGATGTGGGGATGGCAGGGAAGGACTGGGAAAGGGAGGGGGTCAGAAGTACAGAGAGGGTAGGCCTTGGCATCCTCTGGTTGTGGGGTTTGAGACCTGTAAAGGACAGCATTGGCTGACTAGAGGGATTATGGGTCCAGGAAAAGTAAGGTACCCTCGCATGTTGAAAAACTTGCTCTCAACTGCTGATCCAATATGGTAGCCACGAGGCTCAGGTGGCTATTTCCATTTAAATTATTAAAATTAAGTAAAATTTAAAATTCAGTTCTTCTGTCAACATGTCCTGGGCTAGCAGCTAAGGTCTTGGAAAGCACGGATTCATTTCCATAATTGCAGGCAAGTTCTATTACACGGCACTGCTTTAGAATCTTGATCGTATGAGGAATCAACACTTAAAACTCTTGAAGCTTAATTATTACCAGGGAAGTCTCTATTATGTAGTGCTTAAGAGTGCCACAACCCTGTACCCAAATTCTCTATGCTCAAATCCTGGGTCCAAGCTCTGCTAGCTACATGACTTTGGGCGAGGGACTACCCACTCCATGCCTTAATTTCCTCATCTGTAAAATGGGGATGAGAGTCATGCAACTTTCACAAGGTGGTTGTGAAAATTAACTGGGTGAATGTCTGCCAGGCACTGGTAACAGTTTCCAACACATAGTAAGCGCCATGTAAGTGTTAGCCCTTCATGTTACTAGTTTCACAGTAAAACATACTTCAGTCATTTTGTACCTATTACTGGGTAATGGACACAAACTGATTCACGCAATGCTTTCTATAGCCCCGTTCCCCCGTGAGCTGAATCTTTTTGGGATAGGCTCGAATGCTCTCTCATCAGTACGCATAAGACCCAGGGGTCCCCTCTGCTCCTTACTTGTACAAAAGGACGTCAGCTGCCTGGAGCACTGGGTATGTGAGCAGGCCCACGGTCCCGCCATGCTTCTGCGTGGCAACCTTCGCCTGGGTGGTGAAAAGAGAGGAGGTAAAGAAATCGGCTGTGAACCTAATGATACCGCTAAGTTAAGCAATCTTTAAAGCAAGCCAGGCGCAGTCTAAAGCTACTGTACTACCATTACATCTCAGTTCCTTCTAGCAACACTGAAAGCCATGGGGCTGCCTTGGCTTCCTGCTGCAGGCTGAGGCAGGAATAAGGGAAATCCGCTTCACCGCTGCCCCGGTAACCGGTCCCACACTGCCCCTATTTCTGGTGCATTGAATTAAAGCCGAGGGGAGAAGAGTCTCTAGGTTCCAAATGAGATAAACACCATTATTAATTAATTTGACAAGTTAACATCGAAAGCCATATTGTTATATCCGTGGAAACCTCCCAGGAAGCCTCCCACTGTGCAACTGAAAAAAATGTCATGGCGCCCCAAAATCACACCTAAAAACACCAAGACACCAACAGTCACGGCATTTAACAAATGAAACGAAGAGAAATTTTAATCGAACCAATCCTGAATCCGTCTTGACCTGTAGGGGCTGACAAGAGATGGGATAAAGTGGTTCCAGTGAACAGGACAAGTCGGAGAGACTCAAATATTTCCTTAAAGGGGAAGCTGATAGTAATACCGGAGATGCTACTAGAAGGATTTAATTAATGGATGCCGACTGTAAGCTACGAGTATGTACTCACTGAACCGAAGCCCCTAGGGATGCCAATTTCCTGCTACTGCTGAGCATCGCTAACAGGTACTTTGGCTTTTTGGGTAGAACTACTTACTGGGGAAGACTGTGCTGTTTACTGGTCATTGTTTCCAAAGCCTAAGCCTATCATCTCTTGTAAAAATGATAAATGGGGATTTGGGTGTGGGGCTATTATTCATCTAGTTAATAGGAATCACCTCCCTGAGGTCTATTTCTGAATGAACTGAACAACTGAATATATGAACTTGCATTCTGAAAACCAAGTTCATGGGCTCCCAACTCAGGCTGCCCCAGCCAACATGTAAACACACCCTTTGAAAAGCAACAGCTTCTCTCTTTACCCATCTTAATGTCCATGTTCCCTCATTGAGGTACAAACTTAACTCTTCTGGCTACTTCGAGTATTTTCTGGCTTATGGCAACGAACGCTATAGGTCACTCGAAGGAAATTTGAAAGTTTGAACGTAGAATCTCTTCAGTACATCTCTTTATTGCAGTGTCCATGATAAAGCCCAGTTTGCAACGATCACGGGATAAAGATAGTAAAAGTTTAACTTGACCATGAGCAAATGGGAAAAGAACCCAATTTTTAAAAACTGCTACTGCATTAGATTTATAGTCTTTTTATATTAGAATACTGGGTCTTGAAATCACAAAGGAAGGGGGGAGATGTGGAGAGCATTAATATTTATTGAGTGCCTATTATGTGCCCCAGGTGCCTCTCATCTGTGTTACCCCCCATGGAATCCTCCAAATAACTGTGACCTCGGCAGCCTGGATCCCACCTTTCTACTCTACTATTCCCCCCTAATCAAAACCAAGCTAGGTGCTCTTAGATCCTCCTACAGTATTGAGACCCCTCCTTCTGATCACTTTTCACACTTCCTGATTGCTTGTGCAATTGTCTCTGCCCAAGGAGACCACAAGCCTCATGAAAGTGGCTGCGTCCGTCTGCCCAGTTGACTGCTGTACCTCCAGACCCTAGAGACTTGCAGAAGGCATCGCCCACATTTGCTAATGAAGGAATGACCAAAGAAGGCAGTAACATGCTCTAGGATAAGGCTGGCATTTGAAATTCATGTTTTTTCCCCCACAAATAAAATATCACAGTGGGTGCCTGGGTGGCTCAGTCAATTGAGCGACCCACTCCTGGTTTTCGCTCAGGTCATGATCTCAGGATAGGAGATGGAGCCCTGCTTCGCCTCTGGGCTCAGCAGGGAGTCTGCTTCTCTCTCTCTCCCCCCCTCTCCCTCTGCCCCTCCCCCTGCTCGCGCGCGCTCTCTCTCTCTCTCTCTCTCAAAAATAAATAAATAATTCTTAAAAAAAACAAATCACAGGCTGGCGGGAAGGCTTCCCCAGAATATAGGTTTCCCCTGCTACCTGAAACTTCTCATTACGCCACTTTGCTTTTCCAAGAGACCTACATTAGTGCCTGCTTTCGGTAACTGAAAGAAAGCAGAAGAGGATTTTAGCCTTTATGAAATGGTACTTGCTTCTTGGCTCTATTCCATTTAGGCTTATGAAAGGTTTCCTAGGGATGCTCTAGTTTTGGATAGTGGAGGAATCCTGAGTTCGTGCATTCTCTAGTCACGTGTTATCAGTAGGTCCTAAGTAGGTCCTCCTTTTAAAGTGGGAGCACGTCCCATTAAACTAGTGTTCAGTTCTTCTGAAAAGGATTTCGGTATTCAACTTAGAGTATTTCGATAAAATGAGAACGTCTTGGCTGAAACTAAAATATGGTAGAGAACATGACAGCATTTTGTTTGTAATTCCTGGCAGGTAACGACTCTGCAGCTTTACCCCTTAACTTCTTATTTCGGCACGGTCACTTTAAAAGCTCTGTTTCTCTCTGCAACAGATCTGGAGGCTTCCGAACCAGCTTTTGAAGAAACCAGCGGCCCTGAAAATATGCTGGAAAGAAGCTTGAAACTGAAATTCAGTGTTGACGCACTTGGGGGCTACCTACCCTCAGGTTATCCAATTGCAAAAATAAATGGAAATGAAGTACTATGAATTATCCAATTTATCTTTCTCAGTCTAACTTCCTAGAAAAAGTACAGCCTGAATTTTTCTGTGGGTTTGAACTGTTGCCTGGACTCAACTTGTTTAAATGTTAAATAAAATTTGTTCCTTCTCCCCACAGTGAAAACATTCGAGCCTTGCTGCTGGCTAATTACATGGCGATGGCAGGCAGCTTTGGGGTCCAGTAATCCAGAAATTGCGATTGTTTGTTAATTATAATGTGGTAGGTCCAAAGTCATTACCAAATCTATCCAAAGGTCACTCTGATTCGACCTACACAGATAAAATCAAACAGTGAATAATGCGGATATTTTTATCCTGTTTTTAAAATTGGAATCCCGGAGAACCCTCCTACTTTGCATTTACTACCCTAAGGCAGAGAAATTAAGATGCTGTTCGGGCCACTGGTGAGTGAGAGACCAGGGAGGCCAGTAAACTCAGGATTCCCAGAGCAGAACACAAAAATAAACAGAAGAAGGAAAAAAAAAAAGTCATAATGGGGACTTTGAATTCCTTTTTGTTTATTAATCAGATCACTGGCACTTACCTTCCACTGGTGTAAATGCTGTAACCGGGGTAATCTGACCATGCAGGTAAGGATCCAACTTAATTGTGTGTGTTCAGACACCTAAAGAAATAAAACAGGACATTAGTGAAGGCGGTCAATGGTTTCTTTTCTTTTTTTTTTTGTTTTTTTCGGTCAATGGTTTCTTGCATATAAGGCAAGACTCAACAGACAACAGGTATTACCTCAAGTGGCTGGAAATACCCCAAATCAAGGTAATTTAAAAAATGACAGGCAAAGGGCACTGATTCATAAGGCTGGGATTTTGGATGCAGAAGAAAATTTTAAAACTAACCAATACAATTACTATTCTAGTACTTAAATCTTCTTCTCAACATCCCTAGCAAGTGGCTGACCAGACTCTGCTTCAACTCCCTCAGGGAAAGGGTCTCATGGTGTCCTGAGGCATCTATTCCAGCTTTAAAAAGCCAAGGCAGGGGCGCCTAGGGGGCTCAGTCAGTTAAGTGTCAGCCTTCAGCTCAGGTCATGGTCCCGGGGTCCTGGGATCGAGTCCTGCATCGGGCTCCCTGCTCAGCGGGAAGCCTGCTTCTCCCTCTCCCACTCCCCCTGTTTGTGTTCTCTCTCTCACTGTGTCTCTCTCTGTCAAATAAATAAAATCTTTAAAAAAAAAATGTGAAAAAAAAAAAGCCAAGGTAATTAACACATACATACACACATTCAAATCCTCTCTAAATAATTTCTAAATATATGAAAGCCATTCTAATACCTCCCATGTAAATAGTAGAGAAAGGTACTGGCTTTAAAATTAATGATTGAATCTTTTAGACCTGCAGTAATTTCCAATTTAGGAATCACTTTATCATCCCAAAGGGTGTCTTTTTTTTCCCCCCAGTTCCTTTTACTTCTCTTCCTTCCTTTTTCTTTTTTTTCTTTCTTCCCCATTCCCCCCTCCTCTTCTTCCTCTACTTCGTCCTCCTCCTCCTTCTTCCTCTTCTTTTTAAAAGGCGGTCTAGGGGCGCCTGGGTAGCTCAGTGGGTTAAGCCTCTGCCTTCGGCTCAGGTCATGATCTCAGGGTCCTGAGATCGAGCCCCACATGGGGTTCTCTGCTCAGCGGGGAGCCTGCTTCCCCCTCTCTCTCTGCCTGCCTCTCTGCCTACTTGTGATCTCTCTCTGTCTGTCAAATAAATAAATAAAATCTTAAAAAAAAAAAAAAGGCGGTCTAGTCAACAAGGAAATATAACCTTTTCTCAATTTGTTTTAACCAAATTTAATCGAGTAACAAAATCTGGCAACAGATAGGATGATTTTTGGGTCCAGGCCAGGTTCGAAATGATGACCTAGATTTTAAGGTCTATGTATCTCATTTCTGGGACTCTGGGGATCCCGGGGCCTTCATCCATTGTGGCTTTTTTGTGTGTGTGTCCATATGATTTCCTTAAAACGCAGAGACTGTTTCCAACTCTGAAAAGTGGCCCCAAATGTGTTCTTTGTGGGTTTTGCAAAGGGAACATAAAGGAATGGAGCCGAGTCAGCCCAGGCCTATTTTACTAGCAAGGAATTACCATCTGGTGTAAGATAGTTTCTCATTTTTTTCCTCGAGTCGTGGAGAGGGAAGAGTTGTTTTTCCCATGTTAGACAAGGAATTGCTTTTAAAGTTTTGCAAGTTGCTGGGCTGACTCCATCATCTTTCTTCCAAGAGGCATTTGGGTTTCATTGAGAGCAGCGCTGTCCCTACAAATTGCTGACTGCTGCTGTAAACAAACAGCTATCAGACCAAAACAGTTACCCTGGATGGAAGCGAGAGGATTATAGTTGCTTCCAATCATCAAGCAAAACACATTCCCACTAGAACTAATAAAACGAGAGTTGTTTTTTTGGCATGAAGAAGCAGGAGAAAAAATGTTCTCTTCTTTACTGAATTAGGGAAAGGAATGAAAACACAGAAAATAACCACGTGTATGCGGAAAGAGACAAGATGACTCCTTCCCTTCAACTCAGGCTTACGTGCTCAGTTTTGGTGAAACGCAAGAAGCTACCATCATGTCTTCACGAAATCAAGTATTTTCCTTGGAGTAGCTTTTTATTTGAACATAGAGAAGGAAACATTTAATATTCTGCAGAGATCTTCCTGGTATTTCCAAATAAGGGGGCATAAAATTAATCTAAATTATTCTTATGCAGAAAAAGATAGGTAAAAAGGCAAAGGTAATTTTCATAATTTATCGTTAATAATTATATAAGAAGGGGTAGTATACTTCAAGACTTGGCTCTCTTAATTTATCCATATTCATAACAACTGCTTGGAAAGGTTCGGATTTCTATCTGGGGGAAAGTGAAAATGTATCTAAATATAGTAATACCGACTAAATGTTGCAAAACAAACAAAATAACCATAGGATCTGTTTTAGCCACAGGAGGGACAAAAAAAGCATGGAACACAGAACGTGGCTTGTTGACCATCCACAACCAAGTCAGCAGTGACCGAAGATTCTGACTCCCTAATTGTACCAAGTAAAGACATACACATCTTTCAGCTGCAGGCAGCTTTGTCTGGTTGGTTCACTACCCTAAAGCAGTCTGGCACACCGTGCTCAATAAATATTTGCTGAATGTATGAACAATATCAAAGGCTGCAGGAAGAAAGGTAAGGACCAAAAAGAATCCATTCGATTTAGCAACAGACTTAAAAAATTTTTTATTTATTTATTTTTTATTTATTTATTTGGGAGAGAGCGAGCTTGAATGGGGTAGGGGGGTGGCGGGAAGGGGCAGAGGAAGAGGGAGAAGCAGGCTCCCAGCTGAGCAGGGAGCCCAATGTGGGGCTCAATCCCAAGACCCCAGGAACACAATCTGAGATGAAGGCAGACGCTTAACAGACTGAGCCACCCACGCGCCCTAATAACAGACTTGTTGGTGATCCAGGCAAAGCAGTTTCAGGCAAGTGACTGGGAAAGAAGCTAAATTATAGAGGGGTGGGCTGAGGTGTGACAGGATAGGAAGATAGATACACAAGAAGTACAGCAGAGCATTTCAGGGCTCTGCCTTTGGAGTGAGGCTGTCTGGATCTGAATGCTAATTCTGCCATCTACGAGCTGGTGACCATGTAAGTGACTTCAGCACTGTGCCCCAGTTATTTCATTTATAAAATAGGTTAATAATAGTATACACCTGGCAGTGCTTAGAATGGTACCTAACCCATAGCAAGCAATCAATAAATGGTGGTTATTATTATAGATAACTTTTAGAAAGACTTCTGTTTTAACTTTCTATTTTGAGATAATTGTAGATTCATATATAGCTATAAGAAATAATACAGTACAACCCAATATACCTTCACCCAATTTCCCCCAATGGCAACATCTTGCATAAAAACTATACTACAATATCACAACCAGGAAATTGAATTGGACACAATCCATCTGCCCTAGTTAGATTTCACCAGTGTTACATGCGCTCATTTGTGTGGGTATATTTAGTTCCACGCAATTTTATCACATACGTAAGATACTTCTTTTTTTCAGGAAGGAGAGAGATGGGAATAACTAGTAGGGGTTAGAGAATAAAAAATTTATTTTGTTTTTTAAGGTGGGATAAACCTACTTTCTATAAAATGTCTTCCACTGAAGCAGGGGGAGGGGAAATAAATACAGATAAGGCTCTACCTTATGAAACAGGAGTGGAGAGCAGAAAGTTAGAGACTTCATATCTAATAGGCTCTGTTATTGAAAATAGAGCAGATGGGTGAGTAGGAACAAATGGGATGAGAAATATACTCAATGGAATTGCTGGGTTTGATAGGACAAAACGAAAAATCTTCTGGAATAGAGTTATATAAGGCTTGATGTTTGGTGGATGCTTTTGTGAATGAAAGAGGACAGCTGAGTAATATTCCATTGTATATACAATATATATACAATATACGGTGACTAACACAACATAATAAAAAAACAGAGTTTAAGACTTAAAAAAAAGAAAGGACAGTTGTTCAAAAAAATACACTCTTGGGAAAGCATTGCTGTTCTTCAAGGGAGACTAAGATGTTCTGCATAAATCATAGGTTTTTAAAAAAAAATTTGCAGGAAAAAAATTAAATCAGTTGATGGCATTTGATTTCCTTGAGTCAGTATAAAATCTCAATGGGATCCAAAAAGTACTAAACATAAATCAAAAAATGTTGATAAATTAAATTACCTTGAATTTAATAACTTCTCTTTATCAAACACCATCATTTAAAGAGGAAAAAGGCACGTCACAGGGTGGAAGGAGATATTCGTAAACCCGTACAGAATATATTGGTATACAGAATACATAGAGAATTACTACAAATTGGGGCACCTGGGTGGCTCAGTTGGTTAAGGGTCTGACTTCAGCTCAGGTCATGATCTCAGGGTCCTGGGATGGAGCCCAACATTGAGCCCCACGTGGAGCCCCTCATCAGGCTCCGTGCTCAGCAGGGAGTCTGCTTGTCCCTTTCCCCCCTCCCTCCCCTCAGCTCATGCTCTCTCTCTCTCTTTCTCTCATAAATAAAATCTTTAAGGAAAAAAAAGAATTCTTTTTTTTTTTTTTAAGATTTTATTTATTTGTAACAGAGAGAGATAGCGAGAGAGGGAACACAAGCACAGGGGAGCTGAAGAGGAAGAAGCAGGCTTCCCGCCGAGCAGGGAGCCCGATGCAGGGCTTGATCCCAGGACCCTGGGATCATCACCCGAGCCAAAGGCAGACGCCTGACAACTGAGCCACCCGGTTGCCCCGAAAAAAAGAATTCTTACAAATTTATTAGAAAAAAGCAGATAACACTATGAAAATGGGCCAAAGGGATTAAGTTTAAATTAAAGTCATAAAGTGATACCATACATACTCGGCAGAATGATTAAAATGAAAAATAATACCAAGTATGGCAAGGATACTGAGTAAATGTAATACTTATACACTATTGTGAGAAAGTAAATTGGTATACCAACGTTGAAAACTGACTGCATCCACAAACATTTAACATTCGTGTGACAAATGACCTAGGTGTTCCATTTCTAGGTATATATCTAACAAAAACATCCACATATACACAAAGATATATGTGCAAGAATGCATTGTAACAACTCCAAATTGTAAGCGATCCAAATGTCCACCCAGGTAGAAGAGATAAATTGTGGCCTATTCATACAATGGAAAACTAGAGCAATGAGGATGAATGAAGACTTGCATTCGAGAACATCAGTGAATTCCATAAACATAATGTGGAGTGAAAGAAGCCAGACACAAAAAAGTGTACACTAAATAATTCAAATTATACCAAGTTTAAAAACAGGTTATCTTGGGGGAGGGATAGTTAGTGACTAGAAAGGGGCATGAAGAACATTCTGGGTACAAGTTCACAGTGTGTTCAATTTGTGAAAATAGATAAAAGGCTAGTATATCTAACTACATTTGGTCTCAAATCAGATAAAATATTTTGGTGTTTAAAACAAGGTGGAAGGCCTTCTGGAATGGCAGAGTAACAAGCTCTGAAAATCGGCTCCCCCATAAAAGAGACGAGAACACTAGCAAAAATTGCCAAAGACAATTTTTACAGAACTCTGGGAAATTGAACCAAAGGCCTGCAATAATGTGAAGAGTACTTCTTTAAGAAAAATATCTGGGGCACCTGGGTGGCTCAGTGGGTTAAAGCCTCTGCCTTCGGCTCAGGTCATGATCTCAGGGTCCTGGGATCGAGCCCCGCATCGGACTCTCTGCTCAGTGGGGAGCCTGCTTCCCCCTCTCCCTCTGCCTGCCTCTCTGCTTACTTGTGATCTCTCTCTGTCAAATTAATAAAATCTTTAAAAAAAAAAGAAAGAAAAATATCTGAATCTCAGGAGCAATAGCCTTTTGTGGCATTTTTACTCACCCTATTCCCATCATCCTTGCCGCATGTCTGTGGTAGTTATGAAAAACCAGCAGCCTAGCAGCCGTTGGAAGGGGAAGGCTGGGTTTGGAGCTTCTCAAAGAGACCATTCTCATCCGCAGAGAACTATCACTACTCGAGCTGACAGCTCCGTGGAAAAACCCCATTTGCAGAGTGTGTTGTTATCTGACCTCACTTAGAGCTCACTCGGTGGGAAAAACCCTATCCACAGGACTTTTTCCAGAAATAATCAGCAGCAGTGACTTGATATTGCAGCTGCCTGAGGTGTTGATACCAGGAGGGGAAGGTCGGTGGCTAGCCAAAAACTTAAACGAAAAAAGTGGGAAATAATATGTTCATCGGATGCTTTGGAAAAACTGGACATATTCGTGGGCCATCTAAAAGGACACATACATGTCCAGGGCTATGCACATGGCCAGGAGAGACCTGCGAAGACCCTAATCTTTCACCTCTGGTTCACTTTGAGGCCCTGTGTAAACGTCTCAGCAAAGGGTCAAAAATATAGGATCGAGGGGCACCTGGGTGGCTCAGTCGGTTAAGTGTCTACCTTCGGCTGGGGTCATGATCCCAGGGTCCTGGGATCAAGCCCCGCATCGAGCTCTCTGCTCAGCAGAGCGTCTGCTTCTCCCTCTCCCTTTGCCCCTCCTCCCCACGTGTGATCTCTCTCTCTCTCAAATAAATAAACAAAACCTAAAAAAAAATTTTTTTTTAAATATAGAATTGAGGCATTTGGAAATGTCTATTCAGTTGTTACCTGAACACTAAGCTAACCCAGCAGACTGCAGTGGCCAGACATGACAGTGAAGACACTTTATATAATTGCTGCAGAAAAGTCACTAACCAATTAGCAATGACAAAAAAGAACCCTAACTGTGTGGGGGGTTTCACTAGTGAATTCCAACAAACATTTAAAAAATAGATACCAATTCTTCATAATCTCTTCCAGAAACTAAAAAAAAAAAAAAAAAAAAAAAAAGGAGGGCATGCTTCTCTATTCATTCTAAGAAGCCAGTATCACCTTGATACCAAAGCCAGGCAAAGGCATCACAACAAAAGACAACTACAGACCAAGAAATCCTTAACAAAATACTAATAAACCAAATGCAGTGATGTATATGAAGAATTACACAGTGTGATCAAATGGGATTTATTCCAGAAATGCAAGCTTGGTTTAGCAGCCAAAAATCAGTCAATGGAATTAGTACAGTAATCTAACAATGCACTATTGGTATCAGGATAGAATATGTAGGTCAATAGAATGGAATTGAGAGTTCAGAAATAAATCCATACGTCTACAGTCAATCCATTTTCTCTCTTTTTTTTTTAAGATTTTATTTATTTATTTGAGAGAGAGATACAGAGATAGCGACAGAGAGCACAAGCAGGGAGAGGAAGAAGCAGGCTCCCCGCTGAGCAGAGAGCCCGATTCAGGGCTTGATCCCAGGACCCTGGGATCATGATCCGAGTGAAGGCAGACGCTTAACCGACTGAGCCACCCAGGTGCCCCCAGTTAATCCATTTTCACCAAGGGTGCCAACACCCTTGTTCAGTGGGGGAAGGGTCAATCTTTCAACAAATAGTGGTGAGATATGTGAATATCTACACACACATATTTACATGCAGAAGAATGATGTTGGACCGGACCCAACCTCTCACCATATATAAAAAGTAACTCAAAATGGATCACGGACATAAATGTAACAGCCAAAACTATAAAATGCTTAGAAAAAAACATAGGAGTAAATCTCCATGACCTAGGGTTAAGCAATGGTTTGTTAAATATGACACGGAAAGCACAAGCAACGAAAGAAAAAAATAAACAAACTGGACTTCATCAAAATGAAAAAACTTGTGTTTCAAAGGACACCATCAAGAAAGTGAAAATCAATTCATAAGATGGGAGAAGATATTTGCAAATCCTACGTCTCATAAAGGAACTGTATCCTGAGTATTAAAAAAACTTTTGTTTTTAAAGATTTTATTTCTTTATCAGAGAGAGAAAGAGCATGGGCAGGGGGAGTGGCAGGCAGAGGGAGAAGCAGGCTCCCCACTGAGCAGGAAGCCCAATGTGGAACTCGATCCCAGGACCCTGGAACCATGACCTGGGCTGAAGGCAGATGCTTAACTGACAGAGCCACCCAGGCATCCTTAAAAAAACACAAAACAAAAACAAAACAAAAACTTTTATAACTCAACAATTAAAGAGAAAGAAAGCCAATTAAAAATGAGCGAAGGATTTGAAAAGACATTTCTCCAAAGAAGATACACAAATAGCCAATAAGTCTAAGAAAAGATACTCAATCTCATTAGTCATTAGGAAAATATAAATCGAAACCACACTGAGATCCCATTTCACACTCACCAGAATAGCTAAAATAAAAAAAGACAGACAATAAGAAGTTTTGGGAAGGGAACGAAGAACTTGGAATCCCTATACATCGGTGGCAGAACCCTCATACAAAGTGACACGGCCACTTTCAAAACAGTTTAACGGTCCCTCAAAATGGTAAATACAGAGTTACCATTTGACCCAGCAATTTCACTCCTGGTGTATACCAAGAAGACTAAAAACATACAAAAAACATTACACAAATGTTCATGGCAGCGTTATTCATAATGGCTAAAATCGGAAACAACCCAAATGCCCACTGACTGACGAACAAATGAATGAAATGTGGTATATCCATACAACGGAATATTATTCAACAATAAAAACGAATGAAGTGCTGATAATGCTAAAACATGGGTAAACACTGAACACATTATGGGAAATGAAAGAAGCCAATCACAAAAGAACACCCGCCATATGATTCCATCTGTATGAAGTGTTCAGAAAAGGCAAGTCCACAGGGGACAAAGTAGATCAGTGCTTGCCAGGGAGTGGGTAGAGAGGGCAATGACCACAGGGTTTCTTTCTGGAGTGACGGAAGTGTTCTAAAATTGATTGTGGTGAAAGATGCACCACTCTGTGAATATACTAAAAGCCAGTACATTTACCCCTTAGGTGAGTGAATTGTCTGATATATCTCAATAAACAGTTTCGATAACTATCCCGCTGCAGTTCATCACAACTATCCTCTGAGACATCAGCAATTAATTATTCTGTGGCAAGAAAGGCAACATCATTACAGGAATCCAGATTTTCTGATCTTTAGCATGATCTCTATTTTCTTCCACATGGAAATATGTGGTCCTCAAAAGTCAACTCCCGATCCTTTCAAAATGGTTAGTGGGGAGAATGGCTTCGCATCAATGAAAAAAGATAAAGATACCAGAGCTGCCACGGTGATGAGTCTCCCTCCTCACGTTAGCCCAGTCCAGTCAGGTTTTCACCTCTACCACTCCACGGCAACCGGGCACCGCTGCCAGCAAGGGCAGTGGCTAGGATAAACCATTAATATTATATTCGTGTCAATTAACATATTAATATTGTCTTAATACTGCAGACACCCAGGTTTTTGTCCTTGATTTCTTACTGCTATTGTTTTCTCCACTCACTCTTTTTGCAATTTCGTCTCCTATCATGGCTTTGGATACAATCATGGTTTTAAATACAGTCTCTATTATGATGACTTTTAAATTGATAACTTTGGCCAGACCTCTTTGCTCAACTCCAGACTCATATCTATCTACTGAGCATGTTTACGTGGATACCTGGTGGACACCTCAAACTCAACACATCCAAAATTGAATTCCCGCTCCTCCACTCTGAACCTGCTCTGTCCACGGCTGTCATCTGTGTTGGAGGCAACTCCCTCCTTGCAGTTACTTAGGCAAAAACCTTGGAGACATTCTCACGTCTCTTTTTCTCTCACACTCCACATCCAATCCAGCTGCAAATCTTGTTAATTCTACCTTCAAAAGATACTCAGAATCCTACCGCTTTTTACCACTTCCCCCAGGACGCTGGCCCAGCACCATCAACCCTCAGCTGGGTTACTGTAATAACTTGCTAACTGGACTCCATGCTTCCACCGACTTCTCATACAATCTATTCTCAACCTAGCAGCCGAAGTGATCCTTTAAAAACGTACATCATGTGACTTCTCTGATCAAAACCCTGCACTTCTCATCTCCTCCGAGTAAAAGCCAAAGTCCTTACAATGGCCTGTCTGGTCATCTCCTCCCATTCAACTCTGTAATGTCTGTGGTTCCAATCCTCCACCCCTCCGCCTCTGCTCCCTCTCCTCCAGCCAAGCTGGCCTCCTTGTGTTCCCTAAACACACTAGACATGTTCCCACCTTAGGACTTTGCGCTGGCTCTTTTCTGTGATTGGGATTCTCCTCCCCCAGATATCCACGTAGCTAACTCCTTCACCTTGTCTCTGCTCAAATACCATCTTCTTAAGGGGCCTTACCCAGACCACACTGTTTAAACCAACAATCTGTTTCCCTCAATGGCACTCCTCATATCCCTTAATTTTTTCCTGTATAACCTATCACCTTATGTTTGGCTAATTTATTATAGTTATTATTTACACTGTGTCACCCCAACAGAATGTAAGTACCGTGGTGGCAAAGATTTTTGCCTGTTTTCTTCACTGATACAATGTTGAGTACCTAATAGAGTATCCAAGACAGTAAATGCTCAATAAATATTTGTTAAATGAATGCATGAATGAAATTAAAGATTTATTAATAGGGAAATATCTAAATAAAGTGTAGCATATTTATATAATAGCATACTATACAACACATAAAAGAAATGAACTAGATTTACATGTATAAACATGAGATCACAAAAACACACTGCTGTGTGAAAAAAGAAAATTGCTAAAAGGTACTCCAACATGGCATCACTTACATAATTTTTTAAAACCACACAAATGAAAATATTTTATATCGTTCATGAAATTATACATGAAAAAAGGTATCACAAACTGGCTAGACTGATACACACCAAATCCACAATTTTGGTTGCCTGAGGAGAGAGAAGAGACGTGGGGAGGAGGCATACAGGGAGTAGGCAAGGCGAAGGATTAAAGGGGACTTCACCTTCATAATTATTTTTTATTATAATTATTTTACTATAAGAAAGTCAAGCAAATATGACAAAATGTTAACAATATTCACCCTTGCTGTTGGAAACATGAATGTTTATTACATTATTCTCTGTATTTTGCTGCATTTAAAATTTTTTTTCAAAAATTTCTAAATAACAAAAAGAGTATGGAATGCCATGATTCCCAAAGCTGCTAGATATCAATCAAACACACTCAAGCAATTAGCTGGTTCCGTAAATACTGGATCAAATGTCTAAGATAACTACAGTGTCCCTTACAATTTCACTATTTCCCATATAAACATTATCTTCCTAGGAATCAGGTCCTATAAATTTTGGTCAGAACACTTGGGAGACTATGCAGACTCACAAATTCCCATTTATCATATCCTCTCGAAAAGAGCAATTTCATGCTGAGTTATTTTTATTGGACTCTTATCATCCCCATGACAAATCCCATTAACAGAACCTTGTTTGGGAATCTGATCTTAATTAAAAGAATTATGTTATCAATAATAAACTCTCTTCTACTATCAGTATTTATGCTTGCAATGACTATCTCTGTGTACACATTTAGATTTTTCTATACTTCTTCTTAGACCAATACTTCCAAAGCTAAATAAATAGCTTTTACCAGCCTGCTGTTGAGTTAAAAGTCACCCCCACCTAAATTCTATTGCTTGTTGTGTATACATGTGTATGTGTACATATGTTTTTAAAAACTCTACTGCATTATATTAGTCAGTGATTTCTAAGCTATGCTGAGTAACAAATAACCCCAAATATAAATGGCTTACAGTAATGGTTTCTTTCTCATACACATTACATACTGGTAGCTGTGGGCTGGCTATAACTCTGCTTTATACACCCTTCTCATTCCAAGACCCAAACCGAAGGAGTACTCCCTACCTGGAACATGCCATTCTCGAGTAGAGGAAAAGAGCAGGAGAGTTAGAACAAACGCGGACTTGCTTTTAAACATTCTGCTTAGGCACTGTGTACAAAATGCCTCTCACTTTCCACTGGCTAAATCAAGTTACATGGACGAGCTCAACGTCAGTGGGGTATGAAGAGACACTTCTCCTATAGGATGCCCTCATAGCCACACGGCAATGGATGAGGACACATAATCCTCATATGTGGGGGTTAGCAAACTACTGCTCACAGGCCAAATGTGGCCTATGGATTGTTTTCGTTCGGCCTATGTTTTTACATTTTTAAAGGGTAGTCAAATAAAAGAGAGAGAGAGAGAGAGAGAGAAGGAGAAGGCAAAAGAGGAGGAGTTAGAGGAGAAGAGGTGGTGGTGATGGAGACTGTGGCTTGCAAAGCCTAAAACATTTACTATCTATGCCTTTCCACGAAAGGGTGGCTGATCCCTGTTCTTACAGGAAATGAACACGGATAATTAAAATAATCACAATCTACTAGAAGCAACTCCCCAAACTAGCTACCTCGAGGAAGGATAAGAGAGCTACCTTGTACAGAATTTGATGGCAGACAGTTTTTTATTTTTTTGGTAAAATCTATTTTTGCAGTAAGCTTCTATTTTAAATTTCTATGTGGGTATATCCGATAGCCCTGGGAATTTCGGTCCAACAAAATAATGGAGGGTTTTTGGATTAAAGATTAAAACCTTTTTTTCATCAAGAACACAATCAAAGTGTAAAGGCAACCTACAAAATGGGAGAAAATAACCCCTACACCTCAACAAACAAACAATCTGATTTAAAAAATGGGCAAAGGACTTGAATAGACATTTCTCCAATGAAGATACTCAAATGGCCAACAAACATATTAAAAGATGCTCAACAACACTAATGATGTTACAGAAATGCAAATTAAAACCATAATGATATATCATCTCATATCCATTAGGATGGCTGCTATCAAAAACAAACCAAAAAACCCCACAGAAAATAGCAAGTGTTGGTGAGATGGAGAAATTGGAACCCTTGTACCCTGTTGGTGGGAATGCAAGATGCAACTGCTATGGAAAACAGTAAGATGGAAGCAACCCAAATATCCTTCGACAGATAAATGGGTAAACAAAATGTGGTATATACATAAAATGGAATATTATTCAGCCTTAATTAAAAACAAAAGCAGTTCTGACACATGCTTTGACATAGATGAACCTTGAGGACATTATGCTAAGTGAAATAAGCCAGTCACAAAAGACAAATACTATATGATTTTACTTATATGAATTACCTAGGGAAAAAAAAATGAATTACCTGGAGTAGTGAAACTTACAGAAACAAAGAGTAGAAAGGTCTGGGGGAGGAGGGGAATAGGAAGTTGCTTAATGGGTATAGAGCTTTAGTTCTCTTATTTTTTTATTTTTATTTTTATTTATTTATTTATTTATTTATTTATTTATTTTTATTTATTTATTATTATTTTTAATTAACATATGATGTCTTATTTGTTTCAGGGGTACAGATCTGTGATTCATCGGTCTTATACAATACCCAGCACTCACCACAACACATACCCTCTCCAATGTCCATCACCCAGCCACCCCATTCCCTCCCCAAACCCCCGCCCTCCACTCCAGCAACCCTCAGTTTGTTTCCTGAGATTAAGAGCCTCTTATGGTTTGTCTCCCTCTCTGGTTTCATCTTGTTTCATTTTGTCCTCTCTAGAGGGTATTATGCTAAGCGAAATAAGTCAATCAGAGAAAGACAATTATCACATGATCTCACTGATAAGCGGAATTTAAGAAACCAGGCAGAGGGTCACAGGGGAAGAGAGCTTTAGTTTTCTAAGATGAAAAGTTCTGGAGATTGGTTGCACAACAATGGGAATATATTTAGCACTTTTGAACGGTACACTTAAAAATGGTTAAGATGGTAAATTTTAGTGATGTGTATTTTACCAGAATTTTTTTAAAGGCTAGGTAAAGAAAAAAATATAGATCAAACCTATTTCTCAAGGTAGGAAAAAATGGCTAATTTTATGTTATGTGACTCTCACCTCAAATTATTTTAAAAAATCAGGTCAGAGGTAAAGCTGGTCAGAGGTAAAAAGGAAAGCTCTGGCTTCAGATATGTTAAAGTTGAGAGCTGGAAAAGATATCCAGATAGAGATGTCTAGAAGGTAGCTAGAAATGCAAGTCTAGAATTAAGGAGAAAGGTTGGGGCTAGCGACAAAGGTCAGGAAATAAAATGGCTGAAAGTTATGGAAGGTGATAAGACTTCAGGAAGGTGGAATACATATATAGAGAGAGATTTTTATCTCAGGACAGAAATTCTGAGGAACTAAAGAAAAGGAGTCAATAAAGGAAACAAATGAACTCTCAGAGGAGTTAGAAGGAAAATACGTTACTGCCGTGATAACAGCAAGTTGGAGTGGAGTCAAGAGAAAATGGAGTCAAGAGAAAATCCTAAAAGGAAGAAGCGGTCAATATATCAATGATCAGAGAAATAAAGAAGTTTAAGAATTAAGAAAAGACTAGTCCTTGGGGCGCGTGTGTGGCTCAGTGGGTTAAAGCCTCTGCTTTCCGCTCAGGTCATGATCTCAGGGTCCTGGGATCAAGCCCCGCATCGGGCTCTCTGCTCAGCAGGGAGCCTGCTTCCCCCTCTCCCTCTGCCTGCCTCTCTGCCTGCTTGTGATCTCTCTCTCTCTCTCTCTGTCAAATAAATAAATAAAATCTTTAAAAAAGAAAAACTAAGCCCAGGTTAAGAGGTCATATGGCCCTTCCTTAAAAACACAAACACTTAGTTGTGTTCTTAATCCTGTGATATAACACAAAGAAGTAGAAAATATGTTTGTAGGGGCGCCTGGCTGGCTCGGTCCTTGGAACCTACACCTCTTGATCTTGAGGGCGTTAAGTTCAAGTCACACAGTGGGTGTACAAATTACTTAAAAATAAAATCTTAAAAGAAAAAAAGAATTACGTTTGTAAAAGAGGGCTCTCCCTAGGTATTTTTTGTTTGTTTTGATTTGGATAAATAATGTTTCGACAAGGAAAGACATCAATTTCAAAACAAACAAAATAATGAAAATCTTACATTATAAGATGGTTTTCATATTCTTATTTAAGCTCTTTTTAGTTCTTGACTAAAATTTCTTGATATTCTTGGCAGTTAAAGTCCCTTCAATCTAATTCAAAGCACTCTCCTAAGCAAACTGCTTTCTTTCATATTTTCCTTGGAGTGGGGTCAACAGTTGCAACACTTGGTTTCACAGTGCTTCTGGCTGGTTTAAAGTCTGTAATATTTGGGGACCCCTGGGTGGCTCAGTCAGTTAAACGTCTGCCTTCAGCTCAGGTCATGATCTTAGGGTCCTGGGATCGAGCCCCACATCGGGCTCTCTGCTCCACGGAGAGTCTGCTTCTCCCTCTGCCCTTTCATGTGTTCTCTCTGTCTCTGTCTCAAATAAATAAAATCTTTTTTAAAAAATGGAAACTTCTTTAAAAAAATAAAAAAATAAAATCTATAACTTTTGAAGAAGCATAGGGAACGTGTTACATCAACAAATCAAATAATTAATTTACTTACTAACTTTGTGAGCAGTTTGCTTCTTGGTTTCACTGCGAATGGATGACTCAAAGATCAGATGAAATTTTCATGCCATGTCTATTTTGCCTGTGTCATTTTAAGTGTCTGAATGACAGCTACGTTGAAGTAGCCCTAGTGCTCCTACACAATCCCATGGGCTTCTTTTTTTTTTTTCCTACTTGATTGTAACAACATCTTAAGTGCTTACTTATTTAAAAATTTTTTAAATATTAAATCAACTTTGATAAGGCATAATTTACACACTTAAGTAAGATGGACCTATTTTAGCTGTTCAGTCCAATGAGTTTTGACAAATCTACACACGTGTAACCACCACACCAATCACGACACAAAACATTTCAATGTCCCCCAAAAGTTCCCTCATGTTCCTTTGCAGTCAATCTCTCACTCCTGCTCCTGGAGACCACTGATCTGTTTTCTATTATTATGGATTAGTTCTGCCTGTTTTAGAATATCATATAAATGGGATTATACAATATGAACTCTTCTATGCTTGGCTTCTATCAACATAATACTTCTGAGACTCCTCTGTGTTGTTACAAACTCCTTTTTTATCGTTGAATAGTATTCCAGTGACTGAATATTCTATAATTGTTTATCTACTCACCAGTTGATGGATGTTTGGGGTTCTTTGGGCTCGTATAACTAAATACTATGAACATTAGCGTACAAGTCATTTTGTAGACAATGTCTTAATTTCTCATGGGTAAATACCTAGGACTGGAATTACTGGGTCATGTGGTAAGTATATGTTTAATTTTGTAAGGAACTGCCATTTTATACTCTTGCCAGCAATGTATGAGAGTTTGAGCTGCTTCATATCCTTACCAAAATTTAGCATTGCCAGTATTTTTAATTTTAGTCATTCAAGTGGGTAAAATGGTTTATCCTTATGGTTTTATTTTGCATTTCTCGAATGACCATGATGTTGAACTTTTCATGTGCTTACTTCTTCATTTGTGAAATGTCTGTTCAAATATAGTGACCAATTACAAAATTAGGCTGTCTTATTATATTACTGAGATAAGAGTTCTATATATACTTGGATACAAAGCTTTGTCAGATATATGTGTTACACATATTTTCTCTTTATGGCTCACCTTTTCATTTTCCTAATGGAGTCTTTTAAAAAATAGAAGCTTTATCCTTTCATGAAGTCAAATGTATCATTTTCTTTTAAGTTAAATGTTTTTCGTGTACTTTCTAAGAAATCTTTGCCTACCCTCGAGGTCTGGAAGATTTCCCCCCATGAATTCCTCTAGAAGTTTTATAGTTTTCACTTTTACATTTAGATCTATGGTAGTTTTTAGTTAATTTGTTGTGAATGGTGTGAGGTAAGAGCCAAGGTTCATCCCTCCCCCAATAGATATCTAGTTGGATACCTAACACCATTCGCTGAAAATACTATCCTTTCCCACACTGAAATGGTTTGACACTTCTATTGAAAACATTTGGCTTCTGGATGTGGGTATACTTCGGGATTCTCTATTCCTTCCCGTTGATCTATTAGTCTATTCTTATATCAAGACCACACTCACTTGATTACTGTAGCTTGGCGATAAGTCTTGAAGAAAGGTGGTCTAAGTCCTCCAACTGTGTTTTCTTTTTCAGTATTGTTTTGGGTACTGTGTTTTCTTTTTCAAAATTGTTTTGGGTATTCTATGTACCCTCTGTATTGCCATATGCATTTCAGATTCAATTTGTCAGTGTCTACAACATTTTAATTGGGATTGTAACGAATCTATGGATCAAATTGGAGAGAATGGACATATTAACAATGTTGAATCTCCTATCCAAGAACAAGCCTTCCACCTTGGTAATGGCTGAGTACCTCTGTATAAATCTGCTAGGGCTACCACAGACTGGTTGGCTTAGACAACAGAAATTTATTGTCTCGCAAATTTGGAGGATAGGAGTGCGAACTCAGAGAGCCGGGGATGGGGTGGGGGTGGGGTGGGTTCAGGTTCTGCTGAGAACTCTTCTCCTGGTGTGCAGACAGCTGCCCTTCCACTGTGTGCTCACGTGGTAGATAGGGAGTAATCTCTCTCTTTCTCTTCTATTGGTGGGAATGTAAATGGGAATACCAGTTTGGAGAGTAATCTGGCAATAGCCAGTAAGGTTGATGATGTATATGTCATATAACCTTATGACTCCACTTCAGGTATATATAACTAGAGAAGATTTTCATGTGTCCACAAAAAGCATATACAGGTATGTGCACTACAGTATTGTTTACAATAACAAAAAGTCGGAGAAAAATATCTAAATATTCTTTGCAGGGAAAATGGATAAATTGTGATAGAGCCAGACAATGGGATACTGCAGAGCAGTCAAAATGAACAAATTTCAGCAAAGTAATGCTGAAAACAAAAATATAGATTCAGGAAGCTATGTGCATGATACCACTTATATACAGTTTTAAAACGTGCAAAATTAATAATATGGACTGTTACAGCCAAATCTTACGCAATAAAAATATAAACACACACATTGGAGGGGCTCCTGGGTGGCTCAGTTGGTTAAGTGTCAGACTTCAGCTCAGGTCATGATCTCAGGGTTCTGGGATTGAGCCCCATGTTGGGTTCTGCACTTGGTGGGGAGTCAGCTAGTCCCTCTGCCCCTCCACCCCCAGCTCGTGCTGTTTCTCTCTCTCTCACGAATAAATAAAATCTTAAAAAAAATAAACACATACATTGGAATGATGAGTATCAAATTCAATACAGTAGTTACCCCTGGGGAGGCAGCAAGTGGAATGGGATGAGAGAGACAAACAGAAAGTTTCCACTATATTCGCAATGTTTTATTTCTTTTTTTTTTAATTAATATATAATGTATTATTTGTTTCAGGGGTACAGATCTGTGAACCAAAACTAAGGAAGTATGAAGCAAGTATGCCCAAAGGTTAGTATTTCAAAAAGCAACCATTCATCTTTTCCTGCTTTTCTGAATATCCATTTCTTAAGAAGGTCCCCCAAAACCTTCAACAATTACCTTTTCATAAAATATTTTATTATTGACTATGAATGTAGGTACTGTCATTAATTTGACCTCCACTCTTCAATTCCACTCTACCCTTAAATCTTCACAGGATCAAGAAGCCTGGGGTGAGGGGGCGCCTGGGTGGCTCAGTGGGTTAAAGCCTCTGCCTTCGGCTCAGGTCATGATCTCAGGGTCCTGGGATCGAGCCCCGCATCGGGCTCTCTGCTCGGTGGAGAGCCTGCTTCCCCCTCTCCCTCTGCTTGCCTCTCTGACTACTTGTGATGTCTCTCTCTCTCTGTCAAATAAATAAATAAAATCTTAAAAAAAAAAAAAGAAGAAGAAGATGAAGAAGAAGCAGCAGCTTGGGGCGGGAGCAGTATTGTGTACAGTGGGATAGGGACAGGGCAAGAGTATTATTTACCAGTATTATATGTCACATTTTTAAATACCCATGTTAGAGACATTAAAACAAGGGTTCAGAGAACTTGCCCAGTGTGTGACAACAAGAAGAGGTCACAGTGAGATTCAAGCCAACTATATAGGGTTGTAAAACCTGTGCTTCTTCCGCTTTTGCTATGATAATAAAACAGAACTCTTCTTGAAAGTATTAAGATAGGACTTCATCCTGTTGTCCAGGATGGAGGCAGCAAAACTACTTTAACTTGCTCATCAGGGCACATAGGACTATAGAGCTAGGCAAGGAAAATGGTGGAAACTTCTAGTGGACACTTCTTAGAGAAAGAAATACATGAGGAGTTTGATTGTAAAATGATTTTCTTAACTTCTCTTCATTATTTCTACCAGGGGCCACTCAGATCCTTTGTTTCTCCCAAGAAACTTTGGAGGAAATGCCAATTTTACAAATTGATCCCCCAAGTCCATTAATCTATGAGGACGTTTGTTTGCTTCCTTTCTTTTCTCCAAAATTTTTAAATTTATTTTTTAAGTAATCTCTACACCCAACGTGGGGCTCGAACTCACAAACCTGAGATCAAGAATTCCGTGCTCTACTGACTGAGCCAGCCAGGCGCCCCTTCTTCTTTCTATTATGAGTTGTACGTTGCACCTGTTGTTGTAGCCTAACGACTTTGAGAGTCCAACAAATATAATTCTGTACTTAAAGAGGCTTCCAAAATTACTAGGATAAGTGAAAACATGGTACTGTTGGTCCAAGTTTATGTGCTGCTGGTCTCACACCTCTGAGATAAGGGACATGGGTCAGGTACAACTTTTGTTTGTGTATGTTGAGCCAGGATTCATGCGAGAACTTGCTCAGTATTTATTATTATCCATTATTATTATTATTATTATTATTGATTTGAGTTTCCTGGAAAACAAAACATAACTCTATTTAGAGAATGAAGCCACCTTCCGAGGCTGAGGATTCCACTCTCCTCCCTCAGCTCTTCCACGGACAGTTCTGGATGCCCCATAACATGGTGTCTGCTGGTCAAAACTGTCCTTTTCTCCCAGCCTTGGCACAAAGCCAGCGCCCAAAGCTACGAACTGCAGCTTTTATCTTCCATCTGCACGGTGATTAGTTCGCAAGGAAAGTAACAACTAAAGATGTGGAGACGTGCACCTCACAGACAGCTGTGGGAATCAGATGGGATGTGCACTCAGGCCTGCTGGAAATAAAAGACCATTGACTTTGGCATTGGGATGGAAACCTCTGCCAAACAAACACATAGGCAGGCGTGCTCTCTCTCTCTTTCTCAATCACCCTATTTCTCTCCCTCTCATACACACACACACACACACACACACACACACACACACGCACGCACCTTTCAGAGGAGAGGCTCTGTAAAATTCCCCACATATGGCAAACATATTTTAGGGGAAGCACCATGACTAGAGGCCAGTGGGAGAGAAAGAAAAAGAAAATAATGAGAAAAATCTTCAATAAGTCTAAATTGTTTCAGTCAGACTGCTGAGAAAGAATGCAAAGGATTGGAGATGAAAATTATTGGTAAAATAAGCATTATAACACAGCTAAATTCTTTCCCTACTTCCAATGATAGCTAGAACTTACTCCTCTGTACAACAATAGCACCTGGGAGGAACTAGTCTTTCATTTTTAGCTCCAAGTACTTTGCTTAACACAATGGATATACACAAAAAGAGCACATTATATAATATAAAAAAATATTTTTCCTTAACTCACAATTTCAAAAATTCTTAATTTTACTTGTAAATAACTGTGTAGGGGGCAGGAATGCAAATATATCTAATTTTATCTGCCATTGGCTCACAATACTTTTAAGTATAATTGTTTTCTGACTTCCTATCCTCTTGGTTACATTTTTCTAAAAAGATTTTATTTATTTATTTGATAGAGAGAGAGAGACAGTGAGAGAGGGAGCACAAGCAGGGGGAGTGGGAGAGGGAGAAGCAGGCTTCCCACCCAGCAGGGAGCCCGACATGGGGCTTGATCCCAGGACCCTGAGATCACTACCTGAGCTGAAGGCAGACGCCTAATGACTGAGCCACCCAGGCACCCTTCTTGGTTACATATTTAATGATCACTTAAATGCTAACGTGCATCACAAAACTCCCAGTAGAAAGGAACTAACAAAAAACCATGTTAAAATGTAGACAACTGATCTCTAAGTTATCCGCTTTATAAGAACTGATTTATCATATTTTTCTCAAAATAAAACCAGAACCACCGCCCAGCTCTTGCTTTAAAGGGTTATTAGCAAAAGTTAATCAGATTATCTGAACAAAAATAACCTGATGATTAAAAAGTGGTGGGATGGAAATAACACCAGCCTGATGTTCTCAGGGGCATCATTCTTTTTTTAATTTTTAAATTTTAATTCTAGTATAGTTATATTAGTTTCAGGTGTACAATACATTGATTAAACACCTCTATACAACACCCAGGGCTCATCATGGTGCCCTCCTTAACTCCATTGCCCATTTCACCCATCCCCCACCGCCCTTGCCTCTGGTAACCATCAGTGTGTTCTCTACAGTTAAGAGTCTGTTTCTTGGGGCGCCTGGGTGGCTCAGTGGGTTAAAGCCTCTGCCTTTGGCTCAGGTCAAGATCTCAGGGTCCTGGGATCGAGCCCCGCATCGGGCTCTCTGCTCAGCGGGGAGCCTTCTTCCCCCTCTCCCTCTGCCTGCCTCTCTGCCTGCTTGTGATCTCTCTCTCTGTCAAATAAATAAATAAAATCTTTAAAAAAAGAAAAGAGTCTGTTTCTTGGTTTGCCTCTCTCTTTCTTTTTTTTTCACTTTGCTCATGTGTTTTGTTTTTTAAATTCCACAGGAGTGAAATCATACGCTATTTGTCTTTCAATGACTTATTTCACTTGGCATTATAATCTCTAGATCCATCCACATTGTTGCAAGTGGCAAGATCTCCTTCTTTGTGGCTGAGTAATATTCCATCGTATTTCTCTCTCTCTTTCTCTCTCTCTCTATCAGGGGCCTCATTCGTGAAGGGTTCTCTAGAAACTGAGTTTAGATTTTTACCCTGAGGGTAAGGAGAGAGGTGCTGAGGTATCTGAGGTGGAAAGCTGAACGTGGCCACAGTGTGGGGGATGGACTGCTGCCATGAGAGCCTGAGGCAGGAGTGAAAGGGTGAGAGGACTCTCCAGGCAAGAAATAACGAGGGTCTTGGGGTCGGCTCTGGCTTTCCACTGCCTCTCTGCCATCAGCTACTGACGCAAAGGCCTGGTGGGGGGCAGCATAAGGTTCTCTCCTATGAGAACACCTTCTGAAAATGGTGTTTCAGGAAGGAAAAAAAAAAAAAAGAATCCTGGATTTGTCACCTGGATGACCTCAGGTTAAATTAAGAAGATATATTTGCTAAGCATTTACTAAGTAGAGGGACCATTCAGAGATGGTTTTAAGGACATTTTTATAATTTACTCAATCTTTTCATACCTTAATTTATTCATCTGTGAAAGAACAGTAATGCCTAACTCATGTGCTCTTTCGAGGATTAAAAGTGAGGTCATATACACGAAAAGGCTTTTTAGATCTTCCGCATTTAAAAATATCAGTTTTCTAATAAACGTGACTTCTCATTTTTTTTTTTCTAAATCTGACAATGCTCTGAGTAATTTCTTTTCAGCCCCCATCTAGGAGAGACTCCACAGACTGATAAAGACAGTTGTTAACTACTGTTATGATAAGACACAAAACACGAACACCATGAGGATTCTTTCGCCTACTAGAACACTGCAAATATGGGGCCAGCCGTCTAGAACAATCACTGTTTCAGGGACACTAGCTTATCCGATTATACTCCTACCTAAGAATGGTTCTAAGAAACAAATCCAGTACCCGCCTTCATATTTACAAGATACAGCATGAGGAATACCTTCCCACCATCCTCCTAGAACAACTAGAAGCTTCATGGCTGCTCTGAAGGAAATGATGTCCTGGCATTCTATGGGCCCTAGGTAAGCAGAGTTTCTATTCAAACTATCAAAAATGGGCATGAGCAACTATGTGAATGGTAGTTTATAGCCACTAACCATCAGCCAATACACATGAGCACAAAGAGAAAGCAACAAAAAAATGTGTTATTTTTATATTCAAAAGAGCTAATTTCAGAGTAAATAAAAGAAAACCCAATGAACATATCAAAGGCATGGAAAAGAGTGGGAGTATAAAAATCTAAGTTTTTTTTTTTTTTTTAAGATTTTACTTGTTTATTTGAGAGAGAGAGAAGGAGAGAAGAGCAGAGGGAGAGGGAGAAGCCCCCTGTTCAGCAAAGAGCCCTGATACGGGGCTCGATCCCAGGACCCTGGGATCATGACCTGAGTTGAAGGCAGACACTTAACCAGCTAAGCCCTAGATTATTTTTAGGTGCCCCCTAAAAATCTAAGTTTTTCATTCTTTTCAAATGCAGAATTAACTTTATGGGAAATAAAAATAAAACTTGAGCAACTAATAAAAAGATAGGAAAAAAAATGAATGTGTGGACCTTCATTGGGTCATTATTTAAACAAGCCAAATACAAAAGACATTTTGAGAGAGTCAGCATAACTTGGATATGGACTGGGTATTAGATGATCACATGGAATTATCATTAGCTATGTTAGTTATGATGACAGTATTGTGGTTATATAAGAAAATATATAAGAAATATATAAGAAAATTTCCTCAGTTAATGGAGAGGCACACTGAAATATTTAGGGACTGAAATGTGTGCCTAAAATGCCATGATGTGTGTTATCTGCTTTAAAATACTTAAACCACAACCCGGGCACCTGGGTGGTACAGACAGTTAAGCGTCTGACTCTTGGTTGTGACTCAGAGTCGTGATCTCAGGATCGTGAGATTGAGCCCCACGACGAACACCCCCCCTCAAGCCCTGCGTTGGGCTCCACGCTCAGCGCAGAGTCTGCTTAAGACTTTCTCTCCCTCTGCCCCTCCTTCTCTCCCGTGCACATTCTCTTTCTCTTTCAAATAAATTAAAAAATCCTTAAAAAAATACTTCAGTAACAACAAAGAACAACATCGATGAGACAAATCGCAAAATGCTAGCAAGTGATGAGGGTACAGTACGCTATTCTCCCTACTTGTCTATACATATTAAAATTTTTCTTTATTAAATACTTAGAAAAGGAAAGAAAACCTGATAAAATATCCAGTCCATCCACTGGGTTGTCTTAAGGTTGGCTGCCTGAGTTAAAACAGGAAATGGCCCAGACCAAATATGTCTTCAGGTCAGAAAGATACCTGCGGAAGTCTTTCGTACTGTCTTTGTGGGACAAAGTGGAGACTGTGGGCAGATGAGTGCCTCGCTCACATTTTCCTGGCAAGCTACCCAAATTCCCTGGAGGGAGCTGCAGTCCGAGATGGGAGCAGGGGACCTGTGAGGTGGTGTGGAGAACGCCTGAGGCCACTGAGGAAAACAGGCAACACCGGTGACCTGCCCTCGCTGACCTAAACCTACAACTACCATGGGAACCAAAGACCTCATTACATAACATAAAAAAAATCAAAAAGAAGGTGATTTTCATGATCCCTCATGTACGAGGGAATTCTTACAAAGTCTCCCACACCGTGGGCGACCCTTTCAATTGCTGTTTTGAACAACAAAGTACCACGCTGAAGAAGAGACCTCCATTATTGCCAATTTTAGAAGCCTGCGGAGGTCACTGCCAAAAATCCTTTAAAAAAGAGGAAAAAAATTATAATGTGGTGATCATTCCTGGGGGTATGAGCTCAAAGTGCAAGCACTGACTGTGGTTGAAAATGAGCCTTTAATTTTAAACGTCACTTAACAAAGCAGTCTGGCAACTGATTGCTTTGTAGAGATGTAGAAATTTTCGCCTTCCAGAAGGATGGAAATAGGCACTGGGAATACGATTTTTAGAAATGGTATCACGTAAGAATAAAAAGGGAGCTTGTATCAAAAACAGCTTCGATGAAGTGAAGTGGTATCAGGTAACTTACAAAGTGGTTCTAATGATGATCAGTGTTATAATGTTGGAGACAGACTTGAAGACTGTGAATAAACATCGTTTCATGAAACAGGACAGACACATTCCTTTCAAACAGATGGCGAGAGTGCTCCTGAGGTGGGACAACCAGCTTGAAGAAGGTAAGACCTATGGGGTAAGGACCTGTAGGGTCCCCCTCTCTCTCTTCCTGCCTCTCTGCCTACTTGTGATCTCTGTCAAATAAATAAATAAAATCTTTAAAAAAATAAAAAAATAAAATAAAACAATTAGATCAGTCCAAGATTGAATTTGAAAAGTTATGTGTAAGTAAAGGCTCTCCGACCAACTGTGAGGAAGGAAATGGAGGTAAATTGCCTTTATGGACATTTTAATGGTCGGATTCTATTTTTTTATCATATTATTTCCAAGCCAGAAACAAATTTTAAGTTGATAAATATATTTGTTTTTGAAGATATTCATTTCTTCCATATCTTTTTAAAGGGTCACTCTCTGTGAATCATTATACTAAGTTCTGTGGGTGATAAAACATACATAAAAATGACGATTGTCAGACATTTACGACCAAGGCAGGAGATACACACGTGGATAACCCATACCACACATGCATACATGGTAACATGCAGCAAACATGTGTAACGTACTGTTCCTGGGCTGTGGTTTTGTCACAAGGTTCAAGCGGATATGTAATGAGGGCATGATCCAGTTAAATTTTTCATCTTCTTGGCTATGGAGTCTCTTAAGTGCCCTGTCTCTGGTCCAGCCTATCTGCCCATCCAAGAGTAAACTGATTCATCCATAGTGACGATATCAGTAAACTATTTTGGCTTTGTTCTGAAGCCTTTCTTGCCTTGGACTCAAGAGACCGGACAGTGTCTTCCAATTTTCCAGCTAGTTCTCTCAAGTCTTCTCAAAAGCTATCACACAAAGAAGGAACAACGGGAATTATCCAATAGGTCTTCCAATTGCAATACCCAGTAAAGCAATGTTGAAATTACGCAAAACCACTGGTTGCTAAATTCTACCCTTGATCCTTAGGAGATTAGTCAACAGTATGAATTCAGCAGTTTGGATGCAACCCAGTAGAGAAAAACAATATCAGACTTACAAGTACTAATGAGATATAACATTTTGGTATATGAAGCAAGAATAGTGGAGGAAAAGGTGAAAAATACTTTTGCATTATGATGACATTTAAAGGTATGAATATAGGGTAAATATTAAAATGAAATCACGGCATCTGATGAAGTCACTCTTGAACAATTTTCAAAGAATCACAAACAGGAGCTATATAAACTTTCATTCAAAGTTTTCCTCAAATAATCTGAAAATACAAGTTTTCTTGGTTCTAATCTGAGAGGCTGACCTGAGATTGCTGGAAAAGGATGCTCTTCTCTGGGTTTATGCCACAGGCGAGAAGAACAGCGGTCATGTCCAAGATGCTCTGCCGGAGGACGGCCGGGTCCTGGGGGACGGTGATGGAGTGTAGGTCAACGATGCTGTACAGCACCGAGCCGTGCTCTTCCTGCAACCTCACCCAGGTCTCAATGGCTCCCAGGTAATTGCCGAGGTGGGGGACTCCTGTAGGCTGAATGCCCGAGAACACTCGCTTCACGGCATCTTTCTGGAACAGAGGAAAACAAGCATTTGCTTTCAAGGCAGAATCCATGAATCCTATGGCGATGTTACCATAGCGATGATGACTAGTTCTACTTTTTGCAACTGCAATCTGACAGTCATTATCCTTATGCATTTATTTTGTGCCCATGCAAAACACTATATTAGGTGCTATTAGGGACAGAAAGGGGTATTTAAAATGTGGTTGGATTTTTTGTTGTTGTTGTGTTCAGTTAGCCAGCATAGAGTACATCATGCTGTAGGTTTTGATGTAGTATTCAACGATTCATTAGTTGACTATAACACCCAGTGCCCATCACCACACGTGCCCTCCTTAATGCCCATCACCTGGTTCCCACATTCCCCTCGCCCTTCCCTTCTGTAACCTTCAGTTTGGGTCCCAGAGTCCAGAGTCTCTCATGGTTTGTCTCCCTCTCTGAGTTCTGGATTTTTTTTTTCTTTTCACTCAGAAACATATACATACAAAGGCACATGAGAGAGTCTGCAACCCCAAGCAATGCAATCTAATTGGAGATAGAGGATAGGTTTACAAAGAGATATTAACAGTACAGAGTGGCAACATGATCAAACTCAGTTTGCTAACATAAATAGTGGGGTACAGAAGGAGTTTCCAAGAGGAAAAGATGACTGTGGATCTGGGGATCAGTAAAAAAGACTTCAGACACAGAATCAAATTTCACTGGAGATTAAAGGGGCCTTGAGGGTTTTACATGTGATTTCATTCATTTTGTAGTTAAGGCAAGGAAGTCAACAGCATTAGGGCTGAAGGCTACTGCTATTTACTTAATTCAGTTTTCTTTATAAATAATTGCTGATATTACAACTTAGTGTGCAAGCTCTTGGGCTAGAAATTAGAAAACCTACACACTATTTCTAATATTGCTTCTTGATCAAGTTATTTAACTTTTTTGTGCTTCAGTTTCCTTTTACTTTGTTAAATCATACTTTCACTTCTTCAAAGGGAGTTTTTAATTCTGTATGATTTTTTTTTATTATAAAAACATTTTGTTAAGGGCATGTTTTCCTGCTGGTTTGTACTTTTTAATATTGAAGTTGTAGTAGGAAAATGAGAAGGAATAAAGTAATACAGGATGAAAAAAATGCTATTTTTCTCTTGAATCATTTTGCATTCTGTAGTGAAACATGAAAAGTGAATATATATCAGTATATGTGCGGTCATTAAGAGGTTCTGAAGGAATAAAATGAGTCATTATCATTTTTAACAATAGCAACAAAATATTAATAATGGCGGCCATAATTTGCTGGACAACTATGTTGCGGCCATTTATGCTTAGGGCTTGCTATACATTAATGTGTTTAGTCCTTATGATACCCAAAATGGCAGGCATTTTATTACCTCCGATTTACAGATGAGATAACTGAGGCTCGCCGATCTTTAGAGATTGCCCATGGTCACACAGCTAGTAAGAGGTGAAGTTGGGATATCAAGCCAGGTATCACTTACTTCAAAGCCCATGTATGTTCTTTCCAGTAGCTACTATCCAGTAAGGCTTTATGGCATTCATTGTATTAATTTTGCAACTTTTCTGTAGGCTTGCCAATTTCCAAAAAATAACTTATGGAGAGGGAAAAAAAAGAACATTCTTATACATGTATCTTTGTGTTCTGTGCACCAACTTTCTCTAGTGCATATACTTCATTGTTGGGTCCTAAGGTATGCATTACGTATCTTCAAGTGTACTACCGTGTGCTAAACCCCTCCCAAGTAGGTAACATATACCATCAATGTCTGTTGCTCCTCACCCTCATCAACATTGCCAGTATTTTTATTTTGAGCGAATATGGTGGAATCTCACGATGGTTTAATCGCATTTCTTTGATTATTAAAGAAGTTGAGAACTCTTATGGTTATTGGCCATTTTTATTCCCTCTTCTGTGGAGAGTCTAATGAAGTTATTTTGCCTATTTTTCTCAGATTGGATTGTCTTTTTATTGATTTAGGTATTTTTATATATCCTGGATACTAATATTTTATCGATTACATGTATGGCCAATATAGTCTCTCATTGCGTAGCTATTTGTCTTCTTTATGTTATCTTTTGATAAAGCGATATTCTTAATTTTACCAAATATATAATTTTTGACTACAGACTTTAATGGCATACAAGAAATCTTTCAATACCTTGAGGTCATGAAGATAAGAGTGTCTATACATACATACATACATATATAAAGTATATGTATATGCATGTGTGAGTATGCTTTAAAGTTTTATCTTCCACATTTAGGTCTGTATCCACTTGGAGTTTTTTGCATATGGTGTAAGGTAGGCATCCAATTCCTTTTCTTTCTTTCCCCCCATATGAGGCTATCAATTGTTCCAGTACCATTTATGGAAAAGGTTGGCTTTGGCCATTACTCTGGATTGTCACTTATGTCATAAATCAAGCATCTCTTTACACTTGTGTCTGTATCCAGTCTTTCTATTCTTTCCCATCAGTCCGTGTGTCTATCTCTGATCAGTGCCTTTTTAGTAAGTCTTGGGATGTAGTGGAGCAAGTTTTTTTACTTTCATCTTCAAGAATTAGCTTACCCAGCCTTGGCTCTTTATACCTCCCTATACATTTTTTTTCTTAAAGATTTTATTTATTTATTTGTCAGAGAGAGAGGGAGAGCACGAGCAGGGGGAGCAGCAGGCAGAGAGAGAGGGAGAAGCAGGGTCCCTGCTGAGCAGGGAGCCTGATGCAGGGCTCTATCCCAAGAACCTGGGATCATGACCTGAGCCGAAAGCAGACACTTAACTGACTGAGCCACGCAGGCGTCCTTTCCCTATGCGTTTTAAAATCACCTTGTCAAGTTCCAAGAGGAAAAAAAAGGAAAAGACAAAAAACTGTTAGGGTTTTTGATTGAGGTTGCATTGACTCTATAGATTGCTTTGGGTGTTTTTATAATATTAGGTCCCCCAATCCAGGAAACCATATAGCATATGAGGATCTAGGGTAAAACATGGGGATTAGAGTTGATAACATTGTATTGTATAAGTGGAATTTTCTAAGACAGTAGAACTTAAATATTTTCATCAAAATAACTAAATGAAGATAAACATGTAAGGTATGTTAATTAACCAGGGGAGGAAGCCCTTTCGCAAGCCATGGGTATATCAAATCACTGGGATGTACACTTTAAATATCTTACAATTTCCTTTTTCTTTTTTTTCCTTTTTAAACATTTTTAAATTTAAATTCAATTGGTTAACATATAATTTATTATTGGTTTCAGAGGTAGAGGTCAGTGATTCATCAGTCTTATATAATATCCAGTGCTCGTTACATCACTTGCCCTCCCCAGTGTCCATCACCCAGCCACTGTATCCCTCCCCCCACCCTCAGCAACCCTCAATTTGTTTCCTATGATTAACAGTCTCTTTCGGTTTATCTCCCTCTCTGATTTCCTCTTGTTTTATTTTCTTTTCCCTTCCCCTATGATCCTCTGTTTTGTTTCTTAAATTCCACATATGAGTGAGATCATATGATAAAAGCCACCAAAAAAAAAAGAAATATTGGGTGGCTCAGTCGGTTAAGTGTCTGCCTTCGGCTCAGGATCCTGGGATGGAGCCCCGCAACGGGCTTTTTGCTCGGCGGGGAGCCTGCTTCTTACTCTCCCTCTGCCTCCCTCTCTCTCTCTCTCTCTCTCTCTCTGTCTCTCATGAATAAATAAATAAAATATTTTAAAAAAATGAAATCATGAGAGACTATGGCCTCCAAGAAACAAACTGAGGGTTTCAGAGGGGAAGGGGGTGAGGGGATGGGCGAGCCTGGTGATGGGTATTAAGGAGGGCACGGACTGCATGGAGCACTGGGTGTTATACACAAACAATGAATCATGGAACACTATATCAAAAACTAATGATGTACTGGATGGTGACTAACATAACATAATAAAAACAAACAAACAAAAACAACCATTTGCAATGATGTAGATGGAACTAGATGGTATTATGCTAAGCAAAATAAGTCTATCTTACAATATCATTTGTCAATTATACCTCAATATAATTGAGATATAGAAAAAAAAATAAAGGCACATAATAAAAAGTCTATATGCCTAACACTAGCTTTTAAGAGCTAATGTTCTTTAGGTATGCACGGGCCAAGGCTATTTAAATTTTGCCCTTCCCTTTGCCCAAGAATTCCAAATCCTACAAATATAGCCTGTTTTCCCCGTATCTGCTTATTTTCCTCTCTACTTCTGAGATGACAGCTCTAAGATAGAATGCTACATTCTATTGATGCATCATAGTTCCATGGTCCAGAGTTATACTTGATCCAAGCACTCAGGAGACCTGAAAGATATGTGGCTCCAAGAATATGAAAAATATCTTTTAAGGAACTGAGAACAAATATAATCTTACCACTGAAAACCACATACACACGTGCACACACACACACACACACAGAGCCTTGAGATGACTAATATGACTAATTCCCCAAATCATAATTTAGAAATATTTTTGTAGAAAACAGTCTGTGGTTGCAAAGTGAGGCTGGGGGGTCAGGGATGAGAGAGAAAGAGAAAAAGAGAGAGAGAGGATAGAATAAGCACACATCAGTGAGACTTCTTTAGTACCTTGGGACCTCAGTCAGCCCTGGGTTCCTGATATGGGAATAAACAAAGGAGCTTTCAGTGAGGTAAAAAAATGATTAATGGGCTTTGGGGACTGATTGATGAAGAGAGAAAGCAAAGCAGAAAAACAAGCTCTGAACTTAATAAATGGAAGAGAGAAAAAAAATACCATCCAGAAATACTTGACTTAGGATGAAGAGGGGCTGTTTATGCCAATGTAAAGGGTTTTGAAGAGTAGGACTATCAAGCTGGAAAAAAAAAAAAAAAAAAGACTATGGATATCTGCACATCCATTCCTCCATGGTCAAACTAAGGAATTATTCCCCAGGAGAAACGGAAAAACGAATTCTTGAGAAAACTAAAAGAGAAAAGCACTACAGAGGACAGAGTATGGGGAAAAAAAAAAAAAAAAAGAACTGTAACCACTGGGAAAAGCCCAGACATGATCTAATATATCTTTTCCATTCTCCAGTTTCTGTGATTCTATACATCCGCGCAGAGGGAATGATGTTATCAAGAAATAAGAGCGACCAGAAATGTTTTGTTCAATTTTCAAGGAGCTATTAAAAAAAATACAGCCCCTAAATGAGAGCTGGATTCCTGGTCTTCAAAATATACAGCGAGCATCCTGCTCTTCGGCGGTGAGTTTATGTTCCCATCTGGTCCCCCTGCAAGAGTCAGCAGGCAGCCCGCCGGCATGGCAGGGGGGCTCTGCCCGGTACCGTGAAATCACGGGGCTGGAATGTGGAGTTTGGGTGGTGGGAGGACGGGGGTTCTGTGTTCAAAAGCGCTAGCGCTAGAAAAGAATGAAAATGAGAGATGCGTGGGCTTCTCAGGGGACAGGAGGCAAGCCACAAAGAAAATAGCTTCAGGATGAATCCACCGGCCCTCACTCATGGGGACGTCTGGAGCAGCCTACAGTCCCATCACAGTGCAGAGGAAAAAAAAGGAGCATTTTACAAAACAGGGCCCCGTTTTTATTTCAGGCGCTATTTCCTGAACAAATGCCACTTCGGTCAATATATTCGTTGGCTCGTTTTGTAACAGAAACGGCATCGCCAAGGGACAACACCAGCCCCGGGGATTCAATCTATTCCAGAAGGGAGCGTGGGGATTCAAATCAAAGGGAGAACATACTTAGCAAACCAACAGACGTAGCTAACATCAGTCCCGTCTTAAGGTGGGAAGCAGATTCAAAATTCATGATTACCTTTCTTTTAATTACTGCACCCGAAAGCAAGCGAAAAATTGGAAGCTGCTAATTCTAGCAAAAGATGGTTTTTGGGGTTAGCTAGAAAGAGCTTCTGCTTTTAATTGCAGGTGAATAAAATACATCAAAAGGAGGCTGCCTACTAGTTCTGAAACACTTTCAGCTTGGGTATGGTGTTGAGAACCAACGGTTTCAAGTACAAATTTCAAGACTGTTATTACCAAGGGTTGCCTGTAACCAGATGGAACATCAACTAAGCATTCAGCTCACCTGTTGTAACTACAGTCAAAAGCGCCCCAAAGCCTTGGCTGAACAACTGCTGTGTCTAATTGGTTCCATAAAGGGCATGTTTTCACAGAGTGTGATTAAAAAAAATAATAAAAATAACCAAAAACCAACATTATTAACTAATTGGGCCAAAAATCTCTTTCTGTAAGTCTATTTATTCTTCTAATTGTATATAAATAAAAGTACATCTTCAGATTCCCGCTCCTTAGCTCTCTGTGTTTCCCAATTTTATCATATGTCACCCTATTTCAATCCTAGGCTCCTTTAGATCTCAATATTTGTTGTTGTTGTTTTTGAAAATGCCTCTCCTACCAATTAGTGATTTAAGAGCTGAAACAGAGGAGACTCAGCATAAAAAACAGCACCTCAGCCCTGGCTGGGAGGAGCCAGGTGCTTTCTCTGAAGCTTTCTTTGGCCACGGCTCGGCATTGTTCTGCCACAGTCAACCCTTTCTTCCAGAAAGTACGGAGAGCTCTGGGGCTGCAGAGAAAATGCTGACTCAGCACCAAGAAAAATGGGTTCATTTCTGCTTAGAAATGAAACCAGATGCTCAGACCTGGGAATTGGTAAATATTAATTCGATATAAGAGAAAGTAGGTCTTCATCTCCCCCAAACAAGAGGCAATATGTAAGCCGATAATTAAAACTGAAGGGAAAAAATTATTTTAATGAGAAAAAAATTAGGAAGAAGTGACGAGTCCAGTCATCTGTGAGTCCCTTAAGGGCACAGACGATAACCACTTAATATATATTGTTAGGCTGTGCAAGAGTTGAAAAGGAATAAACTTGACTTTTAAAAAGTTGCCTACAGACTTATTTAAGCCTCCCCCACATTTCAAGGGCTGTGCTTCTATTTGTCCTGTGGGCTCTGTGTGGTCCTCCGACCCTGCGATGGAAGGAAGGCTCATGCCACGTGTATTTTCCTTCTTGTCATGGACTGCAGCAGTCAGAAACACTCTGGCCTTACCTTCTAGGGAAGGACACTGCCCGAGGCAATCACAGGCAGGGGGTTCAGACCCAGAGCCGAGCTCTTGCAGCTGACTCCAGCTCGCTTCCTTCCTCCACACTGGGCTGTGGGCCCGTTTGGAACTTCACCTTGAGGTTGGCCTGGCCTTTAAGCGCCCTCAGCCCACCAACACCTCCCCTCCCCACATAGGCTTCTCAGAAGGACAAAGTGTGTCCCGGAGACTGTTTACCAAAAGGCCAAGGATACACAGCGGGTGGTACAGCTAGGACCAGAATCCAGAACCTCAGAGCTCTACCACAGACCACAGAACGCTCTCCCCCAGGTTTGGACATTGACCATGTTCTTTTCTTCTGTAGCTAGTTCCTTTGTATCGCAACATCTCTCTGGGCTTATACTCTTTGGGTCTTCTTTGTTTTTTTTTTTCCTACATGTTAAACGGCAACTCAGCAAATGTCTCCCCATCAGACAGAGATGATAAAATATAAAGTCTGGGGACTTTGGCTGCCAGGAAAGATTGCATGGTCACCTTAGGGCAGCGAAGCTATATTTAAATGCAAAGGTTATATGTAGGTACAGGATAAACTGGCCAGTCCCTTCAGTTTTTATTGGAAAGGTGATTCAAACTAAATTAAATATTACCTGAAGATGACAGATAATTCTAACGTAATGTGATATGTGTAAGAAATATGTTTTCCAAAAGCAAAAAAAAAAAAAAAAAAAAAAAAAAAGAAATATGTTTAAAAAAAATAAAAAATAATAAAAAATTTTTAAAATAAAAAAATATATTTTTAATTCCTAATGATAACACTGCTTGCTAAACCAAATCGGCAAGGGGAAAAAAAAACAAAAATAAACAAACCAAAGCAGCGAGGGTCAAATTTTTGACATAAACATCCTAACCACCACCACACATTGTATTTTTATGTTGAATGGAGCAGGAAACCCAGGCAAGAGATCAAGAAGTACTAATCTTAAGAATAATCTGAAATGCTTAAGAAAAGATCGGTTTTTCCTCAAAAGAAAATGCAAATATTGATCTTAAAGTATGAGATCATCCTGGGGAGGGATGAGTTTCTCATTACCTCTTGCGGCCAACTCAAGGCTCACCTCCTAACCACTGTCACTGGTCACCCAGCCACATGAATGCCTGTCTGATGTCCCATCTGCAGCTGATTGTCCGAGAACATTATCTTTTTGCTTGCAATGGAGAGATTTGGCTACACACACGAGAGTCCTTTGACTGTTAGGAAATGTGTGAGGAGTAGATTATGGTGATTTTAAGGGCTTTTTTTTTTTAGTTATGTACCCTATTCCAAATGTAATATTCTTTTTTAAAAAAATTTATTTATTTATGTGTGTGTGTGAGAGACAGAGAAAGAGAGAGAGCACAAGGGGGGAAGGGGCAGAGGGAGAAGCAGACTCTACCCCCCCTCTCCCCAGCAGGGAGCCAGATGCGGACTTGATCCCAGGATGGGATCATGACCTGAGCCGAAGGCAGGTGCTTAACCCACTGAGCCAGCCAGGCACCTCTCAAATGGAATATTCTCCCTAGATGTGCCCAACATGTAAAGCAGCCCAAAAAAATGCTGCGGGTGACTAACAGGAGGGACAGGAGGGTGGCCCTGTCTGCTCTTCTCTCCTCACCCCAGCCAGCCTCTGAGGGGGCTTCCCAGAGCACAGCTTTGAACACCGCTGGATTCAAGACATTTTCTAAGTATTAATATTTTGTTGAAAATAAGAAGTTGTCTTCCTCAGGGTTGTGGGAAACATACAGGAGAAGAAAGTTCTTTTAAAAAGAAGGTCTGAGATAACAACGCAGTCTTGTCCTTTCTTCTCTGGGTTAAGGTTCAAACTTTGTGTGGCCAGGAATGCCCTTCCCAGTCATCCTCCATCATCCCATGTGAGGAGCTGACCTGGTTACTTGCCAGTCCTGTAGAGCTCATTCCCCACGTTCATTCAGACTGTTCCTGATGCCCTTCACCCCCTTCTCTGCTGGGCAAATTCCCCAGGTCTTCAAGGTCTAATGATCTCTCCCTGATTCTAAACCTCTTAAACACGTCTTCTCTTCTCTCTCTCTCTCTCTCTCTCTCTCTCTCACACGCACACACATACACACACACAGTCAGCCCCCCCATTCTCTTCCTCTCTCTTCCTTCCCTCTCCTTCTCCCCCTACCTCTCTCTCCTCCAACCCCCTCCAATTCTCTGCCTCCTCTCATCCCCAGGGCAGAAGAGATCCCTCCTTCATTCATTCATTCTTCATTATTGCACATATCACACTGGCAACTTGATAAATATTTATTATTTGCTTAGAAAATATTTTCCCATCTAGAGTATGAGCTCCTCTAGGGCAGGGGCTGTCTTTTTCATCTTTACATCCCCGTAGACAGCAGTGCCAAGTACATTGTGAGCACCTAATAAATGTTAGTGGAATGAATGACGAATCTTCCCCCGC
>CM052900.1:75746504-75830048 GCA_028534135.1 Potos flavus | reverse complement strand
CAACATTGAAAAAACACTGTTCAGAGCCAACGACTACATAATTATTCTCTAAAGTTGCCAACCTGCTGGGAAACACACATGCACAGACTGTAAAAATGTTAAAGGTAAGTTCATTTGCTTATAATTTACATTTCAAGGTAATAAAACGCCTGAGATGGTTATGTTATTAATTCACAATCAGAGGCCATTTGGGTATCGGGCAATCCTGATCTCACATTTGGCAGCCAGGAAGCCTAGCAGAGTATGAAGGTGTGGTTAGAGCCTCTGTGTTGGTGAGAAAAGACACCTGTAACAAGTAAGAACACCATCTTTGATGCCTAGGTAGACTTACTTGGCAATATCCGGGTCCATAAATCCATATGGCTCAGGGATTCAGGAAGCATAGGCAGCCTGGCCTTTATGGAGAAAATAATTCCACTAAGAAGGTGTTGACATCAGAATTGTAATGGATAGAAGACAAAATTATCTCTGCCTAGGATGCTCTTCTCTACCCATTCTCCTGCCTGGAAAACTCTTAATTCCTTCTGATCCCTATGAGAGAGCCTGAATTTAACACTCAAGCACTGTTGGTAGGTATTACGGTGACTCAGTTGACCTAAACCTGGACAAGAAACGGGTGGTGTTGGCTACATGAAGTGGAAATGCCAGAAATTCTTAGACCCAGCACAGGAAATAACTCCATGACTAACTCAAGCGTTCTGAAACTTTGAGAGAGATAGAGTGTGAATTTCTTACAAGGTATCACACTACCAATGGAGAATAAAAAATTTCTAAAGTTATTTCCCTGGCGTAAAGATTGTCCCTTCCAAAAAAGAACCTCTTTGGCTATTCTGACAGGTACCAAGAGAAAGAAGCCTCACTTTCCAGTACCCATGGCTCCCTTTCTCTCCATCCAACCTGTGGACTGATGCAATTCCCAATGTTGTTTCAAACACTTTTGCTTCTGTCAGCCCATAGAGTTATCTTGACTTTAGAATAAATTAGAAAAATGACAAGGTCAAGCAGTAAAATAGGACTACGATGATTTGTTTGGTTATTAACCATGGTAACAAGCAGGCTCGCACCAGGTTGCCCGGGGTTAAAGTCCCAGCTCCGCTACATATATGGCCTTGAGTGTCTATAAAATGGGTGATTGGGGGAGGGGACTGTGGTATGTTTATTAATGCAAAGTGCTTAGTGGCCGGCATGTAGTAAGCTCTCCATAAGTTATCTGGGCATTTACAGAGGTCAAAACTTTAAGTGTTTATATATTTTGACCCAACCATTCAATGAATAGAACTCTGTCCTAAAGAAATACTTCTACAAGACCGTAAGGATACCTGGCATTCCCTCCATGATTTAATAATGAACGAGCCACAAGCAACTAAATGTTCATCAGTTGGAGGAATAGTAAGTAAGTCACAGTTGTATTTTTAGGAGATGGAATCCTGTGGAAGAGATAAGAATGTAAGAACTGGGAGTCGCACAGAGTGGGTGAAGGGCCCAACTCTGGAGCCAGACGCGGAGTTCAAGACCAGCTTTGCAGTGCGCGAGGGGTGTTTCCTTGTGGAAGTCACAGAACCTCCCCATTGGTAAAATGGGAATGATAACAGCAGCCCCTGGAGGTCAGAGAACAATGCTTAGCCCATGAATGTTCTATGTAAACGTTTATTAACTAGATGAATTCTGACAAAGAAGGAGAATACGCATTTAACAATAGCAGTTGTGGCCCCAAGCGATGGGCGTAATGACCCCCTTTTTGATACGTCTGCATGGTTTAACTTTTGAAGGGCAAGAATGTTTTCTGTAGCCAAGTTTTCAAGAGTTTTTGTGCATACAGCCTGATGATATTAATCAACACGTAATTATAAGAGGCTCATCCTAACAGGAATGACTGTCCATTAACACCATTCTCGTTTTCCATGATGGGAAATAAAGACATAAATAAAGTCAAGTGATTTATGAAGCCCGCACATGAGTTATTTTTAAGATGGAACTGGATGGAAACAATGTAGTGGAAGAGAAAGGGCACGAGTTTGCGGGGTGGGGTGGGGCAGTGCGAGGTTCAAATCCCTTCCGCGCCTCCTATGATTTGCATCCATTATTTAATCTCTCTGAGCCTCAGTTTTATTATTTGAACAATGGTGTGAACAATGATAATGAATGTAGTGAGTGCTTATAATGTGCAAAGTACTATAGCAAGACCTGTAGATGTATTATCTCATTTAATCCTCACAGAAAGCCCTATGAGGTAGATAGTATTATCGTCGCTGTTTTACAGATGAAGAAACTAAGGCACAGAGGGGTTCAGTGAATACTGCATAGTAGTGAACAGTGGACTTGAACCTAGCTAGCTCAACCTCAGCTGTATATACTTAGAGGGAGACTCTGAAAATACAGCAAGGCACTAAGAAACTATTTCCTTTTACCCCTCGAAGCCAATATAGGATGCTACCTTTAGATGTACGACCCAAAATCTGCTTGAATTTTAGGCTTTCAAGAACTTCTAAGGGGATGTGCGATTCTCTCCCCAGCACTGTTCCCAGTATACAGAGAACTGCCCTATGCACTCCTTGTTTTCATTCAGAGTGGTGGCCCGTACCAGGGCAGGTGACAGGGACAGTGGTTCTTATTCATCTGGGCAACAGTTTCTATGCTAATTCTAAACACAGGTGGAGAGAGAGACAGCCAACAGGAAGGGGTTAGGAATCACTGCTGACATGTGCAACTGGGAAGATTGATGGCTTCCCTCCCTCTTTTTCCCCACTGCGTCGGCCTCGGGGCAGAGACGCAGGAGCTGCGGAGCCGGGGACAGTAAAATACACAGCGCAACGTCGACCTCGCTGCAGCGCTGATTAATGAGACTGAAACGACACAGAAAACAGGCGGCGCTTCGCAGAGAGAATTCACAGGCCTTTCTTTCTTTAATGATTTCAACAAAAGCAGTTCCCAGAAACCGCCCGGTTTGAACTGGAATACCCCGTGGCTAGAGCGAGGCAAGGGGGTTATATTGGGGCGGAATGCTGGAGCGAAGGGTGGGAGCCTGAGGGGGAGTTGGTAAGGAAGGAAATCTGCATTCAGGAATGCCTCTCCTCTTTCCGCTTGGCTGAAAAATGCCACAAAGTTGCAGGCAGGAGAGTCATTTACCTTTCTAACTTAAGGTAAAGAGGATGACACCAGGATGCGCTATCACAAAGAATTTCACCCTGTTCGGGCGCCTGGGTGGCTCAGTCGGTTGAGCGACTGCCTTCAGCTCAGGTCATGATCCTGGAGTTCCGGGATCAAGTCCAGCATCGGGCTCCCTGCGCAGCAGGGGGTCTGCTTCTCCCTCTGACCTTCCCCCTCTCGTGCTTGCTCTCTCTCATTCTCTCTCTCAAATAAATAAAATCTTAAAAAAAAAAAAAGATTCTAAAAGGAATTTCACCCTGTTCAAAGCGCTCTTCCTTTGTAGGAACTGGGAGACTGGATCACTGATTTTTCCCTATCTTTTACTATAGCTGCATGCTGCATATATTAAAACGGGGTTTTGAAAAAGTAAGCAGATTGATTTTTAACACATTTAAAAGACTGATTTTGACGAATATTATTCGAGTACTTACTATAACTATCTGTTGGACATAGCCATTTGGATTTCCCACCTGCAGCTCTCTCAACTTAATATTATATTCAAAACCAAACGTTTTAACTCACAACCTTCCAGTCAAATTCCCTACCCCACCCCCCAATCCCCACTCCCGCCCCAGACCTGCTACGTTTCTGTATCTCAGTCCTGGCTAATGACACAACCTTCTACTCAGCCTCCCAATCTCAAGAGTTATCCTCGATTCCTTCCTTTTGCTCACCAGATTCTGTGGGTTAAAATCCTGGCTCCTCCCACTACTAGGTAGGTGATCTTAGGTAGGTGATCTTTGACAAGAAGTTGGGCCTCAGTTCCATCATCTGAAATCAAAATTTTAATAATACTACTTCATAGGATTATTGCAAGAATTAAATAAATTGGTACACAAAAAGTGCTTAGAATGGTACCTGACACATAGAAAATGCTCAGTAAATATTACCTGTGATTGATCTTAAATGTTCTCAGCACACACAAAAAATTATAATTATGTGAGGTGACAGATGTCTTAACTAACCTTTTTTTAAAAAAAGATTTTATTTATTTATTTGACAGAGAGAGAGAGACAGCAAGAGAGGGAACACAAGCAGGGAGAGTGGGAGAGGGAGAAGCAGGCTTCCCACTGAACAGGGAGCCCAATGCAGGGCTCGATCCCAGGACCCTGGGATCATGACCTGAGCCGAAGGCAGACATTTAACGACTAAGCCACCCAGGCTCCCCTTAACTAACCTTCTTGTGGTTATCTTTTCCCAGTGTATACGTGTATCAAATCATCATGGTGTACACCTTCAACTTATACACTGTTATATGTCAATTATATCTTAATAAAGCTGGAAAAAATTAGCTATTATTATTAACATCATCTAACCAATTACTAAGCCATCAGAATGTTACCCAATACAATTTTACTTCCCCAACTCCATCAATGTGGTCTAAACCCCACTTATCTCATCTGTTCAGTAGCTTTGATCTGACTACGTGAAATATCTTTTTGAAATAGTGAATCTCCACTGGTTTTTCCTTTCCTACAGGGTCAAATCCAAACACCTGAATTTAGTGTATAAAATCCTTCATAATTGGACTTCATACACATGTAAATTACAGAGACATGGTAGGGCACATATCTCCGTGAATGAGCCTTAATTAAGCATGTGAGAAATCCTATGAGAAATTTTGGGTTAATGTTTAAATTTAACATTTTATGACATGTTATTTTTCACTAATTATCCTAGCACTACAAGCCAATATCACATTCAACTGAAACCACAAGAATAAGCTTTAGTATTTACAATTTAAAGCCCAAAAAAAAAAAAAAAATTATGTGACAATTGACATTATTCTAGATAAGATTAAATGTATACTATTTCCATTGCTTGGTGTCATGGGTTGAATATATCTCCCTAAAACTCATGTCCACCTGAACCTCTGAATGTGACCTTATTTGGAAATGGACGTCTTCAGATATAGTCAATTAAGAAGTCACACTGGATTAGAGTAGGCCCTAAATCCAATGACCGCTGTCCTTATAAGAAGAGGGGAGAAAAAGAGGGGAAAAGGCTGCGTGACATGGGAGACAGAGACTGGAGGGATGTAGTCACAAGTCAAGGAATGCCACGGACTGCAGGGAGCCCCCAGAAGCTGGAAGAGTCAAGGAAAGATCCTTCCCTAGAGCCTTCAGAGGGAGCGCGGCTGTGCTCACAACTTGATTTCACACCCTGAGCTACCAGAGCTGTGAGAGAATGAATTTCTGTTGTTTTAAACTATCTAGTCTGTGGCACTTTGTTATGGCTTTAGGAAACTAAACCACTTGGCTAATGCAGTGAACTGAGCCGGTGAGTGTTTCAGGATCTGTAATAGGCGGGGGCAAGGCAGAGTAGAACACAAGCATTTGCCATTGGCCTTTGAGACGGATTAGACCCCAGCGACCCGTGCGCAGGGAGTGGTGCTGAGATGCAGGGAGCATTTTTGCATAGATCGCTACAAACAAATAGATGAAGTTGCCATTACTCTGTTCTGGGAAAACCGAAGTTCTAGGATCATACTTGCATTGACTTTGTACAATTATTGCACACGGTTGGCTCTGCTCCATTTCTTTCTTTCTCTTTTTTTTTAAGATTTTATTTATTTATTTGACAGAGAGAGAGAGAGAGAGATCACAAGTAGGCAGAGAGGCAGGCAGAGAGAGAGGGGGAAGCAGGCTCCCCGCTGAGCAAAGAGCCCGATGCGGGGCTCGATCCCAGGACCCTGAGATCATGACCTGAGCTGAAGGCAGAGGCTTTAATCCACTGAGCCATCCAGGCACCCCTGCTCCATTTATTTCTTAGAGTTGAACAGTAGTTCTGAAATGTTCACTATGCTGTAACCACTCCAAAAAAGGCAAATTTAAACTTCGCGCATACTATTTTCCTTGGTAAAAATATGGTGTACCATTTATCTGATTAGGGAGCAGGACATGCGCTATTGAGCTGCTATGATCTGTTCTCTTCCAAAAGACTTTTTTCCCCCCTTTGAAACCTTAAGAGATTGGTTTTTGGCATAATTACCCTAGCCCAAACGGTTTTGAGATACAGATTTTCTTAGATCATAAGCAATGAACTATTTCTTTTACTTTCAAGGACAAAGTGAACATGTCCATGATTTCTCTTCGAAGCTCTTTAGAAAAAATTCTCAAAATGCTTTGAATGCAATAAACAAATATGGGGGAAAAGAAAGTTTCACATTTGGATGACCGTGTCGGCCAATCATTAATTCACTATCCCTCTTTATGTTTGAAAGATTGTATGGATAATCTCTGGAGGCCCTTGATGATAGCGCATAACGTGAGAGAACAAATAGTCCGACATATTTTTGACATCCCACATGGCTTCCTGAATGTCCCAGCTTTCAGCCTCTTAAAGAAGTTTTATTTTTGAAAGATTTCATTAAGTAATCTCTGTACCTAATGTGGGGCTCAAACTCACGACCCTGACATCCAGAGTCACATGCTCCCCCGACTGAGCCAGCCAGGTGCCCCTTCTCTTAAACAAGTTTTGAAAAAACTGGCAATCTCTATGTAGATGCAAGGGACTGTGGGGTCAAAGACGTGTCAGTACTGGGGGCATTTCAGAGTTTTCAATTCCTCCACTCACCAATAAACCTTAGACTTTCACACGATCAAGTACTTAGCTCTTCCTCTAAAACTTTGCCACATTTAATTTTCTACTCATGTTTAGTGGCCCAATCATGGTTCTGATTTGCATTTACTCTGTGCTTGTGTGTGTATAAAATAACTCTCCATTCCTTAGTCAGTTGTCTCCTGATGCCTATTAAATTCAAGAATATTTCTTTAATCAAGATAGCCTTTCCTTTCCTGATTGTTTATACAAATTGATGACATTGTTTTCAGTCTGTTATTAAATTGTCTCATCGTGTGTTATTGCCTAAGCTGAAGAAACATGTATCTCATTTATACAATAATGCAGTTAACTGCAACAAAATGCAGTTTTGTTTCCAAGTCCAATGATTTCATTTGGAATTTGTGCATTCTTAAGGTAATCAAGTTGTAAATGTATAAACCAAAATAATTATTCCCTTTTATATTTTAACTTCATTTCCAACAACTCCAAAACCCTGCCTTTATTTATCGAGTATTGATCATGTCTCTTGCAGTGAATATTGTTCTTCAATAAACTTTTAACTCTTCTTTATATATATTTTTATGTATTTTTACATATTTTATATTTTTATATGGGTATATTTTACTTTTGTAAATATGCTTTGAGTCAAAATGATAGTTTTCAACAGCTTCACCACAAAATCAGTACTCATGCTCAAACTGTAATGATCTGACATCCAATTTACTTCTGAGTTTTCGAGACTCCTCTCCCCTCTCCAATTGGGAATTTTTTCTGTTGTACATAGTTCTCCTCTATGACTAAATTCTCCTGGGTAAAATAATCAGTGTAAACGATAGAATATTACTCTAATTTTCAATAATTTCAACCACATGGTTTGAAAGTACTTTGAAGTGTACTTTTTTCATCTATTTACATAATCAATTACTGTAGACTGAGCATTTATTCATGATAAAATACTCGGTACCAACAAGTAACATGACTGCTTGCCGAAACTGGTAAACTCTTTGACATTTTTGTGAAAAATAACGCTGACTTTTGTTTTGATATTACCATCAAAAAAATCGTAGTTACTGAGAAACTAACTGCGAATATTCATGCCTGAACCATCAATTAGGGAAGAGTGAGAAATGTATGTACCAAGAGGAACAGGGAGCTGTTTTGTGTAGACAGGAAGAACCACCCCCTCCCCCCCAACCCCTGCACTTGTAAAGATGATGCTGTTGAAATGTCATTGGCTGAGTTACCAAAAGGGATTTTGTTTCTTTTCAATCTGGATGAGAATTAAAAAAGAGAAAAACAGTGTTCCAGAAAAAATTGCCCAGTTACCTCTCAGATGATTTATGTAACAAACTCAAGGTATTTTTGCAAATTCTCTCTTGTTTCCAGCAATTTTACCTTTTTTGCTGGCCCCCACCCCACCAGCACTGAGTTGGTTTGGTGAGACCCAGGTCTACTTTGTCAGCTTTATCCTTCCACCATTCCATTCCATGACCTGCAGTCGCCTCTCACTGCCCTGTAGAAGCCGTACTCTTTCTAAATGCTAAGTCTTTGCACATTCTGTTCTCTCTGCCTGCTGTGCCTTCCTCCACCTGACCCATTTCAATTTCTCTTTTAAGACCCAGTTCAGGGGCGCGTGGGTGGCTCAGTGGGTTAAAGCCTCCGCCTTCAGCTCAGGCATGATCTCAGGGTCCTGGGATCCAGCCCCGCATGGGGCTTTCTGCTCAGCGGGGAGCCTGCTTCCTCCTCTCTCTCTGCCTGCCTCTCTGCCTACTTGTAATCTCTCTCTCTGCCGAATAAATAAATAAAATTTAAAAAAAAAAAAAAAGACCCAGTTTAGAAATCACCACATTCATGAAGTGTTCTCCACCTTCCCAAGGCAAGGCGAGTTACTTGCCCGCTATAAGGGCTTATAATTCTCTGGTCTCCCTCTGTTAGAACTCATGGTTGTATGTAATTTACTTTTCCTACAAGTCTACTCCCCTTGCCAGCTAGTGAAATCCTCCAGGACAAGAAGCATGTTTTTATTCCCAGCAGCAACAGAGTGGTTGTTCAATACATGCATTCGAATGAAGAAGTGAACCCTGACTATATGAAGTTTATAGAAGGCAGGAGCCGAAAGTCTGGCATTAAGTTCCACCGCACTCAGGGAGAGGACGACGAGAGGACCATCACAACAGTTTTCCAAATTCTTAATGCAATTTTACTTGAATCTGTAATTAAATACTCTTTGGATAAGGTGTGCTCAAAAAATTCATTTTGTGAACTCCTTATAAAGTGGTTCAACTCTCCTTAGAATGCAAGCGATCTTATCTTCAGGTTTAGAGTGGATTTTATGTGATAATGTCCTGATATTTTATTTTAACAATGCACCGCTAAATAGGCATTCTCAAGTAGACAGAGAGCTCAGAGTATAAATCCAGTTGGGTTTCTGACTAGGTATGCCTTAGGTCCTTAGGTTGAGTGTGTCTACCCTACAACTCAGCGCACTTTCCCCTTTTCTGGAGGACGAGCAGCGTGTGCCCCCCATCAGGCACCCAGGAGCACACCTATCTGGCAGGGGCAGAAACACAATAGAACACTGCCAGATCGGAATGTTTTGAGTTGAGTTAAGGGATGAGATTTATGAGAAAAACAAGTGGAAATGTGTTTATGGTTGTTTTTTTTTTTTAATCTGAATCTTTAAAAAGGATAAATTAAGAATCTCAAAATCAACATCAGATGTTGTGTGACGACTTCCCCATGACAAACAACCTCTTAAAACAAAATATTTTGAAACCGAGTTCCTCGGCTGCTCAGCGGCTGCTGCGGTGGTTCAAGGGGCGAGGGGTTCCTCCGTGACAGTTCCTAACCAGCAACAGGGGGAAAAATGCTTTGGTCCGACTAGTGTCCCCAGTAATAATGAAAAAAACAGCCAATGCCTGAGGTGAACCGGTAAGGTGAGGGGAAATATATGTTTTGGAACCAGGATCATTTCAACATCGCTTTGTTAGACAATAATCACTTCGGAGTGTTAGTTTACAGATTTAAAACCAAAACAAGGGCGCCTGGGTGGCTCAGTGGGTTAAAGCCTCTGCCTTCAGCTCAGGTCATGATCTCAGGGTCCTGGGACCCAGCCCTGCATCGGGCTCTCTGCTCGGCAGGGAGCCTGCCTCCCCCTTTCTCTCTGCCTGCCTCTCTGCCTACTTGTGATCTCTGTCTCTCTCTGTCAAATAAATAAATAAAATCTTAAAAAAAAACAAAACCAAAAACCGAAACAGGACCATGCTATTTTTTTTTTTATATATATATAAAGGATAACCAAAAACTTTTCCCAGTGAACGAGTTGCAATTTACTAGCCTCATCTTAAGGAGATGTCCTCTGCATATTACAGGTGCTCGATATAGAATTATTGGGTGAGTTAGGGTTTCATCACCAGTTTCCTTTTTATCCCACAAAAAAATAAAAGAGTGGAAGTCTTTTTTCTTTTTCAAACAGTCCCTGTCCTCCTTTCTCTTCCAAGTCTTTTACCAAAGAAAAGGCTTATGCCATTAAATCTGGAATCTTGATGTTCACTTAACAATCCAATATAGGATTCCTAACACGGGTTCCCAAGCCTCTCCAACACACACACTAGTTATTGAGTTTTAAACAGGGATATCTGAACTATCTCAAAGTTACCAGAATATTCAGACGAGAATGCAAAGCAGGAAGGTGCAGATTCCTTGGGGAGCTACAAATATGAGCCCAAATATGGCATTTCTGAACTTGAGTCAGATTCCAGAGGCAAAAGCAGCAGAATAATGCATGCTAGGTGTAACAACTCTTTCCTTCATCCATCTTGCCAAAGCAAAATACCACTGCTAACTCTCATCCTGCAGAAAGCCAACACACAAAATTCGGGGTGTATCAAAGGGGTACTATTTACGTAATTTAGTCCTGTTTCCAAACTGTAGACTGTTAGGTAGGCTTTGTTTAATGATTATAATTAATTTCACCTAGGGATTAGGGATCAACTGTAGTTTAATAAAATAAACTTTCAATAAGCACATACTACATACATACCAGACCATCCATCCGTCCATCCATTCGAATATTTATTGAGCACTAATCATGCACTAAATATTGTGCTGGGCAGTGGGGATACAAGAGTAATAAAACAGTCTCTGCTCTTGAAAACTCTACAGCCCAATGAGGACTGTGCCAAACCCAGCTAATTCACTGATCCTTTTTCCTTAGAGCAAATTTTAAATCTCCAGTCCATGTAAGCCCCCCAGGAGTTTCCCTCCTTTTATCAGATGATCTCGGTTCTTGCTTTACTGAGTTTGGTATGTAATATATCTTCTCTACTCTGTATCTCCAAATATTTCCATGTAGATAGCCATCTTCTCTCCTCTTTTGTTTTGAAGAGAAAAATCCCTCTGAGACTAACCCTTTCCCACAGTGCTGATTCTGTTCTTTCTTGTGTTCTTCAGACTATTTCTCCATCAAGTTTTCTTTTTCTATTTTCCACTTTTAATCTGTACACAGTCTTTCCTACTCTGTAGAAATATAAAGAGGTCTACCCCTATCTAGGGTTTTTTCTCTCTTTATTCTACTCTTCCCAAATATTGCTATGAGAACTCTATACTCCACCACCACCTTGACTCCCCATAATCTATCCCCTCTTTAGCTTCCCCCATAATCTATGTTCTCATCCACCAAGTCACTAAAACTTCTCTAAAACCAACAATGGTCCCCCTAATCCTTTAATCCAATGGCTTTTTCAGTCTTCTTGCTCTTCAATGATCTCTTTGAATCTATCAACTGACACTGTTTATCATCATCCTTTCAAACACTCTCCTTTGGTTTTCATGAAGCTGCATGGCCTTGTCTGTTATTTTAGCCTCTGGTTTCTCCAATTCTGTCTCTGTTTTTCCTGATTTTCTATTCTCACTCACCCCATAGCAGCAATTTTCAACCTTTTTGCCGCTATGACAAGTAATGTTCACCGAAAGGGGAACCTCCTTTCTTCCCCTGTTCTCATTCTCCACCTGGATCAAAGAACTGCTTGTTGAATTGATTAACTTCAAGGACCATGAATGGGCCATGTTTGTTTCTAGACGAATCTTGCCCTTTCTGCCTTCCCTACAAGCCTATCTCAGAGCCAGGCCTGGCTCCCTAGACTCTCTCGCCTTCTTCCGGGAGAAGATGTCCATCTCTGGCACCCTACCTCAGGCACTGGTAATTCATATCTGCATTTTTGGGTCTAGGTTTAGGGCAAGAGTCTTGGTCTAATTAAGTTTACCAGAACTATACGTTGGGATACCGGGCCCATGCTGAGTTGATAAAATAGTATTTTAATTCTCATATGCCACTCTCTTTTGATATCTATCTATCTATCTATCTATCTATCCATCCATCTAGCTATCTATCTCCTTTGGAATCTCCTAGAGAAGGAAACCTCAGGTTTGAAGAAGAATTGATGCACTCCTGGACGTCAGGCCGTAATGTCATTTTTTATTCCTCCTTGTCACTTTATTAGATTTTTAAAAAGTCAAATCATACAAATATATAAGATTCTTTCCTTCTTCATGTTACACCCAACTAAAGGAATCATCATTAAGACTCTGGAGTATATATACACATACCTTTATCAAGAAAATATGAAAAATTTTACATATGTAGGGCACATTTTTAAGCAAAATTGGGATCATATAACATTAATCTGACCCTGCTTTTATTTCCACTTCACCGTGTGCCATGGTCAATGTAAGTATCCGTTAACAAATTCCTTTTAATATCTTAATACCTATAATATTAGGATCCTTTCCCCTTCACAATTATATTTTTATAAACTTTCTGCTGGTGTCCTTGTGTCTACTTTGTTCCTCTTGAAAATCACGGGATTTAGGAATATTAAAAATCATTAAGTCGAATAGCAACATTTTTTTTAAAGATTTTATTCATCCATTTGACAGAGAGAGAGAGAGCACAAGCAGGGGGAGCAACAGGCAGAGGGAGAGGGAGAAGCAGGATCCCCACTGAACAAGGAGCCTGGATGCGGGGCTTGATCTCAGGACCCTGGGATCATGACCCAAGCCGAAGGCAGAAGTTTAACCAACTGAGCCACCCAGGTGCCCCAAATAGCAATATTTCCGATGGATGCCTTAAGAAATTAACTGATTTGCTCAAGAACACTAAATTAGCAAGAGAAATAGCCATTCATTCATTCAACAAATATTTATAAGCATGGTTCTGCTCTTGTGGAACCTAATTTCAGGAAGGGACATGCAAAAAAACAGGTAAACAAATGACCATGATACAGACTGCAATTAGTGTCAAGAAGGAAAAACAGGGTGAAATAACAGAGTAATGGGGAAGTGGCTACTGTACATAGAACGGAAAGTATCTGGAAGTAGATGGCATTGCTAGCTCTTATCTGAAGAATAAGAGAGAGAACACATTGTAAGAGGCAAGCCAAGAATATCCCAGAGCAAAAAAACCAACAGGAACAGAGAAACCAGTACAGTGTTCCTGGTGTGCACTGAGCAAGGGGAAAAGAGCGGCCACAGTGAGGATGGAAAAGCAGACAGGGAGCAGGTCTCATAAGTCCTAGGAGGCTCTTTGGGTTGGGAACTGAGTCAAGGAATTTAAGAAAGGAGTGACATGTGTCCTACAACTTTACTAAATTCATTTATCAGCTCCCGTAGTTTTTTGGTGGAGTCTTTTGGGATTTTCTGTTTATAATATCATGTCATCGGCAAATAGTGACAATTTGACTTCTTCTTTACCGATTTGGAAGATTTGGATGCCTTTTATTTCTTGTTGCTGTGGTTAAGACTTCCAGTACTATGTTGCGTAAAAGTGGTGAGTGTGGACATCCGTGTCTTATTCCTGACCTTAGGGGAAAAGTTTTCTGTTTTTTACCATTGAGTATGATGTTAGCTGTGGATTTTTCATATAAGTCCTTTATTACATGGAGGTATATTCTCTCTAAACCTACTTTGTTGAGAGTTTTTATCATGAGTGGATGTTACACTTTTTCAAATGCTTTTTCTGCATCCATTGAAATGTATCATGTTGATTGATTTGTGAATATTGAATCATCCTTGCAACCCAGGAATAAATCCCACTTAATGGTGGTGAATCATTTTCTTTCTTTCTTTCTTTTCTTTTTTTTTTTTTTTTAATTTTTATTTATTTGAGAGAGAGGAATGAGAGAGAACAAGCAGGGGGAGAGGCAGATGGAGAAGCAGGGAGCCTGACGTGGGACTCGATCCCAGGACATGGGGATCATGACTTGAGCTGAGGGCAGACACTTAATTGACTGAACCATACAGGCACACTGGTGAATCATTTTTTCGATGCATTGTTGGATTCTGTTTGCTAGTATTTTATTGAGAATTTTTGCATCTATGTTCATAACAGATATTGACCTATAGTTCTCTTTTTTATAGTGTCTTTATCTGGTTTTGGTATCAAGGTAATGCTGGCCTCATAAATGAATTTGGAAGCTTTCCTTCCTCTTCTATTTTTTGGAATAGTTTGAGAAGAATAGGTATTAACTCTTCTTTAAATGTTTCATAGAATTCACTGTGAAGCCACCAGGTTCTGGACTTTTGTGTGTTGGGAATTTTTTGATTACTGATTCAATTTCATTACTGGTCATAGGTCTGTTCAAGTTTTCTATTTCTTCCTGATTCAATTTTGGGAGGTTATTGGTTTCTAGGAATTATTCTAGGTTGTCCAATTGTTGGCATATAGATTTATATTTCTGTGGTGTTAGTTGTTACTCCTCTTTCATTTCTGATTTTGTTTATTTGAGTCTTCTCTCTCTCTCTCTCTCTTTTTTTTTTTTTTTTTTTGATAAGTCTGGCTAAAGATTTATCAATTTTGTTGGTCTTTTCAAAGAATCAGCTCCTCGTTTCATTGTTATGTTCTACTGTTATTTTAGTTGCTATTTCATTCATTTCTGCTCTAAGCTTTATTATTTCCTTCCTTCTACTGGTTTTGGGTCTTGTTTGTTCTTGTTTTTCTAGCTCCTTTAGGTATAAGGTTAGGTAGTTTATTTGAGATTTTTCTTGCTTCTTGAGGTAGGCCTGTACTGCTATAAAAATCAATATTCAGAAATCTGTTGCATTCTATGCACTAATAATGAAACAGCAGAAAGATAAGTTAAGAAAACAATCCCATTTACAACCGCACCAAAAATAATAAAATACCTAGGAATAAACTGAACCAAGGTGAAAGAGTGAAAGACCTGTACTCTGAAAACTATAAAACACTGATGAAAGAAATTCAAGTGACACAAACAAATGGAAAGATATTCCATGTGAATGGATTGGGAGAACAAATATTGTTAAAAGGTCTATGCTACCCAAAGCAATCTATACATTTAATGCAATCCCTATCAAAATAACAACAGCATTTTTCACAGAACTAGAACAAACGATCTTAAAATTTGTATGGAATCACAAAGGACACCGAATAGCCAAAGCAATCCTGAGAAAGAAAAAACAAAACTGGAGGTATAACAATCCTAGATTTCAAGATACACTACAAACATATAGCAATCAAAACAGTATGGTACTGGCACAAAAATAGACACATAGATCAATGGAACAGAGCAGAGAGCCCAGAAATAAACCTACAATTATATGGTTAATTAATCTTTGACAAAGGCAAGAATATACAATGAGAAAAAGACTGTCTTCTCAGCAGACGGTTTTTCGAAAATGGGACAGCAACATGTAAAAGAATGAAACTGGACCACTTCCTTACACCCCATACACAAAAATGAACTCAAAATGGATTAAAGGCCTAAATGTGAAACCTGAAACCATAAAAATCCTAGAAGAGAGTATGGACAGTAATTTCTCTGACATCACTCATAGCAACATTTTTCTAGATATGTCTCCTGAGGCAAGGGAAACAAAAGCAAAAATAAACTATTGAGACTACATGAAAATTAAAAGCTTCTGCACAATAAAGGAAACCATCAACAAAACAAAAAGACAACCTACTGAATATGTCATTAGCAAATGACATATCGGATAAAGGGTTAGTACACAAAATATTTATGGAACTTGTACAAGTCAACACCAAAAGCCCCCAAAAATCCAATTAAAAAAGAGCAGAAGACATAAACAGACATTTCTCCAAAGAAGAAATACAGGTTGCCAATGGATACATGAAAAAATGCTCGACATCATTAATCATCAGGGAAATGCAAATTGAAACCATAACTAGATATCCTCTCACACCTATCAGAATGGCTAAAATCAAAAACACCAGAAATAGTAAAGGTTGGTGAGGATGTGGAGAAAAAGGAAACCTCTTACACTGTCAGTAGGAATGTAAACTGGCGTAGCCACTGGAAAACATGGAGGTTCCTCAAGAAGTTAAAAATAGAGTTACCATACAATCCAGTAATCCCACTACTGGGTATTTACCCAAAGAATAAAAAAAATAATTCAAAAAGATGTGCACTCCCATGTTTATTGGAGTATTATTTACAATAGCCGAACTATGGAAGCACCCCAAGTTGTCTGTCAATAGATGAATGGATAAAGAAGATATGTTGTATATAAATATATATAATGGAATATTATTCAGCCATCAAAAAGAATGAAATCTTGCCACTTGAAACAACATGGATAGAGCTAGAGAGTATAATGGTAAGCAAAATAAGTCAGAGGAAGACAAATACCATATAATTTCAGTCATATGTGGAATTTAAGAAATAAATGAACAAAGGAAAAAAGAGACAAACAAAAAAATCCCAGACTCTTAACTATAGAGAACAAGCTGATGGTTACCAGAGGGGAGTTGGGTGGGGGATGGGTGAAATAGGTGAAGGGGATTAAGAGTACACTTATCCTGATGAGCACTGAGTAATGTATAGAATTGCTGAATCACTATATTGTACACCTGAAGCTAATATAACTATGTTCTTTATACTGGAATTTAAAAATTTAATTTAAAAAAAGGAAGGAGGGGCACCTGAGTGGCTCAGTCGGTTAAGTGTCTGCCTTCAGCTCAGGTCATGATCCCAGAGTCCTGGGTTCGAGCCCTCGTTGGGTTCCCTGCTCAGTGGGAAGTCTGCCTGTCCCTCTCCCTCTGCCCCTCACCCCTACTCATGCTCTCCCTCTTGCTCTGTTCTTTCTCTCTCAAATAAGTAAATAAATAAAATCTTTAAAAAAAAAAAAGGAAGGAGTGACATGATCAGATTTACATTTATAAAGGATTATTCTGGCCTCTGGATCAAGAAGGGATAGAAGGTGGTCAAGAAGGGAAGCAGGGAAATCTCAGGAGGAGCAGAGGTAAGCAATGAGGGTAAGCAATTAAGGTACTGGCAGGCAAGTGGGAGAGATATGGACAGATCTGACAAATATTTGGAAAGAATTTCAATATGACTTGCTGATGGAATGGGTGTACCATCAATTCCATTGATGGAAAAGGGTTGTACCAAGGAGGAATAGTATTAGTTGGTGAAACTGGTGAAAATAGCTGGGGCCATTTTTTGGTTCTGTTTTGGACAAGTCAAGTTTAAGATCCTTACTAGTCTTCTACATGGAAATGCGAATTGGGTAGATGGATACAAATGTGAGGCACAGGGGAGAGGTGGCACTGTAACTCTGGAAATCATGAGCATATCTGAAGGAATTTGAAGGCACAATACTGGAGAAGCTCACTCACAGAAAGAGTGTGGTGAACTCAGGACATAGCTCAGGGGCCCCGAACACAGAGGTCAAGGACAGGAGTAAGAGGACCCAGGATATGTGACTAACAAGGTACAGCCAAGGAGATAGTAGTAAAATCGGGAGTGTGTGTCCTGGAAGCCAACACATAAAGTAAGTAAGTGCTTCATAAAGAAAGGCGGAATTCAACTGTGTCAAACACTATTGACTGATCAAGCAATAGGATTACTAAATATTGGCCACTGGATTTGGCAAGGTTACTGAAGACTTTGATAAAATCTATTAGATCAGGGAGGTAGACTAGAAGTCACCTTGTACTAGGCTGTTTGGGGAGGTCAAAAGAGCGAGTACTGACGATTTTTCAGGGGGAAGTTTTACCATGAAATGGAGCAGAGAAGTAGGGCAGCAGTTAAAGGGAGTTATCAGGTCAAGACATGTGCTTTTAAGATGGAAAATATCAGAGCATTTTGTATGGTAACAGGATTTATCCAGAGGGGGAAACATTTATGACGCAGGAGACAAGAGAGAGAATATAGAAACAGTGAGTAGAGGGAACCCAGAGCCCAGATGGACTGAGCGACCCACATGAGGAGCCAGAACACGATCTCCACCGTGACGTGAGACAACAGAGAACACGGGCATAGATGGTAAAACAAAAATAGGGAGTGTGGGTCTTGTTCTGTTTTCTTCATGAAGTAGGAAGTGAGAACCTCAAGGGTTCGCCAGGAGGCAGGGCAAGGCTCGGGAGCAGAAATAACACAGACTCTCAGACAGCCTGCCCTTCAGAAAGGCCAACCAATTTACTAGAGAAACACAGTTACCAGGCAATAATAAGTGCCTGTTTGAAGACTTTGGCCAGGAATCTGAAGGTGAAGTGATTAGCCGGCTGTGTAATATTCCGCAGCCATCTTTGGCTGCTTGAGGATAAGTGAGAAGAAAGTGAAGAGTAGGCTGGATTTCACTGAGGGCACGCAGCAGAGGGAGAGACTGCAAAGGGACTGAGAATATTTGCCAAGGAGCGATTTATGATGACAGTGGAGTGGAGTGGCAGATGGCGAGAAAGGAGTCAGGTCCACAGGTTGGGGGACATGTTGGGATTGGAACACAGTTGGTGTGTGAGCGCACCCAACGAAGCGAGCCGGGGGTCAGCAGGTGGGTTTTATTTTATTCATTTATTTATTTATTTTAAAGATTTTATTTATGTGACAGAGAGAGAGAGATCACAAGTAGGCAGACAGGCAGACAGAGAGAGCGGGGGAAGAGGAGAGAGCCCGATGCGGGGCTCGATCCCAGGACCCTGAGATCATGACCTGAGCTGAAGGCAGAGGCTTTAACCCACTGAGCCACCCAGGCGCCTCAAGCAGGTGGGTTTTAGATAGTGGGGCGCTGAAAGGTGAGGTTTGTGAAACTATGCAACTGCCAGCGAGGACGAGAGCTAGAGTTGAAGCCACGAGCGACTACTCAGAATTACTGACTGTTAGCAGCACACCAAGTTGAGCTAACTACAGTCGAAGAGACTAGTGAGCAGGAACGAGCCAGATAGGATGTTGCCACTGCCCCTGCATACGGGGGAGGGCCTATCCCTCTACCCCTTCCTCTTTTAGCCTCGCCTCTGTAAGATTCAAAGCCCAGACAGGTGAGTCCTACCTAGCGCTGGAGCTCGGGTCCTGTGCCTTTCCTTACTCATTCTAGAAACGGAGGAACACCTCCCCTGGGCTTCCTTAGTGATGGAAGTTGTCCTGCCTCCCACCGACCTCACAGAGGGGATTCTCTAAAACTAAGAAGGGATCTGGACAGATAATGGCAGTCAAAGAAAAAAAATTTTTTTTAAGAACAAAAGGTAGAAGATGAATTTGTTGTTTTTTAATCGCATAAGTTTGTGAAGGACTGAACTGCAGAGGAGATGGCCAGGCACTGTTCTAGATACTGGTAAGACGAAGGTGAAGGAACAGGTCCGACCCTTGCTCTCTGGGACCTCATCTTCTGGCAGGGGATCTTTGTTCCTCCCAATGCCCGTAAGGCAACAGCGGGATCTCCAGGATTCCCCCTGGCTGCAGTCTTTCCTGCCGCTTAACCCCTAAATTCTTCCCATAGAACTCACACTCTTTTCACCTACAATAAATAATAAAGGGCTTAAAATGCTAAATAATTGGTTGAGGTAAAAAGAACCAAACCTATTTATACTAAAACAGATCCAATAATACAACAGCTGTGGTAAATGTAAATTACGCACCCTGCCATGCCAGGCTTTTCCCGATCCTTCCTTGACTGTCACAACACATCTAGAACATGGACAGTGTTACTAGTCCCACTTTTATGGATAAGGTGACCAAGGCATTGAGGTGTTAAGTCGCTTGGGTAGGAGGGGGCAGGGCCTGGGAGTGTGGCTCTGATAATAACTTTGTATCACAGCCTTTCCTCTGTTGTTTTCGTTTTTTGTGGTTAAGTCAGGGAGGAGATCTGAAAGCAGGTAAACCCTACAGGACAAGCAAGCCACTGAGTGCAGACAGGGAGAGGCTAGCCTGAAAGGGGCCAGAGAGATAGAAGCCATGAGTATATGCCCAAAGCTCAGAGGGATAAGGCTGCCTGCCAAGAATCGGCAACCTTGTTTTGCCGGATTTATGGTTTGGAGGAGAGTTTTTCTTTTTTTTTTTTTTTTGAGAGAGCACAAGCGGGGGTTGGGGGGAAGCAGAGGGAGAAACAGAGAGAGAGAGAGAGAGAGAATCTTAGGCAGGCTCCACGCCCAGCTGCGTGAGCTCGACACAGGGCTCGATCTCACAACCCCGAGATCACGACCTGAGCCGAAATCAAGAGTTGGAGGCGCCCATCCAGGCGCCCCTTGTTTGTTTTTCTTAATCTAGGAAATCTACTTGCTGTTCTCAATACCAGGAAATCTGAAGGGAGAACAGAAGAACAGGAAGATTCTGAGAAGGGAGTCCCTGAATGATAAGACAGGAGTGTGGACAGTTTGTACAGTTTGGAGCAGAACAAATAATAACTTTGGATCTACTGGATAACCTGAACGAGGTACAAAACCAGAGCGCTGCTTATCCACGATGCCCGTTTAGTAAGCTGGCTGGGCCCCAGCAAGGGCTTCTCCAGCTGTTAGCTTGGCAGACTTGGGAACTGTGCTAGTATTTAGGATGCAGCATGGACCATTCTTGTCCACAAGGAAAAGTCATGTCTGTGGCTAGGGGTTGGCAGCTTTTCCTGTCCTCCCTTCCCAGGGTAAGAGACAAAATGGCAGTTGTCCTACAGTTTTTACCTATTGCACAAGCGATAAATTCGTCCCTAAGAACATCCTGCAAAGATTCAAACCAAAGCTTGCTTTATCAGCGCTTAGAGTTAGATGGCCTCCAGCTACCTTAAAACACAGCCATATGCTCCCTGATATTACAGGTCCTATTATGCAAGGCTCCTCCCCAATCCCAGAGGAGACCAAAGGACATGCCATTGGTTGCTGTTGCTTCCTATTCACATTTTTAAATAACAGAATAAAAAGAAAAAAAAAAATCCAGCCACAATTGGCTCCAGTTGGTGTGAATAATGAGATGTGGTTGTCAGATTCCTGGAAAGCCGCCAGTATGGTCATTAGCTGGCCGATAGTGGGCCCACTTAGAAAGAGGATAAGGAATACAACTTTAAATGAGGTCAATTTTAAGGAGGCATTAAGTTTGGCGTTTGGGTGTGGGACGAAACATCTATGAATTAAAACCTTCCTTTCATGAAGTGCCCTCCGTAAGAAAAGGGGGATAGACTGGGATGAGATGGGGCTTCCTCAGTTTTGGAAATTGAGCTTTGCCCAATTAAAATCTGGTCCGTTTTTGAAGTCTCTGATGGAAGAATCTTAGCTTTGACAAGTTGGCAGTAATCCTTGTGATCTATTTTACTGGGATATATATTGTCACTGCAAAATCAAAACTGGAGAGCAGACCCGGCCTGTGATCATTAGACAGACTGGACCGAGTGCCTCAAGCCTTTGATGCCCCTGACATATTATTTTCTGGATGGTGTCCAGCAACCCAATGCAGAATAGCTTTTTCTCTACTGTATCCAGATGGCAAATGGAAGAGATCAAATTCAACAGTTTCAGAGCTAACCTTAATGGATGTGAAAGGCTGGATTCTCTACTAGCTGTTCAGAGATCTATGATACCAAAAAAAAAAAAAAAAGCCTTTGAACAAAGAGACAAATAATTGGCTTTTTTCTCTCTCTCTTCAAAACTAAACCATGGATGTGGTAATCTGGTTCAAATCCATCTTCTGGTTGAAAAGGACAGCCAAATATCTGGTCAGTTCAAATCACTGACACTCTCATGACACTTTCTGTGAAGTTCAGATGAGTGTTGTTCTTAATCTTCTGGACAATTTTTTTTTCTGCCCTTCGAGCAAATATTTTCAATCTTGCTCTATTTCCTCCAAAACTTTAATAAAATATATCTATTCCTAAATGTATAATCAGCAGCTTCTTAGAGTAAGATTCTCAGACCCTACTACTGACTGAATTGCAGAATTGGCTAGCATGAGCCTTCCATGTTGGTTCAACTAGAAGTTCACTTATAAAGCCATTCATACAGAAAGGAATAAGGTATGAAGGTCGACCTCACTCTCCACACAAGAGGTTTTATGTACTGAAGTACCACAAACACTTCATTATAAACCAATTGCCCATAAGAATCCAATGGCGTCGATCATAAGACCAGCTCTGTAACTGGTTAGCAGCGGAGAAGGCAATGAGGAAGAAGGCTCAATATTTGAAAGAAAGGAAGTCTACCTTTCGTGAGTTAAAGCAGGAGCTCTTAACTATGGTTTATGGGCTTCTGAAATCGCACACAAAGTTTTGAGAGTTTATGTACATATTTTTCTTGGTACAAGGTCCACATTTTAATCAAAGGAAATAGTGACCTCCCCCCTCCCAACCCAAAAAGTATAAGAACTCTGAGGACAAGACTTAATAGAAACAAGATGAGGTACATTAACATATCTAAAGAAAGACTATGTCCCCTGGAGGGTTAGAAGCTTAGAAAAGCGGCTCTGTTGGGAAAACCTTGGCCATGTGTTTTAAAGAGCTGTCCGAGCGAAATGGTGCTGTGAAATAGAACAAGAATATGCTGCTCAAGGAGCAGGTATGGCCCATAATGGAGATGAAGCTTGGGGTTATTATAACGTGATTACACTAGCCAATAAAGTGACCTAATGATCTCCACTTGCTTTGATTCCCCACCCATCAAGCTACCTTGTTTAATAATCTGGTTTTCTATTTAAATTTGCCTGCAAGTACAGACTATGGTAATCAGTAAACAAAAGTGAGTTACTCCATCATTCTAAATTCACAGATGATATGTGGTGTGTGTGTGTGGGTGTGTGCATGGACTTGAGCGTATCTGTGTGGACACATGCACGTGCACTGGTCTATGAAACATTTTCCTCAATTGGCTTCTGGGATGTCACCTCTTTCTACTTTTCCTTCTACCCATCTGGCTAGGACTGTCTTGGCTGGTTCTTCTCATCATCCTAATTTCTTAATGTTGCAATGCCCACAGGCTTCGTACTTGCACCTCTTCTCTTCTCTTTCTACAAACACCATCTAAGTGATCACACCCAGTCTCATAGCTTTAAGCACCCAGTCTCTATACCATAAACTCACAGATTTATAGCTCCATCTAGAACTGACCCTTGAGCTCCAGTCTCATGAATCTAACTGCTTACCTGACATCTCCACTTCCATGTTCCCTAAGCATCTAAATTCCACATGTCTAAAACTCAATTCCTCATCTGCCCCCCAAAGAGTTGTTCTACTTACAGTCTTTAGCATCTCAGTAACTGGCAAATTCATTCTTCCATTTGCTCTAGCCAAAAGCCTTGGAATAGGTCTTGACTCCGTTCTTCCTTTCATCCTACATCTAATCAGAAAATCTTACTGGCTTTCCTCCTTCAAAATAAATATCCAGAATCTGACCACTTCTCATGAAACCATTTGTACCACTCACCCAAGTCTGAGCCACCACTGTCTCTCGCTTGGATCTTGTACTAGCCTCCTAACTGGTCTCCTTGTTTCTATCCTTGCTCCTCTGCATTCTATTTTTAACTTAGCAGTGAGAGTAAGCTTTAAAACCTTCATCAGATCATAACATTCCTCTAAACCAAGTCCTCCAATGGCTTTCCAACTCAATCCATGTAAAAAACAGTCGTCACAATTGCTTCTGAGGTTCTACATAATTGAATCTCCACTTCCTATTAGCCATATGACTTCATGTCCTTCTACTATTTTGGGCAGCATAATTCAACCCAAGTTTAGAACCCTTGCTTCCTCCTCTTTTTAGCTATGCGCATTTTGTTACTCCTGTGACAAGTTACTTAACATCTATTTTATAGATCCTCATCTGTTAGCACTAGCACTGGGTTTACATAGGATTGTTATGAGAACTACATGACTTAATATTTGCAAAGTATTTAGAGAAGCATCCATCACGTACTAAGTACTATATAATATTTGCTAAACAAATGAAATGCTCACTCTTCTTCAGCCACATTAGCTTCCTTGCTGGTCTCCAAACATGCCAGATTAGCCCATTTCCATTCTTGTTTGCTCCACCTGGCATGCTCTTGCCCCAGATATGCACTTTGTACAAGTTCTTACCACCTTTGGGTCTTTCCTCAAATGTCGCCCTTTCAGAAGCCTTCACTGACCACCTAATGTCAAACTGTACTTACTATCTCCTGTCTGCTTTATTTTTTTCTTCCATATCACTTTTTATCATCTAACATATTACATATTTTAATTATTTATTATTTGTTTCTGCCTCTGAAATGTAAGATTTTTGTCTATGCTCTCCAATGGTCTATCTCCAACACCTTGCACATTCTAAGTGTTCAATATTTGTTGAATACATCAATACAAATAAAATATTCATGACCTTATTACTCCCATGAATTAGAGATGAGGACACAGTTCACCAGGTGACAAATCCAAATAATATTTCACTGAACAGTCTTTTAATAGTTCAGGAGACATTGGGCATAAATGGGCCAAAATGTCTTACATGGCTACGAAAATTGGAGATTAACTGTTTACATACATTCAGCCCTTTGTTGTTATGTTCCCACCTCTTGAATATTCTCCTCCATCAATTAAAGGCTTAGGAAGCTGGCTCGCATTCTTCCCTAACTTCCATTATCCAAGAGAGTTCAAGGAGTAGGTACACTACCCATGCGATACACAGATTCAATACACTCGTTTGGTCTCTCCAACTTCAATCAACTATTTCCATGGTCAGCTACTGGACCTTGTCATCACCCATGACTCGTCCATTTTCGAAGTCATAAATGTCAATATTCCACTCAGTCTGAAATCTTCCACCTTTCAACTCTTCGTGCTTTTATTTCCACTACACCTGCTCCCAAAGCTCATTTAGAAATCAGAGCCTCTGCTTGTCCCATTTTTTCCCTGGTGCAGTGGTCCCTATTTGTCCCATCCGAGCCTGGCTCCAAGGTCAATCATTGGACTCTGCTCTCATTTGTAACCCTAACTGCTCTTGCCATCAAGTCTCAATAGCCACATAAAAGGCCAACCCTGGATCAAGGCTAGAAAGCTTGTTCTTCACTTACATACCTTGTTGGCTAAGCACTTTTGGTAAAAAATCTCAAAGCAATGCATAATTTACCTGTTAAATCTAATTTATGATTTCTCATCTCATTTAGGCTCTCAACTCTCAACACTGCTTATTGAATCCTTTTTTTAAACTTACATAGCCCTCACAATATGCCTTGTACTGTTCTAGATACTTATAAATATTATCTCATTTAATCCTCACAGTGGTCCTCTGAGGTAGATACTATTATTGTCTCTGTTTTACAGATGAAGAGATTAAGGCATAGAAAGGTTAAGTGACTTGCCAAGCACATAATGCTGGTTAGGGACTTAAGTGGTGGAGCTTACTAGCTCTGAACCCTAGCAGTCTGACCACAGAATTCAAGCTCTTAACTTTAAATTCATCTTACAAGATGAAGAAAATGAGTCAGAGAGGTTCAGTAACTTGCCCATGGACATCTAGTTATCAAGTAGAAGAACTTGGATTTGAACCCAGTCAGACTTCAGAGCTCATACACTAAACCACTAACCCATCTCATCTCCTCAGGTAAGCCCCTGAGAGAATTATACCCAACAGCTTTTAGAGTCCCTGATTTCCCATCCCCTTCCCAGAAAACTGATCTAGACACGCACTCATCTTTCCTCCAGTCTTAGGGTTGATCTGTCTCTCCTAGTGTTTAATCATTTGCTCTGGATTGCATTTCTTCTGTTTCTTTCCATCTCTTTCTTGTATCTTCAACCTCTCCCTCTTTACTGGCTCCTGCAGTCATGCTCAGGTCGCTTCCATCTTAAAAGACCCTACCACCAAAAACTTTGCTTGGTCAGACCATTCTTTATAGCTCTCTTCCCCCTCTCTGACACTTCCTTCTCACTCAGGATCCTCAAAACAACAATCCTCACTTCCTCACCTCTTGTCTCACTGTAATTAATCTTCGGCACCAACAACTCTTCAAAAGCTGTAGTTGCTTATGTCTTTAGTGACATACCAATTGTACATGCCAGTGGATAATTGTTAGTTGTTATTGGGCCATACCACTATCTTGCTCTTCATTTCATCTTTGAAATCTTCTACCCCCTTGAAATCCCTAGATCCAACACTCACACTCCAGCAACTCTTCTCCCATCTCTCTTTTTCAAATTCATCAACTCTGGGCTCTCTCCTAGAGTTTGAGCCTACAGAGGGTTAAAAACCCTTGGTTTTTAAAAATTAGTTTTCCCACTACCTACATGCTTTTCTTGATGACCTCACTAAAGAAGACACAAATTTAAGTGCTATTCATCTGGCAGTAATCCTAACAGCATTCATGGCTTCGCTACTCCTTTTCGAAGATCCACTCCTTTCTCTCCCCATCCCTCCTAACATGTGGTCCAAATGGAAGCTGGATGACCCTATCTCCAAATCTAAAGGTGGGCATTTGGCCTTCAAGAAGACAGGTACCATGGGAGTCTGACTCCCAAGTCTGCTATTGAGACAGAAAACTAAGACTAGAGCATACGCTGTGTCTCTAGTTGAGTCAAAAAAATGTTAATATATTCCCAATCAAAATTAAGGACATATGGTCTGCTAAAGAATTTCTCTTCCATTTTAGAATGTGAAAAACAATGTGGGAGATGTCATATCGATGCTGAAATATTGGAATTTGCAAGACATTTTTAAAAGATTTATGGGTATAACTGGTCCCTGATTTAACAAGATGTCTGGCCACTGTAGTCACAGACTTTATCTGGAAGATGCTGCAATCCAACCCCTTTTAACAGACATGATATTCTGTGACAGTTCTATAATTATGCTGGGTTGATTTAAGGTTTTATTAAACATGTCAAGGATAAATTGGTAACAAATATAAAAATAAAACTTTCCTTATCAACTACTAAAATACCACTGGCCACTTTAAAAAGAAGAGAATATAAGCTCTTTGTAATATAGATTTAAATTCTGCTAGAATCACACTGCTCTACTCTTACTATGGTGCAAAGAAAAACGAAGCAGCATTAAATTGTAAGCTTACAAATGATTTCACTGTCTATATAGTATAACAGTGTGGTGGGGCCTAGGCCTATTTATCTATGTAGGGCATACCAAGATCAATACAGCAAAGGTACTAGGCATAGTTTGACAGGTTGCTTTAAAGGGACTTAAGATGGACAATTAAGAAAAAAGGCAATGTTGATACAATAAATGAGCTTTGTATTTCCTTCACGAGTTGCATGAACTCTTGATTTATAATATTAGAACACACAACATCAGTTGTCGTATAGATAATTCAGTACATTTATTGAACCAGACAGTATTGAGGCAAAACTATGCTCAAAATAAAATCTTCTCCTCTTAATCCTGTGTATGTCTATACTTTTCTATACACAGAGGTAGCAAACTTTAATTTGATATGCAGAAGTAGCAAACTGCAGTATAATAAGCTATGCCTGTGAAAAATAAATTTAGAACTAGAGTAGCAATAAAAGTCAGTGATAGCAACAAGCTGGAAATTATAGCAGCCTTCTCAGAAAATCACTGAAATAAAATTGGTATTATCTTCCAATTACTTATAAATATCTGGATACTTAGGGCAATAATAAGATCATTTATGAACTGCAGCAAACACCAAACATCTTCTAAAATTAGATACGTAAAAATATACATAAAAATGTATGGTTTAAATGCAACAATACGCTAAATGCCAATGGTATGCACTTTCTCTTGTCTTACCTTCTTGGCTTTACTTTTCACTGAATTCATTCAGTCAAATACTTATTGAGCTCTTTCTGTTACAAGAATTATTATGCCAAAGATTTAAGTAATAACTCATTTTCTCACACATATAGTTATCATAGCCAAGGCTCAACAGGAAGAATCCTTCCCTCCCCAGCTTTTTTGACTGGCGCAGGTCTCCATGAACATACTTCTGGTAAGACCTGCCTGCTGAGTGGCAGCCTAAGGCTGCACCTGTGGAACCCTGGTATTAATTATAAGCCATTTCCTGCTGGAGTGTTCATAAAAGGTCTAAATAAAAAAAAAGCACGCTCTCCAGCTGTCCGAAAGCAAATGCCTATAAACAGAGACAGAATATAAGGAAGGATGTGTTAATTTCTACAAGGAAGGTACAAAGTTCTATTAAACTTCAAAATGGGAGCAACCCTTTCCAACTTCAGAACAAAGTTTTCTGGAACCAATATAGAAATTCTGTTGTTGTTGTTGTTGTTGTTGTAAATTCCAGTTAGCTAACATACAGGGTAATATTAGTTTCAGATGTATAATATAGTGATTCAACACTTCCATACATCACCTGGTGCTCATCATGACAAGTGCCTCCCTTAATCCCCACCACCTATTTCACTCATTCCCCCCACCCCTCACTCCCAGTAACCATCAGTTTGTTCTCTATAGTTAAAAATCTGTTTCTTGGTTTGCCTTTCTCTCTCTTTTTCCCTTTGCTCATTTGTTTTGTTTCTTAAATTCCACATATGAGTGAAATCATATCTTTGTCTTTCTCTGACTGACTTATTTTGCTTATTTTACACTCTAGCTCCATCCATTTCATTGCATTCTTTTTGATGGTTGAGTAATAGCCCATTACATATAATGGAATATTAATATATATAGTAATATAATATATATATATATCACCTCTTCTTCATCCATTCATCATTTGGTGGACACTTGGGCTGTTTCCAGAATTTGGCTACTGTAGATAATGCTGCTATAAACATCAGGGTGCATGTAACCCTTTGAATTACTGTTTTTGTATTCTTTGGGTAAATACCTACTAGTGCAATTGCTGGTTGTAGGGTAGTTCCATTTTTAACTTTTTGAGGCATTTCCATACTGTTTTCCAGAGTGGCTGCACCAGTTTGCCTTCACACCAAGACTATAAGAGGGTTTCCCTTTCTCCACATCCTCACCAACACTTGTTTTTTGCATTGTTGATTTCAGTTATTCTGACAGGTGTGAGGTAATATCTCACTGTAGTTTTGATTTGTATCTCTTTGATGATCAGTGACATCGAGTATCTTTTCATGTGTTTGTTGACCATCTATATGTATTCTTTGGAAAAATGTCTATTCATGTCTTCTGCCCATTTTTTAATTGGATTATTTTTGGGATGTTGAGTTTGATAAGTTCTTTATATATTTTGGATACTAACTCTTTATCAGAAATGCCATTTGGAAATATCTTCTCCTATTCGAAGGTTGCCTTTTAGTTTCGTTTATTGTTTCCTTTGCTGTGCAGAACCTTTTTATTTTGATGAAGCCCCAATAGTTTATTTTTGCTTTTGTTTCCCTTGCCTCAGGAGACATATCTAGAAAAGAGTTGCTATAGTCAATGTCAAAAAGGTTACTGCCTTCATTCTCCTCTAGGATTTTTGTGGTTTCAGGTCTCACATTTAGCTCTTTAATCCATTTTGAATGTAGTTTTGTGTATGATGTAAGAAAGTGGTCCAGTTTCTTTTTGTTGTTGTTGCTGTCCAGTTTTCCCAGTACCACTTGTTGAAGAGACTCTCTTTTTTTCCATTGGATTATTCTTTCCTGCTTTGTCAAAAATTGACCATATAGTTGTGGATTCATTTCTGGGTTTTCTATTCTGTTCCATTGATCTATGTGCCTATTTTTGTGCCAGTACCATATTGTTTTGATCGGTATAGATTTGTAATATAACTTGAAGCCTGGAATTGTGTGTTTGTTTCATTTTTTTAAGATGGTGGAATACAGACAAATAAGAATGGGAACAAAGGCCTTTCCGAGAAGAGACAGTGGCATTAACAAAGTAGTAAAAGGGAAGAGCTCTGTGCAAACTTAGAAATTCTATGAATACCAAGGCAAAGGATCCATGTAAGATAGCGATGGCCTAGAGAAGTGTTTTGGATCCAGACTATGGAAAGTCTTGTATGTGGAGCTCTACAGGGACTAAATTTCATTAGAGGCCCCCAAAGGTTGCTGAGCAAGGGGAAGACCATAATTAGAGTGCTGCTTTAAGAGGATTAATCTGTGAGACTGATTTCGGGGAGGGGGGATAGAAGGGTAGGAAAGTGTGGTGATGGGGAATCAAAGGATTATTAAGATTGATAAGGGTAGAGGAGAGAAAGTTCACTGAGTAGAATTATATGGTATTAAAGAAATAATCACCATCCAGCATGAAGGACCCACTAGGTGCTATGCACTGGCAAAAAGACTTCTGGGAAGTGCTATATATATATATATATATATATAGTCTCGAATCCACTACAAGGCATTATTATGAGTACCTTACAGAAGAGAAAACTAAAGTTTAGTGAGATCAGATAACTTGCCTGGCATCACAGAGTTGGTACAACCAGGCCTAACTGATCCCAAGAGTCACATACCTTCTGCTTTATCGCACTTCCTCTTAGGAAGGGGCCAGTAAACTTTAAAATGACAAGTATAATGTTCATGTGATTGCTTATTCTCTAGACACTTACTTCTCTAGGTTACTGAGTTTCACAGCGTGGTGGCATGGGGGTGGCTGGAAAGTTGCCAGCCATTGGAGAAGCCAAAGTTGTCTGCCTGCGGAGAAGGATCCTCCTTCACAACCAAGATGGCCAGGTAACTAGTATCCATGGACGGCCAACCTGGCTCTCTCCCCAGAACTGGCAAGAGCTTCCACATAGCCTGGTCCTTAACATCTCCCTTGGGACTCCACCTTCATGCTGCACACTTAGCCTCCGCTTAAGAGACCTCTTCTCTCTTCCAGCAAATTTATGAACTGGCTGCTTAGCCCATTCTCCCCATGGGAGGACAGGAATCCAAATCAGGGATTTGAGTAAATAGCTCCATATCCCTTTTCCATTACATTCTCCCGCTTCCCAAAAGGGGCCCAAGGTAACATAGTGAGTAAAGTGTGGGCCTGAACGACTATAAAGTAGAATGGCCCATGCAGTCTTTGTTCATGGGGAGTATTAGGAAAAGGTCATGAGGAGCCCTTTATTTGGTATATAAAATAAATTCGGTTCAACGTTGCTCATTTTAAAGCCTCAACAGCATCCTAATTGATGTACTAACGGGAAACAATTCACTCTAATTCACTCACTGAATTCGAGACCCCTTTAAAAGCTCCTTGGATTGAGGATCCTTTAGCGTAAAATTCTTACTTATCACTTGCAGAAATGGTCCACAACACTAATTACTTTCATCTCTCCCATTTTCCCACTTCGCACCTCTGCTACTTTTGAAGAAAGTGCTCTTGCCATAAATCCCAACTAGACCCTAGATAGCTGTCCCTTGGTCATCCATCAGCTTCAGCACTCACCGCCTCCCCTCTGCCTGCAGGGCTCTGCACAGGTTGACCTTTTAGCTATAGACTGTGTGTAAACAGAACTTCCTACACGCACCTTGGGACTCATGCGTTTAAAGCCCTGATTTTACACACAGAAATCCTAGTGGCAGTAGCCAAATAGAGACATGGAGATAAATTCACAAGACAGCTTTGCTCCTTCTTCATAATTCATCAAGTCAAACTAGAGTGTAGGAACAGTGACAACAAAGGATGATTTATAATTTCTGCTCTGCATGTCACCATGGCAGGATATATAAGTGGTTTTCATGGAAGGGATTTAAAAGTTGCAAGGCAGTTATCAGAATGTTACCATGGGTAATTTGTTTCAAAATTTAATGGCATTTTATTACAGTTAGGGTACAGACTTTGGAATCGGGCTACCACGGTATATATCTTGACTCTAACATTTGCTAGCTATGTGACCCTGGGTGAGTCATTTAACCTCTTACTATCTCATGGACAAAATGGGGTTCATATTAGCACAAACCTCCCTGGGTTGTGAGGATTAAATAAACTAATGCATGTCAAGTGCTTAAGACCATGCTTGGTACATGGTAAGCATAAATGTGTGCTAGTATCACCTCTTCCATTATTATTGTTTACCTGGCGTTTGTAATAATGCTAAATGATTTCAATACAAATATGAAAATAACATCCACTGAACTAAAACTTTAAAGAACACCGATATTTACTTAGATTCATCGTCATTACAACTGGTTAAAAAAAATTGGAAGACGCAATGAGAATGTAATCAGTGAGTCAAAATTTTAGGTGACGAAATAGTAAAACTTGGTATGCTGCACTCAAGATTACAAGAATAGGTAAAGCATTTTGGAGACTACAAAATGTTATATTAGAACAGGATATTACAGAAGATAATAGATTCCACTTGAAAATGTTTTGCAAGGTGAGATCTGTTATTTTATTTTATGCTTTCAAATACCCTTAATGAAAAATCTACAACTATCATCCTAAAAACCTGGGATAAGAAGCAATGGAACTAAAGTCATTCATTCAGGGCTCTAATCACAGTGGGCTTGCTTGGCCCCATAGAGAGTCCCAGCCAGAACATCAGGACGGGAATGTGAAGGAGAAATGGACAGCCCTGCACGCAGGCTGGTGTCCTGGCCTAGAGGGCAAGGGATTGAGAAGCAGACACTGTGAGAATCTCCATCGATTAGAAATCAGGGTGGCTTACTCTGCCTTTTAAGAGACAAAGGGGGCAGTCAAAGGGCAGTTCCTTAGCCAACCAGAAGTAGGTTCAATAGATGCCAGGATGACTGTGTGCTATGAAAAAAGAAAGCTAGAGATGAATTTTGATAAATGGCTAGAGGCCCAATAGAACTTAGATGTCAGGGTAGTGTGAAGACCTTGACATGACCTTGACTCATTCAGTAAGCAGGGACGTTAAGAGAAAGTGTTATGCCTCCTATTGGGAATAAAAGATACGGTATTGCTAAGACATGATATATAGAGAAAACTGTAAATGCTCGAGCAGAGTTAAATTAAGTCAAGCTGGAGTCCATGTAGCACCTCTGTGCCTATAAATTATCTCTCCGCATCTAGCGTCTCACACTAGCAAAGCAGCTGCCACCCTCCATGAGTAAATGCTCCGGTGGAAATTCAAGAGGAAGCCTTAGGCCTCATGTTGCAGTCTCTAAAAGAGAAATTCCTAGGGTGCCTGGGTGGCTCAGTGGGTTAAAGCCTCTGCCTTCAGTTCAGGTCATGATCTCAGGGTCCTGGGATCTAGGCTCGCATAGGGCTCTCTGCTCAGCGGGGAGCCTGCTTCCCCCTCTCTCTCAGCCTGCCTCTCTGCCTACTTGTGATCTCTCTCTCTCTGTCAAATAAATAAATAAAATCTTAAAAATAAAATAAAATAAAAGAGAAATTCCTGAACCCTGAGTGGTAGCAGTAGAATGGAATCAAGAGCAGAGCGGGATTAAGCGTTCTTTATGAGGAGGCTAGAAGCCGGGTTAGTGATAATAATGACTGAGGGAATCCAGAGAACCATCTTTGTGTACAACGATCAGCATATTCTGCAGAGGTAAGCTGGGTTTAGAAAGAAAGAAGGAAGGAAGGAAAGAGAGAAGGAAAGAAGGAAAATCGACTACTATTATCTTCTGTGCTTATGCAGCTTAATAGAACATATGTTGCATTTGATTGATAAAACACACACATATCAAAGTGAATACTCTCAAACTACTTATTTTCAGGGCAGCTCCTAGAACATAATTCATCTATCATATGTGCTCCTCAGCCAAAAAAGTTACTTGGATATGTTAGGAAGCTGAAGTATTTTTCAAATGTCATCATAAGAAATTCAAGATTGTGTGGCCCCATCTCCAGGGCTGTTGTTTGTGTGTGGAGGGGGGGTGGTATGGGGGGTAGGGGCAGTGAGATCAAGCAAGCAGGGCTCTAGCTACTCCTCTACTCCTGAAATCAGAAAAACTCTGCTTTTATGTTTTATCTAACAGGGTTTGATACGAGATTTTATTTGGTAAGAGAAGACAACTGCTCAGGTGGAAAGAGCACAGACGAGGCTGAATTTGAATCCCGGTACTGCCATTTACTAGCTCTGACCTGGGAAAGTTACCTAATCTTTCAGAGCCTTAGTTTCCTCTTCTATAAAATGGGTACAATAATATTTGCAGGATTGTTGTGAGAAGAAAATAAGATAAAGTGTGTATAGCGCATAGCACAGGGACTTAGCACATAGAAAGTGCTAGCTAAATGTCCCATTTCTTTTCTGAAAGACAGGATTTTGTATGCATATAGGCTTAAATATATATATTTGTGTAAGTCTCTGCAGACAGTTCTTCTGTAACCTTCAGCCTTGCAATAGAGAGACTGAGAAAGGATCTCAGGGAGAAGACTTTACTGCTTTTATTGCATTTCCTGGCTGTGGATGCGAGAACAGTTCCTAGCAAATATCTTCAGCATCTACTTACTGTTCCTCCTCTATATTTTCATCAGTTACCATCAGTAGTTTCCATTATCTACTCAAATATACTTTTAAAAATTATTATTTTTAATAAGCTAAGTCAGTTTGCAAGGAAAACCAATCTAAAAAGGATTTTAAGTGAATGGACTCTTAGGCAGATTAAGCTTAAAAGGGGCGTTTGAGTGGGCCCATGCAAGACCATTTAGGAAAGATGAACTAGCCCCATCAAACCAGCCCAGTTATTGTCTTACAAAATGATGGCTATAGAAGCTCCTGATAGCTCTCCACGCTGATTAGCTCTTGTTGCAAGTTGGATGGACAATATAGAGCAGAGACAAGCTAAGGGAAAAGTCACTGGGAACACTACCCCATTTTATGTCATTAAGATCACAGAAACCTACAACAACAAATATTAATTGCAAAATAGGAAGGAAATCCCAATAGTAAATTTTACCATCCTAATTCCATAATTAATCAGCGTTGTGATTTTAGGCAAGTTACTTAACTAAAGTCAGTTTCCTCATGATTTAAAATAAGATGTTAATAATACCTGCCTTAAAGCCTTGTTATGAACTGTCTCTCTTTGGTGGTATTCTTGCCAAAATCCATAACCTAATCATGAGAAAACATCAGACAAACCCAAATTGGGAGATATTCTAGTAAATAATTAACCAATCCTCTCCAAAAGTGCCAAGGTCATGAAAGATTGAGGAAGTGCCATAAATTGGAGGAGACAATGCCAGCTAAATGCAACATGGGATCCTGGATTTGATCCCGGACCAGGACCAGTAAGAGACTAGTGGAAAAACTGGTGAAATTTGAAATGGGTCTTTAGCTAGTATTGTACCAAATTTATTTCTTGGCTTTGATCATTGCATTATGATTATGTAAAAGGAAGCTTGGTGAAGGAGGTACAGGAAGACTATTTGCTAATTTTGCAACTTGGTAAATCTGAAATCATTTTAAAAGAAAAAAGTTTAAAAAAGAGCAACTGTTTGAAAAGCATAGTCATGAGAACTGAATACAAGAACAATAATTTAATACATTGCCTTTTTTTTTTTTTTCCAGGCATGATTCCTTCATCTAATGGCTAAACTTAGTTGCCATTAACATTGGTAACAGTGTGTTAATACTGGCCACATCCAGCTTGGGACAGCTAAGAGTGAGGCGTGTTTTTCAACTGCAACAAAACGTGGACATTTTACACTGAATGACTACAAATATTCTTGCAAAAATCTACTATCGATCAATATTTCACTCTTGGTACAACACCATCATAAGTTAGGGCTTCAAGAAGTGTGGATTCTGTGATTAGCCAACGATGACAGGCTTAAATTTACCTAATGCCATCAGTATTTAAACGTAGCATGTCAAATCTTCATTCCTCTGACTCTGTGACTACTCTCATCTTGTCAAACGTCAACAGTTTTTTGTGAGGTCACACCTGGCAAAATAAACCGCTTTCACATAAATTGTAGACAACTCACAATGAGTATGGCTTGAAACACTGTTATTCCTGGTTTCTCTCTATTTTTTATTTTAAACTTGAGTCTATCTCTAGCCTTGAGGGGCAAAAGCCTGCCTCTGAGATAACTAAAGGTCCTCAATGCCAACCTTATTATTCAAGATTTTGTTTTTTAAAGAAAAGTTAAAACAACCTAGGAATCACAATACTTTATCAGTCAGTTTCCAACACAGTGCTGCTTTGGCTCACTCACTTTTGCCTCTCACCTCGGGGAGTAACTGTGTAACCAAACTAGTTAGAAGCAACTTGGCTATTTCTTAGTTTTTGATAAAATCATCCATATGATAAAAATATATTTTCTATTAGACTATACTCTTGCAAAATAATTTTTGTTTTCTACAAAGGTTATGAGATATCATAAAAACGTCCAATGCATCTGGTTTAAGAATCCAATTCTTCCTTCACATATTTCTGCATCTGTTCACAAAAATCGCTGCGACTTCAAAGGAAGCTTTTCAAGAGAAAAAGAAGATACATACAGGAAAAGAGCCCATAAATTTCTAGTCCTTTTCTAAGGCCATTTTAATAATAGCACTGTGGGACAAGTATCTTTTTAGGTTTTCAGAGATCTAAAATACCACAGAGGATATTAATGACTATGCATTTATATGAAGATTTACGCTTTAACGCTTTATTCTGAGTCTAAAAGTGATATATCTTCCATTTTGAACATGTGGAAAATATAGAAATCCTAAAGAAGAAAACTTAAGTGACTTTTAATCCACTATTTAGGAAGACCAAAGCAAAACAAAAAAGTTAAGACTGGTTGTTTCCTTCCAGTCTTTTTGTGTGTGCATATATGTATATAAATATTTATTTACAAACAATATTATAATTACACTATGAAAACAATTTTGTATCTTTTCTCAGTTGGTCTTTCAAAAGACTACATTAGTTTTTCAAATCATCATAGTTAATGACTGAAAATCACATGTAGATTTATACTTTAAAAGAAATGCTCTTGCTTACGTTTCATTCCTAGTCTACTCAAAGATAAATTAAAGGTTCAGAAACACTGATCTGTTCTGGAAATTCTACATTTTGAAATATCTAGATTAGCAGTTGATTAATCTTAAGATAACCATATTCATTAATTCCCGTGAAACAATACCAGAGGTTTAAGAAATTTTTTCTTAGCATTTATAATATATTAGTCCCCTAAAATTCGCTGGGTAATCATTAGTGGGCTCTAGCTTATTTTGCTTTTTTCTTTGATTTTCTATTTCTCATGACATCCTCACCTCTTGCGTTTGGAAAGAGAGGAAGTTTGGTACCACAGGTTTTACTATGCTATTAACTAGCTTTAAATAATAATGGTTCTGCAGAATCAAACCCTCAAACTTCAAAGAGAGGAGTACTGAATGGATTTATCTAATTTTGAATCAATTCTTACCTAACATTGCTGCCTGAAATTTAAAATAACAAAGACCTCTCTCGTATTTCCTTTATCCTTTTTTTTTTTTAAAGATTTTACTTATTTATTTGACAGGGAGAGAGATCACAAGTAGGCAGAGAGGCAGGCAGAGGGAGAGGGGGAAGCAGGCTCCCCGCTGAGCAGAGAGCCCCATGCAGCGCTCGATCCCAGGACTCTGAGATCGTGACCTGAGCTGAAGGCAGAGGCTTTAACCCACTGAGCCACCCAGGCGCCACTGAGCCACCCAGGCGCCCGGTATTTCCTTTATCCTTAAATGAATCTGGTGAGGCCCATATCAATGAGGAAAACTTAAGTGCAGAACATTTAAGTAATTTATGAGATGCCTGAAAGAACAAGTTAAACTCAAATATTGGTTTTCATAATTCATCACATTGCTTTCCTTTGGCTTCATAATCATGGAGCCATAGATTTTTCCAAAGCTTGAACGAACATTAATGGGTCAATCAGTCCCACCTTTCCTCCACCCATTTTACTAAGAAAATAAATGCGGGGAGATTGACTTGTCCTGTCACACAGCTAGCAAGTGGCAGACAAATCTCTTGACCTTCGTTTTCCTAATTTCAAGTCTAGTGCTCTTTTCTAATTTACCAGTTCCCACACAAAATCCTCACACCTATGCATTTTGACCACGAATATGCAAGGATGCCAAGAAATCACCTGATAATCACAGAATCTCAAGTTTTTTTGCAGGTCCCTGAAGATATGTCCCCAGAGATGGACAACAAAGTGCCTACCACCAAGATCGCACTTGTAAGACATTTAGTAAATGTCTGAATGAGTGAAGTAATTATCTGAATGAGTGAAAGGTGGTGTGTGTGTGTGTGTGTGTGTGTGTAGTAAAATTCAAAATACCGACGGGGTGGGCTGAAGCGGGTGTCCATGCTCTCAGCACGACACGGTAACGAAGACAGCAGCGCTGCCAGGCGCAGGACAGGACGACGCACTTCAGCAACTTGCTGTAATTCCCTTACCGAGCCTGCTCCATGCAGGTCGGCCTTGGGGAATGAGGAACCAGAGTGGAAGGCGCACTGACCCGTGACACTGAAATGCCGCCCCGCCAGAACAAGGATGTCAAGTGGCCGCTCCGACTTAAATCGCCCAATTTCTCACAAGACTTCCTCTCTAATTTCTCCGCTGGCCCCTCAGAAAGAAGGGTGAAGTAGTGATGGGACCATGAGAAGGCGGGCAGCCGGGGAAAGACCGGCCCTCCGGTCTGATAACTTCACACGCGACTTGGCTTCCCGCGTTGCCCGGCAACAGCAGCGCCGCTCTCCCGGAAAGCGGCAGAGGCCAAGTTGGCAAGCGGAGCCGCGCTCCTCCCCCCACCCACGGCGCGTGACGTCATCGCGCATCCTTGCAACGTCGCTACGTTCCCAGTAGGAAGGCAGTCTTAAGAGAGTGGACCTTAAGAGAAAAACGGGTCGGTATTCTCCAGAGGAAACGGGAGGAGAGAAACCAGGGGAGGGAGGGGAGACGAGAAGGACCTAGCCGAATGGGAAGCTGGCGGGAGAAAGACCAGCTATGGTTACCTGGGGAGTCTGAGCAGCTTCGGGTCCTTTATGAAGTGCCCGGATGAAGCTCCAGCACCCACGCGCCTTCCACATTGAGCGCATCGCCATCTTGAGAGGGGTGGAGCCGTATTGACTTGAGTGACGTCTGCTCAGTCAGCCAGTCCCAGAGTTGCAGCTGTTTTGCTTGCTGCATAAGCGCCGGTGTCTTCTGGGCATGCCTGTGTGCAGCTGCGTGCTCGAGTTTGGTCTTGGCAGAGCAGGTGGGGACGAACGGGGTGGGGCTTGGCTTTAGTGTTTGCCCTGGAGACCTAGTCTTTGTGCAGGCTTCCTGGTGGGAGAATGTCTTTCGGGGATATTAGTAGCAGCGTTTTAGACAGAAAGTCAAATAGCCTTTCGGATTCTAGCCATCCAGAGGCAGCTCTTAAGAAGTGTCTCTACGAATGTGGCCTACCCAATCCTGTTAGAGCGCATTAAGTGGTCCTTTGAGACTTATGTGGCCTCATTGATGCATTCGATCTACAAACCTTTGTTAAACCCATCTACAAACCTTTGTTAAACCCTACCATCTGCTGGGTACTGAAGGTGCAAAGACACCTATTTTATACAGACTAGTGCGTAGCAGGCAAATAAACGATGCACTGTTTCAGGTGTTATAGAAGCAAACCCCAAGATTGGGGAAGAGGGGTGGTTAAAATTGTGGCGCTTAAGCCTGGTCCAGGGAGGGCTTCAGAAGGTGATATCTGATGGAAGAAATTGTTTGCATTTTGGGTAAATTATGAGAAGAATCAACACTGTATTCCTGCTTCTGCTCATGCGCCCAAAAAGCTCCCAGACAGAAAAGAACCTATCGGTAAACATATTAACAGGAAGAGATTAGTCAGAATCCCTGTATGTGTTTTCTTGTATTTATCCATTGAACAAATACTGAAAATTACCACATTTCCACAGGGAGAGGTACAAGATAAATGGAATAAGGATGCCCATACTTTTAAAGCGACTGAAATATGAACAGGTTAAGACAAAGTTTGTGAATTCAAACCATTCACTAAGATCTCTTAAGAGTGGTACAAAGTACTGGTGAAATTTAAGCGCAATTGGTATAATGTAGAAATAAGCAGGGAAGGAATTGGAAGGATGAAGGCCAAAAAAACAAAAACCCTAAGAAAATCGAGTGTTATTCTTAAACAAATCAGTTGAGTTTGGTTTGGTCTCATAAATTTGAGGTGTGTGCAGTAGTTCCAAATGTGATGACCATTAAGTAGGTCTGGAGGCCAGGAGAGAAGAGCCAGATTACAAAACGGATGGTAATTGAAAGCAAGGAACTTTTTGAGATCACCAGGTAGAATCTGTGGAATAGAAGTAGTCAGATAATAGAAATTAAAAGACGTAAGTAGTCAAAAGATATTTAAAACCCCAAAAATGTGGTCTTTACTGAAACCCAGCTAAGAGGCCTTGCCAGTGGAAGTGATGATTGGTCATTATAAAGATGCACAGTATCCCTCATAAACATGCAGTTTCATAAATGTCTAAGCATTAAAATACTGTTTTTTACAGATATGTTATAAATTAAATGACCCTAGAAATTAGTAAGGTTAGACTTCTGACATGTTCAGCCATCTGGATTAGAAGATAAAACCTAGCAATAAAAGGAGGGTTACAGCAGAAAGCTGTCACAGGCCTGCCCACTTTATTTCCTCAAGCAGTAATTTTAGTCTTTTATCTACAAAGACTCACGTGACTGATAATATTTCCATGGGAGATATTTCCAAGGCATACTCCCATTGAAGAGGGTATATCCGAGCACAAGTGGAAAAACTTCAATATCTGTATTTTTTAAAGTACATTATTTTCGAACTTAGATTAATAAATTGTTTCCCATCACAGTGGTGACTTGATGACTCTTGAGTGTCACTCAGCCAGCCAGGTTGCTCCTTGGACAAGGACTATGTTTTGTATTTCTTATATTTCTCCCAGCACCTAGTATAATACTTTGCACAGAGCAGGCACATCTTTTAAATCTAAATTTTACTTTGACAAAGTATGTAACTAATTCTCAGAGGCTGGTATGTTTTTAACGTCTGGGAGGGAAAACTGACAGAAAAGATGCTAGTCTTATTTAAAGCAAGCTAGTTTCGTCTGCTTTTGTACTCTTTTACAACGGCATTCTGAAACCTTTTGGCATTGGGAAAGTAGCATGAAAAAGCTCACCATTGTGTAACCTCACCATCTTCTGCTCCTCTAAGAAGTGCACTACAATCAACATATTTTAATGAGTATTTTAAATGTTAATCCTGAATCTTCAGGAAAAATGTTATTCTGTGTATCATTTAATGAAAAATTGGATGATACACTTTTGAAATGTTTGCATACAAAATGATTAACATTTTAAAAGCTTGCATAATGCAGAAATAGTTTGGTTACTTGAGAAGTTCACTTGTGGAATAGTTCATTGTCCAACAGTGTTTTTAAATGAAGCATCACTGTATTTACTGGCAATATTTCACCACTGCTATTAATTTGGTAAGCCAACGAACTTTAGTAAAATGATATATAAATGTTGTACTCAAAGCAGACTTTAGATACACTTACAGTTGAAAACTTGTATAGTCCTATACTTACGACATACACTGTATGTCTACAGATGTTTGTGCCTACAACTTTGAAAACTTGTTTAAAATTTGATTTCTCATCAGCACTTTTATTTTGTAATAGGTTCTGGTAATTCTGCTCTTTCCTTTACAGTCCCTGCAAATCTCGTCTTGCTTGAAACAATAGATTAAAACCAGACTGGCAGTTGGGGAACGCTTTCTATTGCAACCATGTGTGTCAGAAGAAAGGATTGGGTTTCCTTGTCCAAGAACATCAAGGGGAACCTCCACCTCTGCAGACACACCTTTATTCCTCGGTAATGGAGAGTTTATATCTAGTTAGATTTAAATGGGATAAGGAAAGAGTTTAAATCCACTCTTAGCTCTAGTAGTATAATCAGCCCTCAAGTCTCAAAGTATCTAATTTTGTTTCTCTAATTTAATTCTAAGTGTCAGGTTGGTATTAGATGCTGATCAAGGTAATGGAGAGTTGCCCTACACATTTATTCACTTAAGGAAGAATTTTGCAGACTGCAAAGTCTAGATGGCATCTATGTTCAAAACTTACCTAAAGCACAACCCATTCACCTCTGACCTTTCCTTTATATTGAATATGTTTTCTAAATATAGAGGAAGAGATTCCATAGTGGAGGTGAACCTTTCTCTTCATAATTTGGGATAGGGCCATGCTATCTTATGCTAGACTCAATTCTGAGGACCTAAATCAAAGTGAGACAGAGTCCACTTTTGAGTGAGATCACTTCCAAGAGTCATTAAAGTATGCGGGAAACCATAATAACGACTGGGAGATTGTTTCTTCTCCACCCCCCACCTTTGGCTTAATTCTAGTTCCGCCCCTCATTTCATAGTGATGAAAGTAATCCAAAGATACTAAGTACCTTGACAAAAATCACACAATGAATAAAAGCAGGATAGAAAGAACCACAGTCTCCAGACAAAAGGTCTCTACATTAAGTGACACCAGTATGAAGTGAAGAAGTTAAAGCTGGGGCTGATCCAAGGGAAAGGTTTCACCTAAAGGCACATATTTGTGTCATGCTTCCAAGTCAAGGCAACTAAATGACTGATTTTTAAAGGGTTGAGGTACTCATCTCTGACCCTTAACATTAAAAGATGCTGTCTTTCCCTAGCAGTTTTTGGGGAAGTGCATATTATACCATCTTCTTTGTGTGAGGAGAATAAGCGGGAGGCCTATCTGGTCTTTGGGAGAGCAGCTTAGGGAGTTTAAGGGAGGCATTACTATCACTTTTTTTCCTGGAAGATGCCATTTAGCAAAATTAAGGGAGAGGCTGCGTGATGTGGGTAGCAAAATAGAAAGCACTTTTTCCATAAAATTAAGGGCCAAGGCTATAGTTTCTTCCATATTCAACTTTTTACCTTAAGGACTGTCTTTCCACTTCACAACTGGGAATGGGAGAAGGTGAGGAGCGTGGAGAGAGAGCAGACATAAGTGTATAATTTGCATACATTCATCTTCAAAGAAATGACTCCATTACTTGTAGAGTCCTTAGCATGGGGTACCAGGAAGAGGATTGATTACATGGGGATGGTGCAGGCCCTGGAACTCCTGTTCATATTTAATCTTTTCTCTCTATACTTTTTTTCAAACTGCTGTTTCAACATCAGAGTACAGCTCTTCAAAGAAGACAGAGAGTTGCTCCCGTAAGTATGGATCCAGAATGGGGAAAATAATTTTCTAGAAATGTAGGAGACTACTTTCAGTATTTTCTATCCCCATTGTTCACCCTCAGTCTTAGGATACATGTTCCATGGAAGAAATGGAGCTTAGAAATTAGTGAATTAAAGTTTTGGAAGAACATTTTACTTTGTTCTCTCTCTTTGCATCCCATATCTGTTCTAGGAGGTATGGCCCTGAAGACAAAACCTATATGTTACCTGCACAGTCATTCTATTTTTAGATCACCACCCTTTGCTCCCAACTACTTCATAATGGGTGAACAGGCTTCCCACTTCTGAGTTTATGTTTTACAAAAAGAACTAGGTCTCAACAAAGTTTCTTGGAGTGTTTTTTAAATAGGCTCCTTTCTATTTTGTCTAATTATCAAACTCTATTAGATCCCTTCCCATACTCTATCTCTGTGGTGTGATGCTAGGAACGACTGGAAGTGAGACACCATGCTTAGTTCTTGATCTTCCTTAAAAAACAACATGAAAAGATAATCTTGATCTCTCTGAAAGAAGAGAGAGTGTTAACCTCACTGTCCCAGTCAAATCCCATCTTAACCAGTTAGATTCCATTGGACTTTTCTAAAACCCACTGACAGTTGCAATCAGCTGTGATTTTCTTTACTTTTTGTCCTTAGTAAGTAGAAGTGAGCATGAACTCAGAGAAAATTTGTATGCTGACCCCATTACTGATCTCCGAACCATTTAACCTTCATGTGCCTCTTTTTTCGTATCTGTAAAGTGAGTAAAAATAGGAGGGCTACAAAGAAAAGGAAAACACTAATTTGAAAAGATCATCTGCACCCTATGTTTATTGTAGTATTATTTATAATAGCTAAGATATGGAAGCAACTAAGTGTCACCGGATAGACAAGTGATTAAGGAAGATATCTCTCTCTCTCACACGCACACACAGACACAAACACACACACATACGGAATATTATGCAGCCATAAAAAGGATTAGATCATGCCATTTGAGACAGCATGGATGGACCTAAGAAGGTATTATGCTAAGTGAAATAAGACTGAGAAAGACAAATACCATATGATTTCTTTCATGTAGAATATAAAAAAGCAAATGACTAAACAAAAAGAATCAGACCTATAAATACAGATAACAAGGGAGGGGGAAAGGGTGGGGGGATGGACAAAATGGGTAATTGGGAGTGGGAGATCTAGGCTTCTAGTTATAGCATCGAATGAGTCAAGGAAATAAAAGCACAGCAGGGAATATAATCAATGATATTATAATAATGTGTGGTTACAGATAGCAGCTACACTTATGGTGAGCATAGCATAGTCTAGAGAAGTTCAATCACTGCCGTATACCTGAAACCCATATAGCATTGTGTGTCAACTATACTCAAAAATATTAAAATAGGAGGGCTAGACGACATACATCGTAACTCTCGTGGTTCTAAGAACTAGTCTCTGTTTTCTCTCAAATTAGATTCATGTAGAGATGCAGACATAGGTATTAAAGTCAGGATCCACATTTCAGAGCACATCCCCTGACCCGTCCATTGCAGATACTGACATGCAGATATTGAGAACGGGCCTCAAAATTTCCCCAAGACTGCTCCAGACAGCTACTCTCCGCCAAATAAAATGGGCCCTACTTATCATCCTGTCACAGCCAGGTTAGGTTTATGAAACACAGGGAATATGAAACTTTTCTCACCTACCTGTGGCCATGAGCTGGCTTTCCACATACCTTTTTTTTTTTTGAGAGAGAGCGTGCATGCGCGAGTGTAGGGAGGGGCAGAGGGAGAGAGGGAATCATAAGCAGGCTCCACACTCAAGGTGGAGCCTGACACAGGGCTCGATCTCACAACTCTGAGATCATGAGCTGAGCCAGATTCAAGAGTTGGATGGTTAACTGACTGAGCCACCCAGGTGCCCCTCCACATAGCTTCTGAAAGGGTAAACAAGAAGAGTATCCTAAGCCATTTTCATTTTTTCTAGCTGCTTCAGGTGGCAGTTCACTTAGTTCCCAGTCATATTGCTTTTGTTATTTCTCAGAAATATACTCATTATTTTGTAGTTGGCAGTCACAGTGATTTATATGACTAAAGAGATGCTAACCCAAGGGTTCTAGAAGAGGGTTATCCAGCAGGTGCTGTGATCTTAGGAGAGGAAGGTAGCCAATATCCACCCATAGCCTGGCAGGTGTGGGGAATGAGGTGAGGGGGGTGATGGCATAGGGGCGATAGCCCTGCCTCCCTCTTCTCCTATCCTCTGATCTGATCTTTTGGTTCCTCCCATTCGCTGACCCTCAGGTCAAAGGAACATGATTTATTTGGTCCATAAAGGTCAGTCCTTCTCCCCTACTCCCCCATCTCCCAGAAGCCCAGGACAGGCTGCAAAATGGTAACAGTGGATCTGGAAGGCCAAATGGAAGTATTCACTACAGAGCTACTATTCATCTACAGAACTAGAAATACAACTCTGAAAAAAATGATAAAAATCTAAATCTTATTAGGATAACTTTCTAACCAGGCATTGCATTTGAAGGCAAGGCTATGTTTTCATCCCTGACCTAGCAGACTACTTGGGACTTCAGAGGAGGCCTCAGTAAATATTGGCAGATTGATTAAATGGACAAATGAACACATGTGAGGAGGAAGAGGGAGGTGTGCAGTGGGATATTTTAAAGATAGTGTAGGGAATTAGGGGGAAAAATTTAAAGCCTAAAATAAGCCCTGGAAGCATTTTAAAAATCTCTGATATATGCCTGCTTTCTTGTGGTTTGCTCTTTCCACTAAAAAGCAGAATGCATAAAATATTCTGATTAGTTGAGGGTTATTACTTAGGTTCCAACTAATGTTTTATATATAAATCTAAATTACTGCTTTTCCTCCGTTCTGCTTCTCTTTCTGTTCGGTCAAATCCCTGTGGGAGGGAGAAACATTCCTGTGGTGGGTAAAATAACTTCCATGGAGATTATTCAAAACGCAATTTCTGTAAACACTATGTGAAGATATGATTTATTTCTGGAATCAGCCCTCGTGCTTGCATCATCTCCCTATTTATCATCAGGCTCTCTGTCTGCCAGCATCTTTTCTCAAGGATCTGTCTGTATCAGTTCTGCATCTAAGTTGATGAACTTCCATCAGGAGGGTTAAATCATTGGGAAACAAGAGAGAAGAAATTGTGTTCCAGTAGGCAATGGGTGTACTGAAAAGAGCACTGGATTTTATACCTAGTTCTGACCCTGCTAAAACAAGCAAGGTGATACTGGAAAGTCCTTAACCTCTCAGGCTGCTCTTTACCTGGAAAAAAAAAATTAGGAGTGGTTGAACCAGCTGATGCTCAAGGTTTCTTCCAGCCCTTGACCCAATAAGCTTATGCTCACTCAGGGATCTCATTTTTAACCAAGGATCCCCCAGTACTTTGGCTGATAGGATGAAATACGCTCGCATTTTGATAGGTGACCTAACTGGGACCTCACTGATTCCTTAACTATTAATTATTATGTTATTAAAATTAATAATCATTATGCTACTACTAATAATTATTATAACTCTTAATTATTAGCCCGCACTGTTCATGTGTGGAAGACCCAGAAACTGTCTTGGATAACCTGTTGGAGGAATTGAACCAAAATGTGACTAACTTGAAGAGCATGTTGTTAGGAAATCATTTGAGAGTAAATTCAAAGGAAAGGTGAAAAAACACATCTTCTAATATGACCTGCATCTCTGGGGTGGGGGGCAGGTTGGCAGCTAGTGCCTGGGGACAGAGCCTGGAGGTAGAGCAAGAACTGGAGGAGAGGGGAAACCAGTTACTCTAAAGTTTGCCCGGTCAAAGGCGCCATTACTCTCTTCACACTGTTTACTCATTCAGAAATCATTTACCGCCTGCTTACTGCATGCCCATAGAACTGAAGGACTAAAAAGGCAATCTTGTGTCACCATAGGCACCACATATGATACTTTTTACAGTTACCACCTGTCTCACCTTCTTTTCTTGGCTAGAGTTTCCTAGTTCCCACTCTGAAAACTTAGAGACAGAAGGACCTGGAAAGCCGGCATTCTTCCCTTCCTCCCGAGGGCACAGAAGTTCACATGAAGTAGGGCTGCTTTCTCCTTGGAGAATACCATACCTTCAGAGCTTATGTTATTCTTCTCATCCTAGAATTGCTTGGGGATCAAGGAGGGAAGGAAAAAAAAGGGGGTCTCTAGCACCGACCTTTACCGTGTTAGGAAGATCCCACTCCACGCCTTTTGTTGAAATAATAAGGCCTCATTTCCTAGAACATTGGGCTTAGCTCTCATAGATTCTTAGACCTTTCCAGTTGTCTGACATTTAACACCATGAGGCAGTGGGTTGCAGTGGGGTGGGGAGACATGATGCACAGACTTTCAAGGGCTTGACATTCTGTTATGTCCACATAAGCAAATACTTTTTGGGGTCTATCTGTGCCAGGCCCTACGCTAGGTGCCAAGTATACAATGCTGAATAAGATGCTCTCTGCACTCTTCAAAATCACAATTTAATGAGGGAAACTGCAAGCAGCAAAAGCATTTCAGGGAAAACGTCTTTGTATCAGGACCCTTTCATTTCCTTTGAAACAGACTTCAGGGGCAGTCCTGGCTCTACTCCTTGCTCTTTATATGACCTCGGACGGGCTTCCTAAGGGTCTGGGCCCCAGTTCCCTCATTCGGAGATGAGGGCAAAAGAAAACAAATTCCCCTAGTGCCCATACAGCTCTGAGGTGAGGACTGAGCGGCTCTTGAAGGAGGGACTGAATGGAATTTTGAATTGGAAAGAGGACCGGGGTGCCCTTACAAGGGATAACTGCAAAGGAAGCATGGCTATGCGCATGAATAAGGCATACTAAAAGGCGAAGTTGAAGAGAATAAGGTATGAACACCTCTCTGCCTGCTTCCTCCCTTAAACGCTTCGGTCTATTCCTAATTAGCAGCCAGAGCAACCCATTAAAATGTATGTCAGATTATGGTCACCCTCTCTGCTCAAAACCCTCCAGTGGCTTTACATGTCATTTGGAAAAAATCCCAAGGCCTTACCAAGACCTGTAAGACCCAAATGGTCTGCATTCTCCAACCCAGCCTCCCTTTCTGGCCTCTTCCCCCACTGCCTCGCTCTTACCTTACTCTGCCTGGGACATACGGGTCTCCTGACCAGTCCTCAACCCTTATCACCATCTAACATCTTCTACTTAACTTATTTGCTCCTCCTCTAGAATGTAAGCATCACAACAGCAGAGAATTTGGTCTGTTTTATTCTGTATCTCTAAATCTTAGAATGGTGGATGGTTAGTAAGATATTTGTTGAGTGAGTTTCCTCAGTTTGCAGATAAGGAAACTAAGATCCAAAGAAGGAAAGTGAATGAGGTCAGACTGCTCCTTAGAAGGAGAATCTGGACTCGTAAGTACTTAGATCTTCTATCTCTTTGCCCCGTGGGCTCCATGGTAGACAGAATGATGGGCTCCAGAGATGCCTACATCCCATTGCCCAGAACCATGGCAGAAAGCACTATGCAGATGTGATGAATTTAAGATCTTGAGATGGGGAGATGATCCTTCTGGTTGTTGACTTGACTTCTGACATCCCTTCTCTTGGCTTCTTCAACTTGATTAGACTTATTTGTTTATTGATTTATTAATTCACTTAACCAGCATTTACTGTATATATTGATATATCCCTTTTTAGCAAAGGAAAAAGGAAGGATATGAATGGGGAACATTTACATCTCTACGTAATTTTTTTAAAAGTGGTGGGAGTAAGTGTGTGCATATGTTTTATTTTAATTTGAGGATTTCCAGTATTTTTTAATTTAAAAAATAGAAACAAATATTTTCTGAGAGTTATTCTGAACCAGGCATTATGGCAGACACTGGACATAAATGAAAATTCCTGAACTACACACACTTAGAGCTCAAGAGGGGTGACAAGTGAACAGAGGATTGCCCTACAGAAAGCAAGTGCCACCAGAGGGGAGTCAGGGCTTTGGTGGAGGCCCAGGGGGGGCATCTAACCTTGCCTGGAGGACAGCACTGGTGGCAGGAGCAGGGGGGCGGGGGACAGCAAGTAGAGAATCCCAAAACTAACATCTCAGTTGAGTGGTCCGGTCATTACCAAGGTTTGGGCCCTGTGGCCTTGTCTGTCCCTGGCTGTGGCTATTTTTAAAAAATAATTTTTTATTATTTGAATCAGACTTCAGGGGCAGTCCTGGCTCTACTCCTTGCTCTTTGTATGACCTCAGATGGGCTTCCTAAGGGTCGGCAAACCCTTTTGCTAAAGAGAGCCAGCTGTTCTATGGATGCCCTTTCCCCCAGTCCTGGCGTCTGCCCCCGTCCCTTCACTCACTGTGTCCCACGCCCTGGCATGACACAGCATTTGCAGACCTTTCCCAGGAATCTATTTAGAGCCAATATCCTGTGCAGCTCACAAGGAGTCAAGGCCATGAGATAAGGGACAGGCTTATGATGAACACAGACAAAGCCAAGGGGTAAATATGCATACTTTCATCTGCCTTCCCCAGACAGGATGCTTTCACACCACTTTCTATAATTCAAACAGTATGTTTCTCCTTAACATACTGTGAAGATGCGATGGCTATCTATTTTCAAACCACACGAGACATGTTCTTCTCCCACGATGGAGTTAGCACCCCTCCTGGTGCTCCCTTGGTTGGCATGCTGTGCTCCCATATTTTATAGGGTCTTTCACACCCTATCCTATCTCCCAACTGTCTGTGTGCTCCATGGACCCCTCCGATTCTTCTAGAGCAGCAACCGGTCTTGCTTGAACTATTGGACATAAAAGAAAATTCCTGAACTACACACACTTAGGGCTGAATAGGGATGACAAGTGACAAGTGGGACACCCCAGCACACAGCGAGTGCTTAATAAATAATCACTTCATTGAATTGAACGGTATATGATGTAGGCACTAGTTTGGGCAAATTTTGAAACATCTGAAGCCACACTCTCGTTTGGGAAGGCTGGAAAATGGTTTTCCATTTTAATTGATGATTACGAAGCAAAAAAAAAAAATGTTCTGGCAATTCTCAAATAAATATTCACCAATGATGTTTCAGCCTGATTTGACAGGCTGAGCAGGGATGCAGGTAACAAAAACCATATTTGAGTTGCCCTCTTCCTTGCGGTTGTGTAGGAGAAAGAGCACAGGAGAGACGAGGGAAAAATGCTTTGAAAGCTCTGAAGTGGGTTGCAGATGTTAGTTTTGCTTTCCCACAACTGCAGTAGAAACTGCCCCTGTGCTCAGTCACTTGCAGACCAAAGCGGACATCAGTGTTTGGATGGGACTCAGGAATGGTAAGAGGAGCGGTGACTTGTTGCCCACAGCACTCAGCTGTCCTGGGCTTAGCCAGGGTGCAGATGGCTTTCCATGGCTGGAATTGCTAAAGGTTGGTGAGGGAAGGACTTTGGCCTTGCTTTCACTTAATCGGTGATGCAGTTTCCAGAAATCTTGGCCCAGTAACTCCATTAAGGTACCTACTTAAGGAAGTCAACCGCTGATTGATTTTTTTAAATTCAAATCAAACAAGTGACAGTGACACGTTCTGGTGCCATTTCATACCATTCCTGACTTCGCAGAAGCGGTCGATACCAGTTGCCTTCTCTGGCAGGGATCGCTGACCCAAGGAGCCTGCAGTTCTCCAGGGGAATTGCAAAATACTCCTAAATATTCTAAAAATGAAATTAAATATTCATTTGATTTTAATTTACACATGCCATACTTCTAGAGGATGTCAGGACTGTGGAATGACATGCCAGCCATCACATGTTGCAACTCTGAGATACAGCTGTGAATTCTCAGACTGAGGTACTGATGGCCTGCCTTCCAATGCGTCCAATGTCTGTCTGATTTTCATCCTGCCCAGCTATGAGGGTTAGCCAATACTCTTCTCTCTGTTTGCGTGGGAAAATTTTGCAGGTCCAGGATGGTCAGATATTATTATTTCATAAAGCCTTCCTTAGTCTAGTGAGCTCTAGTAATTCTGGATCTTTCTCAAATAAGTATTGGTCAAGTATTCCCCAATAACGAAGTAACTAAGCATCCACATTTTCCAATTGTAATGCAGTTTTGGTATGAGGACAGTTTCCTGGTCTCTGGGATTTAGCAAGTAAACATGTAACAATTAGGAATGCTGGCATCATGGTCTGGGAACGAGATGATCTCCACTTCTCCATCCCAAGTGCCTCACTTCGAATTTCTTGCTCTTTTCCTTTTTGCTTGAGCGTTTCTTGGTGCATTGCCTGGGATGTTAGATGTGTTGTTATAACACAATGAAGAATTATAGAAGACAAAGCCCAACTCACTTTTCTTTTCCCTTCCAGTTCTACTGTACCTTAGACAAAACTCAACCGTTCTCTTTCATGATGTAGAATGGCTATTGAAAAGGAAGGATGTAGGAAAAAGAAAACTTTCAGGGGACAGTGGGAAACAAATGCATTATGATTTACTTAACAGGGAACTGTAAATAGGAGTTATGTCCAAGAACATGGAAATTGCTTATTTGAGATACTTTTTCAATTTTTTCTTTTCTTTGTTTTTCTTCTTTTCTCCCCCAGAAGAGCTATACATGTAAGTTACGTATTTTTTCTACTTTTTTTTTTTTTTAAAGATTTTATTTATTTATTTGACAGAGAGAGAGAGAGATCACAAGTAGGCAGAGAGGCAGGCAGAGAGAGAGGGGGAAGCAGGCTCCCCACTGAGCAGAGAGCCCGATGCGGGGCTGGATCCCAGGACCCCAAGATCATGACCTGAGCTGAAGGCAGAGGCTTAACCCACTGAGCCACTCAGGCACCCCAAGAGTCTATTTTTTTAAAAAAGATTTTATTTACTAGAGAGTGTGTGCACAAATGGGGGAGGGGCAGAGAGAGAGGGGGAAGCAGGCTCCCTGCCAAACAGAGAGCCCGATGCAGGGCTCGATCCCAGGACCCTGAGATCATGACCTAAGCTGAAGGCAGAAGCTTTAACCCACTGAGCCACCCAGGCGCCCCAATCTTTAATCCATTTTGAGTTTATTTTTGTGTATACCATGAGAAAGTGGCCCAGTTTCATTCTTTTGCATGTGGCTGTCCAGTTTCCCTAGCACCATTTGTTGAAGAGACTGTCTTTTCAATATTGTGTATTCAATATTGTGTATTCCTGCTTCCTTTGTTGTGGGTTAATTGACCATGTCAGTGTGTGTTTATTTCTTGACTCTCTATTCTGTTCCATTGATCTCTGTATCTATTTTTGTTCCAGTACCATTTTAAAAAGAACACACGCACATGCTAATGGAAAAAAAATCAAAATGTAAAGGAAAATACAAAACAAAAGTAAATGTTCTGTTTTCCAATATCCGACCCCAAGTCTCCACAGCCAAAAGAAACACTGTTAGCCATTGGTTTTGCATCCCTTTTGAAGAAGTCTATGCATATTACAAAAATGTCACAAACAACCACATGCAGTCTTTCCGTACAGGTCGTACAACTTGATGTTTTTGCCTTATTGTGTCTTAAACATCTTTACGTATCAGTAAACATCTACACCTCAGTTTAAAAGAAAATTACAAGCTTGATAGTATTCCATTGAGTGAAAGTATCATTATTTGTTTATACAATCTCTTTTTGGATTGTTTTTTCATTATTACTGTTGCAAGCAATACTTCAGTGAACACCTTTGTAAACATATACTTGTGCACATAAGAAAATAAATCTAGTACCTGAAGGGTAAACTTCTAAAAGTGGAACGGCTAATTCTGAGATTACATGCATTTGCACCTTGCCAATTATCTCCTAATTTAGCCTCCAACTTGTTAACCAATGTATACACTCAGCAACAACGCATGAGAGTGTGTTTCTCAACTGTTCCCATCCCTGGAAATTTGTTATCTCTGGGTTCAGGGAAATTCACTTTTTACTTTCATAGACATCTGTACTATATAAACAGGAGATAAGATGATGTTTCCTTTTATAATTAAAAAAGATTAAAGAGATTTAGAACAGTTGTTTGTAACTGTTTGGGGAATAAGATTCTACTTGCAAATTACAGCCCAGAATATAAGACCATCATTCATCAAAAGAAGACCACAGGAGGGGGAAGTTAGAAACAGAGCTCTGATAAGGGCAGAGGGGAAGGGAATATGCCTTACTGGCTACCTACCGGTGAGCACTGGGGAGGTCACCCTGTGGTAACAAGATGCAGAAGGCTAGAGATAGCTCTAAATCTCTAACGATGTTACTATCTCCCCCATGAGATCGTAGCCCTAGAATGAGAGTTGATTTTTACGGGATACACCTACAAAGCAGAGGACAATGTTCAAGTACTGCCCTTCGTTCTCCTCTCTTGTACCCTAAGGACAATACAATCTGCAGTTCTCGTTTTAAATTCTAGAATAGAGTGTGCTCAATTCTTCTTTTTCTCACACAGACTGGAAAACTTGGATCTATGCCCACATGTAGACATTTTATTTAGTCCCACCCTCAGAATCATTACTGTAGAGAAGTTTTTCTGGGCAGGAATTCTTTGCAAAACAATATCCAGGTTCAAGGGGCAGGGGGAGGCGGGAAGCTGAGTCACAAGAATGTAAAGTCCTGTCTGGTCTGCTACAAAAGATATTTCTATAACATCCAGTATCTCATATGCAATCAGTAAATGGGAAAATAATGTCAGTATTAAATGGAATTTGTGGAACTCAAACATCCTGGGCAAGGGCAGCGGGAATAGCAGGAGTAAAACTATAACCTTCAGTATGAAAGGAAAAACTTTTCAGTGTGCCCACTGCTACGCAGTAGTTCTTTCTGCTATATTTTAAGAAATTTAAAAAGTAAGTGCTTAATCACTAATGGTAGTACAGAATTGTATAAACCCAATGAAGTGGAATTTGACAATTCTAGCATTTACTCTTGGTTATGGGCTGAATTGTGTCCCCTTCCAAATTAATTTATGCTCAGTACTTCAGAATGTGATTGTATTTGCAGATAGGACCTTTAAAAAGGTAATTAAGGCAAAATGAAGTTGTATGTGTGCTTCCTATTCCAATATGACTGGTGTCCTTATAAGAGGGAGATTTGGACATGGACAATACACAGTAAAAGGAAAGACCATGCCAGCACACAGCAAGCAGGTGACCATGTGCAAGCCACAGAGAGAGGCCTCAGAAGAAACTAAACTTGCCGGCACCTTGATTTTGGATAGTCTCTAGAACTGTGAAAAACTAAATTTCTGTTGTTTAAGCTACCTAGTCTACAGTATTTTGTTATCGTAGCCCTAGCAAACTAATACACTCTTGGACACATAAAAAGGAAACAACATAATTAACATTATTCATTGTGATAACATTTATGAGAGCAATAAAAATGGAAACAACCTAATTTCCTTCCACTGGAGACTAGTCAACTATGGTATATCCACACAGTGGGATATGATAAAACCATGAAAGACAGTAAGGAAGATCTCTGTGACCTAATTTGAAGTGATTTCCAGGATATGCTCTTAAGTGAAAAAAAGCAAGATGCAACAGAGTTTATGGAATATGTTAACTTTTGTGTTAGAAAGAAGGAGAAATAAAAATATTTTTGCAAAAAAGAAACACAGGAAGGACAAATCCAAAATGATAGGCTACCCACCAGTAACCTTATGTGGGATAAGGGGCAGGTAATGAGCTAGATAAGATGGGACTGGGGGCATGGTATCCCTGGGTTTATCTTTTTATGTAGTATGAATTTTTGAATATGTAAATGTTTTACAAATTCGAAAATAAATTGAATTGAAAAGACTGAAAGAAGCAAACCCTGAAAGTGAATACAACCAGGAAAAAAGAAACCTAACCATTTATCAAATTGATACTATAACCATGCAGGTTAACGGAATGAAAGTAACTTTTGGACACAGTAACCCGAATGGGATATAGCTAAGGATCAAAAGATCTGTAACAAACTCTGGAATTTAGGTTTGTTGTTAGGATTGGTATTGGAGTACTGAAATTATTTTATTTGTATTGTAGGATAGAGCAAAAGAGAAAATCTGTTGAAATAGTTAGAAACTCGGGTTCTTCCTGTTTAGGATAAATATGCAATAGGGAAGGGTGAGGAAAGATGTGGAAATTGGAGGACACCATTATGAACTCTGTGTCAGTAGCAGTGGGTACACCTGGAAATTAGGTCTTGGTTCCTAACTACAGTTCTTTACTAAAAACAACAAGGCTCCCTGAGAAAACACCCAGTTCTAGGTTTGGAGAAGGTGAAGCACAAGATGGACCCAAAATAGGTAGTACCAGAAATCAAATCAAGGGAGTGCTGAAAGACTAAAAAAGACACGTCTAAAGGACACAGGAGCAGTCCTGAAGGGGCTGTCAATGGCTACACTTGAGACAATTTGAGCATCCCAGAGAATAACATACATTAACATATATATCATGTAATAACATATAACACATTAATCATACATTACATATAATAATATAATAACGTGACAAATTGAACTTTTAAAAGTCCCTATGTCCATAGTGATACCAAAAAAAAAAAAAAAAAGGGCAGGAGGAAGGAGGAAAGCTCTTCTTTACAGAAGAATGCCAACTAATGTATATAGAAGAGATGATAAAATTACAAATTTACCGTTTTTCAACCACCAGTGCAGCAATTGATTCAGGTAGAGATCATCAGTAGTGGCTGTTAACTGGACTTATTATGGGGATCATTTCACAGTACATACATGTGTTGAGTCATTATGTTGTACACCTGAAACTAATAAAAGGTTATATGTCAATTATATCTCAATTTAAAAATAGAAGACTAAAAAAAGATTGTCAGTGGTAAACTGTTATTGGAGAACACAGTATTCATATATCTCAAAATATCACATCATAGATTGCTTATTAATTATGAAGAGAAAGGATATCTGTACAATGAATAAATTCATCAGATGCCACTCAACCAAGGGATTAAACTTAGCATCACCAATGCAGCAAATGACATTAGGTGTAGGTGCTGTGATACAGCAGGAAATGTGCAACATTGCTTATGTAGTATACTTGTCAAAGATATTTAACCTGCATCAAAATTTGAGGAACCAATATGAGAATCCAGATTGTTAAACATCCTTCAAGACTTACTGGCATGGGCTTTTGAAAAATGTCAATGTTATGAAAGTGTTTAAAGACTTGGGAGAGGGGGACTATTTGGGAATATAGGAGATAAAGAGACATGGAAGCTTAATGCAATTATAATCCTTGGTTTGATCCTGGATTGAAAAACATAACAAGAAAAGGGTATTACTACAACAATGGAGAAGATCTGAATATGGATTCTGTATGAGATAATATTATATCAGTGTTAACTTTACTAGTGTGATAACAGTAACGTGGAAAGATAGTAATTTTTCAGATACATGCTGAAGTACTCAGGGTTGAAATGTCATGATATCTGTAACTTACATCAGATGGTTCAGCAAATAAACAATTTCTTGTAGTTTTATAATTTTAGGTTTCACATTTTCATGTAAAGGCTCTATTGAGTTAATTTTCAGTATCCGCATAAGTTATGGATCAAAGTTAACCTCTTTGCATATGAATATAAAATTGTGCCAGCACTATTTATAGAAAAACTATATTTTCTGTTCTTAATTGCCTTTGCACCTTGGCCAAAAATAAAGGGACCATACATTGGGCACCTGGGTGACCCAGTTGGTTAAGTGGCTGACTCTTGATTTCGGCTCAAGTCGTGAGCTCAGAGTTCTGGGATCAAGCCCCGCATTGGGCTCCATGCTCATGAGGAGTCTGCTGGAAGATTCTCTCTCTCCTTTGGCCCCTCCCTCTCTCAAATAAATAAATAAATCTTTAAAATAAAATCAATGGACAATATGTGAGTGGGTCTAGCTCTGGCCTCCCTATTCTGTTCCATAGATCTATTTGTTTTCCTTGACTCTGATACCACAACATCTTGATCACTATGGCTTTATGATATGTCTTGAAATCAGATAGTGTAAGTTCTCTAACTTTGTCCTGCCTTTTCCAAGTGTTTTAAGTATTCTCAAGTCTTGTCATTTTCATATAAATTTTCAAGTCATCTTGTCAAGTTCTACAAAAAACCTGTGGGTATTCTGATTGGGAAAGCATTGAATCTATCAATTTGGAGAGAACTGACATGTTGACAATATTGAAACTTCTGATTCGTGAATGCAGTGTATTGCTCCATTTACTTAGTTCTTTTCAAGTTTCTCTCAGCAATATTTTGTAGTTTGCAGTATAGAAATATTAAACATCTTTTGTCAGGTTTATCCCTAACTATTTCATATTTTTGACACAATTATAAATAGCATTTTAAAATTTCTAATTGTTGCTGGCATATAGAAATATGATTGTATTTTGTGTATTGATCTTGTATCTTCCAAGCTTGCTAACCTCACTAATTAGTTCTAGTAGCTTTCTTGTAGCTTCCTTAGGATTTTCTACATAGACAATGTCATCCATGAATAAAGATATTATTATATTATTATATTATATTATGAGATATCTCTCATCCCAATTGGACACCATTTATTTCTTTTTCTTCCTTCTGTATTGGCTAGAACCTCTAGTATAATGTTCAGGAGAAGTGATAGAGCAGAGATCTTTGACTTATTCCTGATTTTGAAGGCAAAGCATTTAGTCTTTCACCATTAAGCATGATATTAGCTATAGGTTTCTTTGTCTGTGCTATGTATCAAGTTGAGAAAGTTTTCTTCTATTCTTAGTTTGCTGAGACTTTTTTTTTTTTCAAAAATCAGGACTGGCTATGGGGATTTGTCAAATGCTTTTTCCTTTGTCTATTGAGACGATCACCATCTTTTAGTTTCAGTCTGTTTTCTGTGCGTACTTTAAAGATGTTCAACACTAGCTTCTCGCTTGCATAACATCTGACAAAACTCTGTGTCGTCCTTACTTCTATAACTGTGTGTGAAACGTCATTCTCAGACTTCTAAGATTTCCCCTTTATCACTAGTTTTAAGTAATTTGATTATGATGTGCTTTAGGGTCATTTTCTTCATATTTCTTGTGCTTGAAATCCATTGCTTTTCTCAGAACTCTGGATTTATATTTTTTTACCAAGTCTGAAAATACTCCGGGCATTTGTTTTTCAAATATTTGATATTTCCCCCCACCCCACCTTTCCTTTCACGGCTCCGATTTCACACATATTTGGCTGCTTGAAGTTGTCCCATGGTTCAATAACACTTTCTTTCTCTCTTGTTCCTCCTCTTCTGTTTAATCTTCTCTGCTTCAATTTGGATAGTTTCTATTTCTGTGTCTCTACATTCACTTGTCTTTGCTTCCATGATGTCTCATCTGCTGTTAATCCCATCCAATGTATGTTTCATTTCGGACATGTTTGTTGTCAACTGTAGAAATTCAGTTTAATAAAATTAAACTTCAATTAATCTTTCATATCTTTTTTAATATGTTCGATATTATAATTTTTTGAACACATGGAATACACATATCTTAAGTTTTACTGTTCTTATTTAGTAATGCTAGGTCATTAGGGGTATGTTCTAATTGTTTAATTGGTTTTTTCCTCCTCATTGTGCATTTTATTTTTCTGATTCTTGGCATGCCTGGTCATTTTTTATTAGATGCCCAACATTATGAATTATATTATGATATGGGGGATATTTTTATATTCTTAAAAATATTATAAAACTTTGTTCTGAAATGTGGCCAAATTATCTGAAAGAAGTTTGATAACCCCTGGGCCTTGCTTTTAGGCTGTGTTTGGTGGGACCAGAACAATGTTTAACCTAGGGTTAGTTCTTCCCCACTGCTGAGGTAGGAACCTTCTCATTACTAACCTCAGCCTCATGAGTCATGAGGTTTTCCACTCTGGAGGATGGGAATGGCCGCTGTCCTGCCTCTGTATGAACCCTGGACAGCTTATTCTTAGCCTATAAAGTGATTTGTTCTGTAGTCTTAGGTAGTTTTTCTACTCCCGTGCTTGATCAGTTATGGACTGAAACCATGAAGGGGGCCCACTGTAGATCTCAGGTCTCTCTCTGGAATTTTCTCATCTCCTGTTCTCTATGATGAGCACTCTAGCCACATTGGCTTACCTGGACACCCAGCTCCATCTCCTCAAGTCAGGGAGACCACCGAGTCCTTCTCTCTGTGTCATGGGCTGGAAACCTTCTTCAGACAGTGAGCTAGGCAATCCTAGGGCTCACGTTGTTGGTTTTCCATCACTCAGAGACCATTGGCCTTCATTGCTGATTTCCAATCATCTTGAGATCTATTATTTCATGTATTTGTCCAGGTTTTTATTTTTGGTAAATCTAGTGCCTGATACTCCCATCTCGGCCAGAAGCAGAAGGCACACATTATTGTTTTATGTATCTTTAAATTTCCCCTGAGGCAACCTCCAGCTGATCTGCTTTCCTGGGCTTCTCTCCCACCTCACCATTACTGGTTTTGTTAGTGCTCTGATTACAAAGTTGAATATCTTTTTCTCCATTTCCCTTTCATTTGAACATGAAATTTTTTGGTATGCACTGTTTCTGAGGAATAAGTATATTGTGGTAGAGCAGTTATAACCTGCACAATTTAAGAACCTATGCTATGATTGGCATATTATTTTAAGCAAAAACAGAGAATACATAAAGACATATATTTACATACATTTTCAAAAGTGAAACTAAAATGGTCAGATCTTTAAGGGTAAGTTTCATTTTGTGTAAATCACTGTATTTTTGCCTTTCCCATGGTGCCCAGCACATTGCAAGACCGTTTGTTGGTATATAGGTAGTCGAGGAATATATTATTTTCATTCTTATGATTATGACTAGCTTTTATATATTAACTGTCTACTGTAAATTAGGTATTCTGCCAGGCATTTTATACAATATCTAATGCAGTCCTCACTGCTGCTCTATGATACAGAGATTTTGTCCCCCAGGGAAAGGGATTCAAGGAAGATTTATCTTGTTCAAGATCCCACAGCTAGAAACTGATACTATGGAGATTCTAAACCTGGGTCTGATTCCAAAGCCCAAGCTCATCGTACTGCTTTGTCCTCTGTGTCATGAAACATGACGAAGCTTAGTGGTTCTTTTCTCTAATAGGAGCTCTCTTATTTCCTTTTATTCTGTTAAAGAAGGGAATTTTTTAAAAAGCTGCTTTAGAACAAGACAGTCCAACGTGCAGCAGAATTGGTCAAAGAAGCATGCACTTTGAGTTTTCTGAATTTACTCATGGATCAGATTTGAGACCAGGGTGATTTCACATGACTTTATTATACCTGGAAACCAGGAAGAGATTATGTTCAATAAACACAATAAACTAAAAATAGGACAGAATCCCTGGTTCCTTTTAAAACAACCTTATGGTTTCTGCCATTAGAGATATACTTACCCCTCAAGCACCACCCCAGTTCTTTCAGTCGTGACAGGAAACGTTGTTCACTCAGAGACTATTTCCAGAGCTATGCAAGGGCTTCTCGCAGGAAGGGCCTCAACTCGATGAAAAATGGAGTTTTGATCTCAAATAGTTTTCTTAATAATGTTGTGGTATGGGCTGAGCAGGCATGTTCCCTGAAAGGGAGAGGATAAAATTATATTGACCTCACAATGGTGCATTTTACGGTCTCCCACATGTTGGTCCTCTGCAACCAGGAAGCTAGACTTCATGTAACTTGGGGGTTGGGCTTGAGCCTGTGGGGGCCATAAGCAGGGGCTGGTCAATGGAGGAAGTCAAGGAACATGAGCCCAGATTGTCCTCACCAGGGGTAAATAAGCCCAAATTCATGGACAGGGCCCAAAGTTTATCTGAATTGCCTTCCATTTCTGTCAAGGTTTCGCATCAGGTCACTGGTGCCTATCACTGTGGCAACGAGGGATTATTTTTATTAAGCATTTTGTGTTTGCCTAAGAGCTTGAAGTCATTAATCATTTAACTCTTGCTCCCCATGAGACTTTTGTGAAGTAAATGGGAAAGAAATAAAAACAATTCTTATTTCACAGATAGAGAAACTGAAGCATTTTTGTTTGCCACTATTACCCACTGAAAGAGTTAAAGCTATGCATTAGAACTTGGGAGAACCAGGCCAGGCGTCTGATGAGCTTTTTGTTTCACCACAGAAGTGAGGTTTTCCGTTTTTATACAAAATGAACTTGCATTTTTTTCATTTTGGAAGCAACATGATCGATACTGAGGTGTACTGAGGAAAAAAACAGACTTCACTTCCTTTCATATAGTATGAACATTTCACTGAGTTCCCCTCAAAAATTTTGGAATCCAAATATGCATTTAAGTTTAAGTAGTAAAGATTGTAAGGCATTGCTAATCTTGAGTTTTCTAATAAGAAAGAGAATATAAGTAAACACATTCAATGTAGTTGTGAATAGCCAATAGCAAGTTATAAAGGGACTTTGGGAGGATGGAATGGGGATTTTGCTGCCTGGAATGAATGTGGTGGGCTTCTTGGAGGAGGCGTGTTTTGAATTTTAATTAAAAAAGAAAGACTTCAGAGACTGTATGTCCTTCTACCCAGATGAGTTGAAATATCTTTCCTCTTCCTTTAATGAAGTATAAACACCATCAAAAACTTGTCAAATATCACAAGAAGGAGTTGACCAAGAGGTCCATAGGGCACATTTCATAGTAATGGAGAGGAAATGACGAAAAGTTTCTGGCAGTGAGATCTTTCAAATCTATTAACAATGAGGTAGTTCAAGGGGCAGATGGTTTAGGGTGGGAAGGAGAAGGGTGTCAGTGGAAGCGGTTTAAACTAGACTAGAGGAAGCTCAGAGAGATCACTTTAGGACTCAGCATGCCCTCTGGTGGGGGTAGGGAATACAGTTAGGGCCAGATTAATTTACTTCCTTTGGCATATGACAGACCCTGGATTCAAATCCATATAGAAACCATGACTAAATGTCTTGGGTTCCTCTTTTCTAAAATGATATCAACAAGGCCTACCTTATAAGTTGATGAGTGAAATTAAAAAAAAAAAAATGGTTGTGTTGGGGGGCCTGGGTGGCTCAGTGGTTTAAAGCCTCTGCCTTCGGCTCAGGTCATGATCTCAGGGTCCTGGGATCGAGCCCTCCATCGGGCTCTCTGCTCAGCAGGGAGCCTGCTTCCCCCTCCTCTCTCTGCCTGCCTCTCTGCCTACTTGTGATCTCTCTCCTCTCTGTCAAATAAATAAATAAAATCTTAAAAAAAAAAAAAAAATGGTCGTGTTAACATAGTGCATAGAACCAGAAGCAAATTTGGGTTATATTGGGTCTAAAGCTTATACAATATTGGAGGCCTTCTCTAAGAAAAAGAATATACAAGTCTGATTATAAAATTAGATAGTAAAGTGAATATTTACTTAGAATAAGAAAACAAATCACAACAAATCACTTTAAAAAAACACAACAAACTGACAAATATCACAAACGTCACAAAATCCAGGAAAACAACATGATGTTTTAATTTATTAGCTACCTGTTTTGTGTGTGTATATACATACATATCACAGATATATATATTTGCTATATATTCTGATGGCCTCTTCATTTGACAAAATTCTGTATAATATATGTGGAGAATGAGAACATAGTTTAACTTTCCTTCATATGATTGATCAAAATTTGTTTTTTTACTATTGATAGTTTAAAAAACTTTTTTCAGCATCACAACTTACTTGTAATGTCACACAAAATTTTATGATTGTTGTCAAATTTGAGAAAAGTTCTATCAAGGTTTTTTATGCAAGAGTTGCAAGATTTAGGTAAGTCTTTCATGGGTTAGCTTCTGACTCTGTACATTTCAATTCTTGTTTTTCCTTCTCTGTCCTCCTAATCTCGTGGCTGGGCAGTGTAGACTGCACTCATATCCCAGCATGATACACTCTGGGTCTCCAGCTCACTAAGTGAACAGATGATGATAAGAGTGTTGAAACCCATTCCTACAATCTGGGGGCTAGCATCAACTATAGACAACTATAAAACATCAACTATAGCATCAACTATAAAACAAAAGTGAACTACATAATACTTCCCACGCCACTCAAGCTAAATGTATCTTCAACTCAACTACAAAGCCAACCTACACAAAGGGAGATGTGGCAGATGGGAAGCCAGTCACCAATTAATGAATTAGTGTTAAGTACTTTAATTTTGTAAACTTTACAAAAACATATAACGATGCGCACACATCGATAGAGCTCCTATCAGGGCCTTGGAGGGGTCTCGTGCCATTAGCTTCATGGTCAACCACCTCTACATGCCATACGAGTGTGCTGAACAATTCTGTCCCCCATACTGGCAAGTATTACTCAAAATGAGCAAGATGGTGGTAGGGATTTGAGGCTACAAAATCAGGAGACTCTGGAAGGCAACAATTTGTCTTGTTGAGAGAGATGAGCTATGTCTCCTTCAGCAGTGGTGAGTCTAAATTAAACTGAGTCTTGAGTATGTGATGGTGAAATGTCAGAAGGAAACTCTGTTCTTCCCCTATTGTGCTATGTGCCCCACCTCCCAACATCAGCTGGTTACATTTGAGTTCACAACTCCCCTTTGTAATCGCTGTGATTTACCTGACTCTGAACTCTTTCATCTTCCAGAAAATCCCTTCTTGAAGCACCATGATCTACCTAGAGCACTGTGATAGCTGGAGGTGGTAGAGGTCAGCTAGTAAGTTTGTCAAACCTGCCTCAAGGCCACTCCAAGTGGTCCTGGGCTGAGAAACTTTTGAGGTCGGTGCAAGCAGCAGTGGAGAAATGGGGGCCTAGAGGTATGGTGGTCATTCCAGAAATGTAACCCCTCAGAAACGTGCTACCCAGCCTCTTATAAGAAGGGTAAAACAAATAAAGCTGCTGCCTATTTGGAACATACGCTGGCTCCTTCCACATCTGCAGGACATTTAGCTTCTTGCATCTGGTAATGTTTGTGCAAATATAACTCCATATTCACTAATAATTCCTGGGGCTAAAGGCCCCCCCTCGGGTAACCTTGTTAATATTCTCTCAAGGCCTGGTGTGAACACCTCATAGCATTTTGATTAGAATTCAATCTTGTGTTTTTTTCCCTCTGTCTCTTTCTCCCGCTCTCCTCTCATGCTTTTCTGGCCCCCGGTTTCCTGGCCACCCACATCAGGAGACATTCTCCCTCCCTTCCACTCTCCATTCTCAGTTTCAAGGAATTTCCTTGTGTCAAAGGCAAAGTGTGATTGACATATTTTTCCCCTCTTAAGAGCAGTCATCTCAGTGTTTGATTTAACCATCTCCTTATGGGGCTCGTACAATTATTACCTGGGTGAAAAAGAGACCTCCTGCTCACCCTCACGCTCATACCCACGTAGCTCAGTATTTTTGTAGACTTTTAAATTGCTGCTCTCCTTCCTCTTTTTTCTACCCTTTTCTTTCTTTTTTGGTTGGCACTTGCAAATGATTCCCTGGTGTGTTGTACCCTGAGCCTTAAAGGATTTTAGTTATCTGCAAACAGGTAGACCAGCTGCCTCCTGCCGGTGCCCTCTGCCTGCCAAGAAAAGCATTTGCTGCTCTTTAGATCTGGGAGAAAGAATGGATACAGAATGAGCTGTCTAGTTTTGAATTCACCAACTTTAGGCAGGCTGTGTTCCTTTGGTTCCTTAGTCTTCCAGCTTATTTGTCCCTCAGGAGAAGAAAATAGAAAACAAAAACAAAAGCAAATTAGCCATAGCATGAAGAATTGTATTTAAATCCAAGAGGAATTTCTTGGCAGGGTAGTTCTTCATGTTGGAGTGATTCTGGAATGCAGGCTCCGTCTCTCAGACTGCCTTATCATTGAATTCCTATGGGTTCTAAGGGTTTCAGCCTGAAGGGGATGAACTAGATGACCTTGGAAGGTCACTTACAGCTTTTCAATTCAACGGCAATCCCCGTCTTTTCTGTGAAGGGCTACACTTCTCATAGTATTGGAGCAGACTCTGTCTTAAGGGGATTGCTCATGCCTCTCTAGAGTAGCCTGAATCATATCTCCTACCCCTGATTATGATAAGCTGCCTACTCAGAGCTCCCAACTGCTGGCAGCTCTGCTATCACGCAATAATTGCATTCTTAAGTAACCTCTTTGCCCCAATCCCATGGTTTCAGAAGGAGACCAAGTGCTAGAAGGTAGAGCCTTGGATTGGCAGTAACAAAGTCGATTTTTTTTTTTTCCTGCAGGAATTTCAGCAGTAAATGTAGTTTGTTTGTTTGTTTCCCAATTACTTTTATTTTATTTTTTCAGTGTTCCAAGATTCATTGTTCATGTACCACACCTAGCAGTAAAGATAGTTTTAATAAAAAGCTATCTATAGGGGCACTTGGGTGGCTCAGTGGGTTAAAGCCTCTGCCTTCGGCTCAGGTCATGATCTCAGGGTCCTGGGATCGAGCCCTGCATCGGGCTCTCTGCTCAGCAGGGAGCCTGCTTCCCCCTCTCTCTCTGTCTGCCTCTCTGCCTACTTGTGATCTCTCTCTCTCTCTGTCAAATAAATAAATAAAATCTTAAAAAAAAAAGCTATCTATTTATAGCTATACTACCTTAACTCATTGTGCAAAGCATTCAGTGTGACATTTCACTTTTAATCAGGAGTAATGACCTGTGTATAGCAATTACTAAAAGCACTCTTATTAACATAGCGTGACATATATACTTGCTAGTCGTAATTATCATCTGTGTTATGATAAACAAAGCATAATGCCAACCAAGCAAAGCAGGCATATGTTCTTATGTCGAGAGTAGCAGCAGTATGTGTACTATGCATCGTGCTTTGATTGACATTATATCTCATTGCTTTAGGAAAACTTGGCTGTAGAGGAAATGCCAGTACTCCCCATTATGTAAACACTCATAAAAATCCATGTCAGTCCATGGTCCTCCCAGACCAGTATCTGAGTCTGAAAGTAGAATGATGGGATTGTATGTGAAAAGTCATGATTACCCTAAAAACCACTGGCTCAAAAGGTTAGGATGGACTTTATGACATTCGTAGGTTATAATCCCCTATTAGAGTCCCAGGAGCCACTCACTGAAGTCAGGACCCACAAGAACTCATGTGGTCCATAATGTCTCTCAATCTTTTCTGTACCCAATTTATATTTTCATCCTGTATGGAAGGAGTGGTACTTCCTTTTATGTGTTGTATATCTGCTTCTTTCAGACTCAAATTTCACCAAGTCTGGTATTCCCATATTTGGTTAAAGAATCTATAGTTCTCCGTTTCTTTATCCTCCATGACTTGGAAAACTTTAATCAGATTTTTACTGCACTCTCCACCCATCCACTTATTCCCTCCACCACTACTTTCATCTTTCCAGATGGATAAATAGAAGTTTTCAAAGCTTGTCCTCATGCAGAATCCCTTCCTCTCTTCCTAAATGTTGTAGTTGATGATGTCCAGAAAATTCTTTCATACCTAAATCATGGTGACTGGCATGACATGGTATGTTGTTTAGGCTGGGATTTTTTTTAAAGATTTATTTATTTTAGAGAGAGAAAGAGAGAGGGAGAGAGTGAGCAGAGAGAGGGGCAGAGGGAGAAGAGAGAGAGAATCCTTAAGTAGGCTCACTGCTGAGCACGGAGCCTGACTCGATCCCAGGACCCTAAGATCATGCTGTGAGCCGAAACCAAGAGTTGAACACTTAACTGACTGAGCCACCCAGGCACCCCGGGATTTTTTTTTTTTTTTTTTTTTTTTTTCAGAAGAGAAGATATAATACATCCACATTCTGTCATTCAGTTTTTCTGCAATTTTTCCGTGTTTAAGGTAATGAGATCAACTTTATTAGATAATCACCATTAATAAGTTTAATACTAATGTCAGAAATTTCTAATTTTTTGAGTAGTGGGAATAATTTTTCAAATGAAAAGTTATATGCGTGGAGCACTGGGTGTGGTGCATGAACAATGAATCTTGGAACACTGAAAAAATAAGATAAAAATTTAATAAAAAAAGAAAAAAGTTATATGGAATGCAAAAATATGAATTTGTTATAAGCTATGTGATATTTGAGGACCAAAGCCTAGCACTTTTGTCCTCCCTCTGGTCTGTGAGGTTCTCCACAAAACTAGAGAGTTCCTCGAAACATGTTTTGAAAATCACCAAGCTTACCAGAGTGAGCATCAACCATTGTTTACTTTAAAAGGCTGGAATTTAATCTAAAATGCAGGCAGCCACATTTTCTTAACCAATTCTTTCTTCACAGAACATATGGTTTTGAAATGCATCCTTTATTTCGGGTCATGCAAATGTCCTTCGGACTCACCTGTCCGTGGTTGTAAACAAGGTCACATATGTAGTTAGGCACGAAGTTTACCCTCGCCTGCACAACAGCAGTCCCAGCCTGCTTCTGAGGAGTTCCTACCCTCTCACATTTCTCAGGGAGGCTCTAAAGGGGGTCTCACTTGTGTCCCCCTCGTCAGCAAGTACCACTTTGATCCAGGGTCTCTGAGTGTAAAGGGGTTCCATTGCTCCAGAAAGCTCCGTGTGGTTCTGCACAGCCAGGGCTGTCTCGGGTCACTGCAGTGATCAACACCACAGCCTCTGGGTGCCGATCTCCCCTCTGCCCTTTCTTGAAGGCCTCACAGCACAGCCAAGAACAGATTGTAGCACTTAATGTCACTTTTGGTATAGACCCAGATAGAAGGAAAGGGGAACACACACCAAAATCATCCTTCAGCTGGCAGCTAGCCATCTGTATGCAGTCCTCTACAGGCCACACTCCTGCCCTGATACTTCAGAAAAACTTTCCACCCCATATCCATTCTCTCCTTGTTTTGTTACAGAAAAGCAGTTTTATTTGAGATGGTGATGAACCATGCTAAAAGGATGTCTTTCCCAGTCGTCCTTGCAGCTAGGTATGGTCAGAAGCCTGAGTTCTGGCTAAGCCAATCGAAGTGAGCTTCTGGGAAATCTCCTTGCAGGGGCTAGTAAAACTGGGAGATGCTTCCCTTTTCCCTTCCTGCTGCCTGAAATGTGTGTGTGATGACATGCATTATGGCAACCATGTTGGAACATGAGGCAGTCTTGAGCCTGGAAGGCAAATGCTGAGGATGGTAGAGCAGAAGGATGGTGGAGTCACTGACTACTTGGGGAAGTCACCACAGTATCCTTGGAAGAATCATTTCTGCACTTCTTTGTGTGTGTTTGGGTGTTCTGAAATCTGTAGGCAAACCTAATCATGGCACAGCAGCCATGAGTCTGGTTTCTTCCCTTGCTATTGGGCGTGCTCGACTCCCAACCTGGTTGCATACGACAGAGTGCAGCTCCTATGCATTATGTGGGAAAGCCCTTTAGCATGGCTAGCCTCCCCAGAGCCTCTTCCCAAGAGAACCAGAGCCCAGAAACAAGTCATTCTCTCCTTACCCACAGTCTAGGACCCAACTGGCAATTTTTCATCTCTTCACCCAGAAGACATTTTAGGATAGTTGAGAATTATACTTATTATTCCTTCAGACCCTCTTATTCTGCCCACAGGGGTGTGGCCTCACCTGCTGCTGCCAACAGTAAGCACATCGGGCCCAGTTTCAGCCACAGCTCAGTTCCTTCGTCCGATAAATGGAGAAAACTTTAAATAAACATAAACCACAAATGGTTTTAAAATATACTCTTAGGTATTAGTTTTGGAATCCCTACCAGAGTGCTTCTTAAATTTTATTTTTGGCTCATCTTGGTTTTGACTCACCTTGCCCGTATGTGCATCTTCTTAGATACAGAGGAACACATGGATATTAACCCAGAAACACACACACACATACTGTTGCCTTTACACATACATGCACACAGAGATTTTTATATAGACTACCATATTGCTGTGTGTATCCATTAGTGTATATCCTGGCACACTGATACACAATTTCAAGGGAATTTGGATTGAGGTTTAGTTAATAGGAAATATATGGGATGGTCTAAATATAGCAGCTAAAAAGACCAGGGAGGCAGATTCAAAATGAGCAAAGTAACCTCCATGGTACTCATTTTTTTAATTAATTAATTTATTTATTTATTTTTATTAACGCATAATGTATTATTTGCCCCAGGGTACATGTCTGTGAATCATCAGGCTTACACATTTCACATTTTTAATGGCATTGCAGTAATGTAAATTTCCTATGCGCTCCAGGGATAAGCCTAATGAGAGACTGATCAGAGAGATGGGCCTGATGGACAGCCCAGTACTGTTGCTGAGCTGGTCTGTGTCAACCTGGTCATCTCAACAATCTTCTTGATAGTAGAACCATCACGAGCTATCATGAACTCCTTGATAGTAGCAGGGAAGGGCAGTCTTGTTTTCGAGCCTCATCATAGGCACCCAGCAAGATTTTGAAATATGAATAAGTGATTCATATTCTCTGCACAGACCCCTACCCTTGCAAGACTGACCTTCATTGGGTATGCTTATGGAAGGGAGAGAAGGCAAGTGAAGTGGCCACTTGGATCCAGGAGACGGCAGAGGGAAAGGGAGCTAAAGTCAAGCCTCCATGCTGACATCTAACCCCCAGCCGGGGAGCCGATGTGGGCTTTACACCCTGCAAAGGTAAAGATTTTCTAGAATGTTGTGCAAGGAACAAGACATCCACTGCTTTTCTGGAGAGGCTCCTCTGGAGATAGAGACAGACAGAAAGACCGAGCCACTTTATTTTTCTTTTCATGTTTTCGTTTTTTCCCTCTTTATGTCCATGAATGTTCTTCTCCTGTCCTGGTGTTTGAATCCTTCTATGTGCTAACCGCAGCCCGGCCCTGCTGTCACTTAGCCAAATTACACACATTTCGGTCTTTTCATCTTTCTTTATGAACAGCCTCTCCAGTCTATTTAATCATGTTGGCAGTTCTTTTCTGAATTCCACCCAATTTAAAAATAAGCTAAATTCTCCACCCCTGTGGATTGAAAAGCAGGCGATTGCGAACCCATGCAGAGTTCCAGCCTTGGTTTGAGGCATGTAGAGGAAAGATATCCCCCTGTCTGAAACTCTCTATTCCGCAGCTTGGAAAGGGCCGGGGGAGGTGGGGAGAGGGGCAGGAAACTTGGCTGGTCCGAGCTGGAGACCAGGGTGACCATGCTGGGGTTTGTTTTCAAATCAGGTGTTGGTCCAATGTGGTTTAGAATCCAAAATGTACAAAAATATATGTTCAAGGAACAGAAAGTATTGCTTCTGTGTTTGCCACCCAGTCACCCAACCCTGGGGAAGCACCTGGGGGAAGCACCCGAAGTTACTTGTCTCCATATCATTCCAGAGAGGTTTCACGCACGTGCGACCAAATATGTATTTATGTGTGCCTGTGTATCGCCCCACCGCCATTTTTATACCAATGGTGACATACTATATTCATTGCTCTCCCCTTTGCTCTTTCTCTTAGCAATATCTATTGCAGATCTGGAGGTTGGTCCATATTCACACATAAATAGCTCCTTTAGTACTTTGTATGGCTATATAGTATCTATACCATAAATGTGCAATAATTCTGTGGTCCACAATTAATAGGCATTTATATTCTTTCTGACTTTTTATAGTCGCTATCAACAAACATCTAGGGATCTTAGCAGTTTTTTATTCCTGGCAATGCCTCTCTGAATAACTTACACATTTTGTACATGTGTGAGTAGGTATGTAGGGTAAAATTCCTGGGTTGAAAGGTGTGTGCATCAGGTTGTCTAGTTCAAACCTGACTGATTCGTCAACTTATCCACCCATCACTAACATATGAGAATATGTGTTTCCCCATACCCACACACATACACAATTTTTTAGAACTTTGACTATCTGATGGGGGTGAAAAGTAAGTCATCTTTGTGTATTTCTGTTATTACAACTAAGATTGGTTTCTTTTCACAAACTTAAGAGCCACTCGCCTTTTCAATGGACAGTCCATTTCCTTTCTTTACAACTCTATTGAGTTGTTGTCTTCTATTGATTTAGAGAGGCTCTTTCTATATTAGGGAGATTTGCTCCTTGTGATTTAAGTTGGAAATATATTCTCCTATTTGTCATTCTTTTCTATTTACCTAGGTAAACATATTCACCTTTTATTTCATAATTCCTGGGTTTTGGTTTTGTGATATACTTAGAAAAGTTTTTTCCACTTTGAGATTGCTTTTTTAAAATTCCATGGTTTCTTCTAGTATACATATAAACGACAGGTAAATCAAACTTTATGTTTTTCCAGATGGCTACCCAGTTGTCCCAATATCATTTGTTGAATAATCTGTCTTTATCCATAGATTTGAAATGTTACCTTTAACATATATCAAATCTCCATTGCATTTGTGCCTCTTTTTGATTCCTAGTTTGTTTCAGTCCTCTTTCGTGCCAATATTGCATTATTTTAATTATCTGTAGCTTCAAAAATTGTTTTATTGTTTAAAAAAAAAGACTAGAAGTCCACCTAACGAACATTTAGTTATTGACTTCTGAGTGGTGGAATTAGCAAACACATGTCTTGCTTCTTCTTTACTATGTTACAGATTGTATAATAAACTGGCTTTTATAAACTAACTGGCTTTAGTTTATAAAATAATGCACCAAAAAATAAAATAAAATAAAAATTGTTTAATAAAAATAATTCCCCTTTATTACTCTTGTCTTTCAGAATTTTCCCATTTTCCTTGTTGTTTTCTTTCATATGAATTTTAGAATCAGGTTGTCTAGTTCAAAAAAATCATTTTGGCATTTAAAAAATCAGGGCATGTGAGATTTATAGATTTAGGGTAAGTAGGCATCTTTATGATATTGCTTGCTTTTCCCCAAGAATATGATATGCTTTTTTATTTGTCATCTGTGTTTGTGCATGTGTGTGCTCATTTTAAAGTTTTATTTAAATGCTTATTTAAAAATTATATTTAAACTTGCATAAATTATGCCCATTTCTTGGTAATTTTTTCCATTGCTATTATAAACTGAGATCTTCCATCATCTAACCAATTGTGTGTGTGCTTTTACTTTCTGCTGATTGAAAAAATTTGCAATCATCAGGCATATTCCCGAATTCTCTTCTGCTTTGTTCTTCTGTTCTTTTTCTCTTAAAGGTTCTTTCAGGCCAGAGTTTCTCAACCCTGTTCTATTGGCATTTTGGTCCAGATAATTCCTTATTGTTGGGGAGCTGGGGGTGGGGAGGGAGGTATTATCCTGCGCATTGAAGGTTGTTTAGCAGTCTTCCTCATCTCTACTGGTGGTGTTTGGTGGATTGCCTCTGATTAAGCACCATTGTTCTAGTCCTTAATCTAGGGAAGGTCTCCATTATTCCCACCCACTCCCAGCCCACTGCTCTATTGGCACTGTTGGGTCTAATCACGAGAGTGGAAACAGCTATTATGAGACCAAAACCGTCTAGAAATAGCCATAGAAGTGATGGTTATTCATAGTTTATGGCCAAACTACATGTGGAAGTCAGTTATAGGCACAAATCTCAAGAATTAAAAATTAAATTTAATTGAGAATTAAAAATCTCAAGAATTTAAAAGTTAAAAGTAACACAAAGAGGGAGACAGAATCTATGCTTCCGTATCACACAGCTTTGATCTCAAGTGCATGGTGTTTGGTACGTTCTCTAGCTGGCTTGTTTGTTTGTTTGAAGATTTTATTTATCCATTCATGAGAGACAGAGAAAGAGAGGCAGAGACAGAGGGGAAGCAGGCTCCCCATGGAGCAGGGAGTCCGATGCGGGACTAGATCCCAGGACCCCAGGACCCCGACCCCAGCCGAAGGCAGACGCTCAACCGGCTGAGCCACCCAGGTGCCCTTTCTAGCTGTTTAATGTGTGGCCACTGTCATCTCAGTTGGCGTGGACCATAGCATCTCAGGCTTGAAGGGGTATCATCATGTTCCTTAAGGCATGACTTTATGTCACCCCTTCAACACTCTCCACTATGCCTTACCCCTTCTGTATTTTCTACGGTGCTGGGTACATGGCAGGTGTTCAGTGAAGTTGACATTTTGCTAATCTATTATTTCAGCCTGACATACTTTGGGCTTTTCAGGGAAAACAAAGTGGTATAGTAAGAAACATTTAATGTTGGAAATTAAAAAGATCTGCTTTCAAATCCTAGCTAAGAGCCATTAGATTATTAGCCATATATACAAATTACTTAACCTGTGTGAATGTCACCTCAAAACAATTATAAATACACTAGCACTGTAGGGTTGCTGGGGACATTGGATCAGATCACATATACAACGCCCAAGAGCAGAGCAAGAGCACAATAAATACATTTTTAATCCTCATTTAAAACTCAGGCAATTGATATGTGGTCACTGTTACCATCTTCATTATTATTATGTGAATACAAGTTCTATTTCTGGAGAATTAAGACTAAAACAATCTAGGGGCGCCTGGGTGGCTCAGTGGGTTAAAGCCACTGCCTTCGGCTCAGGTCATGATCTCAGGGTCCTGGGATCGAGCCCCGCATCGGGCTCTCTGCTCAGCGGGGAGCCTGCTTTCCCCTCTCCCTCTGCTTGCCTCTCTGCCTACTTGTGATCTCTCTCTGTGTCAAATAAATAAATAAAATCTTAAAAAAAAAAAAGACTAAAAGAATCTAAATTTTCTATTAAAAATGTCAAAGTATACATTGAAATATTGGGAAACTGGTTCAATACTATTGAAGGTCAGATATTCCTGTAAGCAACATTCCTATCATTTCTTGCTTATTGGAGATACAATTTTTTTTTTTTTTAACTGTAGCACCTTACATTCCCGGGTAGTCTCATATCCAAATACTAACCGGGTCTGACCCTGCAGAGCTTCTAAGCTTGGGTGTATTGGGGGGTGGTATGGCCATAGACCTGGAGGTAGTTTCTTTGAGAATCTAAACAGTCTGGGCCTTATGGTTAAATCAGTCAGCTTTATGGATGTTCTGTGGAGTTCAGTGTTGGCTACAGAACAGTATATGATACAAAGGGGAAAACTTTGTTCTTAATTATGTTTTCTATGAAGCGAAGCAGAGTTTAACAATAGCATTGTTTAGCTGAGCTTGCCTCATCTTTTGTTAAAGCCTTTTTCAAGTTTTGGAAAGTCATACCCATGTAGAAACAAACAAATAGGGGCGCCTGGGTGGCTCAGTGGGTTAAAGCCTCTGCCTTCGGCTCAGGTCATGATCTCAGGGTCCTGGGATCGAGCCCCCCATCCCCCTCTCTCTCTGCCTGCCTCTCTGCCTACTTGTGATCTCTCTTTCTCTGTCAAATAAATAAATAAATAAATAAATAAAATCTTTAAAAAAAAAAGAAAGAAACATAGAACTTAAATGTACTATATACAAAGAAGCAAATAATGGGTAACCTCTGTGCAGATTAAGAAATAGTACATTACCAGACCTCAGAACCGTTCTTGTTTCTCTTTATGGTTTTACCACCTATGAATAGGTCCCTTATAAATATAGTTTATGATTTTTTCTGTCCTATTTTAAAGTTTACATAAATGTAATCATTCTTTTGTGTCTGACTTCTTCAGGTTTGTCTGTATATTTTTTTTGCTGTATAATATTCCATTCTATGAAGGTAACATAATTTGTTCACCCATTCTACTGTTAATGGACAGGTGAGTTATTGTAACCTTGGGGCAAATATGAGCCATGTTGCTATGAGCATTCTTGTACATGTATTGTAGTCGACAAGTACAGGAGTTGCTCGAGCTTAGGTACCCAGAAGTAGAATTCTGGGCCATGGGGTATGTATTCAAATTTAACAACAATTTTCAAAAGAGGTTGCACTAATCTGTATTCTCACTAACTGAGAATTCCAGAGGCTCCACACTCTTGCTACACCTGACATTACTGAACTTAATCAATTCTTTCTTTTTTTTTAAGATTTTATTTATTTATTTGACAGAGAGAGAGATCACAAGTAGGCAGAGAGGCAGGCAGAGAGGCAGGCAGAGAGAGAGGGGCACGCAGGCTCCCCGCTGAGCAGAGAGCCCGACGTGGGGCTTGATTCCAGGACCCTGAGATCATGACTTGAGCTGAAGGCAGTGGCTTTAACCCATTGAGCCACCTAGGCACCTCTGAACTTAATCAATTCTATGAATCTGGTGAGCCTGGGGTGAAATTTCATTGTAGTTTTAATTTGCATTTCCTTAAGGCTGAGAGCCTGAGAATATGCTAATTGGCCAATTAAAAATGTCCTCTTTTGTGAATTGTGTCTTTAAGTCTTTTGGCTCTATCCCTGCTAGACTTGATTTTGTTTGTTTTTTACTTAGATATTTGTATGAATTCCTTTTATATTCTGGATACTCTTCATTTGTCAGATGTGTGGCAAATATATCCTCAAAATCTGTGATTTGTTCTTTCCATTTCTTTGTGGTTTTTATTGATGAACATAGTACTTAAGTTAAATGTAGTCAATTTATTGATCTTTTCCTTTTATGATTAGTGTTTTTATGTCATGTTTAATAAATAATTCTCATGAAGATCAGGAAGATATTCTCCTATACTATTTTGTAAAGGCTTAAATAATTTGCCTTTTATATTCAGGTTTATAAATTGACTTTTGGTATTATTTGAGGGAGTGATCCAGTTTCATTTTCCTCTCTCTTCCCCACCATATGCATATTGAATTGCCCTAGCACCATTTATGAAAAGACTATACTTTCCCCACTGACCTGCAGTTCCGCTTCTGTCACATGTCAAATTCCTATATATAAATGATATTTTTGGAGCTCTCTAAAAGAATTGTTGTGTATTGATTTTGTATCCAGCACCTTTTTAAAATTCTTATTAAATACCGTTACCTGCAGATAATTTTGTTTTTTCTACATATATAATCATGTCATCTTCCAATAATAAATTTTGGTTTCTTGTTTTTTTACCAAGTATCCTTTTACTTATTATTTCTGTTTCCTGCCTTATTGTACTGGTTAAGATGTCTGATGTAATGTTAAAGAAAGTGGAAGATAGAAATTGTTGGACATTTTTCTTGTTTCTTACCTCAAAGAAGATTTTAATTTATACATAATTAAAATAATTTCACCATTATGTGTGATGTTGATGTATATTTCTTTGTCACATTAAAGATTTCCTTTTTATGATGAGTGGATGTTGAATGTTGTCAAATAGCTTTTCTGCATCTATTGAGATAACTCACAGAACAAAATGTATGTGCCTGGTACTAAGAACATAAGACAAAATAAGATATGGTATCTAGCATCATTGAGCCCAGAGTTTAGTGGGGAGATGAGCATGTTGACAAGTAATTTAAATGAACTGTAACAAATGTTACAATAGATAGATGTATACAATGTCAGGTTGATACAAAAGTAGGAAATGACTAAAAACGAATCAGAAGAAGGCTTCATAGAGAAGATGCCATTTGATCTGATTTTAAAATATTATCAGGAATTTTCCAGCCATAAAAAGAATGGAAGCAATTCGCGGCAGAGGAAATAACATGTGTAAAAACATGAGGATGTGTGCTTGGTGGCAGGGATGTAGTTCTAAGAACCTGCAGCCTACTTTACAGGGACTGATAGGAGGTGAGGCTGGAAAGGTATGTAGGAGCAAATCACTAAATTCCTTAAATGATAAGCTACAGAGGTTGGAGTTTTGATGTCATTGTTGGCAATAAAGAGCCATCAAGAGGCTTTAAATATGGAAGTAAAAGGACAGATTTTTGCTTTAAAATACTTTAGTATCAGTGTGAAGAAGTATATCTTGGAAGTGAGACAGACTGAAAGCAGGAAGATAATTATGATGTTACTGTCATGTTATATATAGACAGAAAATCTGAACTGAGGCAAGTGGATTAAGAAGGAAGGGGATGATATTTTAAAAAATGACTGTGATTTCTATTTGAGTGACCTAGTAGATAATAAATACAAGGATAAGGAAAACTAAACATTCACACTAGGGGAAGCCAGCTTCTGTGCCATGAGGATACCCAGTCAGCCTACAGAGAAGAAACTGAGGTCTCCCGTCAGTAGACAACAAGGAACAAGATCTAGCAACAACTCTCTGAATGAACTTGAAGCAGATCCCCCTCAAGAGAGGCCTATAGAGACTGTGGCCCCTACTGACAGCTTGCCTGCAACCTCATGAGATCTGGAACCTCTCCTTATAGGCCACTCTGCATCCTTGACCCAGAGAAGTCCTGAGATAGTAGGTATTTGTCATTCATTTTAAACTGCTCAATTTGGGGGTAATCTGCAGTATAGCAATATGTAATTATACAATATATTTTCTCATTTTCCCAAATGAAAAAAAATTGTTCATTTTTTTTTCCTACTGATTTTAAGAATCTTTGTAATTTTAGGGGCACGTGGGTAGCTCAGTTGGTTAAGCTTCTGCCTTTGGCTCAGGTCATGCTCTCAGGTCCCGGGATTGAGCCCCGTACCTGCTTCTGCCTCTCCTCCCTACTCGTGCTCTCTCTCTCTCTCTCTCTCTCTCAAATAAATAAATAAAATCTTTTAAAAAAAAAAGAATCTTTGTAATTTTAGAAGGTTAGCTTTAACTCTCAAATATACTGCTCATATTTTCAACCCACTTTGTTATGTGTCTTTTAAAACTTTTGTTCAGGTTTTATTTCAAGCAACTTTTAATTTTCATGTCACATGGGGCAGTCTTTTTTCCTCTTCGGCTCTTCTGTTTTATTTAATGTGTTAAAATACATGCATAATTTCAAAATTATATTTTAAGAAATCAAGCATACTTACTTCTATTGTTATGTCTTTCAGTTCACTAAGAATTTCTTCTGCAGCGTCTAATCTGCTGTCATTTCCATTCAATGTATTTTTCACTTCAGACATTATGATTTTCACCCCTAGGAATTTGAGCTGGGCCTTTTTTATAATTTTCACATCTAAACTTGGAACATTTAATCTTTTCTTTAGCTTCTTGAATGTGTGGCTTATATTTATAATAAATGATTTAATGTCCTTATATACTAATTCTATTGTCTTAGTCATTTCTGGATCTGTTTCTATGTACTGACTTTTCTTCTCATTATAGGGCATGTTTTCCTGCTTCATTGCATGCCTGGTAAATTTTTTTATTGGATGCCAGACATTGTAAATTTCACCTTGCTGGATGCTGATTATTTTGAAATATTCCAGTGACTATTCTTGAGTTTTATTCTAGGACACAGTTAAGTTGTTTGGAAAATACTGATCCACTTAGAGCTTGTTGTTAAGCTTTGTTAGGTACGACCAGAGCAACGTTCAGCTTAGAGCTAATTTTTCTTCATTAATAAGGCAAACTCTTCTGAGTACTTTACTAATGCCCTGTGAGTTTTGAGGTTTTTCACTGTGGTTGTTGGCAACAGGAATCGTTTCCAGCCCTTTATGAGGCATTGTTCTCTCTAGACTTTTCACATGGTTGCTTCCCCAGTATCTGCGGCTTCTACTAGTTTACCCACACACATTTACTGAGCAGTACTGAACTGCATACTGCAAAGGGATCCTCTGAAGACCTCCGAGCTCTTTCCCTATGTGCAGCTCTTTTCTCTCTAGCAGCTTCAGTGGCCTTGGTCTTTCTGGACTCCCAGCTCCATCTCTTCAGTTTAGAAAGATCATTGGACTATACCTGGTTTTCCCTTCCTTATAGTGCAGGCTTGAAACTCTCTCTAGGCATGGAGCTGGGCAATCCTGGGACTCATGTCATCTGTTTCCATCTTTCAGGGACTACTGTCCTTTGTTGCCTGATGTTCAATGTTTTAAAATCAAGTTGCTTCTATGTGTCTTATTTTTTCAGTTATTTCAAGGTGTAAGGTAAGATTGCTGTTATTCCTTATGTTCTTCTAAATCTTATCTTTTATATATTTATATCTTTAATCCATCTGGAATTTATTTTTGATGAGAGAAATATAGTTTTAATATTTTTTCCAATGGTTAGCCAGTTACCCAACATCATATTTTGAATTCTTCCCTTCTCTTCTCACCCAGTTTGAAATGTCACCTTTATCATAAGCCAAAATTTCATAAATATTTGAGTCCACTCTTTATTCCATCCCTTTGGTTTTTCCTTTTTTATTAAGTAGCAAACTTTTATTTACTGACGTTTCAAGATATATTGCATTCTCTAGTAGAGTTAATTATCTCTCATTTCTTTTTATTTTCAAGATTTCTTTGAATATCCACACATATTTTCCTGCATTTTAACATTTCTAAAATATTTTAATATCATTTTCGATTTCCTTCTCATATATCATGGATGTTATTTATTGAGATTGCATTAAATTTGTAGGACACGGACAAATTTGAAGGTCCAAAGAGAAGAATTGGGAGAGTTCTAGCTCAATGACTTCCATTTTCATGGTAAAGAAAGAGGCAAAGACAAGCTGGGAATGAGTAGGTTAGGATGAGACACAGACTAATGGAAAATGACAAAAGTTTGAGTGAATCATATATGCTATAATGAGTGGGGCCATGTAAGGAAAGCTCTAGTAGGTATGGAAAACATTCATTGAATATCACAGCACTAGAAATAAAGAGTCATCAATGGGTATTTGTACATCCATGTTTCCTTTCTCTGAAAATACAAAACATGCCACTAAGGAGTCCTGGAATCAGTATTTGTTATTACCAAACCATGGCACTCCAAACAAATCTCCAGTCATCTGATTTTTTTTGTTTGAAAATGCATGTCCCTCTAGTTCACTGCCATATCACCAATGCCTAACATCCTGTCTTTCCAGACTTGACACAGAATAAATACTAGGGGGTGAGTTAGTTAACTTCTGAATGGCTTCCTCTGACTTCTGCTTAAGGTGCTATGTTGCTATCTTTGCCTGTGTGCCTTCAGATTCGAGGTAGTCTTTATCCAGCCAAAAATTGGAATGGCCAGTTCTCCAATTTCCTGGAAATGGGGAACTTATGGTGGATTTCTTCTGTTTACAAACTGGCACATATCTTAAACTGTGTTTGAGAAAGGTCTTCTTCACTTTTAAAAAATTTCTTAAATTTTCTTTCCAAATTACCCAAGTTGTTCATGTAAGTAGGTTCATGTAAGTAGGTTCATGGGAAAACTAAGATAAAGCAGAGTTCAAGGCAAAAATACCTGATTTCTTTTAACTATTCAGAGGCATTCATCTCAAAAATAGTGATAAAGAAGAGGAGTCTACTTTGTATTAATGTGTGATTCTACTTAATTTCACCTTTAGTGAACTGCACACTCAACTATACGAACCACTCAATGGTTTCAAAAAAGTGGACTCCTAGTTAAGTATAGTTTTCCAATAATTATCTCTTGGGTTACATGTAAATAAACATATGGTTTAGATTGATGTAATACCTTCACTCTAAAACATCTCAAGGTAATTTCTGGTGGAGAAAAACAGGGTGCTCTGGTGTCAGGGTTTTATTTTTCTGATGAAAGATAGATTTTGAGCACTCAAGCAGTCTTCATGGGGATTCTTCACAGGAAAAGGAAAATTTCAAAAATTCAGAACCCAGTTAGATGTTTCAAGTGTTAGACTGATGCGAACTTTTGTAGACCAAGTAGATTCACTTAGAAACACTTCCTGCATGTTAACTTTTATTTTATTATTCTATTTTAAGGGAAGCAAAGCTTGAAGTGCTTTAATAGCCCCTTAGAGACTGTTTGGCTATTACATAACCCATAAAAAGCAATATTGGGATGATTTAAAGGGAAATGAATCAGGAATTTAAAGGTTCAATTTTCTTCATATGACAGAAGATTTTTCTCCCCAGAGTCAGTAAAAATGGTCCTGAGGGTAAAACACATCTTGGATTTTATTGACACAAAAATTATTCTATATGCATGTGCAGACAGTTAGGTCTACTCTAAAATATTTTTATTTAAAAATATTTAGACAACCAATCTTATATTTTTCTATGGATTAACAAGGCATCTAACAACTTTCCCAATTTCTGCAGAAAAGATAGTTTTCTTGCATCGAACCCGGTCAATTAAATTCTATAGATTCTGTAAAGTCAAAGCTGGATGGAAATGTGATCTCAGTTCCCCAGGCAATGTTCTCATAGAGTTTCCCTGAAAAGCTATTTTAAGCTGCTCAGTTACATCAAAGTGGGTGATGGTGACATGGTCCAGAGTATCCATGTAACTGGTTGGCAATATTTTAAATTTGGTTATTCCTCATACATTTAATATTTATGTCTTCTTACATTTAAACAAGATTTTCATTTAGTCACTGGACTTGGGAGACATAAACATTTCTATGTGGGTTAAGAAAAGGCTTCATCCTCCACTGATGTAAAGGAAATGGGAGTCAGCAAACCTAATTTTTTCTCCCCTGTTCTGCCCAGAGGGACCCTGGGCAAATTCTATCGTGTTTCAAGCCCCAGTCTCCTCATCTCATCTGTAAATTAGGGTAGTTAGATGATCTCTAGGATCCCTTTCACAACTGAGGCACAACTTTGGTACATAGTAACTATTCATTAAATGATAACATTTGCTTTTATTGATGAACTTGCTTCATGGCGAATATTGAAATATCTTCATTTTAGATTCCTGAAGAGCTTAGAAGTTGACTCAAAAGTCTTGGATGTGTGCATTGCCTCACTATGTACTACTGTGTAATCTTAGGGAAATTTCTGCATTTTTTTAAAGAACCAATTTCTTCATCTTTAAAATGGGAATGAAGGTAATACTATTAGGCACAGTTTTTTGTTCCAAATAATAGAATCCGCTCTGGTTAGGTTAGGCAGAAAAATAATTTGTACAAATATTAAGCAACTCCCAGAATCCTCTGGAGGGCAAGAAAACCAGACTTAGAAATGATGAGGCCAGAAACAACACCAAATCAGACTGTAGAATTTGCTCCAGTGAAAACACCACTGCTGCCAACACTTGGCAACCACTCTGTTTCTTGGAGAGACACTGTAGCTTGCATTGATAATGCTTGGTCTGGATGCCAGGAGCTCAGCCACTGAACCTCCATAGTCGTTTCGTGTTCAGCTGGGATGGATGCCATTGATGTCTACCTCCATGTAGCTTTAGCTTTCAAGCTGAGGACGCACATGGGTGTTTCTGATTGGCAACACCTAATTCGCATGTCTGATGTCAGCAACAAGGGAGCCTGGGACAGTAACTTCTGGCTCTGCCTTGGGGGTTGTTAAATGTAGGAAACTTCTCAAAACTCCAAAAAGATGTTCAGAAGAAACCAGGCAGCTTCAGACTACTCTATCAAGGTGAAAAACAATGCCCCAAGTAAGAAACTCTGCACTAAATGAATGGTGACTGCCATCTTTTAAAGCTTTTAAAGCTAATTTCTCTTTCTTCAAAGAGAAATAATGTAGGTGAAGCATGTAAATGAAGGCTGCCAGGAAATCTAGCTAGATGTGCTTTCTTTTTAAATTTTGTGTGTACATGCGTACACACACACACTATTGTAAAATATATTAGTATAAAAAATTCATGAAGTAGAGAAAAATTATAGGGAAGAAATAAGTACCATCCAATAGTCTACCTGCAGATAACTACTTTTACCATTGTGGTTCAGACCCATCCATCCAGCTAATAAAGTTATAATTATATAATATATATTATACATATTCATCTATATCATGCATATATACACACACACATTTGTATGAATACCCACATAATAACATATGATTTTATACCCAATTAGAAAAATTAAATATAGGCATCTTTGCATGCTAATAAACATTGATCAGCATCATTTTTTAAGGTGGCGTGTCATGCTGTTGTATGAATATATAATAATTTTTCCACTAATCACCTATGCAGGGGTAATTTCCAAATTTTTGCTTTTATCAAGAGAGTTATGTGAACACAGGTATATCCAAATACATTTGTGGAGTAATTCCTTAAGATGAATTTAGAGAAACAGAATTGCCATTTAAATATACAGTTGAGTGGGGCACCTAGGTGGCTCAGTCAGTTAAGCTTCCAACTCTTGATTTTGGCTGAAGTCATGATCTCAGGGTCGTGAGATCAAGCCTCAAGTTGGGTTTCATCCTGCGTGTGGAGCCTGCTTAAGATTCTCTCCCTCTCTCTGCCTCTCTACCCCACCCCCTGCTCACTCACCCTCTCTCTCTCTAAAAAAAAGTATATACAGTTGAAAAGACTTATGATACATTCAATAAAATTGGCTTCAGAAAATTGGTACCGATTTTTATGTGCAACATTTGAGTGTGAATTTCCCCACATTATCATAGCACGTGGTATTATCAACTTTTTTTTAAAGTCAGTTTGTTAGGAGAAAGATATCTCATTAATGTTTAACTTGCTTTCTTAGTTTATGACTTAAATAGATTTCATATATATTTATTTTCCACTTATATTTATTTGTGAAATGTCTATTTATGTCCTTCATCTGCTAATGGATTGATTTTTAAATTCTTTTATTGTTTTTCACTGGTTTTCAGGGCTCTTTCTCTATAAAGATATTAAATTAAAAAAAAAAAGATATTAAATTTTCGTGTCTTCCCAATGCCCTTCCCAAGAGTGTCATTGCCTTTCATTAAAATTGAGGTAAAACATATATAGTAAAGTGCACAAATCTGAAGTTTACAACTTGGTATGTATTGTCATGTAACAATCACCTAGGTCTAGAAAAAGAACATTTCCAGCACCCAAGAAGGCTCCTTCACTTTCCCTCCCAATCACTATTTCTCCCCAGGGGTAACCCCTATTTTGACACCATAGATGTCATAGGTTTCCTATTCTTCCTTTTTTTTTTTTTTAAGATTTTATTTATTTATTTATTT